>OU342698.1:8750000-9375000 GCA_910589285.2 Mythimna ferrago | reverse complement strand
TGAAAGACCTTCGAAAAAAAAGAAAATAGCTACATATCGGAATAAGGAAAACGTAGAGGCCAAACGTCGTATCCGACTCGGCTGGGCGACTCGTCCAACATACCACAGTGTCCCAAGACGAAAGTCTATACCAATGTGTGATGACATAAGGCTCCGAAACGTGGTCGCTTACAATGGGAGGGAGGCCCAGTGATCGGAATAGGTAGGGCTATTTAGGTTCATTGACTGCAAACATTGATGTTAATATGGATATTCCACGGGATTATTAATATGTTTTTGTACAACTTCAGAATAAAAGTGTTTAAATGATTGTCGATTCTTGAATAAGAAATCGTTACGTAACAAAATATATGTGGTTTAATGAATCAAGTTTATCTATTATACTATCCTTTAATCCTGTCCTTCTTATATTTACCCGTCAGAAAGGAAGTGTAATCTTTCATTAGTCTCGAAAGCAAGAATATTTTTTTTAATAATTTTACTACTTATAATCCAACTAAATCCCGGGACTCGGGGAATATCCATATTATTCTAATCTATGGAAAGTACATAAAATAGCCCTACATATTCCGACCTAAACTCATCAGTCATTATATTATTTGCCTGTCTTTTCTCGAGTATGTGAATACCTAATACATCAAGGCACATAATAATATAATTGTTTAAATCTACTTTCAGTCCAATGAGCTATTTCCTCATGAGAATTCCTTAGTCTAATCACCGTAATTTCTTTAGTTTTAAGTGGGTTTGAGTACTTATAAATACTTACATATGTATTTCTTTTAGTCACTTTTAATCAATATTAATATCGTTCCACTTACCTACTTTTATATTTTTATCTCTTAGCCTCCTTCGTTTTGATGTCGAGAGTCAAAATTGATCGTACATGAATGATTAATTTCAAAACATGTACTTACATGATGTGTTGGGGACTCTACTATATGATGTTAGTCGGTCAGTGTTAAATACTATTACGTCATCATCGAAACTATACCGAAATACCGAAGATATCCCGGACGTCAGCCTGTACGAGATTAGGATGGCTCTGAAGCAGCTGAAAAACATCAAGGCCTCGTGTGAGGACGGATTAAGACGTAGCGTAGCGGCGCGTTGCGTGGCGTGGATCTAAGTAGCTCTGCAAGTCTAGTTGCCATATAAAATGTATAAAGACCGACGCGCCCAGATCTGTGTACGTGTGAGCCACGCGTTGCGTAATGTAGTTCTACGTGTATAGCCAGGAGCGACGTCCTCCTCCTCCTTGCATCGTTTATCCTCAATGCTGAGGGTCGTGACCTCGACGAATAATTTTCTTGTGGACTATATTTCGCCATGTTGTCCTATCTTCGGCGATGTGGATGGCGTCGCAGACTGTGGTCTCCAGTGAAACACGGATTTGGTCTGACCAACGTAACGGACTCCTGCCCCTGGGTCTTTTCCCATCTATTTTTCCTGTCAGAAGCAGCTTTTCCAGGTTATCACCTCTCTTTCTGGCAATGTGACCAAAGAGCCTCATGGGTGACCTGAGTTCAGTTATTATGGAGTCGTTAGTCTGATGCTCTGACCAGTGAATTCCAGCGCATTCTCCTCCAGCGCCACATCTCAAAAGCGTCAAACCGGCAACGGTCAGCTTTTTTAAAGGTCAGCCAGGAGCGACGTATTCTTATTACATTTTAGGAAATAAAATGTTATAAGATACACGTCACTATATTTTTACTTGTACCATTCAAGAAATAAGTAAGTACGACAATTTGTTCTAAATTACCTGTTTGATGGTTTGAACAAATTCTCATACACTTATTTCTTGTATGGCAGAAGTTTAGATAGCTTGAAAACACGATAATGTATTATTTTCTTATAGCTCGTGACTGTACACGGACATTAGAATCTTTCTATGTCATTACAAATTATAGCCATCGTAACCAAATTGTTGATAAGTTATGCAATATTAACTTGTAAGTTGGGGCCATAGGTTGGGGCCGTTACTAGTAGGTCACCATCATAGAAATGTATAAATCAGGTCACTATTGTTCTCTAACAAAAATAAACTTCGTAAGGAATCCGGCATATATCCTGCAACTAAAAATTCGAAGACATGTGACATCCACCAACCCGCACTGGGTCCGCGTAATGCATTACGGTCCATTCCCTCTCCTAGAGAGGAGGCTTTTGTCTCAGCAGTGGCCATGTGGCCACGAGAATACGAGTATAATGATGATCATTCTAGAATTACAGATAGATACAATATTATGACGCCTTTCAATCTTTCAGGCAATAACATAGACTTATTTTGGTTTCAAAGATGTTGATAGAACTCTTGGTGCAACTAGCCTAAACAATCTCGTAATGGAACATTTATACATTTATACAATGGCTTGATAGTGTCGAAGTTAGTGTAGGTAAATATAACTAATTTAATACGTTATACATCGAGTTTCAGATGATGAACAATTGTAGTATCAAGTAGGTACTGGAAACTTGATTCTGGATGACGCGGTGGTAAAAATTCGTCAGCGTTTTTCTAATAAACAAAAATCTGTACTATTTTATTTTAAAGTATATAACATCGTTATTCTAATGACGTTTTTAATTAAAAAGTAATTAATTCACTTTTCGCTCTTTCGTTTTTCTTTTCATTTTTTTCACTTAAGCGATATGAACTCAGCTGAGCAGATAGCCAGCCCTTTCTATTTTTATTAACATTGTGTTTTTTTAATCAAAAAAGTGTGTTAATTACTTTCTAATTAATCGATTGGTAGAAAATGCCTAAGGCATTAAGTCCGTCTTTGTACAAAGTTTTTTATTACTATTGCTTATGGTTTAATAAATAAATCATAGGGGAAATACATTTAAAGAATGTGAAAAATGAGAACCCCCTTTTTTGAAATCGAGTAAAGAAATCATTAAGTTATGTTAGGTGTCTAACAGGTAGATCTCTGTTAGATCTACCTGTTAGTCACCTAACATAACTTAAAACATTATTTTTTAAGCGAATTAGGCCAATGATCTTTTGACAGTCAAAATGACCTTTGCTTGGTTTTAAATGTAGGTATATTTGATGGAAAAATAAACATAAGAAAACATGAATAACACCTCCATACAAATTGACTGTAAATGTATTCAGTAAATATCTTCATTTTATATAGAGCGTACAAATTAATTCTGTTTACTTGAAACGAGGTTCGGTTTCTGGTTCCACGAATTCTTGAGAATAATGGAATTTTAAATGGTTTTACTCTGTCATTGAAATTCTGATGAGAGAAAAGGTAGGAATCTGACAGCTGTCACCCTCACCATTCTATCCTGATATTGGTATAGTGCTAAACATTTTTGCCAACAAATTCAAAACGGATTTTATTTTACAGCAGATTTTTTTTCGACCCACTCCAAAACAACCTGCAAACCTCTACTGCAGTGAAATGCATTACGCATTACAGCACTAGTTATATCATTTTATTATCTTTATTTATATTACACTATACAAGGTGTAAGGGACAGCCCTCCACAAACTTTAAGGGCTTGCTCAGTAGACGAAACTGAAAAACCTTCAACAAATTTTTTTTCAGGAAACTAAAAAAAAATCGGCCTCGCCATACAAATTGTCCAATCAAGTTTATCATTTTGTATGGTGAGGCTGATTTTTTTTTTCGTTTCCTGAAAAAAAATCTAGTGGAAGGTGGTTCAATCTCGTCTACTGAGCAAGCCCTTAAAGTTTGTGGAGGGCTGTCCCTTACACCTTGTATAGCAAAGAGGTAAAGTTTGATTTTTTTGTTTGTAGTAGGTAATCTCTGGAAGTACTGGTCCGACTGCTAAAATTTTTTCACCGATAGAAAGCTGCTTTATTCCTGAGTGCCATAGGCTATATTTTAAGTACGCGGGCGAAGCTGCGGGCTTCAGCTAGTTGTATATAATTAAGCTGGTCGCAGAGCAGCCCCATCAAAGCGCGTAAAATCAAAATCCGCGAACTATTTCTCACACTAATTTGTTACCTAATAAATAAAATATGTATGAAGTTTTATTCATTACTTCCGAGTAGGTAAGAGTATCAACCTCTCGAATGCCGTAATTAGAGACACAATTAAAAAGTCTCGCGTAGATCTGCGTTCCGGCAGTCAACGGGTTAAAAAACGTCGAATACACGTGAGCAATTGTCACTGCAGTTTAATGACTCCAAAAGAGCCTCGCCTTCGACTCAGGTATCTATTTCACCGAGGCTGCAAGCTGTAATGACAAGTTTTGCCTTCTTAGTGTGTCAATATTTTTATTTATAGGTATATATCATTCAATGTTTTTAGCCAGGAAAATAAAGAAGAAGAAAGAAAACAAAATTATTTGGCAAACAACGTGTAGACACTTTCTAGTTCAACAAAAGTGGCTAACAACTACGAGGTAGTTGTTTGACGCTGGTTTTTAACTGAAACTTATTGAGAGTGTACGGTGGAAAATTAGTTTGTTTATTTAGTTAGGACAGACTGTCTTGGAGCAGAATTGTGAGGAGACCCGATCCCAGATAAAGTTAGCAAGGACGGACAGAGAAGAAGGGGAAGATCATTCTTGTTTTTAGGTTTTACTCTAGCTTCACCTTCACCTACCGGAGTTATCCAAAATTCTATTATAATAATATAATAATTCATTTATTTGCCTGAAACATGGTGGTACAGATCTTAAAATACAACAAGTACAAGGTTCTTCATGTTCCGCCTTATTTTCCAGCATGCAAGTTTTAATTCGGACTAATTTTCTTTTTTTTTTTTTATTAAAGTTTTATTTGTGTCAGTGTGCATATAATTATATTTATATTGTAAAGGTATAGAGTTTTTTAATAAGTAATACGCAACATATTAAAAGTTGTGTAAAAAAACCTGATTAGGATATGAGGAAAATTATCATATTTTTTAAATCTGGTAAATCATTAACATACAGTCATGGTTTAGAACAGTATCATTAAATAAAAAGTTATTTTTTTTTGTGTAGTAAGTAGCTTATTATAATTTTGGTAAGAATGTCTGCTAACAAAATTCAAAATGACGTTTTTAAAAGATCAATTTTATTTAATATTTTACAAACAATTAACATATAAAAAAGTTGTAGTTAGAGTAAGGTTTAAATTTTTTATTTTAGTGTAATTTAATTACCTAAGTATTTTTTAGATTTATTTGATGTTCTATTTTACGCGTTTATTTACTAAAGTTATTAGCCGAGGTGTGATAGTCAAATTGAATAACCAATAAAATATAAACCTTAAAATTTTCACTCTTTGTCAATCTACTGTGTAAACAATGTATGCGTTATTCACTACACGTGTCCTAAAATCGAATTATGAAAATGTCAGTGCAGTGATTATGTATGTGTTATCAAAGTTTGTTTATTATTCCTTCTCATATTTAAATTTGTCTTTCTACGTCCAGATTAATTTATGTTTCGTCTTGAACTATTAATAAAACAACTCTACTCAAAATTATTTTATTTCACAGTGAAGAAAGTACTTACATCAAAAAAAAAAATAACACAATAGGCTCATTAAAACAACAAGGATATTTCGCAAAAAAATAATTTAATTCAATATTTCCTAAAAACATCACATAAACCAATGCCTACTTATTTTGTCGGTTGACACCATTGATATACAAAAAACCCACTAAAAAAAGGGTTTTCATAATTCAATGGTTGACACTCTTGTTTTTTCGATTTCTGTTGTTTACCGTCTATGTAATGTGTCATATCTACGAAAAACGTAAACGCTGTAAAATTGTTCAAGAGTGCTAAGTGCTAAGGCATAATCTCCTGTCAAAGTGATGGGAGGAAAAAAAAGACTTAGGTAAACATCGCTAAAAATTGTAAACATTTTTTTTATTAGGACACGGTTATGTTGGAGGAAAACTTTTTAAAATTACCTAAACCCTAACTTGTAATTTTACCTTGTGACTTTTTCGACTCAGGTTTTTAATGTCAAGTTCGTTGTTAAGCAGATACTTATCTAGAAAATTAAAAAATAATAAATCGATTAAAGTTAATCTGAATACGATTACATTTCTAATTTAGTTTCATTCAACGCTACTGTTATAGCGACTAGTTCAATAAGACAATAACTAGTAACATCATAAATTATAATATCTAGTAACACGGTTCCCAAGAAGGTTCTCAATTACTTTTTAATGTTTCGCTCATTATATTATAATTTCATAAGAAATTAGTGTCAACTGTCAGTAACAAATTAAATGCTATCATTAAGGGCCATATTTCACCGGGACGCCACTGGTAGCGCAACTGGTTGCGCCACCAGTAAAATGTATAGAGCTCTATAGAGCGTTACTCACCTGGTGTCTGTTTGGTAGCGCAACCCATTTGGCGGCGCAACCAGTGCGGACACCAGTCCGGCCGCCAGTCACGCCCCCCACCAAAGAACGTGTATAATAAGATGGAAATCTAACCTTTGAAAACAATAATTAACCAACTGTCAAACGTTAGTGACAGTGAACCAAGAATCTTGTACAATACAATCTGGATTGATTACGACAACCTTAAAGATGTAATAAAGAAGTACCATACAAGAATCTTTATCCCTTTCTACCAGTGTGTATAGACTAGTTCGTACTATGAGACATTCTGTTCTAAAGAAGTTCAAGATGTTATTAAGGACGCTTTGACCGTTTTAGACAAATATCTCGTTTTTTCGGGTACCATTATAATGCACCAAGAATCATAACTATGAGGATGTCACGGTATCAAATAAAAGATAATATACATATTCATCTCTAGGATGGCATAAAAAAATATTATGGTTTTTTATAAAACTTTCATATAGTTAAATACGATTTTACCAACGCACTAATCAAGAAAATTACAAAATACAAGGGTCTAAATAGGTCGCGTAAGCTAAATCCAGTGCACATTTTTAGCTTAAAAATCATAAAATACCACAGCTTATATAGTCTTCTACACCTTTAATTAATTATTTTGAACTTACATAAATAACTTTATGATTTATGACCAAAATAAAACCACTCTAAAAAAATCTTCATACATTTTTCATTGAACCCACCACTTCCAAGCTTCAGTCCGCGCTGAACGCGTCCGCGTTCTGAGAAGCACGGGCCGTTTCGCTTTCTTTAAAAAACGTATACTGCGATTGTATGCATTGATACTTTTTCGAAATAAAATTAAGTACCTAGTTATGAGTATAAAAATAAAAACCGGCCAAGTGCGAGTCGGACTCGCTCATGAAGGGTTCCGTAGCAGCAAGTAACATAGTATAAAAGTTCTTGTAATGTGTTGTAACTTTGATCGATGTTTTAACAATAGTGTATTTTTTTTCGATTTATGACGCATTAAAAAAAACTAATTACTAGATTTCGTTCAAACCAATTTTCGTTGGCAGTTTTTATAGTAATGTACATCATATATTTTTTTTAGTTTTATCATTCTCTTATTTTAGAAGTTAGAGGGGGGGGGACACACATTTTACCACTTTGGAAGTGTCTCTCGCGCAAACTATTCAGTTTAGAAAAAAATGATATTAGAAACCTCAGTATCATTTTTGAAGACCTATCTATAGATACCCCACACGTATCGGTTTGATGAAAAAAAAATTTTTGAGTTTCAGTTCTAAGTATGGGGACCCCCAAAATTTATTGCTTTTTTTCTATTTTTGTGCAAAAATCTTAATGCGGTTCACAGAATACATCTACTTACAAAGTTTCAACAGTATAGCTCTTATAGTTTCGGAAAAAAGTGGCTGTGACATACGGACGGACAGACGGACAGACAGACAGACAGACAGACAGACAGACAGACAGACAGACAGACAGACAGACAGACAGACAGACAGACAGACATGACGAATCTATAAGGGTTCCGTTTTTTGCCATTTGGCTACGGAACCCTAAAAACGACTTGGGAATTTTGTAAAATATTTAATCATTAAAAAAATACTATTCGATACTTTTTATAAGGTTCTTCTACTAGTAAATAATTATCAAGATCCCTTCATCAACCTTGATTATTAAACCTGTGTTAGCTACATCAGATTTAATTTTACCCTAATAATTAGCTAAGTCGTTTGACTTTTTAGACAGACTCTATAGTCTGTCTAATAAGTCAACCGACTTGGGAATTTTGTATAACATTTAATCATTTAAAAAATACTTTATTCGATACTATTCATAAGGTTCTTCTGTTAGTAAACAATGATCTCTATCTTTTAATCAACCTTGAGTATTGAACCCGTGTTGACTACATCAGATTTCATTAAATCCTAATAATTACCCAAGTTGTTTAACTTATTAGACAGACTCTACCACACTTTTTTTTAGAATTAGACAGGTATTGATTTACTGATATAGAATGAAACTAAAAACAATATTTTTAACAACTTTAATTGAGTAAATTGATATGAAAGTCATTTTTGGGGGTTGTGGCTACGAATATATCATTCTTTTAATTGAAGAAGGTGGATGTAATTTTTTTTAACTGACTTCAAAAAAGGAGGAGGTTCTCAATTCGATTGTTTTTTCCTTCTAAATTCGATGGAGACCCATTCCCTCTCCTAGAGAGGAGGCCTGAGTTCCAGCAGTGGGAACATTAAAAAGGCTGATTATGTATGTGTGTATATCTATAGGGATTTTGGTGTTTTTACCAAGAAGTCTCTGTATTCATACATACATTACATACATTCTACTACAGTCAAAAAGTATCATTTGATGAAGTTGAACTGATGAACAAGACCAATAATGGCCAATTAAATATACAAAAAATTTAACAAAAATATATAACCATAAAGTTGGTACAAAACTATAGAATCAAACCAAACTAATAGTTAGTTTTTTAACAAAAACTATCTATAACAACAATTAGTTACTTATGTTTGTTTTACAGTAACTGTAAAACGATCAAAATAACTTTAAATTCGGAAGTCGGTGTTAAATAAAAAAATATACCAGAAACATCGACTTCCGAAATTAAAGTTATTTTGATCGTTTTAGTGTTTTTTTGTGTATTCTTTATTCAAGTCGAGCCGATTTCGACTATTCTGCCAAGTCCATAGTAAATTGGAAAAACAAGTGTGTTTATAGAAATCTAAGTAAAGTGAGAATATTAAAAGCCGTCCAAGACAAAGATTGTAATAGCAAATGTACTGAAACATACTAGGTGAAATACCTTTAAGTGTTACTTTATTTAACCTGTTTTTTCTTTATTTTAAGCTTAACAAATTACACCTTATCAGTGTGGAAATAAATAAATAAACTGGTTTTCATCTGTTAACTCAATAAGGTTCAATTGAAAACTAGCATTAGGTAAAAAACTATATTTATAATTCACAATAGGATCCCTAAATTGATAAATAGTTTTCACACACTCGCAATATTTTTGAAAGACCTATCTAACGACATCCCACATTATGGAATAGTCTACAAAACAAAATAAAAAAGAATTAAAAAAAAAAATAAAACCGACTTACTAAAAAAAACACTAAAACTATCAAAATAACTTTAATTTCGGAAGTCGGTGTTTCTGTAATAGTTTTGCCTCTTCGTTATTTAACACCGACTTCCGAAATTAAAGTTATTTTGATAGTTTTAGTGTTTTTTTTAGTAAGTCGGTTTTATTTTTTTTGTAAAAAGTTTTTTATTTCACACTTTTTAGTTGCAGCCAGAGTACCTTTTTCTCATGACAATTCCAATTAACTCAAACCCTGCTAGGATACATTGTTTTATTATGAAGTTCCCGTGTCTACCTTCCGGCTCCATCATCATCATCAGATCAATTCGATAGTACCTTATGGCCAAAATGCATCTCATGACAATTCTAATAAGCCCAAACACGGCTAGGATACATTGATTAATTACGGAGTTCCGGTGCCTATCTTCCGGCTCCATCATCATCATCAGATCAGTTCGATAGTACCTTATAGCCAAAGTGCATCTCATGACAATTGTAATAAGCCCAAACACGGCTGGGATACATTGATTAATTTCGGAGTTCCGGTACCTATCTTCCAGCTCCGTCATCATCATCAGGTCACATCGATGATACCATTTTCAACATACCTATTCAGAACTATTCATTTATTTGTAACTATGTTCATTGAGAGATTGGTGTGACTATGAACTTCCGTTGGCCATTTCTGGTCGTCTTCACCAGTTCCACTTCATCAAATGTCATGTTTTGACTATAAATGCTTAAGTCTTTGATAAAAATACCAAAAGAACTATATGGTTGCCTATAATATTTGAGGAGTTCCCTCGATTTCGCCAACATTCCATCATCAGATCCCGACTTGGTGACTATGGGACCATTTGGGAAGTATACCCTTTCTAACAAAAAAAGAATTTTTCAAATCGGTTGGCAAGTGACGAAGTTATGCGCGAACATACATAAAAAAAAAAAAAAAAATACAAACATCCGAATTGAGAACCTCCTCCTTTTTTAGAAGTCGGTTAAAAAAGGGCGTACTTGTATCGTACTCTTCAGTACATTTTTGAGGTTGACGTAATCAATCCAGATAGTATAAAAGATTCTTGGGTGTGGCGACCCAAGAACGCTCTCTATCCCTTTCTACTAGTGTGTCCATAGATTAGTTCGTACTACGAGCCATTGTGTTCTAAAGAAGTTCAAGTTGTTATTAATACATTATATTTTAGAAAACTAATCAAAAACTAATATGTATATTAGACAGGTAAGACCTTACCACGATTACAAACTACGAGAGCCTAGAAGTTTTCGATAAGACAATTCTTCGAGAGTAAGCAAAAGAGAAGTTGATAGGTCATCGGCCTGCCAAAAAACCACGCCTCACCGAGGTCATTAAGAAGAGACTTTTGCACAGGGCCAAATAACATCAAAATATGACTGTTTCAGACTGAAGTCGGTTAAAAATAAGACTTTAAATAGTACAGTACATTGTTAATAAACTACTGCCATTATCTGATGAAATAATATAATTTTTCAGACATGTTTCTCCGATGAATCGACGTTTCAGGTTTTGGTTGACAAAAGCTCTTTTGTCCGTTCAAAAAATGCTCCTTTCCGACGACGCCCTGGAGAATAGCTCCATAAAAACCGGTGTTAAGAGACAGCTAAATTCCCAATTAGTATTATGATGTGGTCTTTAATCTCAAGCAAGGGTCTACATATCGTGAAAGGGACCGTGAGGCATGACCAGTACAAGCGAGTACTAGAAACTGGACTGCTGCCGCATCTCGAAGAATGGTTCCTTATTGACGAAGAGTCCATTTTTATGCCCGAATCTGCATTGTTCTACAAAACCAGGGGTGTTACTGCATACTTGGCTAAAAAACATAAATGTTTTACCCTATACCTTTTTTGCCCTATGATGAGTTCATTTTTTTCCGTGGCACGCATACTACTTTAGATTACTAAAAAAATAAACTGGCAAAAAAAAGGAAATGATAAAAAAAATATTGTCTTTCGTAAATTACTAAGTAAGTTATTGTGGTTATAATTAACTGTTAATAAATTAAGTAAATAAAATAAAAAAGAATAGAACTTAAAAATGTGTAATGCGTTAAACGGAACTTCTGCCAATAGAGATTGACACTACTCGACGACACACTAATCGACAAAATCGGAGCGGCCATCTTGTAATCGCATGTAAAATTGGAAAAAAGTAATAGAAAAAACTCAAAAAACTATAACAGAGGACTAATAATTAATCATCGCGGTTAGTTGAAGAAGATTCCGATTCCGATATGGATATGAGTTCAAATCAAGAGTCAAGTTCTGACAGTGAATAATAAATAAATTATTATTTTAAACAGACTGCATTTTATTTACCACTACCCGTCCCCCGCGGTTTCGCCCGCGTTATTTCAGGTTTTTAGTTTTTGTCAGATTTTTTAATTTACTGTAAAAATTCTTCAAAATCCGTAGACTAGTTCTTGCGTGAAAGAGTAACAAACATCCACACACACATACAAACTTTCACATTTATCATCTATAAATCTAAAATCGGTAATCCGATTCCATTACCTTTGCCAACTGATTCGTTATTGTAAAAAATCGATTAAATTTCGTTAGGTCACATCACTATAATTGTCAGACAAAAACTGTCAGGGAACTCATCATAGGACAAAAAAACTAGTCAATCAATACACCAGACATGAACGCTATTGAAAACATGTAGGAGCTCACCAAGCAGGAGATCGCTTAGCAAGTGATCACCACCAAACTAATAAATTATTTATTATTATTGTTATATAAACACTAGCTGATTAAATTGCAGCTCTCAACAACACAAACCTGCAACAGGATGCCAGAATTTGCATAGAGAGCATATCACGATGAATGGAATCTATCACAAAATTCTGGAAATATTCGTCAAATTGACTACGTATCTATTTTTTTTTTTCAAAAATATATAAATAATTTTGCTTTTAATTTTCGTTGTTTTTATTATCTCAATAAAAAAACTATAAATAAAAAATACCAGCCGGACCTACAAGCAACCTTTTTTCAAACCTATTAACCTGGCCGTTAGCGAGGAGTCGGCTTCAGAAAATCACTGTTTTATGGCTCTTTTCGGGCGCTTGGGCCTTAAGCGATATGCGCGAGTCCAAGCGAGCAGGCACCTTCCGATTTCACCTACTTTTTCTGTCGTCAACTCGCTCAGACTTGAAAATCTGACGTATTTATGTACAGTCAACTAAAAAAAAAAATTATAACATAAGTACCCACTAAAAATGTATTAGAAATTGTATTCGACTTGACTTTAAAATAAAACACTTATAAATCAACATTACAATAATATAATATTGCATATTTACCTACTAATTACCAACAAATCACAACATTATCAGCAATAAGCAACCAAAGTTGACGTCCAAATATTAGTTAATGTTAGCACACGTTTAAGTAAGCGGAATAGGAGACTTAGAAATACACGTAAGTGAGTGAATATGCAGTATCGATACGTCATGTATGTGTCAAAAAAGTTAAGAGCGCCCACACGATGAACAAAATCTTTCTTGGATGCGTTCCATTTCACGATTAACCTGTGACCTTCAGTTGCCCTTTGCATTCTAGGACTACGGGTTTCCTTTTTAGGAATTTGCCGGGGTCCTAGCTTGCGGGCATCGGCCCTTCTGGACTCTTACGGTTTGATGTCATCTCTTTGAGGAGCACGTCGATCACTACGCGCTGTTGACGACTGAGCTCGGTTCGGTTAATTACCGGACGTCCGGATAGCGGACTACCCATTGCTCGACGTCCGCAAGCCCGCGTCTACCGTGGTCCGTTTTCGGGCTCGGAATTTCGGCGGCCGATGGTCCTTTGGCCTCCTTCTTCGCTAACATTACTGCTTCGCAGAAAGAGGCGACCGCCTGCCATTCCTCCTCGCTCCGGACCATAGTTTGAACTAGGGCCCTGCGTGAAAGGTTGTTGCCAAAAATTGCCTCCACGAGGCAACAGCGGTGCTCTGCCCGAGCGGGGCACAACTCTACCATGTCCTCGGGTGCTCCACCGTGTCCTCCGAGTGGTCCACACAATAGTAATACCCGAGCTTTACTGCCGTCTGAATCCGATGTAGGAACCGACCGAACTTGCCATTTTCGGTGAGGACCATGCAGGTGCAGGTAACATGAGAAAGTCAAAAGTACCGTAAAATGTTTTTAAAGTAACTTGGGTATCGTGTACCATTGGCCACATCCTACTCGCCTCATTCCTCACCTTTAACATAATATCCCGAAATCTAAGTAGATAACCGGTATAGCCTGCGTGAAAAAATCCACGGGCAATAGCTAGTTATTTATAGTAATTGTTATTATTTGACTGTATTTTATACGTTTAAGCGAGAGGACGACAGAAAAAGTAGGTGAATCGGAAGGTCCCAACTCGCGCGGACTCGCGCGAATTGCTTAAGCGAGTTGACGAACAAGCCATATTAGGTAATCTCTGGAAGTACTGGTCCGATAGCAAAAAGTTTTTCACCGATAGAAAGCTGCTTTATTCCTGAGTGGGGTGTTCGCGGGCGAAGCCGCGGGCAAATGCTAGAATATTATATTTATCGACCGTGAAGTACCAATACCGCCTAAAAATATTTTTTCAAGAAAATGATAATTTACCGCTATGAATTTAAAAAGGTTTTTCCGCGTGTTTTAAGCGATTATCACACTGCCACGCATGACGCTGCACGTTGCGTGTCGACGCACCTACGCGCGTACTTGCGGAAGTGCAGATCTGCATCATCGTACGGGTTTTTTACGCACTCACGCGCGTTGGTGCGTTTTGTAAATTCACGCAGGCTCTGACTCATTTCATACAAAATCATACGATAATCGTCTTAGTAAAATTCGAGTAATTTTTTTTGTTTTCAGGTCTGACAGACAGTTTGGTGTTATTGGTACTTTGCTGTCGATATAAAAAAATACATTAATTAATATGAAATGCTGCAGTGACAAAAATAATAACAATTAATTTTGTAAAATCATGGTTACCCTAGTTAAAACAGAGGTAAGAAAGGGATACACCGACCCTTTCTCGTTGTCTTGTTCAGTACATTTTTCCCCGTTTGCTTGTCAATATGAACTTAATGGCAATGAGAATAAAGAACACTATAGAGTGTGTTTGCTGCGCAGGCAATCTAGGTTATCCGTAGGATACATAAAATCTTTGCTCTGGTGTCTGTTTGGTGTCTTGTTTGGTGTCTTGCTATATTTCACTGGGACACCACGGTAGCGCAACCAGTGGCGCTACCCGGGTGTCCCGGTGAAATATGGCTCTAAACACCATGCCAGTCTGCTACAGAACTACTTACAAAAGAAATAATTCTAATTTGCAACGGTTGGAAAAACAATTAGGTATTCGTAAAAATAAGACTTAAAGGTTAATTTGTACTTCATGCTTCATTTACCGTATTCAAAGAATCAACCTGCCACCAGCTGATTGTATTTTATTTATGTAAGTACTTATTTGTATTTCAGAAAAATATTAAAGTAGGTACGTATCTGTAATTTTATATTATGTAGGCTTTTTAAGGTGGTTTTTGAGAAAAATAGAGTTTTTTTTTTTTTATGTTAAAGATTTTTTAAGTTTTCTTCTCATTACGTTTAACTACGAGTAAAAAGTTTTATTTTTTTTCTACTGTCCTTAAATCTTAATTTATTAAAATTATGTTCTTAAAAATGGCTTGCTGAACTTACCAGTAAATAAAATCACACTAACATCCACAAACTTGTCACACTATTCACAAAACCACAGACACAAAACCAAAATAAAAACAATTTTCCCGCCAACGCGCGACGTTCGACAACCGAAATTGCGCGCGAAGTGACAGCAATGGCGGACGACGGTGTACTGTCGCCGACAAACGCGGTTGCTCGAGAAGGTCGGCGCGAGCTGTGGAGTCGTTGCATCGTTTAGTAGAGATAAGTATCACTCGCAGTCGTAAGCATTTGCATCAACAGCAGCAGGAAACAATTCGCACCCACCTGTCCGGCTGAGAGTTGAGCAATCCGGGGGATCAGATTTTGTGAATGTGATTGATTACATACCTACATTAAATGAGAAAAGCTATACTGCGATTGGTCGTTTTTATTCAATGAAGTCTGTTAAAAATCGCTTTTAGAGATATGCCCATTGTGACATCCTATTCATTTCAAGTTCTTAATGTAATTTTATATTTTGCTGTAAGTACAATAAAGATCTATCTATCTCAATCTTAATTAGTCCAAAAGACTTTTTTGATGCATATCAGAAACAAGATCGATTGGCATAAAAAAGTAATTGTGATAGTTGCTCATTTTCTGGATGGCTGTAGGTTACATATTTCTATCAAGATTTCCTTAAAATTCATAAAGCTCCTTCTAAGATCGTTTTCCTGTAGCTACAACGGTTAATTTGTAATGACCTTACTCCCAATCTCAAAAATCAACCTTGTGAATAATTAAGTACCTACTTACTTATAATTTATGTGCAATCGGTAAGTGTACATGCATCTAGGTTGGTTCAACGATCTCTCTCGCCGGGCCTTGGTACAGGCCATGGTCCGGAGCGAGAAGTGGCAGGCCTCCTGCGAAGCAATAATGCCAAGGAGCAAATGAGGCGGCCGCACGCCCGAAGCAATGGCCCTCGCGCCCCCGGGATTCCGATCCCGATTTCCAGGCTTGTGGACGGCGAGCAATGGGTAGCTGGCTGTCCGACCGTCCAGTAACCGTCCGGACCGAGAAGTCGTCGACGGCGCGTAATGTTTTCCACGCGCCGCTCCAGGAAATGTCAGTAACCGCAGGGGCCCCGCAACGTCGAAGCCTACTAGGGCTATGGGTGAAGCGAAAGATAACCCCGGGGCCCTGGAACAAACGCAAAGAAGGAACAGGAGTGGGTTTTAGTCAGTAAAAGTCTGATACGCCCTCCCGCTCCGCCCAAGGGCGGGAGATATCATTGGACGATTTTCTCCATCTAAAAAAAAATCTAGGTTCCTTTTCTATTTCTTTGTAAGTTTAAAATGTACAAAACTCATAAAATGTTAACATCGTCAATGTGTTATTTATTAACATTGTTTAAAACACTATTGTTAATGAATTCATGTTGATTTTAAAAGATCTCAGATAACGTTAAACACTTTAATAAATATTTATAATGAAGACTTAAATTCTTGGTACGTAATACCTGAGTATATGTAGTGAAGTACCTTAGCAGATTTACGTGATCAGGCCTTCAGTTGAGAGAGAGAGATTCTTTGGATTGTTTTAAATTAAAGAAAAGGGAGTTAGTGATAGTGTGACAGGTGACAGGACAGAATGGAAGAGAAAAACGTATTGCGTCGACGCGTAAATAAGGGATAAGGCCAGGAAGAAGAAGAATTCTTTGGATTGTTTTTACTTTTTTTTGGAGGTCTGGACTAGTGTTGCCAGGCGTCCCGATTTGCGCGGGATGTCCCGATTTTTAGGGGTCTGGGGACGCGTCCCGATTTGCACCTGATCGGGACGCTAAATGTCTCGATAAATCAAAAACCCTGGAACTCAAACAGCGACTGAAGAAGTCTGGGTTTTACTCAGTAAAAGTTTGACACGCCCTCTCGTTCCGCCCCAGAGTGGAAGAAGTCATTAGATGATTTGCCACGTAAAAAAAATCTATATTTAAAAAAAATATTGTCTCGATCTAAAGCCTTAAATCCCGATTTGTTTTACCATCTGTCCCGATTTTTATCCAAACGGACCTGGCAACTCTAGTCTGGACGCTTTTAATGTGCACGTCTTTCTACATCCTTCTCACGTACCTACATAATGTATAGTATTAACATAACGATTTTTTTTAAAGTTAAAAATCATCCAATGACTTCTGCTTTCGTGTCTGTCTTTTACTGTCTTAAAACCACACCTAAGTTCCTTCTTTGCGCTTTGCCTTCCAGGACCACGGGTTTCCCTGTTTCAGAAATCAGAAGCATTTATTTCAAATAGACCAATTTATCACAGGCACTTTTGAATTGTCAAAATGTCGATCAGTCAAAAAAGTGAAGCTAAATTTCACTATCAGAAGTAAACCCATGTAGACTTCGGCCCTGCTGGACCCCATTTTTGTAACTTTTAAGAAAACTATTGGCTAAAATAATGTCCTTAGAGTTTCTTACACGTTCTTCACCTTAGAGATCTACACCGCTAAATTTTAATCGTTTTAATCCCGTGGAGGGTCGATCCGGTACATGAAACACTATCGATTTGTAAAGATAAAATTAAAAAGTAAAGTACCTCTTTTTCAAAGCTCGTATTAATTCACGCATGTACGAAATTAGTATCTTTAAGAAAACGTCAGCTGAGCGAGTTCAATGACCTGTGGTTAATAGTCGGCGTTGCGTACAAAGTACCTACCTGACTATACATTCTTTGTTTTGAAATTGATTACTTACTACATTCGTGGTGGTGAAATCCTTATCGATTCTTTGTCTGGTGGCCTTAAACTCCTGCCGTCTAACACTCCTGTTAGTACAAGACATAGGACCAATGCGTAGGACCAAGGGCCATGACGTATTAAAATGTCCAACGAGCCAGCAAGAAAGAGGGATGGAGCCATTGGCGAAACTACATATATGGTAGCAAGACTGGCAAAATGCCTCGGATGCCCGGTCCGATGGGGCCTCCGCTCCAAGAGGCCGCAAGGTCAAATAAAATAACCCAATCTATTTTACTAAATTTATTAAAATTTTATCACAAGGATATAATTTTTCTGGGGCCCCGTCTTTGTGTTCTTGGTTCCGTCTCGTGTTTTACTCTCACATTCCTACTACACTACCTAGTCACCCAAAGGGCGAATCGCTAAGTTCTGAGTTTCCTTGCATGGCCGAATCAGGAATAAAGATATTTGCTGCAGATTAATTGTAATACCAAGGTTACTCACAGCCCGAAGAATCGTTAAACGATGGGAGCGAAAGTTTCCGGAGCGGCGACCGCCTAACAGAAGATGCAGCATTGGAAGGCCTCCCTTCAGCAAGCCCTTGTTGAGGGTCGGTGGATGCTATACGCTCAGGACCGGAAGTTGTGATGACGTTTGGAGAGGCCCATGTCCAGGAGTAGACCTATTTCGGCCGAAATGAAGGCGATTTCTACTTCTTCACCCCAACCGGCATTTAGAAATCAAATTTTGCTTGCCTTCTCATCCGCTACTAGATCTAGTATTTATAATATTCGTCAAGTACGCACTTAGAAGTACCTATTTGCTAAGAGTTTATTATCTACATCTACAAGATCTGAAAGGCAGATTTCGTATCTAATCGTCATCCATTGGCACTCGACTCAAACGGAATGAAACTACATTGCCTTCTGTAGCGGTTGCCACGGTAATGAATCGTTTAACGTGGATAACATTTTTATCAGTAGCCTCTGCTGTTATCTTCATAATGTCTTCATCTGGGACACTATATCGGTTGATATCAACATTACCTTTTGGTTATGATTTTACAGGGTCAACATCATCATTGTTACCACTTCAGCCGAAAGATGTTCAAGGAGATGTCGGTAAACCGTAAGGGTCCAGCAGGGTCAAAACCTACTGGGGCCACGGGCTGTGCGAAACTGAATCGGGGCCGGGAATAAAGGCAAAGAAGGGACAAGAGTGGGTTTTAGTTAGTAAAAGTCTGCTAAGCGCTCCGACCAAGGGCAGGAGATGTCATAAGATGATTGCCCACATAAAAAAAACCGAAAGATTTGGACTTTTTCTCACTGGGTTTTTTTTTTATTCCAGCGGATTCCAGGGTCTGTGTGCCACTTTATAAAAGGACTACAGCATAATTCATTTTAAATTGAACTCTACATATTTGCAACCGAACCGATCTGGGTAACCAACTGGTTTTCTAGATCGGTTTTAAGGTAAGAAATCATCGCATAACTTCTTCCTCTGTAAGGTGGAGCGAGAGGATGTGTCGGACTTTTACTAACTTATAAAACCCACCTATGTTCTTATTCCTTCATTTGCCTTTTACTTTCATTTGTCTTTTACCTTCTAGGGCCATGGTAACTCTTCAAATCTTCCCGCAACCTACGTCATATCTTGATCTGATGATCTAAAGCACATAGCTAATTATCTCAAAAGAAACAATTCATCAGCTATGTAGCTAAGGAGCAGGCCGAACGCATCAGGCAACGGCGTTATCGCCGCCGCCGTCGCCGGGATTCTGATCCCGATTTCCGGCCAACGTAGACGCGGGCTTGCGGACGGTGAGCAATGGGTAGCTCACTGTCCGGCCGTCCGGTAACTGTCCGGACCAAGCCCAAGTCGTCGACGGCGCGCACTGTTCCCGCGCGCCTCAATGAGTTGTCAGCAACAGCAGGGACCCAGCCGGGTCGAAGCCTATTGGGGCCAGGGTTATCCGAAAGGGCGCTCGAGCCCCGGTATGAAGGCTAGAAGGAACGGGGTGGGTCTTTTAGTCAGTAAGAGTCTGACACTATCTCCCGCTCCGCCCAAGGGCGGGGGATGTCAATGCATGATTTTTTCCAACCATAAAAAAAAAAGCTATGTAGCTAATAGATACAGGTCTAGCTAACTCAACTAATCGTGATGGTAGAAGGTATGACTAATAAAATTGAGACAACAATACTTTTAAAGGACTTTCATGTCCTGAATCGAAATCTAAAGTTTCTGTAGTTTCTTGCCAGAGCTTTGAGATTACCCGGCTCTCACCAAATATCGGTCCACCTTGTGAAAGGCCTGCATCTTCCGTTACGCGGTACCACTCCAGAACCTTTCGGCCCCATCGGCCATCTGTTCTGCGAGCTGCCCTACGACGACTCAGGTTTTACAATTTTTTTTTTTTTTTTACTTTCCTTGACTATTACTACCCCTACTTTTTAATTAGTACACAAAAAAAACCGGCAAAGAGCGTGTCGGACCACGCTCAGTGTAGGGTTCCGTAGTTTCCTGTCCGTCACAATAAGTGTACCCGCTTATGAGTTTAAAAAAATGCTTGCATATAGGATTATACTACAAACTTAGTCCAGAAATTATTTTGTACAACCTTTTTGTCTTTTTTGTACAAAAACTGTTCATTCCATCAAGTTCAAAATGATTTTCCTAGAAAGTCCTTATAAAGTTCTACTTTTCAGATTTTTTTCATATTTTCTAAACTTATGGTTCAAAAGTTAGAGGGGGGAGACATTGTTTTTTTACTTTTGGAGCGATTATTTCCGAAATTATTGACATTATCAAAAAATGATTTCAGTAAACCCCTATTCATTTTTAAATTCCTATCCAACAACATATCACACGTTAGGGTTGAAATTAAAAAAGAAAAAACACTTCCCACTTTACATATAGGGAGGCTACCCTAATAAAACATTTTTTTCCAATTTTTATTTTACCACTTTGTCGGCGTGATTGATATACATATTGGTACCAAATTTCAGCTTTCTAGTGCTAACGGTCACAGAGAATAAGCGAGGACGGACAGACAGACATGGCGAAACTATAAGGGTTCCTAGTTGAATACGGAACCCTAAAAATGGAGCTGTATCTGTATCCGTTACTGATCATATTTTTGTATTCAAAAGTAGAAAAAACCGGAATCCTAAAATTGACCACGAAAAGGTAAATTCATCATAGATTCAATCATACTAAACAATTGCTAGTAGAAAATACTGCGGGCAGTGTTTTTCCATTTTAATCATCATTTATTCATTCATAATCAATAGCCTGCACAATATTTCCTTAAATTGAAAGACATTTTGGGATAAACATAAACGCTAATAACTTTGCTGTTTATGAATATTATTTATTGATATTTTACTTAGAAAATAACAAGGGCTTTTCTAATAAGCCCTTTAAGTATTTGTACTAATTAAAAATTAGTGGTGTATATTATATCATAACCATAGAAATGTAAAAAAACTTATATCTATGATCATAACTTAAAATAATAATATGTACAAGCGGGTTAAAAAGCCCTCTGACATCAAAAAATTCGTCCACATCGATGACAATGGGAAAAGTGCCCAGAACGCTGGCAGCATTGCCACGCTGGATGGCAATGCTGATTCAAAACGGTCACGCGAAGAGTCGACCAACTGTTTGCTGATATCCCGAACAACTCGATGAGCGCTCGGACCATGGCCCTAGTGTTTCAACCCCAAACGGCTCAAACATTTAACTTCCGATGAGATTATTATATTTACCTACGCCGTTTGAGGTTTTCCGCACCTGCAGCAGCCGCCCCAGCACAGCCCGCCGTACTCAGAAGATGGGATGGCGCAAGGGTGTCGACACATGTTGCATCCCACACCAAAGGCCTACCCAATTTCCAAAGCATTATAGTCATCCCATCTGGCCTCTTCTCATCGTCACGTGCCAAGCCATTGGGTTCTAAAACAGCTGGCACCCCGGCGGTGACAAGAGCTCGACGGATGATGTCATTATTACTGGCATGTCGTGCTATCCGACCAGCGCTTCTACTGCAAGATAGGCCATGATGTCCGAGGCGGTCGACTGCTTCGCCGCACTGACATCGATGTGGAGCTCCAGTAGGAGCACCCAGACGCAGGCATGCAGCGATTTCCTTGTATTCGTAATGAAAAGCGCAGTGTTTACCTCGGGTTAAACACTTATTTAGTCCCTCGAATATTAGCGACCTCGCTACGCTCGGACGCCAAAGTCCTTCTCGGAACTAGATAAGTTACTTTCTCTACAGTAACAATGTATTTATTGTATAATATGCTTCGTAAACTTTGCTAATAGGTACATTGCCGTGTGTCAAGACTCTAGACACACTAGACTACCGAGCGAACTTTCTAGGCTACTTACCTAATCTTAAATCTATGCGAATTCGCAACCTCGAATAGAGAGAACATTGCAAAACATAATAACGAAACATTTCACTGCGGATTGTATCTTTTTATTATTTAGTCAACAACAACGTAAATTGCAGAAAGATAACAGGTTTCCGTCATAAACCTCGGTTAGATTAAACTAGCAGTGATCGCGACTTCGTTCGCTTGGACTACAGGATTTTGAATTATTTTTTTTCTAAAATAAAAGTAGCCTATGTTACTCCTTATTATATCAGCTACCTGCCAAAAAAAGTCCTGTCAAAATCGGTCTAGACATTTCAGAAATTAGCTCGGACAAACAGACAGACAGACAGACAAAAATTGTAAAAAATTGTCATTTTGGTGTATGTACCGTATATATATTCATATGCATGTAGTAAAAAGCAGTTATTTCAATATTACAAACAGACACTCCAATTTTATTTATATGTATAGATGTATAGATAAGTATAGTCAACTAACGATACGTCTGTAATGACTATTTGAATTTGACGTCGCTTTTATTTCGTCGTAGCAAGACGCACTGATGTACTGACATATAGCATAGCATAGTCGGCCTCATAATGTTCCCACTGTTGGGACTCAGGCCTCCTTTCTAGGAGAGGGAATGGGCCGTAATCCACCACGCGAGCCCAGTGCAGATTGTTGGATGTCACCTGACTTCAAATTTTTGGTTCTAGGACATGCCGGTTTCCTCACAATGTTTTCCTCTACCGTTTTGAGAGCAGTGGTGATGAAAGAGTGTCCATGGAGTTTCTTGCACGTTCTTCTCCATAGAGACCTACTCTTTGGAACGTGCAATTTAGCTTCACTTTTCTTGGACTGACCGACATTTGACTATTCAAAAGTGCCTGCAAATGGTCTATTTGAAATAAATGCTTTTGACTTTTGAAATAAGTTACATAAAGTAATGTGCCTGGCTGGGGGTTCGAACCCGTGACCAACAACTCGTAAGTCGGGGCCGTTACCACTCGGCTACCAGCAGTGGTGTAACTATATCATCTTAGGCCCGTGGCAAAATCATTGGATGGGGCCCCATAAAACTTGTCATGATCTAAATTGAATTGAATAAATCACTGAAGTACAGGCATAAAACGAATCTTTATACAAGGTGTAAGGGACAGCCCTCCACAAACTTTAAGGCCTTGCTCAGTAGACGAAACTGAACTACCTTCCACAAAAAAATTTTTCAGGAAACGAAAAAAAAAATCCGCCTTACCATAGAAAATTAATAAACTTGATTGACAGTTTGTATGGAGAGGCCGAATTTTTTTTTCGGTTCCTGAAAAAATTTTTTGTGGAAGGTTGTTCAGTTTCGTCTACTGAGCAAGTCCTTAAAGTTTGTGGAGAGCTGTCCCTTACACCTTTTATAATAAATTCTTGCCACCCTATAGTTACGCCACTGGCCACCACTGCTCTCAGGTACCGACTACTTTCTAAAAATAATGTTCTTCTGTTATCAATTCGTTCTCAATAGTATAAAACTTGAGACGTCTTGCTGCTTTACCAGTATTTGGAAAGGCTCCACTATTTTCAAAGAAATTATCTGTATTTACGATGTTTGTAGAGGTTTAGTATGAGGATTTCGCTTGTAGTAAACTTCTTTATAAATCGTCTGTTACTCGTATCGTATTATCGCGTGCGTGATAGTCGATAACAAAGGATGAGTAATTCTTGAGGTCATGGTTTCTGTCGAAGTACGATTCTAATGGCGGTTGCATACTGCTATGGATTTGGCCACAATACCACAGCACGGTGTCGCTTTATGTCAAGGATACCCTGACGCCAAGCATTATGAGTCTCCACCGCCTCCCGGTCGACTGGTAAGGAGCAAACTGGAATGGGTCCCACGCGCGTGGGCAACCGCTTGTTCGAATGAATTACCGGAGCCCTCGCAATAAAGAGCAACTGAAGAAATATTGTGTATTTCTGTCAGTTAAAGTGGAAATGTCAGTTCCTCTCGCTCCTCTGAAATTATTTCATGATATCCTACGTAAAAATGGCCTCAAACCACAAAAGAATTTTCTTATTTGTTGAAGAGCCCGTTCTGATTGAGTTTTCGCCTATAATAGGTACTGCCTGGTCAACCGTTGCGTGTGTTTGGCTTTTAAGTTGAGACAAAAGCATATGAGAATCGGCCTTTACCAAATTATTATGTGGCCGACTAAAAACACCACGCCAGCTGTTTTTCGCATGGATGTTAAATATGTAGCAGCTTCATACACAGGGATCACAAATTAACAAAACGATTTATTTGTATAACTCATTTATTTTTATATTCACATTGTAGTTACGAGTTTCAAGAGGTGAAACACCAGCTTTTACATATAAAATGAGAACAAAAAATATTTCACAAAAAAAAAATTACTAGGTATAAGAGAAATGCGTTCCAACAAAAGCTAATAATGTTTGTAGTAACTAGAAGTCCTGCTATAGTGTTGGCATAGCAAACAATTCTTAATTTAACTATATGTACTTGGCAGTTTATTGCGAGTCGAGAGATGAAACATAATGATTAATACTGATCGATGCCAAGCGCAGCCGGAAGGATTCAACGCCGACGTCGTAAGTAAAGTATACAAGAACATAAATGTGAACAACATACACTATCACGGTTTGGAGGGCAGGCTGATTGACTCACCTCAACCCTCAAGTTCCAAAGTTAAAAAAAAAGCTATACAATAATTGACTAAATACCTTAAAACGCTATGGGAAGCGTGATGATACACAAATTGTGAAACAAAATAACAGCACACGCAGTACATAGCCTTGTAGAGCCGAGTCAAGCTATATTCACGACAGTAACCAACTCAAATCGAATCAAGTTTAGCTATTTATAGTACCGTGAAGTTGGGTTGCTTTGACCCTGGGGTTATAACTTTGGCCAAAGCTCGTTAACCAATAAAAACGTAGTAGACACAGTGACCTGTGTTCCCATTGGTTGAACAGTTTGGGCCAATGTGATCCTTTAATCCAGGATCAAAGTAATCCAATTTTCCGGTAAGTAATTCAAACAATCAATGTATCCTCACGTCACAAATAATAAACTAAGGTCGTCGCACAATTTTATTAATGTCTAGATTAGATAATCCAGAGTACTAGGACATTAAACTATCATTGAGCATAATTATAAGAAAACGGCAGTCAACTTAAACACAATTATCGAAATAAAAATGCTATATTGAGTATAGTGAGATACGTCAAATGATAAAATACAATCGGGGAAGCAAGCACGTACGGAACTTTAGTACTTAGGGCACCGTAGCGTAAATATATAACCCTCACTTTGTTCAATTGGTCGATATCTATATATAAAATGCGCAAGAATTATCCTGCTTATTAAATAGGGTATCAAACATTAAAATATTTCCAAAATCTTTGTACATTACATTATTAAGTGAGAAATGAAGTATCAAACATTCCAATTATCGTAATTATATTATTAAACTGAACATTTTAATTTGTATACACATTAATATTACTATCATATCATACAAATAAAGTTGCATAAGTGCTTGCTCGTACTAAAATCCCACAAAACCGAAATAATAAATTTCATTTGTATTACATTACAGTATCTAGACACATGTATCCAAGAAATTCTACAAACTAAATTGAAAAATAATAAAAAAAATGCATGTTAATTGAATAAACATTATAGGCCCTTTGTAAAATGTTACAAATATAATATATGAGGAAGACGAAATTAAACTTTTATGTCAAACATATTGCACTAGTTACAAGATGGTCGCAGTTTGTATCAAATACATGCACGTGGTTAGGTATCGCGCAAACAGACTAGCGTAATATAATGTATTCTTTCCATTGGACGCAGAAATCTATCGCAGAACGCAACCTGTTTGCGAGATCTCTAATGCGAATTCACACTACGCTTAATATTTAGACGTGCAGCCATTAAAAAAAAACTCGACTAAAGTAGAATTGATTTGTTCACACACGTCTAGCTACTGACTCCACTCGACTAAATACCAAGCGTAATGCGAACACAAACGGTACGAGTACACAATTTTGTTCGGCGTCGTCGAGGTAAGCAATCGTGACACCGCAAGAATCTCTCCACACGTACATTGAATCAATTCTTACAAGCTAACGTAAACGTAAACTTTACACATAGTTTGGACTAGGTTCGGTGCCCGATTCGCAACCTCGATCAACATTTGGCAGGACTGAAGGCTCGCCTTGATATGTTTGACTTTCGACAGCAAAAAATATACGACAAACATCCGTGTATAATATGTATATGTAGTAAAATAAAAATGCTGTAAAATGTACTTAACTGCGCTGTATAATAAGTGTAACTTTCCATGTGTATGGCCCAAGATACAATATTATAATTAACTACTGGTACGAGTACATAAGCGCTTTACAAATCATAGTGTAAAATCATATCAATGAATCACAACATCTACTACGCTAATCGACAAAATAAATCGCGTAGCTTAGCTCCTTAACCTAGGTTCAAAGGCCTTGTAACTAACTACCCTTATATCCTTTAAGAATTCCGATTATAAGGTCACCATTTCGTTACGAATACAGCTTCATTATATCACTTGAGAACAAATTAACTAATTACACAAAAATGTAACTTAAATCGAATTATTTAAAAAATAAAAATGAATGAATGACATTTGATTCTGTAGAAAAATGTTAAATTATTTTAGTCACACAAGTTCGCTTAATCTACGGTTTCGAGGGGGAATTTTTGTGCGATCGCTCGCTCGCTTGCTGCGCTCGCAAGGACGTACGAGCCGCAAAAAATTCGACCCTCGAAAGCTCACGAGTCGTTATCGGTCAAACGATCGGGGATGGCTCCCCGAGCGGTGGTCGAGGTTCCCTAACGCTAACGAGACTCACAGGCACTAACACCGACACACCCGAACGTTCACGTCAATAATACATAGAAAACGGTAAAAGTCGGGGGTACTCTCACAATTCCACTACACGCTCGTATAACTTAGTCATAGTTTATTGAGATCAATAGGGCCCGGCGAGGGTAGGAACATGCGGGCGATCTGCCGGGGCGGTGACGTCATCACCGGGGGGTGGCGACCGTGGTGACGTCATCACACTAGGTGGTCGCGCTCGTCGAGCGACACGTCGGAGTCGCGGTCGGGGCGCAGCTCGCGCTCCAGGTCCAGCGAGCGCCGCTCCAGCTCCAGCCGCGCGCCGCCCGCGCCGCCGCGCCGCCCCGCCTCCAGGGACGACACCTGCACCAGATACTACATTACAAACAAGCTCTAAAACTTATACAAGCTGAAAACAACTCATTTCTGACAAAAAATAAGTTCATTAATAACGGGCGCTGAAAAATACCTCCGAGTACTAGGTTTGTTAACGCAACTAAGCGCAACATTTTGGGGTGCCAAACAAATTAAGACGGAGACGAGAAAAGTGGATGACGGAGTTAGCTGGATCACCTTCTACTTGCCATCTGCCCCATCATCCCCTTTACACCGTAGTAGTGC
Source organism: Mythimna ferrago (assembly GCA_910589285.2). NCBI lineage: Eukaryota > Metazoa > Arthropoda > Insecta > Lepidoptera > Noctuidae > Mythimna > Mythimna ferrago. The sequence continues at coordinate 9,347,255 of OU342698.1, read as the reverse complement.
CTATTTTCGTCCACTACCCAAAGTTTCTAATCCCACTTCTGTCCAATTTCGACTCTTTACTTCCTATCCCAATTCCTTGAGGCCTGTGTCCACAAACAACTCTTAAGATTTGTGCATTTTAATTCAGCCATAAAAGCTCTTTGCGATTTGGCCAGGACATAGCCTTGTTTCCGCTCTCTTTGAAGTGACTGGTGATGTAAGGGCAGATTTAGAAGATACCAAAGTCACTATGCTAGTGTTGGTCGATTTCACGGACGCCTTTGACACCGTCAGTCACGAAATAACCTTAGCCATTCCGTCCTATACTATGGTCTCTCCCGAAGAACTGGATTGTTTTACCTTCTACCTTGAGGAACGTCAGCAGTGGGTTCACATTGGGGATTTTCATATCGCATGTGTGGATTGGAAACTGGTGTTCTTCAAGGCGGCATTATTTGTCCTCTTCTATTTTCAATTTTTATTAATATCACTGCCACCGATTTTCAGTGTACGCATCATGCATGTACCTAGATGACCTGCAGTTATACTTTCAAGGGTGGGTCAACAAAATATCTGACGCTATAGACAAATTTATCAGGGTTTCGACAGCCATAAAAGCCTGGTTCGATAGTTTAGTGTTTCAATAAACTCTAATAAGTGTCAAGATTCTCAATCATCATCAAGATTCCTCGAGGCATTGCTATAGTAGACGATGCAAGTGTATCACCTGTTCGGTTGTTCGACAGTACGATCGTTTTATGTACTATGCGTTCCAAATGAGAATAGGAAAGTCAATAAACTCGATCTGTCAAATTTTGATTGAAAAGTACGGTTTGCAAAAAAAGCTTATTTGCGTTTTAATGATTTTGTTTTTGTTTAACTGACCCTTAGTTAAGTCATATTAAGAAATAGATAAAAAAGTTATTCATAATAATTATTTAACAAATTATACTACTTTCTTTTTTATTTTCATTATTGGCTACATTTTAAATTCAAAATTCAAATTCAAATTCAAATTGCCAGCGGCCATTTTATCGTCGTTGTTGGTGTTTCTTCGTGCGACTGAGTATCTAGATTGAATTTTGTCATAAATACAGGTAATAATGCCTATTTTGATTTAAAACCACAGTTAGTGATATAAATATTAAAAACCTCTATTAATCCATGTTTTATTTTATAAGGGAAAGCAGCAGTGATGATGACGGTGATGACGCCACTACTCAGACACTTCACACAGTTACGTAAAGATCAGCAAAATTGAAGAACTGGATTTTGATCAGAGATTTTTCGTTCATGATTCGTAAATAAATTAAATTTAACTTATTTCTTTTTTTGCTCACCCTACTCAATTTCTTCGATTTGACAGTAAGACGTAACGTCACAACATGGCCGGCGCTCCTATTCTCATTTGGAACGCGTAGTAGCACTGACGTAAAGGATGTAGGCTTGCGCGTGAACAGAATCTGGCCATCGTGTGGCGTTTTCAAGAGGCTAGGGTCAATCAGAAGGTTACAAGAATACCGTCAACTCTGTTTCGTTAAAACAACTAGTTTCTATTGTTTTCTTTTCTACACTCTCTCAATCCTCATTGTTATTTAGCCCCTCACTTTCAATATATGAGAGCTAGTAATATTAAAAAAAAAAACATGATTGACAAAGGAGACGCTGAAAAAAACGTAGGGCTCCAGGTTATTCAAAACCGATATTGGGTTTAACTGAATGCCGAATCGTACCTTGGCGAGACGACGGGCGTCGGGCGGGCGCTAGGAGGGCGCGGGCAGGTGCGGCAGCTTGGCGGCGGCCCAGTAACGCGCGCACGCTCCGCTCGCTCCACTCACCGCACTCACTGCGCTTACTCCGCTTACGCCGCTCGTCGTGCTGCCGCCCCCGCTCTCCTCCGATAGCGCCGCCTGCAGTTTCGCTTCTGGGGAGAAAAGAAACAAGTTAACATTACAGTCAGTTTATATGCAGTATGAACATTTCCTACCTTACACAAAAACGGCGACTGAATCAGTTGCTCTCCGATTTAAAGTCTTTGCAGATTAAATCCACGAGCCCTGTAAAAGGTACGAATATCCAGACTTGAAAAACCTTTGTAATTTAGCAGCATCACAGGCCGAAAAGAGCTGGTTACCCTTCTATGATTTATCCTAGTGATAAATTAAATTGCTATGGGAAGACTGCTGTCAAACAGCTTTGTGGTGTTGTGACATGAAAGACAGGCAACGCAAGCGCGCACGTTGAAGGACACTTATCGGCACTCGAACGATGCGGACGTATGACAACTACTGTTATACAATGAAGTTTAACCTTTATACTTCCTGGAGGAGTCTTCTTGTCGAGTTATTGTGTTGGCTAGAGGAGTGTTAGACAAAGTAAAGATTGTAATACTCACTAGCGACTTGCGAGGCATTGAAGGTTACGGGCGTGCGCGCGAGCGGCGTGCGCAGCGAGCCCCCGCGCGCGCCGCTCCCGCCCGCGCCCGCGCCCACCCCGCCCGCACACCCGCCGCTCGTCTGCGAACAACGAACGACTAATATGATACTATGAACTAGGAATAGTCATACTGAACAGTATATTTGAACGCAGAATTCAAGATACTATCAAATATAACTATTATGCAAACTTTACAACAACCTCAACAGTTCAAATCCAATAATTGGATTTGAACTGTTTTCTGTAAATAGGTGACCACTGATTAGGTTAACAATTATTCCAGACGCAAAAACAAAACAAGGTATTTTGAACCAACTCCTTATGAATTTACGGTGTTCGGTTACCCTTTCGAGTGCTTTCTTTTATGAACCTAGAATATCATGTAATTTTTGAGAAGATACAGCACTATTTAGTGGCCTAAGTGCGAGTTTTTTGACGTACTGTTGATCACAACGATAAACCTTTGTATTCCATACGATTTAACATACCCGATCAAGTACGCTAATAACTTGAAATAGACCCTGCAAGACCTGTGTAAAGAATGATGACCTGTAGTATTATAAATATATCTACACATTAGGGCCCGTGCACACCACTTTTTTAAAAAGCGCTGTTGACGCGGTTTTTAGAAAATTGCGTCGACGACGGCGCGCTTTTATCCTATTAAAGAGGTCTACAAGCTGCATCTGACTCTCGTGCGTATCACGTCTGTATCGAACAAACGCGCGTCTGCGACGCGTTTAAAAAACGTAGCGTGCACAGGCCCTTAGTGAGTTTAACTATACGCAAAGTCTGTCGTAAAACGGACAAATTAGTCCTATAACAAAAAACGTTACAAAAGTATAACTATTGGTTTTACTTTTGTGACGTTTATTTATCGATAAACAAATTTTAAATGCCCGCAGCCCATGTTGCTCCATATTTTACAGCAAGCCTATAAACTTGTGGCATGGATTGTCACAAGGGGCTACCCATAAATTATGTCACACGAATTTTTCATGATTGAATGCCTCGTCTTTGACATAGCTGGTCACATTTGTGAGACTTTTCCTCCCTAGTATGATTTATTCATTCTAGATTAATTATTAAATTAAAATAGCAATTCCGAAATTATAACTTTTTTGCCCTATGATGAGTTCCCTGACAGTTCATTTTTTTTCCGTGGCACGCATACTACTTTAGATTACTAAAAAATAAACTGGCAAAAAAAAATAAAAATGAAATGATAAAAAAAATATTGTCTTTCGTAAATTAATAAGTAAATTATTGTGGTTATAATTAACTGTTAATAAATTAAGTAAATAAAATAAAAAAGTATAGAACTTAAAAATGTGTAATGCGTTAAACGGAACTTCTGCCAATAGAGATTGACACTACTCGACGACACACTAATCGACAAAATCGGAGCGGCCATCTTGTAATCGCATGTAACGGCCGAAAATTGGAAAAAAGTAATAGAAAAAACTCAAAAACTATAACAGAGGACTGGAATAAATATATCCGGATCGACCGAATTAGGGCCAATAATTAATGATTAATTGAAGAAACGCGGTTAGTTGGAAAAGATTCCGATTCCGATATGGATACGAGTTCAAATCAAGAGTCAAGTTCTGACAGTGAATAATAAATAAATTATTATTTTAAACAGAATGCATTTTATTTACCACTAGCCGTCCCCCGCGGTTCCGCCCGCATTATTTCAGGTTTTTAGTTTTTGTCAGGTTTTTTGGTTTACTGTAAAATTTCTTTAAAATCCGTATAGAGTAAGATCCCAGGACCGCCAGACATCACGTATTTTCTGACGAACGAAATGTGGACGATTGAGTACTGTTAGTATGTACTAAGAACGCATGCCTACCTGCTAGCTTGCTTAGACGGCCAATTTTCAGGTATCAGGCAATCAAGGTACATAAAATTATGTATTACTTACCTCACGTAAATTCTCAAAGCTGATTTTTACGTATTTTGTAGGCAATATCTTTAAAATCAAGTCGCCAATACTCCCAGACACATTCCGTCGGCCATATTGCTTAACAGACGCTTCAATGATCAAGCATGAGAATTTACGTGAAGTTTTGCCATTTTTTTGGGAGCTTTAAAGCGTCTGTTAAGCAATACGGCCGACGGAATGTGTCTGGGAGTATTGGTGACTTGATTTTAAAGATATTGCCTACAACAGACGTAAAAATCAGCTTTGAGAAAATACGTGAAGTTACATCATTTTTTTGGGAGCTTTAAAGCGTCTGTTAAACAATACGGCCGACGAAATGTGATGATTTTAAAGATATTGCCTACAAAATACATAAAAATCAGCTTTGAGAATTTACGTGAGGTAAGTAATAATTTTATGTACCTTGATTACCTGATACCTGAAAATTGGCCGTCTAAGCAAGCTAGCAGGTAGGCATGCGTTCTTAGTACATACTAATAGTACTCAATCGTCCACATTTCGTTCGTCAGAAAATACGTGACGTCTGGCAGCCTTAGGATCTTGGACTAGTAGACTAGTTCTTGCGTGAAAAAGTAACAAACATCCACACACACATACAAACTTTCACATTTATCATCTATAAATCTAAAATCGGTAATCCGATTCCATTTTCTTTGCCAACTGATTCGTTATTGTAAAAAAATCGATTAAATTTCGTTAGGCCACATCACTATAATTGTCAGACAAGAACTGTCAGGGAACTCATCATAGGACAAAAAAGGTATAGTTTTATTTCCATTAAAAATTTTTTTTTCGTAATTTCATCAATCAACAAATCAAACGTTTGATAAAATTTAAATTGACAGCAACATCACAGAGTTGGAAATATTATAAAGTTTTTTATTAATAAATAAAATTTTTCGTTTTGATGCTTATGCTATCTCGCACCCCTTGTCACAAAATGTAACACTTTCATCGACCCCCTCCCTTCCCCATAAAATGTGACGTAATTTATAGATAGCCCCCAAACGCAGCGATAAACTAAATGCTTCAATAACTAGGGCAAAAGATAATGATCTACGTTTAGTACAGTCAGTGCATGTTGCGTGATTGTCCAAATTATAATATTATGCGTCGGTACTAAGCTATGCAAATTGAGTAATAACTGACGTCATTGTGGCATACTGACAAACTAGGTTATCCGAAAGGGAGCTCGAGCCCCGGTATGAAGGCTAGAAGAAACGGGGTTGGTTCTTAGTCAGTAAGAGTCTGACACTATCTCCCGCTTCGCCCAAGAGCGGGGGTTGTCATTGGATGATGATTGATGAAGATTTTCACCACCATAAAAAAGGGTGGAGAAGGAAATAACGGTTGATTTTTGTGGTGGGAAATCATCCAATGGTTTCCCCCGCTCTTCGGTTGAGCGCGAGACTTGTCAGACTTTTACTGGCTAAATTACCCACACCTGTGTCCTTCATTTGGCCTTTGCGTTCTAGGACCACGAGTTTCCTTTTCAGAAATACCCCGTGGTCCTAGCAGGCAAATAAATTATAGCTAGAGACTGTTTATTATTGTAATTTAGTAAAGTATCATCAGAACAAAATTAAATTTAAAAATTGTTTGTCTACTTCATCATTTGTTCTTCAAGAATTTTTAGACATCAACACTACTTCAATTCTGACAGTATCAAAAGATTCTAGTTAGAAACGTTTTCTTTCATTTGAAATGAAGCGTTGCCCTACATTAGGAATTATTCCTGTACCAAGCATTTATCCACAAACATGTTAACTTGTCACATGACATAATTATATAGGATAACAATTATACCATTGTCTATAGGCCATACATACGAGTAATTCCGCAAACTCAGCACATATCGCCCATAAATCAACGACTCAGCCAAAAATATCCAATAGTTAGTCACTAACCTATAACTTAAAATCTGATTTCTAAATCACCCTTCCATATTTACCTAACTGGACTCATCTCACACATACTAAAACCAAAATAAACGCCGTTCTAATCACCGTTCCAAATATAGGACATAAACTAACCGGAGTCATTTTAGTCACTCAAACCTGCTTGTAAATTCCAGGAAACCCTAAACTACCCTGCCACATCAGATCTGTCCATAATCTCCACGGTATGACATGACTGACGAGTCAGATACATAGTTTATACAATCCTCTATAGCCGGCGTCACTCGATAACAAATTAGCTTAATACTTGTGAAAGGATTTTCAGAATCTGTTTAGAAATTTCAGTGATTTTTACCTCTTTAAAATGTCACTATAGATTTATTATATACATGTTAAAACAAAGTTTAAGTAAGGTTTGACCAGTGGCTTTGACACTTCAGCAGAGGTCCAGGCAGAGGTTTGTCAGCCAGCCATGGAACGCAGTATCCTGGGCGTTCGAATTACGGACCGCGTGAGGAACATATCTTGTTCCTACGCGCCTAAACTAAGATAAAAGATGTTACCCGAAAATCTGCTACACTAAAGTGGGATTGGGCTGGACATGTCAGCAGCATGTCAGATAAACTGTGGGCTAGAAGAGACACTTGTTGGGTCCCATAAAACGCAAGGCGATATCGCGACAGACCAAGGCGAAGGTAGAGAGATGAAGAAGCTCGGCAACCGGTAAGACTCGCCTGCAATGACTGAAGACAGATGTGTGTGGAAAGGGGAGAGGGAGGCCTTCGCCCAGCAGTGGGACGTAATAGGCTAGCAACAACAACAAAGCAAAGTTCTTTGCCGCGTGTCCGTTTGTCAGTTCCTGGTAAACTCACAACACTTCTAGACAGATTTTCATGCGCTTTTCGCCAATAGACAGTGATTCATGGGGAAGGACTAGGTGTATACACGCATATTATAGTAGAGAAAAAACCGAGAATTTCAAAGATTTTTATTACACGTGCGAAGTTGGGGCAGGTCACTAAATATAGTATGTATAGTAATCTATAAATATATCAAACAGTCAGCTGTCACAGTTCGCTGGAGAAATAAATGTGCGTTCATTGAAGTGGGTCGAGCTCGCTCATATGTGAAGGGTAGCTAATCTTGGAACTGATGACAGGTGACTGCATATCTCATACTCTGATTGGTTATGAACTTGAAGACTACTGTCACAGAAAAGGTATGATAACCAGAATGCTATGCTGTCTATACAGACACTTAAGTCAATTGAACGTCGAGTTTTGAGATCAGCAGAACCTTGAAATTTTTGCTAATATGTTCTCTTATGGTCAGAGAACCTCGTGGCTACAGGTTGCCACAGACGATCAAGTTTGCAGCTCACTTGAAGCGGCTTCCAGTGAACTAGATGGTGGTTATAAGTATGCATGACGTTGTCGCAAACTTGACGTTAAACTGGATCATGTGAAACTGGCGTAAAATTATAACAGCACGGATGACGTTGCATTGTCGCGAACTTGACGGTAAACTGGATCGTGTGTCGCTGGCATACAGAATAACAGCACGGGTTAATCTCCAAGATTAAGCCACGCATTCGAGATTGGTCTGAGAATGAAAGACCAGCCGAGAAGCCAGGAAAGCCACCAGTTTTGCCAAAGAGTATAGCTGAATAGTCAGAAACCAGAAAATCTTTTTTTTTTTTTTTTTTTTTTTTTTTCTTATACCAGTTTTGACTAAGAGTATCAGGTTAACCAATTACTGTGTTATGGAATTAAGATAAGTAGTCATAGACCTCCCACAAGGCGGACTAATGACCTGGTGAGGATCACAGGAGTCAGATGGATCTGAGAAGCAAAACGCAAAGGGCCGATCGTTGTGGCAGCGCTTGGGACAGGTCTATGTCTAACAGTGTACGTCTTGCAGCTGAAATAATGATGACGATGATGATCCAGTCCATTTTGATAATATTCAGAGAAGTACAAATGACGAAAGTACTAAAGAAGTATAAAGTCACACAAATAAATGATTATTATTATTATCTATTCAAATTATAATTGTCATGTAGTAAGTAGGTCAATGAATCTAATTTCCTAAAGTCTGGTTCATAAAACGTTACACGATTAACCAGCTGTGCCAGATGCTTCAAAAGTAAACAATGATGGTGACATAACATTGTTGGGGTAGGGAGTTCGAGTGTTTAGGACGATGACACACGGTGCGTCGGCGCTACGTAGCGTCGCGACGTTGGCTCACTGCTGGCGCCATGCAAGACGTGTCGGTTATAAAATTGGTAGAATGGCTCAGTTTGCTGCGATGACACAACAGTTCCGCGTATTTAAACTGACGCTTAAATATTACTCTGACTGCTGTTCCTAATTGGCAGCAAATAAAATAAACTTTTTTTTAATTACTACTGCTAGCACTTGACCACTATCTCACCTAATGGTAAGTTATGAATTCTTAGACCTCTACGTTCAACTGATATTAAAAATCTAAATAATACTACTTAAAACTATTCATCAATCTGTACACATATTACTCTTACGATCTAAATAAATAAAAACCAAAAATAATTTGCAAATAAAATTGAAAACTTAAATCAACTGTTTGTGGTAATAAGACAACGTTTAAAGGAAGAAAATAATATTTTTGTCTAATATTATGTGTCTAACATACTAGAAACAAACACGCAAGAAATTATAAATATTGTATAATATTACATCAGGACATATTCTAGCTGATCTACCACATCGCGTCTTTAATTTTTTTTTCTTAGCTACAAATCCCAGCGTGGCTAAATTCTCACTAGATGGCGCTGATCTCAAACATTTAATTGAAATAAATACCTACAAGGGTGGGTATTTATTTTACTTAAAACTTCGACCATCCTCATCAACAATACATTGTTGATTCGGGTCGAGAATCACTAACGTAATTGCCAGATTCAAAACTGCTCCTTGTATTTATCTAGCGAGAACATGGTCAGGCTTAGGCCCGTAACTTTCACTCTAAGCAAAAGTAAATAATCCCTGATCATCATTATCATATTACCACAATCAATCAACAAAAAAAAACCCAAAGAAGCAAAAAGAACAAACCTATTTGTCAGTGCACTTAGGGTGCGCGAGCCTCTTGGCATGGTGCGCTATACTAACGTGGTTGGCCGGCAGCGAGTGCGGCAGCGGCATGGGCAGCGCCTGCGCCGGCTCGTCGTCGTGCGGCGGCCGCGGCAGGCGCCGGCGCAGCCACGCGTGCCGCAGGGCTTGCGCGGGCGTCAGGCGCTTCTCTGGGTCCCATTCTAGACACCTGCAATGAGGAACGTGGTAAGTTAGATCAGGAGCCCGACCATGACGTGTCAAAATGACAGGCGTACGAGTAAGAGAGTCGTCAAATAGATCGCGTAAGGCCGCTTTTGCGCCATGTAAACTAAACTAACCTATCCTAGATCCAAATAATGCTCTGATCGTCACTCACGCAGAAACCTGACGACAACCACCAGGCAACGTATCCAAATTTAATCTATAGTCTGAGGATCCTTCTTTTTCATGAAAATCTTTCCGTCGCATTATTGCTTGAACCAGCTTAAACTACCAACGGATAGAAGTCCTCTGTTCAGTTTTAGAGTTTTTTAGATAGGCTGCGAAAATGTTCGAAAGAATTACTGTGGCCCTGGAACGCAAAAGGTAACTGAAGGAACACAGGTGAGATTTAATCAGTAAAAGTCTGACACCAGGGTCTCGCTCCACTCAAGAGCAGGAGAAATAATTTGATAATTTCTCACTACAAAAAAAAGTAAAGGATCTTTTAAGATCTAAAGATGGGTGCCCCTTGTGGTATTGATAGATAGCTGTCTTGCGATGTTTTTGACAACTCATTTAGCTCTATCAACAGCTCAAAAACTTGCTATATTAGCATATATACTATCAATAGTGTTTATAAGAAACAACAGAATATTCAAATAGTCCAGACTAAGAACCATACAGGTTCACTGCATATTTATATTCGTAATATTTAAAAGTCTAATGCAATCGTATTCCCACAGACGGAGTAATGGCAAGTGCTAATTTATATGCTGTTTCTCACTTCGATTGCAATAAAGATTACAGCAAATTGACATTCTTGGAGTGACCGCAGTCAACTCACTGCAGTCTTTACGGATACTTTTGACGCCATGTTTTACATATAAAAAAGAAAAAAAAAAACAAAAAAGTAAAGAAGAAAGATTCTATTTTATGTAGGGCAGATTCCTAAATTGAGCATTGGAGATAAGAACGTCTAAATCCCTTCAAAGCGGAGTTTGAGAAATACTCAATTGCTTAAATCAGAAATCGAGGGTTAGTGTCTTCCATTGGTCACTTAATTTCTAAAAGAGACACACACGATACGATTTGTCTGTACGATCCGTCGCTTCAGACCGATCGTTACGACAAATCGATAGTGTTTATCAATAGACAATAGACACAGTACGATTTCGGATCGTACAGAAGAATTGTTTTATGAAATATTGTTCCAAGTACGGAAACCCAGGAACTGGGTACAGTAATTTATATTTGTACTAATATAAATTGTAAATAACCACAGGATTTTTCACTGACGATAACAACTTCGGATGCAAGACTTGTATATTTTAAACATCCTGCTAATATCAATAAAAATAATTTTAATTACGAATCAATGTGTTCTACCAGGAAAACAGACATCGAAAGGCGAACTACATTTCAATTTCAAGTTAACACACTAATAAAAGTATTTTCCCTGATCACTTTGGCTCGCCCAATTTTATTCGACGAATCCAAACCACAGAGAAATGTAAATGGCGACAAGATTTTAATATTTTTTTCCTGTTCAACGAGGCGTTGAAAAATTGCACTTTTGATTGCCGAAAAATGCAAGTAGGTATTTCTTCTTGGCCGTTTTGGCATCCTTGTTACATTAGCACGGTTGGCGCAGTGGTTGAACAATTCGCAGCTGCGCTGCGTGTCATGCATTCGATTCCCACACGGAACAAATATTTGTATACAAGCAGTTGTTCCATGTCTGGAAGTTTTGTGTATTTGAGTCTACATGTTTGTAAACACACCCACGATATAGGAGTAACTCTTAGTATGGGACAAAATTTAGAAATTTAGATCTAAAAAAATTTTAGCACTAGAAATCCAGAAGGACGGACTTTGAGCTGTGTGATGAAGCCATTCTTATCACTGGAGCTAAGCATATTAAAAAGAAACTATTTTCTTAGTTTATTTTCTTAGACTATCCAAGTTAGTTCTAGAACATCCAGTTCTACTTATTCATAGAGTAAGTAACAATAATAAAATCTTTAAAAAAAATATTAGTTTCACGCCTGTACCCCCTGATGTGTTAGACAGAGGAATTTCAATACCACAGTAAATTTTGTAAATTTTTTTTAGGTGGGAAAATCTCCCGACCTTGAGCGGAGCGCGACAGACTTTTACTGACTAAAACCCCACTCCTGTTCCTTCTTTGCCTTCTCCCCAGGGCCCCAGGTTTCACTATCACAACCCGTAGAAATTCAGTACCTAAGATCTTACCTTCTTATAAAATCAATGAAGAATTTGTCTTGACAGCCCTTGAGGGCCGTGACAAAACTTTTTGATCCAGGAGGACCTCTAGGCTTGCCTCTTCTTGACATTCCTGAAACACAAAACATTATTTCCATTCATTTTAATTTTTCTTTAAAAATATTGCCACACGCACGGAAAACGCAGCTTTGGAAGGCCTCCCACAAGGCAGACCGATGACCTGGTCAGGGTCGCGGGAATCTGATTGTTGCGTGACGCTCAGGACCGGTCGTTGTGGCGACGCTTGGGGAGGCCTATGTCCTATGGCTGATATGATGCCAAACATGTTTAAAAACATACAGAAGACACTCTGACCCCGAACAATAAATATTTGCTCCGTGCGGGAATCGAACCCGCGTCACGCAACCCAGCAGCCCATCGCTCAACTTACTGCACAGTTGACCCATGACGTCATGTTTGAACAAGAACTGACACAAAAAGACTAAAAGGTTAGATAAAAACTAAATCAGTCATAATATTACAGGTTTATTTTGTTTCTCCGAAATGGAGGAATTCTTAGAAGCTTGCATGATTTTTATTTTCCCCAAGACATGACGTTCTTTCTTTAGATTTATTTGGACCTATTTAGGTATACACAGATGCTGCTCACTGAGTGCTCATCATCATCATCATATCAGCCTATAGACGTCCACTGTTAGACATAGGCCTCCCTCAAGTGTCGCCACAATGAACGATCCTGTGCGTCCCGCATCCATCGGATTCCCGCAACCTTCACTTTGTGCACCTTTGTGCTGATTTGAGGAAAATTAACCCTCTTTTACCAAACGCAAAAAAAAAAAACCAAATATACGGACTATACACCGCTAAATTTTAATCGTTTTTATCCCGTGGAGGGTCGATCCGGTACATGAAACACTATCGATTTGTAAAGATAAAATTAAAAAATAAATTACCTCTTTTTCAAAACTCGTATTAATTCACGCATGTACGAAATTAGTATCTTTAAGAAAACGTCTGCTGAGCGAGTTCAATGACCTGTAGTTAATAGTCGGCGTTGTGTACAAAGTACCTACAGGTCATTGAACTCGCTCAGCTGACTTTTTCTTAAAGAAATGAATTTCGTACATGCGTAAATTAATACGAGTCCCTCCACGGGATTAAAACGATTAAAATTTAGCGGTGTATACCCACGATGATGACTGATGTGATCGTGTAAGGAGTGATATGAAAGAAAAGGGAGACAGTGATAGCGTGACTGCGGTCTAGATAGAATGGATGAAAAAAATCATGTTGCACCAACTCCAAGTATTATGAGACATAGGCAGGAAGATGATGAGATGAATTTATAGGGTTGGAAATCATCTACTGACATCCCCCGCCCTTGTACGGAGCGCGAGGGCATGTCCGACTTTTACTGAGTAAGAACCACTCCTGTTCCTTCTTTTCCTTCCAGGGCCCCGGGGTTCACCTGATGATAATGAACCAACAGTGTTTGGCTCAAGTGTTTTAAAGAAAATGGAGACAGTGATAGCGTGATTGCTGATTGAATTGGAAGAAACAAAAATGTGTTGCGCCGACCCCAAGTGATACCGGACTAAAGGGCAGGATGATTTACAATTTATTTATTTATTTACAATTTACTTAAGATGGCGACGATGATGAACTTACAGTGTTCCGTGCAAGTGTTCTCTTATCTAAGCAGTATTATGCGATATTTGAGGGGTTAAATAGTAAAAAGCCGAGGCGGATACATTATATTTTGTTAGCGCAAATATTTAGGAAATCTATACTGGATTAATGACAAATCCTGTAAGATTATGTCAGTTGAATTTGGCTACCCACCAAAACAACCAGACTGTTTCCACAAAACACATCTTATTTCCGCGTCTTCGCCTGTAGTATAATTTATATGTTTTCTCTTGTAGTCATTAAAATTGGTAATTAAGTAACCGAATTTCAGGGAAATGTAACGCGTGATTCATTCAAAATTAACATGGAGCTATTTTTTTTTAAATTATATAAACTAGTGCTTGACTCCAATCCCACCTGATGGTAAGCAGTGATGCAATCTTTGATAGTGAGGCGCACTAGTTTATTAGGAGTCTTACATTTACATTTTTTTTAACAAAATCATATAAAAATTATAATTAAATTAAATAATAATTAAATTATTATAATATTACTATAAAATAATATTACTATAAATTATAATAATACTAAATAATAATTAAATTATTATTAAGTATTATTATTTATATTTTTTGCAAATCATTGTTTTAGCATTTATTTGTTTCCGAAAAAGATCATACACGACTACATGACTTATGCTATAAAAAACATTACGGAACTAAATATTGCGTTCAATGAATTTCTTTGCCAAAAACCCAAAGATTAACCGCAACAAAGCTACTAATTAACATAAAAAAATAACCACAAATGACTTTTATTTATAGGTCAGACGGTCAGACAGGCACCAGACACATGCTACATTATGTATAAACACATGTCGCGTGATGACTCAGGCTCAGGTCATATAATTGAAGGAAGATATCAACATTAGGCATCACTGAAAAATCCCGTAGTAAGATGATTCAGAAATTCAGAATATTTTACATTTCAGCTTCATGACGTTTAGTGAAAATATTGCGTGGTAAAAGAATTTCGGTAAGTGATGATGGTATTTAATTTTAGAAATGTCGTATTCTTGTTTGTTTGTGTTACGTTCCTGAGTGCTTACTGCAAGTTTGTTTTACGTTAACGCGATCGACACGTAACATCATAAACGTTCTAAGCTCTTAAGGCCAGCCCTCCTAGCCAAGTTACAAACGTTTCGCTTGCGCCGAACGCTTCGAGTTTACCATGCCGCCAATTCTTTTGTTCTGACCACGTGACTGAACTTTAAGACGACGTCATTCCCGTACATTTGAAGCTTTCTACAAGCATTAACTATTGCAGATTAGCAACTTGGCTAGGGGTACAGGTTCTACACATTTTGAACTTTTTTAAACCTCTGCAAAACCACAAATATAAAAGAGAACACCATGAAACTTTATTTTATTAAAATTGACTACAGGACAAACTGACGGGCAAAAACTCAAAACATGATGTATAAATTAGTTAGTCGGTTAAAAAAAAATCGCGAATCTAACCCTAACTTACGATTTCAAACGTGTATGTCTACGAGATTACGTCACGGAAGTATTTGAAAGTTACAAAAAATATAATAAAGCTTATTTTTAAAAGGGCCTTGCCTAAAGAAAAATCTTGAACAGTTGTTGTTTTTTTTTATAAAAATACTAGCTGTCCGCCCGCGACTTCGTCCGCGTGTACTTCGGTTATCGCACTCTAAACGTGTTTTCCCGTAGGAATAAGATGTTTTTCCGGGATAAAAAGTAGCCTATGTTCTTTTCCATTTCAAAAGCTATATGCATGCCAAATTTCATCCAAATCTGTTCAGCCGTTTTTGCGTGATTAACAAACATCCAAACATCATCACTTTCACATTTATAATATTAGTTAGGATAATCGCTGTTACGGGGCCGGGTAATCGACATAGACCCGGGCGGATTCGAGTTCATACAAAATAGTGACTACAACCGGCTCTTAACTTAAAAAAAAAAATCCCACTCAGCGCTAGTGCCTAGAGCGAGTTTGTTTTACGGTAACAATTTTTTATGACGTTCGGCTCTCCGATTGGCTCGCTCTAAGCTCTTAACCAATCAGAGAGCTTAACGCGTTAAACGTTTCGATCGCATCAACGTAAAAACGACTCGCACTCAGTGCACTGTTACACATTTATCTTTAGTGGCTATCTACCTTTATTTATCCTAAGATATTTATCGTTTGAAATAAGGTCATGTATGGTGAGTACCTGACAAGTTACGATAAGGCAGTAGACATGATAACCTTAATAATTTGTTTTTAATTTTTCACAAATTTTAATTGCGGATTAGGTACAAACAAAAACATGCTGACATGACGCTTATGATTTATGGAAGATTATACTCGTAGTGTTCTTAATAGACTATTTTTTCAGCCAGATAAATGGTATCCGTGATTGTTTTTTTTTATGCTAAATCAACACAATCAGATATAAATTTCCACTGAAAAATATTGACGGCATGGTTAGCGCAGTGGTTAAGCCGTTGGCTACTGCGCCGTTTCTCTCGGGTTTGATTCTCGCACGGAACCAATAGCCTACTAAAGTTGTTCCGGCTCTGGGTGTCTTGCGTATGTGAAGTTGTATGTTTGTGAACATACCCATGATACAGGAGTAAGTAATTCCTAATCGGGGAAATGATTTAAAAAAAAAAAAAAGACAAATAAGATCCAAATACAAGGTGTCGTTTTGAAGCTGCAAAATATTTCAGGAGGTAATTATGTTAGTGATTCTCGACCCGAATCAATAATAAAATAAGTAGGTAATTTTTTTTTTTTTTATAACCGCGCTTTTTTTCACACACACAAACACGGAACAATAAAGGGCGTTTTCACACACACTAACTCGCAACGATAGTTTCATAAATAATGTATCATCCAATCATCATCCCGCACGCCACACCCTAGCCACGCCCCCGCGGCCATCGATCAATCGATTTAGTTTAGTGTAATTAAAAAATTAAATAACAAGTATTACTGATTATTGACCAGGTATCGTTTTTTTATATGATTATTTATGAGTTTTATTACAACCTCCTGAAATATTGTGCAGTTTTAAAACTGCACCTTGTATAGACAGCTGCTTTTTTTGTTGAGGTGGAAAATCAGAGAGTCAGAATATAACTGACAAAAACCCACCCGTGTTCCTTCAGTTACCCTTTGCATTACAGGATCGCGGTCACTCTTCCGACCAATCCCGTAGCCCTAGCAAACCTCGCCAATTATACTGTCAGCTCCTTCAGGCGAGTGTGAAACACGACGTGCCATCAACCCGGACCAGGGGCCTTACCATGACATGTCAAAATGTCAGGCATGCGAATGAGAATGAGGGATGGAGGTGTACACCCCATAATAGTTCAGTTCAGGTCGTCAAGTGGTTCGCTTTAAGAGCTTGTATTTGGTCCTCTGGTCTTCATCAGAAGGCGAGCTAACACTTCAGCACCCTACTGCATATTATTATGTATAATAAACTTACCTCCACTAAGAACAGTAGTACCATCAGCCAATGTAGTAGCCGTGCAGTACCGTGGAAGACCTTTGCTGCTTATGAAGTTCTTGGAGCGTTTGCCTTGCTCGATGAGCTTCTGCGGTGGCATGCCGAGCAGCTCGATGATGCATGCCATCTGATCCGCTTCATCCTCGCCAGGGAGTAACGGGAACCCTGGAACAGTGGGACAGGCTATTGTATTGATGGAAAGATTTTTATTTGTTTGAGACTGCCTTGTTGCACAAAATTCGCCTATAAGTAAACGTGTAAACTTAAAGCAACGTATACAAGAAAAAATGTGAATTATCAAATATTTGGACATCCTCAAATGTAAAGCCAAACTATTAACCTAAAAAAATATTACTGAACCACTATTAAACTTGCTCATTTCAAATTATTTTCTGAATTTAATTAATTTTGACGTGGTAAAATTATAATAATTGGACTGATATACCTATATGCATATTTAATTAGTCTTTATTAATTATTATTATTATAGCTAAAACTGTTTGCATGCCTTAGGCTAAGGTAATTAATTAGTTTACGAATCACTTTTAAAGTTAACATCTGTAATTTGGACTTCTGCGCAAATAAATAATTTTTCTATTTAAAAGAGGAATGCTTGTGTTTTCGTTTATTTTCATATACAATTTAGAGCACTCGAAAAAATAATTATAATCACATTTAAAAGAGTTTGTTTTATAGTGTTTTTATAATATAATTCTTTCAAGTCTTGAAAACCCATTTCTTTATTTCTTTTTTTTTTTAATTGTGTGATTTTATTGACGAAACTGTATTAACAATACGGAGAATACACTGACTCCTGTAATTCAGTTTTAAACTAGACACACAGAATTTCATTAATGTGTGTAAAAACTTTAATATGTCATTAAATATTTTTATTATTATTATTATTAAATAATAACACCGATATTTAGTCCACAAATCACAATAAACATGAACAAAAACCAATAAATTCTTGACATGGAAATAATCCCTAAATACGTGTTATCAAATCACGTCCTATCATAAATCGCCGATATCAATAACCTCAATAATGAACTCCGATTTCATGTCATTGTCCCGTCCGCTAATTCTATTGTTTGTAACTTGTAATCAAAAGTCAATTCGCACAAGATTGTTTACAAGTAATCTTATACCAAGACGTATAATAACATCATGTAGTGTATTTTATTTACGTACAATAACAACACATATTAAATGTTTATTTGTCATGTAACCCAAGGATTTCAATACGTGTAGGGTTTCAGGAATTCTTTGAACTAATTCCAAATACATTACCTACAAGTGTTTTTAATTTAGCCATACTTCTTCATCTTTGTCCAATCATCTTCCCATCTTCCCAGTTTCACTGGAGTCGGGTCGCCTTCTAAGTCTGCGTCAGTTGCTTTTCTTTTTAAAGGAAACATTACCCCATTACCGATCCATCATCGGACCACACGACGAACGGCGTTGCGCCACCGGTACATGGTGGACATCCCACCCGTACGAACAAAGCGTTTTGGGAACACATTTATTGTGCGTACAGCCAAGGAGTGGAATTCTCTGCCGGAGTCTGTGTTTCCTGATAGCTACAACTTAGGGGTCTTTAAGTCAAGAGTGAATAAGTTACTTCTAGGCAAACGTGCTCCATCGTCGACCACATCATCGCTTACCATCAGGTGAGATGGTGGTCAAACGCGAGCCTATCAATAATAATAATAAAAAAACCCCCACACGAGGAATTGTGTGTATCATGAGTGCGTATATAAACAAAAAACCCACATACACAAGACATCCAGGCCCGTAACAACTATCTGTAAGCCTTACAAATATTTGTTCCGTGCGGAAAATCGAACCTGTGACACGCAGCGCACCAGCCAATCGCTCAACCACTACGCCAAGCGTGCCGTCAAGTTATGTTCTGGCTTGTGCGTGTATACTCAGTCACTCAGATTCACTTGTCAACTAAAATCCAAAATCCTGCCTCGCGGTATTAGAGTTTCCCGCACGATAACAACAAACACAACAGCCGGAAACCAACTAGCGCGCAGTTGCCTGGACCGGACACTCGTCTGGTAGGAGGATCCTCCCTTTTCAACGGAGGTTTGTGGGGCTCTACACCTTGTTCCGCATACCTCTGAATGACCACCAGGAGGCGGTTGGTCGTCCTCTTTCTCGTAGTTCGTTTGGGATCATCAATCATCATAATTTTTCTGCCCTTGTCCCATGTTACTTAATCTATCTTGTCACCCGTCATGCTATCACTAAGTTCCTTTCCTTTCATGTCACTCTTCACACAATCCATCCATCTTATCTTTGATCTACCTCTTCCTCTCTATCCATCCACATGTATATCTACTCAAGTCATAACTCTTTGCACGATCATCTCATGATGAGATCGTTTCATGATGAGATGATGATAGTGCGACTTTCTTTCAACTTTTCGGAAATCGGCCTTTATGAGGCTGCTTTTCCACTCGTCTATCGTACACATCGAACATAGTTAAAAAGCTTGTTACTTCATCTAACGCAATCCAACGTGATGTTTGACGAAAACGCAACGTGAAAAAAAAAAGATAATAACTGAAAACTTTGTTAGCATTCAGTAATTCCGTGATTTACTCGAATATTTTACAATAGTTGATCCAGGAAATACGTGTTTATTTTAAAACCTTAAAAGTTTTTAAAAACAATTGTCGTCATTTAGAATGTTGATAAAATTTGCAAGGCTTCTATTGTAATACTTTTTTGACTCTTTTGATTTTGAGTAAATTATAACGTGTCAAAGTTCATGCAAAATAGCAGATTTTCAGAAGTCTTTACTGGATTAGTTTAAAACAAATTTACAAAATTATTTCAATAGACGCCTAGCTATGATCCCCAAGAAACAGTATTTCCAAAATATTTAATGAAAAATTTGTAATAACGTTATAATCGCGTAAGAGCGGTTGTATGAAAAACAGTGAAAATGTATGTCGAGATGCATCCCCTTAAGATAATCATTTTGCACTTTGTCTAGTCGGAATTATTATAATCATACAGACGAAAAGACACGAAAACACGAAAAGACGATAGCTGTGCATTTGTTTTTTGTGTCTACAAAGTTAAAGTCCTTAGCCAATGAGTTTGAAAATGAATGCCATGGGGAATAGTAAAGTTAAAAACGTTTAGTCGACGTGAAAAGGTGAAGACAGGGTTCGTTTATGGGGTTCGTTGTGTAAAAGTGAAAGGGAATTCGATTGTGCTTTTATGGACGGTTTTTAACGACGTGGCTGACTTGAATGTAGGTATTTTGTTGGTTTTTATGTTGACTATTGTTACCAGAATTTCAGTACTTCGCAATTCAAGACAATGCATTAAGTCATATTTTCTGGTATTTACCCAAAATATGGCATAACGCCCATATTTTTTATTAACATTTATTAATTTATTTTTTTATTTATTTATTTGGCTCTTCAACAATGAGTGCACTATTACATATGTATAAAGAAAAAACAATACAATCTTACGTCTAAGTGCCCCATCACTTAAAGAAGAGCACTGCATGCACTAATTTGTACGCCTTAACAGATAATAACAATAATTAAAATACAGAATAAATAATAGTAAGAATAAACATAATAAACAGATTTTTTTTTTTAATTTGATCAGTAAATTAAATTTAAATTAAATTTGGACAAACAGAATTTAGAAATTGACATTAAATATATTTTTGTTGTTAATTGTGTAACAATATTTTTTTTTACAGCATGTAAAGTAAACAAACCTATTACCTCATATTTTATTTACTCATCTATCAGAAAATAATTATGACAAACTAGCGACCCGCCCCAGCATTTGGCGATAGTTAGAAATTTCTGGAATTCTTGGCTTTTCCCTACAATAATATGCATGTACCTTCTTCATAAATCAATCTGTCTATTGGTGAAAACCGCATAAAAATCCGTTCAGTAGTTTTTGAGTTTATTGCAAACAAATAGGGTGGGGGACTTTGACATGGATTCCTTTTTCCCACCCATTCGAGTCTTTGGAAGTAAATAAAAAATACAGTTGCCATCTTGAGCTTGAGCGTCAGAGTGGGGATCGCTTTGCGCATTCCATACATTGGCGTGCCAATCGTCTTCGTTGTTAGATACATGCAGCAACGCAGAGAACGAATTAGGAGTGACGTCTATGACGCGATGGCGCGGCGAGCCAATCACTGACACTCCCCGCTCCCGCGTCTCACTTCGCACCACTAAAGAGACCGAATATTTGACTTCTGCGCAACCGCTCAAGATCCGTGATGGCAATTGTACAGGTAGTTATGCATGTAAGAAGGGTAGTGACGCCGCCCCTTCGCAGACTATGCGTAACCTCCTTTCTTGCCCAGCATGCATCTTCCACGACATATAAGGGGCAACAGTGTTGTCCAGAGCGCCTAGTGCGAATTATTTCGACACGATTATGATGTACGGAGCTGCGATTGGCCCGCTCCAAGTTCTTATCCAATCAGACAGCCAAACGTGGTAAATGTTTCGATCACTGGTGGCTAAATATTGGTCGAAAAAGAGTGACATGAAAGAAGAAGAATTCAACAATGATTTCTCACCTGTAAGTAGCTCCGCCAGTATGCACCCTAAGGACCACATGTCGATGGGCATGCCATACCTGGCGCCCATCATCACTTCTGGCGCCCGGTAGAACCTCGACTGGATGTACGTGTACACCCGCTGGTGCTCATAACACGAGCTGCCGAAGTCTATCACCTGGAAACAAAAGAAGAAAAGCATAAGCGTCTTTGAAAAATGTAAGATGATGGTGATAAGACCGCCCGTTGTTGCACCCCGTTAATTTACCGATTTTTTTAAATTGATATAAACAAGTGCGTGACTGCGATCCCACCTGATGGTAAGCAGTGATGCAATCGTTGTTGGTCCTACTATATTTTTTGATCATATACCTACAATAAAGAATATATATTTTTTGTTGAGGTAGGAAATCATCAAATAAGGGTGTTGTGCTGTGCTCACTTCTCAATTTTAGGTCTGACGAGCTTCTGATCGAGCATCCCCGGCAGGCCGTCAAAACCTTGATTCTCCTGCGGATATCAACATTTCACTTTTTCTTTTATTAGTAAGTTGGCAGGTGCTAATTACTTTTTTGATGACACTAGCAACGATAATAACTTTTTATAAACAATCCTTGGAAGTAATACACGGAACACAGTTAACGATGACAGCCATTAACCTAACCTAGATCCACCTGCGCCGAGAATGGGCTTGACATCAAGATTGAACCCCGACCCTTGACATTCAACACCTTCCATACACGATATTGTCGTCATAATAACATTTACTACTATAGTTTACAATAGCACTATATTGTTACGTACGTGGGTAATCAAATGCCGATTTACTGACGAGAGAACTTTATTCACCACAAACAATAACAAAATAGTCCAGTCAACAATAATCCGAATCGCAATTAACACTAGAGTACCGTTACACTATCGCTTAGGTCGTTAGATAAAATCACTTCAAGTACTAGGGTAGTTCGCTCTTGATCGCAGTCGAAATCACAACTGACTCGCTTCCGGCCGGGGGCTCGTATTTATATGCGGAGCCAAGAAAATTCTAGATACCGACTTCCCACGAACGATCCAGAATTCCAGAACAATTGAATCGCTTCTCGAAGTCATAAATCATTTTTATTACTCGTGGTAATAAGAGTCACTTTCATGCGAATTTCGACTCTATTGTTAACGTCGGAGAGTATCATTTCCCTTATCCTAGATAAATGCCTACCCACTAGTTGTAGGTACTATGTGGATGTTTCGAGATGTTTCTAAGCCAGGCTACGCACGACCATTCTAGACCTTTCGAACAGCAATGCGTTTTAATTATTACGTGCTACTCTTTATTTTCTCGGAGATATGGCGGGTTCACGTTTAATGGCGTAACAATATTAAGCTCTTGAGCAAAATAACACGGATAATAAATGTGACGATGACGTCCAGATTCTGTAATGAAAACTATCGTGTGTGGAGTACTGCAACCACATAAGGGTGGGTTGGTGCTGCAAAACGCCACCTAGCAACTTTAGACTCGGTGGAAAAGCGTGCGGAAAGTCTAATTGGTAAAGCTCAGTCTACAAAACTTTGTACTCAGTACTTATTGAGCTCAGGCGTAAGGTAGCCAGCCTTTCGGTGTTTTACAGCATGCATTTTGGCGACTGTGCGCGAGAATTGCGGGACTTGATTTCGCAATCTACTTTCTGCCATCGGACAACCCGACGTACGGAGTATTTTTTGGTTTTTTATGTCTACCAGTGTACCAAATTTCCTCGATATCCGTTCAGCCGTTCATGCAGAACATGTACTCACAAGCTTTCGCTTTTAATATTAGTATGATTTGTAATACTTCCTTAATTTATTTCTAGAAACTAGGCGCGAATCTCTGACATAAGGAAGTTTATCACTTCATAAAAAAAATGATATTACAGTATATTTGTTAAATATATTACTCTTCAGATGGTAATATAAATAACACGACAATTATACGTAATCCAAAAAGCTGTAATAACATCAAAGGCTGGCGTCCCCATTCGGTGGTAACAAGTTGTTTATTTTTTATGAACTGTAGTTAAAGAAAGTCTCACTCCAGTTTTCCATATTTTAATGGAGTGGCAGACTGGGTCGTAGTCGGGGCTTGCTTGAGTTGTAATTTTTTACTATGTTTATTGAATGAGTTGACCCACTTAGATGAATGTTAACGGCCAAGCGCCCGAAAAGTGCCATAAAACAGTGATTTTCTGAGGCCTACTCCTAACATCCTCCGTAACAGCTAGGTCAATTGGTTTGAAAAAAATATATGTTTATTATAGATTCATGAACAATAATATCAACATTTGATTTTTTCGTGCAATTAATACTTTTGTCAAAAAAAAAAAATTAGCAATTTCGCAACTTTTCGCAACTTTTCCCTACTCCTTCGAAACGGCTTGGACTTTTAGAAACATTTTTACACATAAAAATTGGTGTTTAAATATCCTTCAAAGTGAACATTGCATATGTAAATCAATCAATATCTCGCAGAGAAAATGGATTTAAAGCGCTTTCCGGGCGCTGCTAGCCGCAAATAAATGCACAGATTTGCGTACTGCCGCCTAGGCGAGTGCGAGAGTTGCGTTCACATAATTTCGGCCAGATGGTTCAAGGGACTATACGCCTTAATAGGAATACTAGAATTGATTGTTCTAGTAATGCATTGCTACTCGTAGTTGGCTATGGTAAGTAATGTTTTTTTTTTTTATTATTGATTGGCTTGCGGTCGACGATGAAGCACGCTTGCCTGGAAATAACCTATTCACTACCTTCTGATCGTATCTATCTGACAGACTATGGTAGGAGAAGAGCGCCAGTGTCCTGGTGGTGAAATATAGAGAGGAACCTCGAAAAAGTCCAGTTGCAGGAATTGACAACCCAAGATAAAGCCACTTGGCACAGGAAAATGAGGAGACCCGAAGAAAAAAACACCTAATTCCAAACCCCTAATTTAAAGCCAAATTGAAGCCCCTGATTTTATTTATCTATATCATATCAATTTTGTGATGTGAGGAATGAAATTCTTAGTTCAAAACAATGCAAAAGAATTTGTAGAAAAATCCTTGCATCGAAGATGCGATATTTTCGTCCCAAAATAACAATAGTCAACCTTGTGTAAAAGTTCAATGCAAAATAAGATTCGATAAGCGTTAGATTTATAAACGAAGTGTTAACAGGGGCATACATCTGTTTGTTTTTTTGCGTCGCAGCAAATTTTCTTTATTAACGTTTATATTAGTTTAGAAAAACATGATTTATCACTATCATTTTCATGGCTTCCTCATGGAAGTTCTAGGCCGTATACTATCCATTGATTTATTACCTGCTTCGTTTCATGGTTGCAAGGTTGCAAGCGCGACTTTTGAGGTTATATGCTAAGAACACCCACAAGTCTATTGACACCCTTCAAGTCCCGCAAACCTACACCGAAAGGGATGATCGTCTGAACAGACGGGTATGGTCTCTGGTCTGGGAAACTGTCCAGTAATTGATTTGGGACTGTTGTATTTGTTCTAATCGTCTCATTTTCTGTCATATTGTGATTTAACCCCTTAACTACTTGACGTAAGCTTGGTAGGACGATCGTTTTCGTATCCTATTCGCCAGGGCCGATTTCCGGCCACCGTAGGCGCGGGCTTGCGGACAGTGAGCACTGGGTAGCTCGCTGTCCGGCCGTCCCGTAACTGTCCGGACCAAGCCCAAGTCATCGACGGCGCGCACTGTTCCCGCGCGCCTCAAGGAGTTGTCAGCAACAGCAGGGACCCAGCCGGGTCGAAGCCTACTGGGGCCAGGGTTATCCGAAAGGGAGCTCGAGCCCCGGTATGAAGGCTAGAAGGAACGGGATGGGTCTTTTAGTCAGTAAGAGTCTGACACTATCTCCCGCTCCGCCCAAGAGCGGGGGTTGTCATTGGATGATTTTTCCACCATAAAAAAAGGGTCATGTGTTTTCGACTGGGTACTCCGTCTCGTTTAGCTCTTCAATCCGCACAGGTGATAGAAAACCTGACGAGATGGATTATTTGGTCGTGGATGTGTGACCCTGGCGGAATAAACGCGATAGTGTTTGGGATACCCGACATTGGCGGTTAAAAGTTTAGAGAGTTAGTAAAGTTTTCAATCAAGGTTATGACATGAAATTACGTACGTATATTTATCACTAGCTTTCACTAAAATAGCCTATGTCCGTCTCCAGGGTCCCAACTATCTCTGTACCAAAATTCATCAAAATCGGTTTTGCCATTTAGGCGTGAAGACGTAACAAACAAACAAACAAAGAAAAAAATAAACAAACAAACTCACTTTCGCTTTTATAATATTACTAGCTGTCCGTGTGACTTCGATTATCGCACTCTAAACGTGTTTTCCCGTAGGAATAAGATGTTTTTACGGGATAAAAAGTTGCCTATGTTCTTTTCCATGTCAAAGGCTATATGCATGCCAAACATCCAAATCCGTCCAGCCGTTTTTGCGTGATTAAGTAACAAACATCCAAACTTTCACATTTATAATATTAGTTAGGATTACATTTAGGGTGAGTTGCACCATTTAACTATAACGATAACAAAGCCGCTAACAGCTGTCAAATCGTCGAATTGACCAATAGGCGGCTGTTTCACGACTGGTTATGGTTTGGTTATCGTTATAGTTAAATGGTGCAACTCACCCTTACAGTACCATGTGTAAACTAGACCACACATACAACCTAGTTATAATAATAATATTCCACCACTATCACACAACGCCATCTAGTCTCAAGCTAAGCAGAGCTTGTGTTATGAGTACTAGACAACTGATAAACTTACATATATATTTCTAAATACATGCATACTATAGATAAATTACACCCAGACACAGAACAAATGATCATGCTCATCACACAAAGATTTGTCCTAGGTGGGAATCGAACCCACGACCTCCGGCATAGCAGTCAGGGTCACTAACCACTAGACCAACAGGCCTGTCAAAATCCATACTCGTTAATTTCCCCGCTGCCGTATTGACTGTTTACAACTGAAATTATTTTAGAGTGCCACTATTGACATACGCACCCTCGTTCTAACACGACCCAATTCGACTTGTTTATATTTTGAACATAGCCCGGAAACGTTGACGTCATGGATTATGTATTTCTGATGTGTTTTGAAAAACGATTGATATTTCTTCTTAATATATTCACTGCATCACTTGTTACCATCTTGTTACTATTAAATTACTGAAGATTATATTATGTTTATGAATAATGTTAGCAGGAGAACTAAGGTTGCCGACATAGCACGAAGAATTGCCAAACTTAAGTGGCAATGGGCAGGGCACATTGCTCGCAGAACAGATGGCCGTTGGAGTCGAAAGGTTCTGGAGTGGCGACCGCGTACCGGAAGACGCAGCGTTGGAAGGCCTCCTACAAGGTGGACCGATGACCTGGTGAAGGTTGCGGGAAACTGTTGGATGCCGTTGTGGCGACGCTTGGGGGAGGCCTATGTCCAACAGTGGGCGTGTATCGGCTGAAATGATGATGATGATGATGTTATCGGTACCACAAAACCAAAATGATTTCCATGGTTAGTCCGATAGGGAACTCCGGGGTTTCTGGAACGCAAGGCAAAGAAGAAACATAGAAGTGGGTTCTTCTATTCTGACGCGCCCTCTCGCTCCGCCCAAGATCGGAAGAAGTCATTGGATGATTTGAATGGCGAAATCTCCAAAATTGTTGACCATTAAACATTAGCTATATCTTGTTAATTTGGTGCGATGTTTTTAATTACCGCAAAAACTAATGAAACGATTCTATTCAAATTTTGCATAAATAATCCTTATAGCTTTGGTCAACACTTAAGACTATAAATTATCACGTTATTTGCTATTGAAGGTAAGAAACCATCATATAAAAGACAAAATCAATAGCGAAAGTCTCGTTAGAGAAATTCTTTGTTTAGGTATCATTGAAGAAGGACTAGCGACATCTATGGCACCACATAAAAACTACAAAAATACGAAATCCTGCATCGCGCAATCAAAGTTCTCCCCGCGCGAAATGAATATCAGCCCGAAATCAACTATCGGGCAGTTGCCCACCAGACATAACACCTGTCTGGCCAGGGGATCCTGTTTTTAACGGAGGTTTATGAGACTTTACTCTATGTTCCGCATACCTCCAAAGACTTATTTTAAGGATATTTGTATAACCTAAAGTATAGTTTAGCAAGCTTTTGTATGCATCTGTTGCTGTCGTCACAATACATTCTAGTGTGAAGTTTGTATATAGAACAATGCGTTTTCATCTTGGCGTCAAGTAGAACAATAACCCATTGGTTTATAGATCCAAATAACGCGCATTGCCTTACATACAAAGAACATTAATCATTACAATGTTTCGAAGATATAACAGGGTTAAATTATAATAACTACGTCGGTTACTTAGCAAACAAAGCGGCAGTATATCAAACGTCAAATAGAAAAAAATGGTAGAATGTAAACCATCAATTATTTATTTACACTCACAAGTAACAACTCATGTTAAATGTAATAGGTTTCTGGATCAATAGATCGATAAAAACGCTTGGGTGTCGGATGGCGATTGAATCGAATGCGGTACGCGTGTGCGCACGCAAGAGTACGCAGTGTTGCCATAACTGTCAATTGTTGATATTTGTACTGATACTTGACTGACCAGTGACACTACTACCATCTACACAATTTTCTTTTTTTTTGTTTGTAGGAGGTAATCTCTGAAAGTACTGGTCCGATTGCTAAAATTTTTTCACCGATAGAAAGCTGCTTTATTCCTGAGTGGCATAGGCTATATTTTATGTACGCGGGCCAAGCCGCAGGCAAAAGCTAGTTTATAATATAGATGCGTTGCCTTTACCCAGCTCGTCTTGCAGTCTTATCGGATGCAGCTGATTCCCAGTATTTTATAGTAGTCGGCGTTGCGTACTAAATACCTACAGGTTATTGGACTCGCTCAGCTGACGTTTTCATAGATAAATTAATTTCGTACATCCGTAAATTAATACGAGTTTTGAAAAAAAGATACTTTATTTTTTAATGTTATCTTTACAAATCGATAGTGTTTCACGTACCGGATCGACCCCCCACGGGATTAATTCATTAAACCCCGCGCGAACGCCGGCGTTCGCGCACCTATTGTCTTTCTATTGTGTCTGTAATTCTCACGATTGAAAGGTTAAAACGATTAAAACTTAGCGGTGTATAGAGACATTACAATAGCATAGTAAAATATCCATTTATTTTAAATATACAATAAATACAAAAGGATTAACATTTTACAATTAAATAAAATGTCAAATGTCAATAAACAACCCGCCCCTGATCGTTCCTGGTGCAAAGGTGCCTATAACACTCGCCGCATTACCTCGCTGAATAGCGAAGGCTTAGTAAATGTATTTATTAACCAATTTTATAGCTTTAAATATATTCCTTCATTGGCACTATGCTGGCACAAAGCTATGCCGCACATTGATTCAAAAAGATAATTTTTGCCGATGAGAAATCGCTTAAAGCACACGGGTTAATCCATTAGAATTTACAGATCCATAACGCTGAAATAAACACATGAAACTATTAATTAACGCAGGTAATTTGTACCGATTCCAAGAGCTGCAGTTGGCAACACCATGACGGCGTTTGACGCACACGCAAGTTCCGATCGACGCGCTTCAATGGTCCATTGTCTATTGATTACGTTCATACGACTCTATCATAACCCCATAACCAACGTCTTGGAATTCAAGGCTTCACATATAAGGCATGACCGAGAATTGTTGGTAATCAATTAGTGCCGGTGTCTGAGGAACAAGGTACCTCATAGGAGTGTCAGAATATTTGAATTTTTGTGAGAAGGATGCATGATTGAATGAAATAAATCGATCTGTTAGAAGGAGAAACTGATTGACTGACATATCAACACACAGCCGAAAATACTGGGACCAGGAGCCCGATTCGCGTAATCAAAACCGTAACGATATCGTAGCGATTTAGTCGTTTAGACCATTTCCGTATTCACATCCATCAATCGAGTTTGAACGACACCGATTTTAAAGTCGTTTGGCCGAAGAGTCGATTTAAAAAAAAATCTGTATTACATTATCCTGGTAGAATACTCATTAATGTAACTGGAAAGAAGTCGTTGATAGATCGTTTAGTTTCGAGCCAGTTGAGTTGTCGTTCTATCCAATCCCTGAATACCGCTTTTGAATAGGACTAAGATCGAACGACTATAAAACTTCAACGATATTAATTTGTATTGTTTGATTTTACGTGAATCAGGCTACTGGAGTGTAAAACTTTGCGAAAGGTTTCCTTTTATGTCGTAGGCCACAACTCAGAGAGGGTTTGCCAAAATTCACACCCTAAGGGAATGGAACGGAGTTTTTATGGAAACCACCTACCAGGTAGTGCTCATACATCTGCACTTTTACAAATACAAATACAAATACAAATCATTTATTTGTTTGAGTATGGGTAAAACATGAGGTGGTATAAAATTAAAGAGTTGTTCTTTGGACCATACCCTACCATTAGAGGTGTACAAATATTACTACTACATTAAAAAAATTAAAAAGTTACATTTTATGAAATATATAAATTTACATGCATTTCCTTATAACAATTTATATTGTGAACAACTTTTAACTTTTGAGGATGAGGTCTCCTCAATGAACACCACTGACGCTGCGACTGGCCTGAGCCTCACTGGAAAGCCATGGCTGCCAGTTCGCGCAGCCAAGAAAATATTTGCAACTGTATGGTGTGTACCTCACCACTGTTGGTCGTGCAGTCAACCATACATTGTTATGACGTAATGACCTGGTTACGTTACCGTGGCGTCCCAGTAAGGCATGACCCTAACGTGGCCACTAGGTGGGCCAACATCATCTAGAAAGATTACTATCGACTCAAAAACGAGAAAAAGACCCCGGAATTCGTAGATTTTTTGTTTTTAGACCGATTCATAGATGGAAAGATATTTTATTTTTTCATCATCATTATCATCATTTTAGGCGAAAGACGTCCACTGTTGGACATAGGCCTCCCCCAAGTGTCGCCATAATAGCCGGTCCAGTCCGTCTCGCATCCATTGGATTTCCGCGACTCTCACCAGGTCATCGGTCCACCTTGTGAGAAGCCTTCCAATGCTGCATCTTCTGGTACATGGCCGCCACTCCAAAACCTTTCATCCCCATCGACCATCTGTTCTGTGAGCAATGTGAACTGCCCACTAGCGATTCTTTTTTCTATTTTTTCAGGCCAACAAAATAGTGCAAGCTTGTTATGCTCCAGTCTCGACGTATGCACTTCTCGGAACTCCCGAAAAGAGACGAGAAAAACAACAAATGATTGATAGTACCCATCATTAAGATTGATTGGCACTTCCTTTCCTATATAATAATTATGATGGGGCCTGACAGCATCGGAAGAAACACAGACAATAAACCGATGCCAAAGAGTTGTAGAATAAAATTGATAAAAATTGCTCTGAAATTTTGAACAGACAAAAACTACGTCAATGAACAGAATAATTCTTTACAATAATGATGTATTCCATAGAAAAACGTTTTTGACAGCACTAAATGGGGGACGGAGGTCAGTACTTGATATTCCACGAAGCGCCAGCGTCATTGGCAGGGCTCCAATGATTGTCATCGGCTTGTGTATCATATTAAGGGGACAGGTTATATGTTATAATGACCGCACTTTGGTTTAGTCATAAAGTAATGATTGTGCGTATTAAAATAAGCAGTAGAAACTGCTTTGTTATAATAAATGATACTCTAGGTTTAATAAATGATGGCAGAAACACAGAAATCTCTCTTCGTAGTAATGACTAATAGAGAGACAAAGAGTCTGGTCCCAAAGTTGGCATGGAATTGAAACACTCGTCATGATTACGATATATGATGACTAAAGTGGCTGTTTAAACGTTTTACGACGATTTTAATGTGCACATACTAAATTAAATTACGCGAAAGTGAAAGTCGAAAGTAGGTAGGATTTAAAACGAAATCCTCTTTAAATATACCTAGTAAAGGTGTTAATCAAAGCAAAATACACGTAAAGTTTTTTCAACTCTGTAAAAACTACACATTTGGGCGCCACGATAAACATTGGTCTGACGTACGCCAATATTTACTTACTCTATGCCAAAAGCTACTTTTTGTCGGTCGAGTCTTTGGCAGTTTTTAACGGCACTAATTAGTAACTAAACATTGTAATGAAAGATTAGTTCTGGTTCCCCGAATGTGCCACAATTCCGCTTAAAAATATTATTTTGTGTATGAAAATGATGAATTGCAGTGTTAAACTTCTGTTTAGGAATACGAAGATCATGGTTTCCATAAAATAACAATTATTGTCGGACTAAAGCAAACTATTTTCGAGAACAGTTGCGTTCAATTTTGTAATGAGGCGGTAATTTTAGTAGTTGAAAAATATTTTTTCCTATTTTCCAAGAAACGAAGTTCATATTGTAAACTTTACAGTTTCAGTATTGTTGTATTTTCCTACAAAACTGGGGTTATTGGAAACACGAGCGTATCAAAACAGTTAGCTGTATTATGACGTCAAGGAAGTATTAATTGTTTGGTAAATATGAGTTAATTACAGTACAAGAGCGAACACTGAAACCACACTAAACCAGAGCCTCAGAATAGAAATCCTTTGTTGACTAACCCAGTAACCTGTTCAAATCATGCTTTATTCTTCTATTTGACAACTCCTTAACATCTGTCAATAAAATTCACACCTACCTTCCTTTGCCATAAAATTTAAAATGGAACTATAATCGTGTCGAATCGGGGATAATCGGGTTGTTTGGAGCACAAATCACGTGCAGCATGTCACATCTTGATGCAGAAACGGCAGAAATGGGTAGTTTACAATGTGGTGACGTCACAGGAGCAGAGATCGATGTGTTCCCCTCAACTCACGTGTGAGGAAACGTGATGTATAAATCAAGTTGACACGCCATTACATGGAGTAGGTGGCGTTCCTGTTTTGGAGGTAAACAGGCGAACAACGAGAAATTTTGGGCGAAAGCGACGAGATTCTAAGAATACCAGTACCTATAGGACTATAATATGGTGCAGCGATATCCGCCAGAAAATGCCCAAATGTGGGATGACGGAATATTGTTTGGAGAAGATTGTAAGGTGTGTTTTCGAGTAGGTATACATAAAGTTGACTGTAGGTAGGCGAACTGAAAAGTTACTCAGAAAATAATGATCCGATCAAGAATTATCATAGATAGAAAGAAATCTACACTATCGGTATTTTTATCCCAGAAGCACACGGTTCCTGCTTGTGTGACAGTCTACGTCAGTGAGCTTTAAAGAGACTTCAGTAAACGGACTGGGCTCATTACAGCCGATGTCTGCCCCCCGGCAGCCATCCACGGCTCTCCATGAGATTGTTCTAAAGAGTTACCATGGCTCTGGACGTAAAGGACAACTGAAGAAACACAGGAGCGTTTTAGTCAGTAAAAGTCGGGTACTTCCTCTTCCGCCTCAATCAGACAGTGGTTACTTGATGATTTCCCACTAAATAAAGTGGCCACGGGAGCGAAGACATGGCAAAAATCGAATATTTAATATACTTAATAGGTATTTCAGTCGTAGCAATAACCTCCTGAATTAAACCGATGTAGGCATAATAAAACCTTGTTAACACTAAACATACAAACATTTTTCGCCTTTAAACCAAAAAAACTGTTCACAAATTCTTAGTATTCAGATCGATGGTAAAAAAAGTCTGATTGTAAAATTATTTTCAGTGAAATAAAAAGCCTGGCTTCGATTTTTCCGATTCAATCATTCACATGAATGCTTTGCCGTTCGATACTAGCGAGCCGTGCCGTGCAACGAAGGGTAATAAATAAGTATACCAATACGGAATTTTATATTTTTAGTAGCATAATTAAACAACTTCAATTGACACTTTTTTATTTCGGAAATCATCAAATGACAACCCCCGTTCTAAGGTGGGGGCCCAATAGGACTGATACCCCCGCTAGAACCACAGGAATTTTTGAAAGGTACCGTAGTCCATTAACTCAAAGGGCATCTGAAGGAGCACAGATGTGTTTTACTCAGTAAAAGTTTGACGCTTCCTCTTGTTCCACCCAGAGCGAGAGAAAAAGAAAGGTGACATCCTTTTGACTGATTCTGACAACAATTTATCTCAATTCAATCAGAAGTGTACTTTCGTTCCCTTAAAAAAATCTTGTACATTCACTAATTAAGGCCTGTTTTGAGGATAGTTTAAAATAAATAACAATACCGATTAAAATAAATTAAGATGAATGAAATCAGATTAAGAGTCTGCTTTTCCACTCGCCTATCGTAAACATCGAGCATGGTTTAAAAGCTTGTTACTTCATCTAACGCAATCCAACGTGATGTTTGACAAAAAGGCAACGTGAAAAAAGAGTGATAATACCTGAATACTCTGTTGGCATTCAGTAATTCCGTGATTTACTCGAAAATTTTACAAAAATTGCCCCAGGAAATACGTGTTTTTTTTTAAACCTTGAAATTTAAAAAAAAAAATTGTCGTCATTTAGAATTTTGATAAAATTTGCTAGGCTTGTATGGTTGTACTTTTTTGACTTTTTTAATTTTTCAGTAAGTATGAAGTGTCAAAGTTCATGCAAAATAGCAGATTTTAAGAGGTCTTTACTGAATTAGTTTTACACAAATTTATAAATTGATTTCCATAGAAGCCTAGATAATATCCACAAGATACTGTGTTTCCACAATATCTAATGAAAAATGTGTAATAACGTCATAATCGCGTAAGAGTGGTTGTATGAAAAACAGTGATAATGTATGTCCAGATGCATCCCCTTAAGTCGCGCTCGATAATTATGTCATCAGAAAGCGTACTAATTGTATTTACGAGTAAGTAATACAAAAAATAATAAAAGCTCTATTTTAGCTTTTATTTTTTGTACGAAGTGACGCAATTGCTCTAACATGTTTATTATTGTTCGGTAATTGACCCGAACAAGGCCTTATCCCAAAAAACACCTAACAAATTATTCGCCTTAGCATCCTAACAGAGAAAGTCCAAAGTACTAGCATACAAGCTTCAAACGCTATTTCAACACATCCCACAAAATAACGCCATATGGCCGATTACAATGAATTATTTAAATATAAATATTACACTGTTTTCTTTAAGTACTATTTTTCTCGCCACATGGTGCAAGAAATCTTTTATACATGACGTAAATCGTAGGCGCATGATAGCCAATTTGTTTTTGAAAGTTCCATTATAATCGTATACACTTCACTACTTGTGCATTCTTCAATAAAATCTAACATAAACAGGGCCAAGTTCAAATCAATCTCTATCTTACATCGATTACGTATCTTTGGAGTAAGTTTCTGCACTCACTACATGAAAAGAAATAAGAAAGAAACCATGGTTATTTGGAAATACAGACACACAAAGAAGAATCAAAGAAGTAGAACCTTATATTAAAAAAAAAAAAAAACAATAACATTTTGGGTCTTCCGGTTGTGTCAAACAGGTCCAGTTCAGCATAATGCCAGACAACTATGTAGCAGTTGCCTGACGCCTGGTTTTCAACTGAACCTTACTTTGATACATATCTATCATATTATATCTATTGTACATGGAGCGTAGCGATCATCATACTGCGAGTTTCATCCCATCCAGTCCTCGTTTCTCCAAAAGTAGATAAGGCCTCCCAGCATATTCAGGGTAGATACTCTGAATAAGCTGATAAATAGATATGAGGGACTTTGATGATCCCAGAATCAGCAAGCGTATTTCGCAGACGTTCGTGTACTCAAGGAGCACATGCACGATTGTTTCGTGCTCTGCACGGGAGACTATCCGTGATATGTGTGAAGATGTTTGTTTCTCGAGCAGTGTCCTGTGATGAACCTTGCTACCAAGCGCAGGCTGCCTCTATTCAGCTGCAGAAGTCTTTTGGGTACGGTCTTGTTTACATATGGCTTCGCCTCCTTGGCATCAGTTACATATATGCCTAGCCTTTTCCCAAATGTGCTAGGGTTGGTTTCTAGTCTAACTGGCTGCAGCTGAATACAGATTCATGGAAGGTCTGCCTACAAGTCAATAATTGAGTAACAGAATGCCCTTTGGTAAGACTGGTGTCAATTTTCTGGCTCCTCTACCCGTAACGACTATCAAAGAAGTCCTATGTTTTAGGTCTCAGTATGTATGCTTCTATCGTCGATTCGTGGATGGGTTCCACGAATCGACCTCTGTAAGCGTGACGTAACTTTGCAGATCGACTCGAGCAATTTTTTTTTAATCTTTGCCTCACACTAAGACTTACTCCTGTATCGTGGCTTGTAGCAAAATAAATTGTGTCTATTTTGCCACAAGCTTCTCAAAAATCACTATGGGTCCCCATACGTGCTTTTAGTAACATATTATATGCATTCTTTATCAATCCATCGTAAACAGGGCCAAGTTCGAATCAATCTCTATCCTATATTATAGTTTCGTATTA
This sequence comes from Mythimna ferrago, assembly GCA_910589285.2. Classification (NCBI taxonomy): domain Eukaryota; kingdom Metazoa; phylum Arthropoda; class Insecta; order Lepidoptera; family Noctuidae; genus Mythimna; species Mythimna ferrago. The sequence continues at coordinate 9,311,196 of OU342698.1, read as the reverse complement.
TTTTACATATTTAATTGATTTATTGTTATCTAACTACGATGTATTGAAATCTGTTCGTAATTAGGTAAAGGTCGGATGTAAAATTATATTTAATGGCATGCAGTTGGACTATGAATAGATGCCGGTTCTATCGTGTTTACTGTGGGGACGTCGTCAACACATAAAGGAATATTCCTGAAGGTGTTTGCAACCCTCTGGAACTTTTATTTATAGTTTGGCATCATTTTGTACTTGCGCACTAAGAATAAAAAGAAGACCCACTTATTGGCGATTAGCTTTTTTCTATATCTTTGCTTCGTGGCATACCTCACAGGCTCACAGTCACAGGAACCGTGAATCCTAGAAATCTAAATCTACATTATCTACAGTAATATTATAAAGCTGAAGAATTTTTTTTTAACAGGTATTTGAACGCGCTAATCTCAGGTATGATTCGAATTGAAACAATATTTTCATGTTGGATAACCTATTTATAAATAATATCACGCAGGGGACAGCTAGTTATAATATGAACAGGTAAAGTTGGTAAGTTTGTGAGTTTAATCTTTGGAACTACTGAACCGATTTTGAAAATTGTTAACCAGTAAAAAGCTACATTATTCCTGAGTTGTAGTTTTTGTGTCATACGTTGTATTTATGGGGGAAACCCATTTCCAGCGACACAGGGAAAGTTGAATATCCGAAGTGGACAATCACTTTTTGGCAAATAAAAAAATTGGAAACACGTTTAAAATACTCGAATTTCTCCTGACAAGTTTTCCTTAAAGTTTTTTGCATTGTTTGTAAAATGAAATAGATATGTTTCTGAGATCTCGAGAACTCTACGTCATAATTCTTGGCGTTTGCCGCACTTTTGTTTATAAATCATGGTCGTAATGAAGCTGTACTAGTGTACTAGGCTATAAAATATCAATTGTTCACTGTAACACATCTTTTAACCACTTATTTGCAATGGAAACTTTTGGCCTTTGGTCTATTATGAAAAGACTAGAAGTTTCACTGTTAAATTTAAAATTATTAAACATTAGGCGAACGCTCTCTCATTCTCTTTCTATTGTGTCTCTAATTATGGTATTCGAAAGGTTAAGGTGCGCTTTTTTTTCTGGTGGGAAAAATCATCCAATGACAACCCCCGCTCTTGGGCGGAGCGGGAGATAGTGTCAGACTATTACTGACTAAAAGACCCACCCCGTTCCTTCTAGCTTTCATACCGGGGCTCGAGCTGTCTTTCGCAACTAACCCTGGCCCCAGTAGGCTTCGACCCGGCTGGGTCCCTGCTGTTGCTGACAACTCCATGAGGCGCGCGGGAACAGTGCGCGCCGTAGATTAAGGTGCGCTCAGATTCATGTAGTGTGGCTTGAGCTCGGCTCCTCAAGGCTCGTTTCACACTATACGCATTTGAGCTCGGCTCGTGCTTTGCTCGTGCTCGGCTCGTCTAGAGTACTGTACAGTTAAGTAGTGCCTGCACAGTTATACCTGTTAGGTAAGCTTGTGAGGAAACCTGCACGGTTGTGCAACATACACGCTCCGGTTTACTTGTACAGGCAAACATGTCACGTATACCCTAGCATGTAGGCTACGTTTAAGGATATATATACCTTGGAGTACAAACCTACTAAGTCAAAACTTTTTCATTGAAACGCAAGTTAATATTAGAATTATGAGTACTTAAACATGTCGCTGCATGGAGAGGGAGAGGGAGGCCGAAGAAAAGATGGATGGATTGTGAAAGTGTAAGCAGTTTCATGAAAGAAAAGGGAGCTAGTGTTGACAAAAGAATAGAAAACAAAACATGTTTTAAATTTTGTTGTTCACATTTATGACAATTTTTTTTTATTCTTCCTTAATTAGGTACAGTTTTGATTTGTTTTTGTAATATTCAACCAGAAATTGATTTTTATTGATACTAATGTTATGTAATCGATTCAATTCTCGTTCCCTATCCCTACAAATAAATAGAAATCGCTATCAAGAGTTGGCATAGTGAGAAAAGGAATGAGATACAGGACTAAGTAGCTGGTTAATTAATGTAGTACAAGACTTACAAAAATTACTTACAATTTAGCTTCACTTATCTTGGACTGACCGACATTTGATTATTCAAAAGTGCCTGTAAATGGTCTATTTGAAATAAATGCTTTGATTTGATTTGATTTGACAGTGTGATTGCCAAGATGCAAGCAGAATCACAAGTGGAATCGTCAAATAACTTCTAATCCGGGTGGAGGAGTCTCAAACTTTTACTGACTAAAACCCACCCGAGTTCAATAGACTTCGATATGGCAACGCAATTCTGCAAGATGTCCCTGGTGGTGGCAGTAACCTCCAACCAAACTAACCATCAGGTCGGTGCTGCATTATGATTTGCATCAAATAATATAGAAGAGCAATTTATCTGTATGTGCGTCAATGGCGCTGATATGGTGCACATTCTGTTTACTTTAGCTTCTATGGAAAAATAATAGAATTACCTCTAGAGAGAAGCGAGAGGGCGTATCCGACTTATACGGACTTTAAGGCGTACAGTCCCTTGAACCATCTGGCCGAAATTATGTGAACGCAACTCTCGCACTCGCCTAGGCGGCATTACGCAAATCTGTGCATTTATTTGCGGCCAGCAGCGCCCGGAAAGCGCTTTAAATCCATTTTCTCTGCGAGATATTGATTGATTTACATATGCAATGTTCACTTTGAAGAATATTTAACCACCAATTTTTATGTGTAAAAATGTTTCTAAATGTCCAAGCCGTTTCGAAGGAGTAGGGAAAAGTTGCGAAAAGTTGCGAAATTGCTAAATATTTTTTTTGACAAAAGTATTAATTGCACGAAAAAATCATATGTTGATATTATTGTTCATGAATCTTTAATAAACATATATTTTTTTCAAAACAATTGACCTAGCCGTTACGGAGGAGTAGGCCTCAGAAAATCACTGTTTTATGGCACTTTTCGGGCGCTTGGCCCTTAAGCCAGAACTACATTAGACCGACGCAAACATGGACCACGCCTAATTTGTACGTAGAACGACGTCGCGTGGCGTAGATCTGATGTAGCTCTACAAGTCTTATTGCTATATAAAATGTATGAAGAGCGACTCGCCCAGATCGGTGTGCGTGGTCCACATGTGTACAATGTAGTTCTTTCCACCTTTAAGCCCAACTTTGTTCCTTTAATTGCCTTTAGCTTTTTAAGGCTACAGTAACTACTTCAAACGTTCTGGCAGCCCTTGCAAGTATTGGCCCTACAGCCCCCCTAGCCAAGTTACAAACGTTTCGCTTGCGCCGAACGCTTCGAGTTGACCTTGCCGCCAATTCTTTTGTTCTGACCACGTGACTGAGCGTTAAGACGACGTCGTTCCCGTAAGTTTGAAGCTTTCTACAAGCGTTAACTATTGCAGATTTGCAACTTGGCTAGGGGTACTGGCCCCTTTATACCGATTTACCTGAACTATAAAATCATCAAAAACTCTTTCAACTTCTAAGTAGATTTCCTAAATTCCCGGAAACGAAAAATCTAAACTCTTCCTTGTATTTTAGGTGCTGTGGTGATGGAAAAAAACGCTGCATTGTTTAAAAAACAACACTTCCTCGGTAATATTTATAACTTTCAATGAGGAATCCACTATTCGGATATACAACGTTGTTTACAATGGGCGATGTATCTCCGAATATCTATGAATGGGTGAAGGTTGAAAGAGATCATATGGAGGAAATGAAATGATTTGGTTTGATGTTTGTTTAAATTATTCTAGATAATGCCCACAACGTATAAAACAATGACGCTTTCCGCGTTTGTCTGTTTATCCGTATAAACCACGCAACAGATTTTGATGTGGTTTTCACTAATAGAAAGAGCAGTAAACGGGGAAGATTTTTGTGTTTGGTTAACACCCGTGCGTAGTCGGGGCGCGTCACTAGTGTTGAATAACCAGATTATGATTATGAGTGATGTTTATTGGAAAATAATTCAACAGTCTAAGGTATAAGAAGCAAATGGTAGTGACACATAAATAAAAATAAACAGAAATTTTGTTTTCAACATAATAGACCATACTTATCTTAATTATTTTTCAGATTTATTACAACAAAAACAGAAGGATTGGTAAGAAGTAGCTAAAGACAAAGAAAAGTGGAAGGGAGGCCCAGCAGTGGGACAACAATATTATAAAGAAGTAAAGTTTGTTTTTTTCTTTTGAGGAAGTAATCTCTGAAAATACTGGCCCGATTGCGAAATTTTTTTCACCGATAGAAAGCTGCTTAATTCGTGAGTGACATAGGCTATATTTCATGAATGCGGGCGAAGCCGCGGATAAAAGGTAGTATATGATAGTTTTATAATAAAGTTAAACTATAACACATTAACAAATGAGAATTCCTATACATTAATACGTGTTCTGCAGTCAGAAATTCCAGTAAGCATCGCGTGCAACCTACATTGTGCATATTAGTGTCCTAACGTTTAATATCGTTATGTCATACACTAACCTGATTTGGTGCTCAAGGAAACTGCTTTTAGTGCTTATTATCTAAGACTGGTTTTGTTGGAAGTTTGTTATGTTTTAGCTAGCTTAGCAACTGCGAGTTTTGAATTTATTTACGTATTTGTGTGTTCTTCTCCATAGAGACCTACTCTTTGGAACGTGCAATTTAGCTTCACTTTTCTTGGACTGACCGACATTTGACTATTCAAAAGTGCCTGCAAATGGTCTATTTGAAATAAATGATTTTGATTTTTGATTTTGATTTTGATTTGTGCCTTTATCAAAATCTATGACCCATATAAATAAAAGTGTATAGGTAGTATCAAAATATTCTTTTTACTAAAAGCGTAAAATATGAATACCATATTTTATGCATTTACAATAATATGTCTTACTGAGCCATTAACACTACTTAGATCTTTAACAGCAGAATTATTACCTACATGAAGATAACATTCTGTTTTAACCGTCAATCTTTCTTCTACCAATCTACTATGACGGCTATAGTCACCAACAGATCGATTGATAGCTGTCTATGACGTCATAGATGCACAATTACGTACTAGAAATCAATGTTACCTAGTTGGCATCGAATTATTTCTTCAACTTCTGTTGGACTTCATAATTGGGCATATTCCTGCTTTCTTTTTTTTAATTGATATTCATAAACTAGTGCTTGACTGCGACCCAGAGCGGTGCTATTCTCTAAGAAACAGCCTTGAGCGCAGCGCTGGCCGCAGCGACGAGTCGAGAGCGCAGTACTTTGAATTAACAATCCAATGTATAGGTAAATTGAATGGATAATCCAATGTACCTATTTGGATTTCGTCGCTGCGGCCAGCGCTGCGCTCAAGGCTGTTTTCTTAGAGAACAGCACGCCTGATATCTATATTTGGATCTGTTTCTGAAAGGAAGATTCGGCTCCGGTACGAAAGACAACGAAAGAACAGGAATGGGTTTTTAGTCAGTAAAAGTTTGACACTATCTCCCGCTCCGCCCAAGGTTGGGGGATGTCATCTGAATGATATTTTTACCTACCGAAAAAAAAAAAACATAGGTATGTTCTTTCAGTTGCCTTTTACGTTCCAAGGCCAGGGTTATTCTTTCGAACCATCTCTTGATCTTTCTAGTCTTATCATCTTTCCCACAGTACATCCAGTTTCTTCCAATACCTCGCTAAACAAACCCATTCCCTGTCATGTTTTCCTTCGCAATTAACTTTCCAGTCTCATCAAGTCTTCTAGCGCAAGATGCTCCTATTAAGGCCTAGTACGCATCAGCCGTCACGTCGCGTGTTCACGGCCTGATTACTGTAATTCTGACGCTATCATCCACTCCTTAGACAAATTATATCGTCGTTAAGTTATCTTGACGACCTTCACCGATATTGTGTACTTGCTACGTGGATGTGTCAATGAGTGAGCAGCCTAGTGGCAAATTGCTGGCTGTTTAGGTAACGGTAGGTCGCTGCAAATACAACTTGGCAAAATGGGGATTTATACAACATTTGCTTTAATATATGCGAAACCAGAAACACGTGTCTAGTATAATTTATGTAAAGAATCTATGTACAAAATTTCATAACTGTATCATGAAAAATCAAAAAGTTATAAGCCTGTTATGTCAGCAAAAATACATAGTCAGCAGGCCATCCAGGCGACTGAAGGGTTGTTTTGAACTTACACCCAGCTGTTTGCTGGCGCTTAATGCCCGCTATGACCTGCCATGACAGGTGTTGTATTTTTTTTTTTATTATTGGTAGTCTCGCGTTTGTCCACCATCTCATCTGATGCTAAGCGATGATGTAGTCGACGATGGAGCACGCTTGCCTAGAAGTAACCTATTCACTCTTGACTTAAAGACCCCTAAGTTGTAGCTATCAGTTACACAGACTCCGGCGTGGTTTATTGTGCGTACAGCCAAGGAGTGGATCCTTGGCTGTACGCACAATAAAATGTGTTCCCAAAACGCTTTGATTTTCTTTCATTGACTTTTATAAAACTGACCGTTTTAGACTGTCATCAACAGCCGAAAATTAGTCAATGATTGAAGATTTGTCAATGATCTTCAATACTAAATTATTCACAACTGACAATACTTGAAAAAGCTTTTATGGTAGCAACAGCGCATATTTAATTTATAATTTTGAAGCACAATCCGATAAGGTAATAATTAAGTTCAGACGGATTATTCTCTTAAAGTAATTTCATGGCCATAAAATATTCTGAGTGAGAGAAAGTGATGGATCTTTATAATTAATTATGTAAACATCCGTGTCTGAAACAAGAATTAGTGCTTTTATGTTTTTTGTAATATTTATTTCACATTTTCGGTATTCAAAGAGAAATACGAAAAGGAATAGGTAACTAGTTATTAACTGTAAAGTTAGAACTACATTTGACCGAAGCACACGTGTAACACGCCTTCCCCCTAGCCAAATTACAACCGTTTATCTTGCGTCAAACGCCTCGAGTTGACCACGCCCCCTATTCTTTTGTTCTGACCACGTGACTGAGCGTTGAGACGACGTCATTCCCGTACATTTGATGTTTTCTACTAGCGTTAACGATTGCAGATTATTAATTTGGTTATGGGTACTGATTTGTACATAGAACGACGTCGCGTGGCGTGGATTAAGTGCGGTTGTAAAAGTCTAGTTTCATATACTTCATGTATACGCAAGTACACAGAGCGAAATACTTCAGACATTTTCTGATAATACAATCTATCTATTTCTCCCCTTTCTAAACATATCATCTCTCACACAATCCATCTATAATTATGAGAATATCATGTTTCTCATAAATCACTAGACAAAATAAACTATGAATACCAATGTTTATTTAAATACATATAAAAAAAAACATAGCAACCCTAACTCTAACGACGAAGGCCATTTTCTGCCAAGACTATTTCCACGACAGTAAATTAAAAATTTCTCTCGGGACTAATTAATCTCTTGCAACAGTTTATTTAAACAAAGAAACCAGGTCAAGAAAATCAAAACCACAGCAGAAAAAACTATCTAGTGTAACCTTCGCAATTAACGAATGACGTATAACGTTACAATGAAATGGAAACATTTAAAAACATTTTAATGTGCGCGACATAACATCACGTCTCGTCTGATAGCTGATAGGACAGTATAGCCAGATTTTTATTTTAAAAATTGATTTTCGAATTGTTCATTTGTGGTTAAGAATGTGTCAACTGTTAATGAGATTTGGCGGGATTTTATAAAGTTCAGTTGGCTATTGTAAAAATTATTCGAAAAATAATTCCTGGTCGCTATTGTGATGTAGAATTGGTGCATTTTTAGATGTCAAGAGTCTACACAACTGAACAATATATTATTATGTGAAATCATTAGCGCGCATTTTCTAAAAGCGATGTCGGTAAAAATGGAGCTGAAAATTTTATTGTAGGTACTATTGACTCGATACATTTGCTGTTAAATAGTTTCTGAAAAAAACATTCGCATTCTAATGGAAAACAAAGTGACTGTATTCTATAACCGAAATTAAATACCTTTTAAACTTCTTTCATTTCACTTCACATTATCGCTTACCATCAGGTTTGAAAGTGATCAAGCGCGAGCCTATCTGTAACTTACATATACCTAATAAATAATAAATAAGAAAAAAAAAAGAAATAAGAAAAAAAATAAAAAAATAATAAAAATAAGATTTTAGTTGTGCGCGTATCACGTAAAATGTACGAAATCGATGAGATATCTTAGTGTGTAACTTGATATGTATGAGTATTACTTAGGCTTTGTTTCATCGCAATTGGTTGACTATTTCGATAGATATACATACTACATTCATTGACAGTTAGGCGGTAAGAAGTTCGCCGGGTCAGCCAATCAATAATAAAAACAATAACTCCTATTTTTTTTTACTATCAATAGACTCCCATGTCAATCAGTCTACCTTTAGCATCACTTAACAAAATGGGCAGTCAATACAATAAACATAGCAGATATAATCGTTACTGTTGTAATGATTCACAATGTAAAGTCGTAACGTTATGTCAGAAATGTCGACACAACTGGGCTATGTCCCCAATGCGAGCATGTAACATAACTACCACTAATTAAGAATAAGATGGCAACTCAGACCACTGTCGTAGAAGAAAAGTATATTAAAAAGAAAACTTTTTCAAGCGAAGCACCACTGATTTTGAATAATTAATGTTATCGTGAGAAATTCCCGGAATTCCCGAAACTAGTGACGAAGATATCCGTCGCGGTCACAAAATAGATAGGCACAGAAGACAATCTACATACAATGCTCGAGCAACGCACACATAGACACCGCTCACGGACATGACATCTCGGCTCAATCGTCGTACTCGTACAGTTCGGAGCAACACTGACCCTAGCGCGATCGCCTAGCGTAGGTATAATAAGTGAAGTACATACATGAGATTGACTTCTGTACCTGTCTATTTTGTGTCACGGTGGAGAGAGCTCGTTGTGACAGGAAAAGACGGGTGGTTTGGACACATGCCGAGGGTGCGCGCTAGATTCCGAATCCAATCGGCCTCATCCCACTCTTCCATGTTTAAACGTTTCTGGTAACCGCATCTGGAACACTTTGTGTGGGATACGATTTCCAGTTAAGTATTCTTTTCCTTTGAACGATGACTCAATTACGTATTCTAAGCTCAAGTTTTGGGTCGTAATTAAAGTGAAAGGTATTTTCTGGGAAGCACTGAAATGTAAAAGGGTTGATCTCTTTATGATTTTTTGGAACTACAAGGCCCTTGTGTCCAGGTTAGTGTGACCGCTTACTGGAAAGCCCAATATTCAAAAGACTTTTACGAGATGGACCCTCAACCTGGTGAGGATCACGACATCCGAGACGCTTGACAATCAATACAATATACGCCTTATGATCCATACCACATCAGCCTTTGTATTGTAATCTATACTTATAATATTACAAAGCTGAAAAGTTTGTTTGTTTGAACGCGCTTATCAAGAATTACTGCATCGAATTGAAAAAAAAAATTGAAGTGTTGGACAGCCCATTTATCGAGGAAGACATCATGTTATGACCAAAAGGAATGGCGTAATAACAAAGACGCGAGTGAAAGCGCGGGGGACAACTAATTTAAATTATAAAATCAATTCCAAGGGCTTGCACTTGATAGATCAACACTATTGACTTACATAAATACAGGTACCAATAAAACAAATAATGGAACGACGCTATAACACCGCGTCGGCCATGTTTACATCGCCGATATAGCCACACGTGCGCGTGCGCAGGTTACGCAATGTCACCGGCTCCACGAGCGAGAGTCACTGATTCATGGATTGTGGAACAGTGATCGATCGCGGCATTTTTATGCTAAGTTATGTAAATTTTGTTAAAGAAAACTTTCTTTTGAATGTTTTTGGAGCCCTTTTGAATGGTTTAAGGTGTGTCGGGAAAAAGCGACGACCGGTTTTCATGGAAATTGTTTTAACTGTAGAGAAATTTTAGCCTTTTTATTTGGCTTTTCAAACCTATGCCTAGGTAGGTTAACTAACTAAAAACTGGAGAGAAAAAAAACTTGTTTGATCCGCACAATCCTACTACCTAGGTACTACTAGTCTAATAGTCTACTGGCCTATTATGCCTACATATTATTAATCATTATAAAGCTGAAGATTTTGGTTGAACGGTCTAATCTATAGAACTATTGGTTCAAATTGAAAAATTACCCATTTATCGAGTAATGAAGTAGATTGCCCTCGACCCAGATGGATTGCACATTAATATTAATTATGAAGAAATGTTGTAAAAGACCTGAAATATTCTTGAAGTCATGAACGTGATTTTTCTAGTTTAAAACCACGTTCCAAATAGAAATAGTTTATCTACTTATTACAAAACTAACGCGTAGAAAATAGGGAAAAACAACTACTAGAGAAACAAGTTACTGGGATAATTCTATGAACACATAAAATTGTAGAACTAAATACTTCCATACCTGTAAATCAGACGATAAAGAGCGAATAAATTGGCCCATGACGGTTTTTTTGCTCTGGTAACATAAATATTTTGTTCTACGATAATTTATTTACGTATCGATTTGAAGAGTGCTGCAGGGAACGGCAAGCAAATACCTGTTTGAAGAAAATAATAACAAACAAAACTCGTACTTCCGTAAAAAAAAAAAACAGTTTTTAAATAAATATTTATGCGTGTTAATAGAAATCAGTACTTAAAAAGGCTAAAGCAGTCTGCTTCTATAGTTTTCTGCGTTTTGCAGGTCATGTAGTGTAATGTTGATTAAATATGATTGGGGGTCGTAACACGTATTTAAATCATCAGTACAACTCTCTCAGTTCGTTTTTTTTTTTCATATTTACTAGTGCTTGATTGCGATCCCACCTGATGGTAAGCAGTGATGCAATCGTTCATGAAAAAAACAAAATATATTGAGAAAATATGAATTTTGCGGGTAGCGTAAACATTTGTTAAAGAGTGGCGTAATTACGGAAATAAAACGGGGTTTGTCCTGACTAATGAAATACTGATGAAAACTTCTTCGGTTCGGTTCAACCCGAGAGTTTCAGCCGGAAACATTTATCGCCAACGTAATTAATCCTACATTAATTATTCCGCAGGTGCTTAAAAGCGATACAAGTAAACAAAATTACGGTTACCAGATGTTGGAACTAAACCTCAATTTAACCAATAAACATTTAAACTTCCCGAGAAACACCGTCAACTTATCGAATTTCGCGTTAAAACGATAAAATATTTTATTTTATGATTTAAAAACATTAAGGTTTATTGATTAGGTGTAACATGTAGCCATCTGAAACGGTTATATTTCCTAATTAACGTTATGGCTTTTGTGACACATTTTTCGTTATGTAAAATATAATGACTCCATCAAAATAACGTTATACACGCGACATGATGTTAAAGTCAGGCAAACCTCATAATTTATGAACTTAAAAATATTTGTACAATGTCCTTTTTTCGGTTTTAAATCGGATTATATTATATTTACATAAACATTTGTGCACTTAGCCGCATATTAGGATAATCTCAAGTTTCCAAATAACGACACGACAGATAAAACGCGCCTTTTTTATTTTTATAACATACTTTGACATGAATCAGCGAGCAAATAAACGATAAACCGATTCCCTGGAACCTCGGAGGTTGCTGCACCTTGCAAAAACTCCAAATTATGTTCACGCCTCTCCAATTTCGGCCGACGATAATCAAAGTTTCAATAAAAATACGCATTACCAAGTTCACTTGTCGCAAAAGGTTAAATCCGTCCGCCATTTTCGATTGAATTGCGGTATTAACTTGTCGAAGTTTTAAGGCTGTGCTCAAAGATATCGATGTCGTTCGCAGAAAAAAACGTCGTTTCGTTTTTTCTTTTTAGATTTTTCAAACATATCGTCGAAGAGTTCCAGCTACTGAGTTGTTAGCCAATAAAATGGTGACAGTATGTATTTTAACGAAGTGCATGTCGTGGAAAAAAGTTAATGGTGATTGAATGAGGACGAGCACGCTCCGGTGGTCTCGAGGCCTGCTGCAGCTGATGCGGACTGAATCACTTTTTCTTTGGGTTGCCAACAAAATAAATGGGCCGTTGTAATGTTCCAGGCAACCCCGAAATCTGTGTTTTCAAACAAACTTTTTTTTTTGTTTTTTTTTATTTGTCCAACATGTAATCTAGGAAACAGTAATTGTCTATTAAAAGTTTTCTCCGGAGATTTTGATGTATAATTTATATTTCAATAAGGAAATCATAAAATATGTAATAGCAAACAACATAAGTCCGGCTGCGTAAAATAATAAATGAAAATTGAATCTGTCTGAAGGAACGTGTAATTAGTGCTGGAAATGTTCCGTGCGCGCGAAAACACCGGCGACCGAACAACAAAGTATTTTCTTAACAATTTATCTCCAAAGAGAATTTATTACGACATTTCCACAAAATAGCTGAATTATTTAGTATAAGGCCTTGACATGGTCGTGGGACCCAGTAAAACATGCGTCTGGCCATCGTAACAGTGTTATGAGAGTCGGGGCAATAAACTATATTACTGGATTAAATTAAACAACGAAATGAGGCAACTAGCTTTTTCTTGTAGAATTAAATGAAGACTTGTTGTTTTAATCCTAACATAACTCTGGATTTGTTTTGTTACACGAAACATACGGATCTGTTCAAGCGGAATTGGAGTAACTGTTTACAGAGAGTGGAAAGACAACCGATCTACTTAAAATCAAAGCGATCCACTCACAACTGAATATTTAGTAAAAATGTACGAAAGGCAAAGATAATGTTTTTGAAGTGAAAACTTCTTTAGCGGCGTTGAGCACTTTTTCTGTAATGGGTATAAAATCTTAAACTCGCGTCAGGACACGTGACCTGATCGAAAAAGCGTAAGACGGATGGAGAGTAGACAGCTATCCCTTATCGCGCGTTGTGAAAGGGGGCTAGACGGAAAAAATTCTCACGAAAAATTGTACCGACACTTTTACTGTCAAAATATAAATCCAAGATGGCGGCTGCAAGAAATTATCAACTTTTTCGTCATGGGTGTCGTTTTCATGGTTTTCGAGGGTGTTGAAACCGATGGTACTGTCAAAATATAAATCCAAGATGGCGGCTGCAAGAAATTATCAAATTTTTCGTCATGGGTGTCGTTTTCATGGTTTTCGAGGGTGTTGAAACCGATAGTACTGTCAAAATGTAAATCCAAGATGGCGGCTGCAAGAAATTATCAAATTTTCCGTCATGGGTGTCGTTTTCATGGTTTTCGAGGGCGTGGAAACCGATGGTACTGTCAAAATGTAAATCCAAGATGGCGGCTGCAAGAAATTATCATCTTTTTCATCATGGGTGTCGTTTTCATGGTTTTCGAGGGTGTTGAAACCGATGGTACTGTCAAAATATAAATCCAAGATGGCGGCTGCAAGAAATTATCAACTTTTTCGTCATGGGTGTCTTTTTCATGGTTTTCGAGGGTGTTGAAACCGATGGTACTGTCAAAATGTAAATCCAAGATGGCGGCTGCAAGAAATTATCAACTTTTTCGTCATGGGTGTCGTTTTCATGGTTTTCGAGGGCGTGGAAATCGATGGTACTGTCAAAATGTAAATCCAAGATGGCGGCTGCAAGAAATTATCAACTTTTTCGTCATGGGTGTCTTTTTCATGGTTTTCGAGGTTGTTGAAGCCGATAGTGCTGTCAAAATGTAAATCTAAGATTGCGGATGTCAGAAATTATCAACTTTTTCGTCATGAGTGTCGTTTTCATGGTTTCGAAGATGTTGAAATAGTGCTGTCAAAATGTACATAAAATAGGATAGTATTTTTTAGTTATATTGTATTGGCTAGACGGAAAAAATTCTCACGAAAAGTTGTAACGACACTTTTTCTATAGTAAGCTATTGTAAGCCGTGCGGCGTGCGCATGTTTCTCTGTCTTTCTCTCTTTCTCTCTCTTATAGAAAGCAAGCCAGAACGGAACTTCGTTCCATCCGGGTGTCCCTTGACACCTCAGTAGTTTTTCGGAGAGATAAACTTTTTAATGTAAAATAATTGTAATAGTTTTAAAGTGTTAAATTTTTAATGTAATATAAATTGTCATGTTTGTGTACGATAGCGCAATAAATGAATATTGTATTCTACCACATAAATGATAGTACTTTTATACTGATAAAGCAATTGGTGCAAAATTATTCCCTAACCATTCCAAAATATCAAACATGCTCAACGTTAATAATCAAGTTTTCACTTCTGCCGGCACTCCCGGAGTGCAACCCGTCTTTTTTTTTTTTTTAATAAATGACGCAAACTTTTATCCCGTAAAGACAGGCCAACGAACGAACGTCTGACTAATTTCTGCAACCATGACCCGCCTTAGCTAATCTTACTTCATCTAACAGATCATCAATTTTCCTCAAGCGACTATTACACAGAAAAGATTACCTGATTCACGCTTTTTCTAAAACATCCGAGCTAACACATCGGAACAGTAATATAAACAAAAAGGTAACGGGAATTGAGGCTCAACACCTTTCAAACACATCATACTCAACTTAAAAGAAAAAAAAATTGCACAGAAAAAAAAGGCATGTTCAAAAATCGAATTAGAAGCCGGCGGAATTAAAATGTCAAAATGAATATTCGGAATGTGTTAAGAATATTGTGATATTGTAACAATTCGGGTTATATGCGGTTTTCCTCCACAGTTCATTGGAATAGGGCGCGAGTTGTAAAATGATTTCAGTGCCAGGTTTTCTTTTACGATACTTTAATGTTCTTAGAAAAACTATTCGAAGGGATACTCGGGACTTTCTGATATTATATATGATGGGCTACGTGATTTTAGTCGTGTAGGTAATATCTAGCTGAATGATTGGAAATCCCGTGAGGACAATATACGAATTTGGAGTTTCTAACGTTTCAAAGATTAAAATAGCTAGACTTGCATTTAGTCCAAGTATTTTTAGCAACGGTTTTCTGTTTAACGTGTATTATTAGAACGAACGTACATTACATGTGCTGCATGTCAATGTTTCAGGCTATTTTTACACATACTTGAGAAATACAGAGAAACAGACGCTGGTTATAATTAACATAAGAAAGTGTACTATAGTTAATTCTAAACGAAATTTCAACATATTGTTGTTAATTAAAAAATTATACATCCTCAAGGTTTTACACTGTTATTAAAACTAATTGCCTCTTTTAAATTGTCTTAGAAGTAGTTTAACTAAACAAAATCGTGGATAAGAAGTTACAGACATGGATTAAATTCTTTATTATTTTACGTTGGAATTCATCAAATGACTTCTCTCGCTCTGGGTGGCGCGACAGGGCGTGTCAGACTTTTACTGACTAAAACCCATCTGGGTTTCTTGTTGCCCTTTGCGAGGTTTTTGTTTGCGAATTTTAGTGTGATGGTTTTTAGGAGATAACGGGAGAATAATGATTTTTTTTATATGGGAAAACATCTACTTAATGACTTCTTCCGCTCTTAGGCGGAATTTTAATATTTTAAAATTAGAATAAAGAGTGATACGTCTTTCCCAAGTAAAAAGGACGGAAGAAGGGCGATACCCGTAAGTAGTGTATTGCTCAAACTCTCAAACACGACCTTGAAAAATAGGTATTCCAACATGGCATTTGAAAACATTAAACC
Organism: Mythimna ferrago; assembly: GCA_910589285.2. Classification (NCBI taxonomy): domain Eukaryota; kingdom Metazoa; phylum Arthropoda; class Insecta; order Lepidoptera; family Noctuidae; genus Mythimna; species Mythimna ferrago. The sequence continues at coordinate 9,295,539 of OU342698.1, read as the reverse complement.
CTGATCGGGTAAAAAAGAGGACTGAAGTAATAAGAAATGTTTTAACTTCCTTTTAAAAACTGTCATTTATAGGGTTTGCTGGCTCCCCCTATATCTTTACCATCAGGCGAGATGATGGGGTCAAAAACGGGCTCATCAAGAAGCGAATTGCTACTTTATTATCAGAACTAAAAGGAAAAAAAAAGTAGAAAACAGCAAATAAAAAAAAAACAAAAAAAAATAGAAACAGCAAAAAAAAATAGTACAACAGCAAATAGCCAAAGTAAGCCAGACTTTTCACTTGACAGAGAAAGAAATCAAAACCGTTGGTTGCTATTAAGCACGCTAATTGGCTGGCGTGAAGAGAGCGTGACATAGCTGACGAAAGTCTCGCTCTAACTATGGGGCCTGGCTGCTGATTATATGTTCCTGGAAACACTGGAATCATAGAGTTTTTAGACTTTGGAAAGTCTACTTAAACTGAAAATTACTCTGTGGTACTATTTTTTTAGGTGGGAAATCGCCTGATGATATCTGACTTTTACTGACTAAAACCCACTTCTGTTCCTTCTTTGCTTTAGTTCCAGGGCCCGGGGGTTCTCTTTCGCATCACTCATGGCCCTAGTAGGTTTCGACCCTGCTGGGCCACTACGGTTATTCTGTGGTACTAAGGCCCAAAAAATACTTAGTCCATGTTAATCGGGTTGTAGACTCAAAAAGATTTTTACGTACATATACATCGTATATCTGGATGAAGCCCAGAAAGAGGTAATTGAGATGACGGAAAATGGAGACGTATGAACAAAAACAATATTATGATGTGCCTGCACATGATAAGGGCAAGAACTTTCTTTTGCCCTTATCTTGTCTATGATGCAGGGCTGGATAGTTTGAAACAATTACCGTGGCCCTGAAACGTAAAGGGACAAAGCTGGAGTTTAGTCAGTAAAAGTCTGACAGTCTTTATCGCTCCACTTAGAGCGGCAGAAGTCATCAGATAATTTTCTACCACAAAAATAAATGTGTCTATGCAATAAAGTAGCGGCAATACTTCATGATAAAATATAATGAAAAAGAAAACATATTTTTTCAATGTCAAGGCAAGACAATAAATAGCCATTGAAATACAAGCAGCACATAACAAAACGGAAGTAGACATCGGAACAATGGATATTGATTTCTCATTGCATATAATGGTTACTACAAAAAAAAAAAAATAACAAAGACACAATCCATTACGTTTTAGCACGTAACTAAAGTTCAAGGGAAATCTTTATGTAATAATAATAATAATAATAATAATAATATTTCCACAACTATCACACAACGCCGTCTAGTCCCAAGCTAAGCAGAGCTTGTGTTATGGGTACTAGACAACTGATAAACATACTTATATATTTCTAAATACATACATATTATAGATAAATTACACCCAGACACAGAACAAATGATTATGCCCATCACACAAACATTTGTCCTGGGTGGGAATCGAACCCACGACCTCCGGCATAGCAGTCAGGGTCACTAACCACTAGACCAACAGGCCAGTCAAAGGTTATGTTTACTGAAATATTATTAGAAATAACGGAAACGATTCGTTTTGTGTTTACGAATTTAGGCCAACACTTGTCCAAACATTTGTCTCCAAACGTTTGCTCCAACGCAATTCGTCAACGATGCGAAGTGGGCCGACACGGACAATAAGTGCCAGAGATCCAGAATCCAGCTTTTACACTGAATTTTATCTATAGATGGATAGGAAATAGAACAGATACAATATTCCAGGAAAATGAATGTTAATGACGACCAGAAACACTTCTGGTCTTCTAAATATCAGCTACAAGTGGGTCAGTACTAATGATGTGGTGTCACCAGACCACCATGCTTTCATGGAATCGCTTTTACTGGAAATATGGTAAAAGTAACTGTCAAACACGTTACGAATATGACGTTGCTAAACCTACATAAGATTTTTTAGGACTCGTAAAATGTTTATTGTAGTTTTGAGCTACTCCAGCTTATGTAAATTAAGAGCTTTAATCAGATTTATATTTTTTTTTAGGTGCGAAATCTTCCAATGCCTTCTCCAGCTCTTGGGCGGAGCAGGAGGGTGTGTCAGACTTTTACTGAGTAACATCCTGTTCCTTGTTTGCGTTCATTTCAGGGCCCCGGGGTTGTCTTTCGCACAACCCATGGCCCCAGTAGACTTCGACCCTGCTGGGCCCCTAAGGTTTGCTGACATCTCTTTGAGGCGCCCGTGGAACCCTAAGCGACATCGACGACTCGAGCTCGGTCCGAACGGCTACCTACCTATTGCTCGCCATCCGCAAGCCCACGCCAAAAGTTAATCAAACAGATACTATCGAAAACTCACTTTCTAATGTAATTTAACATAAACCACTAGGCTATTAAAACAAGTGGTCGTTAATTTGTTAAAGAAATACAATGCGAAACCGCTACTGAGATTTTGTTTGAAGATGTGTGACTCACTTTCAAACAAAAAGTAAACAAACGCTGTGAATAAGTTCATTAATTAACCTACTACTCGTATAACACTTTAAACAAGACATTATATCCTAATAAAGTGACTATTCGTCGTATAATTTGGACAAGAATTTTTAAGAATAAATCTTTTAAGTACATATAATTCATATGGAAAGTATTCACGGGGTTTTTGTGATAGGGAAACCGTGGTCCTTGAACCTCACAAAGTAAAGCTTAAACACAAAAGGCAACTGAAGAACACCGGTGGGTTTTAAACAGTAGATATTATCTATTGGATTTATTTAGTCAGTTTATATTACTGACTATAACCAATAAATAATGCTGTTTACCATCAGGTGGGACCGCAGTAATGCACTAGTTTATAGGACTTAGAAAAAAAAAAAGTCTGACACGCCCTCTCGCTTCACGCTAGAGCACGGAACTCATTTGACGATTTCCAAACTCAAGAAAAAAAGGTAAATTTTAAAGTACGATGTATGACAGAAGATATTCTAGTATCTACACATCTCTGCCCTCTTTTACTAATACAAAAAAAAAAAGTAAAAAAGGACGGTCACTATTCTTACCAGGATTCTCTGACCACACAAACACACAGTCCAAAAACTAATGACTTCTTCTTAAAAAGAAATGTCAATACATTTGGCGAGATGCCGTGTCCGTCTGTTACGAGCTTCGGAGTGAAGTAGGTCAATACATTATTTATAACCAGCACGTCATTGTGTTGCAACGCTTGTCACAGCGCAAACAATGCACGTTGCTGTAGCGTGTTGCACTACGGACTCTGTTTTTGGGGTGTGGAATGTTAGTTGGAAAAGTAATGGCGCGCTAAATTCAATGTGTGAGCATGATCTTTTGTTCTGTGTCTGGGTGTAATTATGTATAATATGTATGTATTTAGAAATATATAAGTATGTTTATCAGTTATCTAGTAATCATAACACAAGCTCTGCTTAGCTTGGGACTAGACGGCGTTGTGTGATAGTTGTGAAATATTATTTGTATTTTATTATTATTATATTAATGAATTTAGTGTTCGTAGGGCTATGAGGGATTCTGTTTGGGAGTATGAATATTGCTTATCGTAATAAAGCTTAAAATTAATGTCATTGTTAAGTTTATGATAGTTGAGATGGAGAATCACATGCGGATCCTGGAAAGGAGAAACGCTTCAAGTTGTTAACCATGAATTATGAAACTTTTATAACGTGTGCGACTTTTTTTGTAGAAAAACCCACCCGTGTTCCTTTAATTACCCGGTGTTCTCCAGTTACCTTTCAAACAATCCAGCAAAACGTATATGACTTTTGATGACTCCGAAAAGGTTGCACTTGCTTAGAATTTTCTTTCAAGTGACGACATTAGATAGATAGATAAATTCTTTATTGTACACCAAAAATAAAGCAATTACATACGAAACTTAAAATTAATAGGGTGTCGCAATGGGCGGTCTTATCGCTAAAAGCGATTTTTTACAGACAACCTTAACATCATCACTATTCATTCATCATTTTTCAGGACATTTACAGTCGCAAAGGAGGAGGCCGAACGCATCAGGCAACGGCGTTATCGCCGCCGCCGCCGCCGCCGGGATTCTGATCCCGATTTCCGGCCACCGTAGGCGCGGGCTTGCGGACAGTGAGCAATGGGTAGCTCGCTGTCCGGCCGTCCGGTAACTGTCCGGACCAAGCCCAAGGTGTCGACGGCGCGCACTGTTCCCGCGCGCCTCAAGGAGTTGTCAGCTACAGCAGGGACCCAGCCGGGTCGAAGCCTACTGGGGCCAGGGTTATCCGAAAGGGCGCTCGAGCCCCGGTATGAAGGCTAGAAGGAACGGGGTGGGTCTTTTAGTCAGTAAGAGTCTGACACTATCTCCCGCTCCACCCAAGGGCAGGGGATGTCAATGCATGATTTTTTCCCACCATAAAAAAAAAGGACATTTACAGTTAAAATAAAAAGCTTCGTCCTAGCATTACTCCGTCCGACTAAAGAACTGTTCACCAACCAGCTTTAAAAAGTCCTTTTAAAGAAAAATAAAATTACATAGGAAAAACTTGTACAGTTTAATATGGTTGACATAGAATTGTTTCAGATGTAAACTGCAAGAAGGTTAAGACAACGGTTGTTATTATTAAACATTCTTCAAAGAACGGACTTAGACACTTAAAACACCATTATTTAAAAACATACTTCTTGTTTTTAGGATTCCGTACCTCAATAAGTAAAAAACGTAACCCTTATAGGATTACTTTTTTGTCCGTCTGTCTGTTAAGACCCTTTACGCGTGGAGATATCGAGTTGAAATCAAAACCACATTGGTACTTAGGTCTGCGATCCCGTTCATGGCGCAATATTTCGGAAAAAATCATAGGGTACTTCCCGCTGACCCAGAATCCCGAAATTTAGCATAAAGCAAGATCTTATAGCACAGGTATAGGAACAAATCTGAAAACAGTAAATTTGTTCTTATTTTTTTTTGCGATTCGAAAAAATCTTCGGGACTCCATTCGGGAATTGAACTGTTTTCACGGAACGCTCATTGCACTTATTCGACTCGTACTTGCCCAGTATTTTTAAGGTAATTTCACAAAGAACGGTAAGAAATACAGTTTCAAATCGTCAATTACAGGGATTAAGGACTATTAAAACACAATCTACAACTGTAAACAAAGTCAATACACTCATCAAGAGTTGAAAAACGTTGCGATTACGCAATTAGCTCCATATTGGATATATTCCAGCGGAACAAAGACCTGCTTTATTACACGTAAATCATTCTTTGTGAAGAGCTAATTGCTGATGATGCATCCTTTATGGTGTTTTTAGAACATGGAATCGTAAAACTGGCATTTACTAAAAGTTTAGCTGGATATTGAATATTTTCTTCATGGCGGACTACGAAGGGGATGGTTTTTTTGCTTTTTCGGTGGGTGAAAATCATCCAGGTGACATCCCCGTCCTTGGGCGGAGCAGAAGATAGTGTCAGACTCTTACTGACTAAAAAACCCAACCCGTTCCTTCGTTGCCTATCATAACGGGGCCGAGCCTCACTTTCAGAAACAGACCCTTGGCCCCAGAAGGCTTCGACCCTGTTGGGCCCCTAGACAAAGGTGATGGTGCGACTAACTAGACAGATTTCGCAAGAACTAGTAAGAGGAAGGACGAGCCCACGAAAAATGGAGGGAGTGTAGGGAACTCTTTGCCTAGGAGCGAGATGGAAAAGCATAACAAAACAAAATTGCCCTTTTACCGCCCGCTTTGGATTGAACCGACCGACAGGTGATTTCCAAACCTATTTGCCAGAATTATGTGTTTACAAATGGGTACTCCATCTGGTTTAACTCTTCAATCCCCATAGGTGATAGAAGAGTTAACGAGATGGTGTATTTGGTCAAGGATGTGCGACCCTGGTGAAATATATGCGAGAATGTTTGTCAGATATATAATTATCCAACGTAGACAGTTAAAAGGTTAATCTTCTGCTCATCTATTTCTTCTCTCGTTCTGAGTGGACCGAGAGGGGCTAAAACTCAAACGTGTTCCTTCAATTGCCCTTTCAGGTCACGGTAACTGTTTCGAAAATTCCTACATCCCTAGCCTTGGCAAGACGGATGTTAGATTTTCTCGCTTATGACTACCCGAAACAACTGCTAAAGATCTACGAAAACCAGGCGTGTTAAGCACGGAGAAGACTCGATATGGTCACTCATCCCCGAACCGACCTCGCTTAGTGTTGCTTAACTTCAAAGTTTTTAGCAGCTGTTTTACAGCTATGAGTTTCTCTATGTAGCCCAAAACCCTGTAAGTTTATTTCGTCTTGCGTAAGCGTAACCCAGTGCCTGCTTCACTGAGAATAAAAACATGAAATCAGGCCGAGGTTGCAGCGATCGATTTGCTATGCGAATTATAACGAGTTTGATCGATTTAATTGACGTATGCTGTATCTACGCAGATCACTGTCTGTTCCGTCAGTGAAAGTCCCTACCAGTAATTTCTGATTCAAAACAAAAAATTGTTGAAATAATTACTGTGGATTTTGTAGGCGGTTTTTCCTTTGAGAATAACCAACAAATTGTGTGTTAGAAAGTTGTAACAATCAGAGATAATTTGTTTTCGGCCTAGAACTCCACGGCGGGAACAATCTGCATTGTGTACAATTTTAATAGAAACGAAATCAAACTACATTTATATTTTTGTATCAATTTTGAACTTTTTCACCATCATCGTAACCATAGTTAATGGGTGTAATCTCATGTACGTAAGACGTTATTAATATATAATTAAAATAGTATTTATTTTGTAAATATCTACACTAATATAATAAAGGTAAAGTTTGTTTTTTTGTTTGTAGGAATCTCTGAAAGTACTGGTCTGATTTCTAAAAGGTTTTCGCCGATAGAAATAGAAAGTTGCTTTATTCCTAAATGATATAGGCAAAACAATAAGGTACATTATTTTTTCGTCAAATTTAAGTTAATGTGGCCGGTATTTCCAAGATGAAAAGAAAATCCGAAAAAAAATACTCAGTGGTGGGTTTAAATCGGTAAAAGTCTGCCATGCCCTCTTGCTCCACCTTAGCGCGAGAGAAGTCATTTGACGATTACCCATTTCAAAAAATAGGAGTGAACAGAAATGAAACTTTAATCTGGTTTTTGCTGCAAATAATATTTAAATAATATGAAAATACTCTTGTAACCTCTACATTCCTATTCACGTCGTTTGATACATAGATAGAATACTCTTTATTACAAAAGTTATAGAAAAGATAAGATATAATATGAAGATGACATTTTTTTTTTTTTTTTTATGGTGGGAAAAAATCATGCATTGACATCCCCTGCCCTTGGGTGGAGCGGGAGATAGTGTCAGACTCTTACTGACTAAAAGACCCACCCCGTTCCTTCTAGCCTTCATACCGGGGCTCGAGCGCCCTTTCGGATAACCCTGGCCCCAGTAGGCTTCGACCCGGCTGGGTCCCTGCTGTTGCTGACAACTCCTTGAGGCGCGCGGGAACAGTGCGCGCCGTCGACGCCTTGGGCTTGGTCCGGACAGTTACCGGACGGCCGGACAGCGAGCTACCCATTGCTCACTGTCCGCAAGCCCACGCCTACGGTGGCCGGAAATCGGGATCTGAATCCCGGCGGCGGCGGCGGCGGCGATAACGCCGTTGCCTGATGCGTTCGGCCTCCTCCTTTGCGAGCATTACTGCTTCGCAGAAGTCGGCGACCGCCTGCCACTCCTCCTCGCTCCGGACCATGGCCTCAACAAAGGCCCGGCGCGAGAGGTCTCCGCCGCCGATCGCCCCCACGAGGGCACGGCGATGCTCCGCCCAAGCAGGGCACACCTCGACTGTGTGCTCCACCGTGTCCTCCGGGCATTCCGCACAGTGGCGACACCCGGGCGTCACTTCCGCACGAATCCGGTGCAGGAAACTCCCGAACGAACCATGTCCGGTAAGGACCTGCGTCATGCGGAAGGTAAGGACGCCGTGAGGTCTTTCCAGCCACGCCTCAAAGAGGGGACTTACCGAAGATGACATACTGGGCGACGTTTTTTTTTTTAGATTGTAGAATTCATCAAATAATTTCTCCCACTCTAGAAGTGAGAGAGTGAAGAATGATTAATTAAAACCAACGTGTATCCTTTCAGTTACCCTCTCGTTACTCGGGCGTAGATGATTTCTGTTACTAAGTTTGATTACGACAGTATTACCCACTTGACTAACATTTTGTTAAAGATGATTTTACCTACTCCAACATCAAAATAACCGGTCTCAGAGCTGCAGTTCCTCAAGTGCACTCTTAGCCAACTATTTACGGCCCCCGTTTTACGGCATAAGGTTTCAAATGTAAATGTCTGACGTCAATGAGCACCGTCGGCGCAGGAGTGCGGGAACTAAACCCGAACCGCTTAATGGCGGCCGATACACTCGTAAAGGAGGCTGAAACAGTACATGTAAAAAGACTTTCTGATGATTCGGACACAGTATATTCGGACAGTGTCCGATTTGACACATTTTTATTTCAATTTTTTTTTCGGTGACGTTTCGGTCACACACTGTTTAATACAGTCAGATAAACAGGCTTGTAAATGGCTCATCATGATATTCCTTATCGTTATATTTTTATTATTAGATGTAAGCCACGAAAATAAAATAAATGTTTTAAAATATAATATAATGGGGAAAAAAGCGTTACCAAAACTATTTTAGACTGGATTTAAGCGGCAACTTTTCGGGGTTATATTTTCTTTTTTTTATATTATAAAATCTTTTTTTGTCTGACATTACTAAATTTATTGGGAACGCATTTATTGTGCGTACAGCTAAGGAGTGGCATTCCCTGCCGGAGTCTGTATTTCCTGACAGCTACAACTTAAGAGTCTTATATCAAGAGTGAATAGGTTACTTCTAGGCAAGCGTGCTCCATCGTCAACCACATCATCGCTTAGCATTAGGTGAGATAGTGGTCAAACGCCACCCTATCAATAATAATAAAAAAAATAGCTTTAATTTTGATGGTGTCCGAATAGTCAGTGAATAAATATTAAAAATGAATTGTTTTGATTCGGACACTGTGTCCGAATATGTTGTGGCCGAATTGTCAGCACCTCAAAAGGTCGCATACTCTACCCCCGTTAGGAGTTTTATGCTCGACTTGATATACGATGAAGCTGTTTTCGATGCACTGTTTCCCGTTGTTCAAAAGATTGTCTCAAAATTTACAGCTTTTTGTTGACCGGTTAAGAAACATTTGGAATGGAATACGTATTTTTCTTTTATGCATTTTTATTAGACGTCATCTCAAAGTTCGTTTCGTTCTTACACCTTGTGAATTATCACACAATGAACGCCATTTTGCTTTGGTATAACTCCAGAACTTCACTTTGTAGAACCATGATCGTCATAAGAATAAAATCTAATTACACGATCACACTAACTTCTAAAGGCGAAAGTTTGTTTGCTGAACGGACTTGAGGAGTAGACCATGGAACATTTCTTTGGAACTTTTTTATTCCAGAAGTATGTTCCCTGTTCCCGGGATAATTTTCTAATATCTCGCAGGTAAAGCCGCTGAAGAAAGCTAGTGATAAAATACAAAAGAAAATTAAACAATTTTCAGCGTACTGCAAATTATTTTCCTGCAGAAATTCCCAACGAGAAAACAGCCCTAGAGAATTTACATTTGTGAGGAAAATTCGTGTATCTATTTAATAATTAGCTCGCTCGGAACTCAAATTAGCTGTACGGTAATTTCATTAAAAAATCCTCACACCCTCACTTACCCCTGATTTAATATTACAAGCTTTTATATTTCTCATAATGTTTGCTTGTTACACCGCTTTTCTTTCATTATAATCATGATTTAAAAACAAAATAATTTATTAAAATAGTTCTTAGAGTCCCTCTTCCTTTGATGTTTATCGTATACTAATTTTAATTAATTTAAGCGAGAAGGTGTCCGTTTCTAAGAATATGTTCACTCAGCACTCACTCATCGCGATTCTGAAACATTATGCTCAAGTAAATTGATAGTTCTTTTCCAAGATCTGAAACATATCTTGGAAGATGAAAAATATATCCTGTTTCGTTTGTTTTGAAACGTACAAAAGGCTTTTATGAGCTTTCCGCCATGAAACACTATGGCGGAACGGTTCATTTGGGGTAACAAAACGGAACGAATTAAAACAAACAGAAAATCACTAAACATTCGCGCCAAAAAGTTCAAAGGATTCGAATTTGGAACGCAAATTTTATTCCGTTTAAAGTGAGGTTTTGCTAAACAAAATAAAAAATAAATCGGCAAAGTGCGAATCCGATTCACACATGAAGGAATCAAAATCAAAATCAATCATAACCGAACCATTACACCGGTAGGTAATGGTTTGGTTTTACGGTATGGTACGGAACCATCGGTACCATAAACCGAAAAATTTACTCTCCTTATAGGTATTAATATATATAAAATATACAATATTTATAATTTAATTCAATTCTTTCATTTATTTCTTGTTATAGCAGTACTTGGACACTATATGAGAATTTCAATTACTGACAGATAAATAGACGGACGGACTGACAGCGAAGGCCAGTCTTAATAGTAAGGTTCCGTTGCTCAAACTTCTAGTACATAACCCTAAAAGAAAAGTTTGCGGTATGTGGTCGATGGTCTATGTTATTTGGTACGGTCCAAAAGTTACGAAACTGAATGAAAATTTGTAGAAATTAGATTTATGTGTTTACGTTGTGCTAACGGATTCTTAAATTAGATTCATATTAATATTTGTAACAGTTAATTGGTCGGGTTACATGTGGCACTGTTACAGACATAAACTGATATTCTAAGATACTGTGTATATTCTGTACTGAGGTTTTCATTGCGTGCGCTCATAAAACCGAAATAACTTTAAAGCTATTAGGAGAGTTAATGTACCTTTGTAATGTGCTGGACCCTTAACGAAGCCAGTTTTAGATCTGCACAAAGCCATTCTGAGAACACCTAAGTGACATAGAAAACGCGAATATAAGGATGCATCCTTATAGCAACAGACGATTTTAGACGGGCTTCCCCGAACTATATTACTTGCACCTTAAAATACGAAGGCGTGACTACTACGTGTTAAGTGGAAGTCTGTAACGAAGCATCTTCCTGAAACCCGCCCTCTTTCCCACTCCCGTCCTATAAATATGACGCTGAAACGTTCTCGCTTCAGTCGTTCAGGAAAGCTCGAGGTGTGCACTGTGCCAAATCAAAGCATTCCCCAGTGACAACGTGATACGGGACGCGTAACACGACAACAAATATCTAAATACGCTAGTTTTTTCGTATTGACAATTTTTTCTAAGTGATTTTTTTGGGATTGTTCAGTGAAAAGTAAAGTGAAGCCAAGATGTTGGACAAAACCATCCTCGGTGGTAGTTGGGAAAGCGTGGTAAGTCTCACTCAATAATTAACTTCAGCTTGTAGAATCATTGAAATTAGTTCAGAATTTAAGATGTCTATCTCTTGAACAATAAGCTAACGTATTCGGATTACGGAATAGAGCTTACACAGCGGTGGCCAGCGGTAACTATTACGCAAAGTGCATGGCCACTTTAATGCGCTTAAAAGGCAACTGACTTGTCTATGGGCGCTGTCATTGAACTGCGGCGCGTGTGTGTCCGCTGTTTGAATATGGAATTACGTTCTTTTTGTGGTAAAGCTCTTGACATTGCCGCGGCCCCTCTCATGGCTAAAGGCCGAAAGCATTATATTAATCATTTGGCTACAATCAATCCGATCTTACGATCGGATTGATTGTGACGCTGGAAATGAATCATAAAGATTATTTCCATCAAAAGATTTTGTATGGTTCAGAAAAGGTTATCTTTGGCTTTAAAAAGTGAAACTTTAGCTTTTGAAGTTGTTAAAAGTTTTTATTACTGCCTTTAATTGAGCTTTTTAAAAAGTAGCATTTAATGAAATGGTTAAAATAAAGCATTAAATATATCTAGGTACTAGGATCTATACTAGTAGCAGTAATAATTAATTACAGTTGAAAAATGACTCCCTGATGTTGCTAATGGGCAGTTCCTGCCTGCACCGCTCGCTAAAAACGGAAACGAACCGCCCGAGAAAAAACAATTACTCTTTGTCTATGAAAAACTCTCAAGCTGCCATTGCTTTAGAAATTGAACTGTCATTAAAAACAAATTGTTATTCCGATGCTATCTGATAGTGAGTGAATTATTAAATTGGGAAGCGTAAAGCTGTCATTGTGAGCAATAATAATGGATATTAGAAAGTGATAGGTTGTCAAACAAACAATGAGCTGTCAAAACCGCTGTCATAAGTTTTTCGGAACGATTGTTGTCAATGGTTGTCGATAGTTTTAATTCGGGAACCGGTTTTAGCGAATTTCGTTGGGATACTTTCACCGCAGTTAAACATATACGAACTGGATAGACTGCTTAAACATTTTCGTGTTGTGTGTAACAATCTAATAGCTGTCATTCGTCGCCCGCCATTCCGGTTTATGGTTTCGAAAGTGGAGAGCTGCAGCGATCTCTGATAATGACAAACGACAATTTTGAAATGCGACGCATTAAAAAATGTGCTGCATACATCACTGCCATTAGATTTTAATAATGCAAAGTCGGTCATGTAAAAATATGGCGATTTGTCAACATTTAAGAGGGTAAATATTTGTTTAGAGTAGGTATGTTTAGACAGAATTAAATATTAAATATTTGTCAACGTCAAAGATCTACGACTGCAGTTTGCTACTTTAAACACGAAATAATTAATCAAAATTTTATTTCCTAATAAAAATCCTCTCGCGTTTAATTACATTTATCATACATAAGTAAGCCGATCAGTTATTATGGCTGTGAACTTTTCATAACTGTAACTTTGTGTCAATAAACTTGGGGTCATTAATACTCACGAAATCCGATGGTGCAATATGTATTAAAAAACTTGTTACTCATCGGAAAAATCATAGTGACGAAAAAATGCGCGTGGGCAAGGTACAGTTAATCAGTGTACAATCATGGCTACGTCATTTTCTAATAATAATATGTCTCATCAATAATGATCTTTATCGGTTCTTAACCCGTGATGATCCCACATTCATTCTAATTAGACAATCCACTTAGCATTAATTAGTCGGTGCCTATTATTTTTTTCTTTGTAAACATACAAACCATTCAAGCAAGAACCACGAAAAAAAATATTACATTTAGAATTAATCGTTTAGAAATAATTCACGACGAAAATAAATACATAAAAACAAAATTCGAAATTTAAAATCTCAAGTAAGTAAAAAAATGAGCATTTAACTTTTTAAATCAATAGAATTAAACTAATTCGCGTCAAAAATAAAATCATAAACAATCAAGAATTTCGAATTTGAAATCTCAATAACACTTCGACTTACGATCTAATTGTGTGCTAAAGAGCACGTATCTAACTAGTGCCTAAGAATAGCGGCCTATACTTGAACTGGCCCCAAAAATAGAATACCGTTTGCCTAATGTCGTATATGAATAGCAGAACCACAGAACCACCAGATTTCGCAGACTCGATCGCGTAAATTACACATGTTCCAGTGTTTACGTTTCGCAAACTTATGTTAAATATATCTTGCATTTACTGAGGAAATGTAAACATAGAAAAAAAAAATCGTTCGGATTTTTATTTACTGTAAACTGGCTGAAGACAAGCTGGATTTGCTCTCTTAATTGGTGATTCTTTATCAATGAGGGCATTTCTAAATATAGAAATCGATCCGATAACCATTGCAGAAAAATACGCGAACGATTTTCGGTACTGGGTACCGTTAAGCAGTACCTAAGTGTAACGAGAAATTATTAAGTCAAGCTTAAAGAAGTAAGTCTAGCTCAAACATTACATCGCATAAATTCAAGAGGATGTAAAAGCATATAGCTGTAAATTCGAAAGAAAAAAAGATGTGTGCTGAGTTTTTTGCATCGAGTTTGCACATACGATTTAACGGTACCAAAAAAAACGAGTACAACGCAAAATTAAACCGTAACATCATTTTCACAGAGACCGTTTTCCATTAAATTTATTAGACGGTAGAATTAATCACAGTATCGTACTGATTTCTAATCTTGTTTTTTTTTTAATCAAAATGCATGTTTAAAGTCATTAATTGGTTAACCAAGTGATTAAAACTTTATGGATAGTTTTGTAAAATTGATTTAACTTGCATAAGCGAAATTAAATTAGATTGGTAATTGATTAAATATTGATAACTACTTTACTTTCTAATTTGAACATAGCTGTAATCAGTGTAATTCCTTGTAGTTTAATTCATTTCTTCAGTAATTTGTTTGGTCTATTTATACCGCTAAACGTACTAAAAGGCGATGTCCGAAGGCTATTGCTTCCGTAGACCTCAATTAATCAAAAGTGCAATAACAAACGCATAATCGTACGTAATAAACACGTTGCAACAGTACATAAATAGACGTTGCATTGAACATTCTGATGCGTTTGCGAAAATAACCTGTGACAAAATTAACAGCACCTTTTAGTAACGTTATCACCTTCACAACTATAATAAGTTCCACAAATAACACGAAGTATGCACGTCTGGACCGAAATACTATACACATTTAACGTGGTACGAGTATTACAAAACGGGTGCACGAAATAGGACACGAGGAGCCAACGAAAGAGTAGCGTGGATACGTCAGACACTCACCCAGCGATGACACCTCTTTTGATGGACAGTAAAAAATTACCTGAAAACGAAAAAGCACAAGGTTAAACACGAAAAACAAGAGGCTGTAGCCTAGATACGAGGCTTAATTTCAGTTTTAATTAGACCGTGTTAACTAACCCTGCTAATAGGACAACTATTTAAAAATGACCCATTTTACGTTGCGACCTAAATTCGCAACAGTGCACTGTTTTTTTTCACAACCCATTAAAAAAATGTTACTCAACACGACCTGTCAAAATATAAAGTAGCGAATATTTGTTGTGTCAGTACCAATGAAAACTGAAACATGAAATTTCTCTAGCCTGTAAAAGTTTATTAAAAAAAAACATTGTCTATTTGATGATAGAACTCAAAAAGTTACAAAAACAACGATTTAAGTGGAACTCGATTCAGTACACCAGTTGCATGTTTGACATTTAAAAATGTATCGCCCCAAATTTTTTGACCAAAACATTTAGAATGTTATATCATTTCACATAACTGAGAATTAACGGTGTAATAGTGATTAATATTGTTTAAAAAAACAAGTAATATTAACGTTAAGACTTGTCTTCCCACGAGATCAGTGCAGTCAGTCGAATCCATAGCATTCCAATGTTTCGTTTACACCATGTTCTAATGAACTCTAATAATAAACGGTCTATTTCTGCGTGACCCATTATTTGACCAGTGGCCGACGTCATACTCTGGGATTCTAAGAAAACCATAAAAATATTACATAATAATAAGATTAAATTAAACCTCGCGTAACAAACGCCGGGAATATAACCTCAAGAGAGTTGTGCAAGCGAGCCGCTAACGTGAAAAGCTTTTAATACTTCAAACGACACATTAGCAAAGCGTTTTCCGAAGGACATCTTTATAAACATATTCTTTATCGTCCGACTTTTTTCTGACCTTAGTTAATTTTTCATATGATGTCATCGTACTAAAAGCATCTTTTGTTACAATTGGAATCGAGATGAGCGACCTTAACTTGATTAATATTGTGAATAGGTACCACTTTAATTGAGCTTCCTAGACAGTTCACGGTTACAGTTAAAAATTGGTAGTACGGACATTGCCAAGTTCCGTTCTGTGGATTGAGACATATGGCGGTCTCGACAGGTGTTGTTAGACATGTGGGCACCGAAGGGCTCCGATGACGAACATGCAAAACAACATCGAAAACGATCCTATTAATAATAGAAAGGGACAGCGATACAACCTAGCCTCACGTTCTTACAGTCACGTAGTTACGTTCTATTGATACTTTAAATAATCCACAAGATCACTAGCTGCCGAGACTTGTTTATAGGGCAGTCGGGAGATTAACATTGATAGCGTTGTTTATGTAAGCAATAGTTACTGATCTGAGATTTATTTGATTCCAGGTGTCGCGAGACGACTACGAGATTGACTACACCCCGAGCCCGAGAGGGTCTCCGCTAAAGGACACATCCAACATCCAGGATGAGCCTGGCTACTGCATCAGCCGCCACAACCCGAACAAGACCTTCCGCCGTGAGTCTGTGATCGCTTCATGGAAGAGCTTGAAGAAGGAGAGAGAGCTGGCTTTGGGAAAGCGGTTCATTTATGTTGACGCTGATAACTACCAGGATTACTACGGCAGGAACAAGGTCAAGCGCTGCAAGAGCGACAGGACGCCGAACACACCCAAGGTACCGAAGAAAGTCAAGCGTACATACTCTGTCTTGTACAGGTACGACCCATCAGAAGAGAAAGTCGTTAAGGAGTACAAATACCAGCTTCCTAAGGACGCTGAACCATCCGAGCACCCAGTAATGAAGAAGTCCTACTCTGAACCGTTCTTGAGGTCGGAGTCAGCACAAAAGAAGAACAAGGTGAAGAGGTCGTTCACAACACTTATCAAGACAAAGTTCTTGAACATATTCACGTCCAAGATTTAAATAATTGTAGGGATTTAACTTGGTTTAATTGCTCAATTCAATGCATTTTATAACTGGCGTATTACTTAACCTACAAGGTTATAATAGCCATGAGTCTAGTCGAAATTTTGGTTCAGTGTTAGAACCGTCTATTTGGATATTGTATGGTAGAAACTAAAAAGCGTAAGCAAAATCGAGATGGAATGGATCAACATATAAAAATGCTGATTGATGTTAAAACAGATAAAGATTGGATACTATATCAGCTCGTAAGTTAGTTAGCTTTATTAAAAGGTGAATTAGAGTATATTCTAACGTACCAAATGTATTCATAAATAGTAAGTGTAGTCGATAATTTGTGATATTTTTGTGTGTTGTGATATTTTTTTGTATTTTCTGAGGTATCATTCTCGTAAGGTTAATCTTACGATAATTGATACCTATTATAAGTACTAAGGATCAGAGGTTAATTATCCACTTAATTTAAAGGTAATTAATTGTATTAATAAGAATTAATATGAATGTAATTACTAATTTTAAGATTTAATAGTCTACACACAACACAATTCTTTATATTTAAGATGAATATAAAAACAATTGTAAGACAAAAATGTTTTCAAAACAATTACAAATGTAATTCTTTGTATTTAATAGTAAATACAAACGAAATTACTTGGATATTCATGAAATGATCAACAAAATTAATTGCTATACTTAATTCTTTGTATTTTATTATACAAATGTAGTTAGGAAATTGCAAATCAATAATTAGAAGTTATAATTAAATTCTTTATATTTAAATGTCTAAATATAACTGTAATTTGTGTAATTTCAATATTTCCATAATAACAGTAAAATATTATTACACTATTACAAATGTAATTGTCATTTACATTAAAACTAATAAAACTGATACAGCATGATTACTTTGCAATAAACACTAATGCAATTAATTTGTATGTTAACGTTACAGTCAATACTGTTAACTAGTTAAAACTCGTTATTACTGCCTTCAGCTAAAACTCTTATAAAGTTAAAATACGTTTGTTTTACCATTGTTAAAAGTACGAAATTTTTTATTTATCCATAAAATTATAAATATCTATAATCACTAAAAAAGATCATTTTAAACTGATCACAAGAAGTCTACCATCCTAATTGGTTGTTTTGTAAATGATAAAGGATATTTATTTTGCAAATAGGTTTTTAAAAACACCTTTACACGTCAATTTTTTCGTTAGTTTAAACTACACACTACATCGGAACAAAAGCAGTTAAAATTGGTTTTGACCAATTAACAGTTTTGACTGTGACATTAATAAATTACATACAATACTCTTATTTACATTTAATTAATAATTTCATTCCTATAATGTAAGAAGCTTTAATATTAGAAATATTAATTATAAGTTAACTTTAATAACAATAAGACTATGTTACTTATTGTTAGAATTATAAACATATCAATTTATTATTATGTAGTATAATTAAAAATTAAAATAAATGATAATGTGATGAAAGATTTGTAAAAAAATGTTAAAGTATTACTTGCACTTGGAAGTATTAATCATATAATTAATTTGAATAATAAATATTTTGTATTATAATTTAAATATGTATTTTATTTTTTTGTTTTGTAGATCTGACCAACAGGGAATACCATACCATAATTTCTATATTACGTCGAATATGGACATATAAAGTTGGTACACAACACTGATGAGGAAACAAACCATTGTTTTTATTGGAATATTGTATTATAACTATCATTTATTATTTATTTTATAATTTATGTACACATACATATGAAACAATATACAACATTATAAAAATTTGTTGTATTTGTTATAAATTATTAATATATAATAGAGCAAAAGTACGGTTACCGATTAAATTGGTGACGATATCTAATAACATCAAACAAGGCAATTTCTTGCAGATATGTAAATAATAATTGACTAGTTAAAGGTCAAGATAGACCGATGACCTGGCAAGGGTTGAGGGAATCCGAAGGATGCGAGACACACAGGACATTGTGGCGACTTGGGGGAGGCCTACGTCCAACATTGGACGTCTTTCGGATGAAATAATAAAAAAAAATATTATGATTATGGTTGAACATTATTAGATATCAAATCAATACATCTTTCTTTACTTAGTATAAAAAAAATCTCTTTCGGCGTCTGTCTATTTATCCGCTAATTCTCCCTTAACCACGTAATATATTTTTCAATACACTTGCTCAGAAAGTGACTCTTATTGCACTGCACTTAGGTATTTAATGGCCCTTGTTACCAAACTGTGACATTTTGATTACCATTACGCACTAGTGCTATAATGTAGTTAAAACCTTAATGTTCAACCTCTCCCCGCCATAATTTTAATACATTATCGTATGAGGCTGAGCACAGGTCGTCCCCCACGAGTCGCCGGTCAACCCCCGTTTATTCATTTAGTGAGTGTATACCTTTCAGGTAAATAAAAAAAAAATATGGGCGCGCATATGAAAACAGATTTTTACCGCCACAAAAGTTTACTAGTTTTATAGTTATTTTCTTCACAAGTGTATTGAAAAACGTCGTACGATACACGTGAGTAATTAATGATTACCGTTCTCGGCTCTCTTAAGAGTACTTAAGACCCTCGCCACGGCTCGGGTCTAAATACCGCCTCGTCGGTAATCACTAATATTACACACTTATATCATAATGTACTATTAATGTGGTTTTCACTAATTGAAAGAGCAATAAACAGGGCAGGTTTGTGTGAATAATTTGAGCGTGCTTAACTAGGGATACAGGAGCACATTGCTCGCAGAACAGACGGTCGACATGGCCAAAAGGTTCTAGTGTGGCAACCGTGAACCGGGAGACGCATCATTAGAAGACCTTGCACAAGGTGGACCGATGTCCTGGTGAGGGTTGTGGGAATCGCGTGTGAGACGTACAGGCCCGGTGGTTGTAGTGACACTTGGGGGGGGAGCCTGTCTTGCAGTAGACGTCTTTTGGCTGTAATAATAATGACGATGATGAAGTTGGGGCTGGTCACTACTTTGAAATAAAAGAAAATACAAGGAAATAGAAAAGCAGTACCGTCTTTCTCTTGCACGTTATATTTATTCATAATATAGTAATATTCCACAACTATCACACAACGCCATCTAGTACAAGCTAAGCATAATTTGTATTACGAGTACTAAACAACTAATAAACATAACTATATATTTCTAAATACATACATATTATAGATAAATTACATCCAGACGTAGAACAAATGATCGTCACATTTGTCCTGGGTGGGAATCGAACCCACGACCTTTGGCATAGCAGTCAGGACCGCTAAAGAGTTTTTTAGTTATTTTTAATAATTGTAATATTATTTAATTTTTGTTTTCTATGTAAAACTAGCTTTTGCTCGGAGCTTCGCTCGCGTATATAAAATATAGAATATGTCACTCAGCAATAAAGCAGTTTTCTATCAGTGAAAAAAAAATTTCGCAGTCGGACCAGTTCTTTCAGAGGTTACCTCCTACAAACAAAAAACATAAAACAAACTTTACCTCTTTATTATATTACTGTAGATGTAATGTAAAATTTTGAAATGTATTTACTTTATTCTATTGTAATTTATTTGTTGTTTTGCAGGCTCTTACAGGGTGCATGTTTGATGCTTTATTTTTTTATTCTAACTATTGTACAATATGTTTATAATAAACTGATTTGATTTATAACACAATATTCACCAGTCCCGCATACCTAACACAAAAGCAGCTACATACTACCATATATCTTTAATTAATTCTTTCACAATAAAAACCGTTTCATGCGGGCATATTGCTAAAGCCCTGTTTTTGTTAACTTTGAATTATCACTATACATATTAAAATATCTCCTTTTTGCTGTTATATGTATAAAGACAAGTTTTGACTTGCCTATTGGTCCAATAGTTAGTGGCCCTGACTGCTATGCCGGAGGTCGTGGGTTGGATCCCCACCAAGGACAAATGTTTGTGTGATGAGCATGATGTCTGGGTGTAATTTATCTATACTGTATATGCATGTATTTAGAAATATATAAGTATGTCTATCAGTTGTCTAGTACCTACTCATAACACAAGCTCTGCTTAGCTTGGGGCTAGGCGGTGTTATGTGATAGTTCTGGAATATTATTATTATATTACTTATATGGGATAAGGCCAGGAAGATGATGATATTTTCATCAAAGCAGCGTTACTAAATACTTACTCCTATACACAAAGCACCTAATGCATTATGTATCATATTCATTACTAGGTAATCTGCAAACCACAGCCCATATTTACATTAGGTCTAATTCTGAATACGTTTAGCCTCCGTCGACCTCGCAGCTAAATTCGCATTTAAACCCTCCAATTTAGACCTGAATGCTGAATTTTATGGATATCAAAAAGGGTTTAAGGATTATGGATGATGAATGAAATATATGGTATTGTTTTATTAGGATTATGATGGCTTGGGAAATCGTACATATGAGTTCAATCCAGACATGAATATAGTATATTTTGAAACGAGTGTAGAAAGTTTTTCATTGCGACTGAGGCAGAATTCGCCCGAACCACAGGCGAGGGTGTTGTGGAGCCGAGTTCTGCAGTCACTTTTCACGGGTATCAAACGATGACCCATTCTTAGACCCACCAGATATACAAGAAAAAGACTTCAAAATCGGTCAAGCAGTTTCGGAGGAGGTCGATATTAAACACTAAAACACAAGATTTTTATATATTAGATCTACTTGTGTAAGTTTTACATAGGTTTTCGCTCGACTGCGATCCCATCTGATGGTAAGCAAAGATAGTTAGGGGCACTAGTTGATTAATGAGCTTATTCTCTCTAGCCTTGAAGACACCTAAATTATAATCGGACAGGAAGACCATAGCAGACATATTGTTTCAATCCATCGATGTACGCGGTTTTACGTCCGTTGCGTCACAACCACAGGTTCAGTTGAAAACCAGCGTCAGGCACTAGTTGTCTGGCATTCATGCTGAACTGGACCTATTTTGGTGCAGCCATGAGGCAGACATCAATGATATTTTTATTTTTGATGTGTTTATTGTATAGTATTGTGTTTAGGCCTTGTGATGAATCAAATAAATTATTTTTCTTTCTTTCTTTTACGCGGTATAAAAGACGAGGCGAAGCGCATTTTACAACAGTAATGTATGTGACTCAACTCACACATTTACATAGTAGACACGATTATTAATTATAAAATAATTATCACACCAGTACGATGGGATTTATGTTAATAATGTTGTTCGTAGCGAGTTGCAATCAATAGAATCAACAAACGTAGGTAATTGAAACAGGCTCGATAAGCCGTCAATAATCACAGGTAATCACATCCTTATTAGGCGATTAATATTGATTGGTAATTAGTAAACAAACACTTCTTTACAACTGCGAAGTTGGAAATATATCTAATCTATGTGATCTTTGGTATTAATATTTTTCTAATGAACATTTGACGCGTAGGAATAAGTATGAAAAATGTCGTGAGGAAAATTATAGTACAATTATAATTAATATAATTTTATATAATAAATAACAGATCAAGGAATTAATTTACATATAAAAAAAACACTTAACTGTCATTTATAAACAGTTATACACTAAATACAAATAAAAGCAATAAAGAAGTAACTTTGTGATCCAATATAATTAATTAATCTAATAAAAATAAAAGGATAAACTGACTGACAGACATATTAACACAGCCGAAACTGCTGGGAAATTTACTACGTGAAATTTTGCAAAGTTTCCTTTTATGACGTAAGCGAGCATTAGGAAAGGATTTTCTAAAATTCATTCACTCAAATATACAAAAATAGTTTACTAAATGTGAAAACATTGTCAAAATTGGTAGAAAAGCAAACGAGATATTTAAACAAAACATCTGTTGGCCGCCAAAATCGGCTTACCTATACAAACTGTCCAATCAAATTTATAATTTTGTATGGGGAGGCCGATTTTTTTTATCGTTTCCTGAAAAATATTTTATCTTGTGGAAGGTTGTTCAGTTTCGTCTACTGAGCAAGCCCTTACAGTTTGTGGAGGGATGTCCCTTACACCCTGTATAATATCCCTTAAATACTTATTTATTAGGTTTTTTTTAAAATAAAACAAGAAATATAAAAACATCTAACTAATTAAAACTAACTTATTAAATAAAAACCGGCCAAGTGCGAGTCGGACTAGCCCATGGAGGGTTCCGTAGCAGCAAGTAACATATTATAAAAGTTCTTGTAGTTCGTTGTAACTTTGATCGATGTTTTAATAATAGTGTATTTTTTTAGATTTATGACGTATTAAAAAAAAAACTACTTACTAGATCTCGTTCAAACCAATTTTCGTTGGTAGTTTACATGGTAATGTACATCATATATTTTTTTTATTTTTATCATTCTCTTATTTTAGAAGTTACAGGGGGGGGACACACATTTTACCACTTTGGAAGTGTCTCTCGCGTAAACTATTCAACTTAGAAAAAAATGATATTGGAAACCTCAATATAATTTTTGAAGACCTATCCATAGATACCCCACACGTATGGGTTTGATGAAAAAAAAAATTTTGAGTTTCATTTCTAAGTATGGGGGACCCCCAAAATGTATTGCTTTTTTTCTATTTTTGTGTAAAAATCTTAAAGCGGTTCACAGAATACATCTACTTACTAAGTTTCAACAGTATAGCTCTTATAGTTTCGGAAAAAAGTGGCTGTGACATACGGACGGACAGACAGACAGACAGACAGACAGACATGACGAATCTATAAGGGTTCCGTTTTTTGCCATTTGGCTACGGAACCCTAAAAATGAAAGCCCTAAAGAACTAAAAAAGCAATCTAAAGTACGGTGTCGAAAAACTCCTCCGCATCGCTGTCGACTGATAATGTACCCAAAAGACTGGCGGCATTGCCACGCTGAATGGCAATGTACTTATACTTGGCTAATCTCCGTTGCGGTTCGCCACCGTGGACGAAAATTGATTACTAAGCAGGACAATAAAGTAAACACAGTTAACTCCTAACCGAAAATATCTGACCTAGAAATGACACCAAAAAATCAAAATTCAAAAATCCCGTGTTCAATTCGGTCAGGTAGACTGGTGCCTGGCGCTACCCGTGGGAACCCTGCCCCACTCCCGCTGTTAGGAAATTTGAATAAACAATGAGACACGTAGGTACCTCTCTACTCGGGCTTGGATACCGAGGATTCACCGAGTAAACCCGATCCTGATGTACGAAGGAAATAAATTGTATTAGAAGCGGAAGAAAACTGCGGAGATGGCTGTAAGAAATACGTCTTTCGTTCTATATCGAGATATGATGAATTTAAAGAAAATAATGTTAGAACTACATTAGACAGACGCACACGTGTATCACGCCTGATTTGTACGTAGAACGACGTCGCGTGGCGTGGATCTAGTGTAGCTCTACAAGTCTAGTTTCCATATAAAATGTATGGAGACCGACGCGCCCAGATCGGCGTGTGTGGCACACGTGTGCAATTTAATTTCAATAGAAACTTTATCTCACCGATTTTGGATAGAATTTATTTACCCATACATCACAAATTAAATGTAAACCATACGATAGACGGTTGAAAATGTTTTTTAACAAATAGAATTCCTAACTTGTCGCAATTTTGACAATTTATCTTATTATTATTTTTTAGAACTTTTAAGACATATTTAGGTAAAGACTGCAGGATTGTTTCAAAGAGTTACAACAACATAAAGGGCCTCTGAAGGAACATAGATGAGTTTTAGTCATTAAAAGACTGACTCCCTTTCGTTTCACTCAGACCAGGAGAGGTTATTTTAAGATATACCACATCAAAAAAGAAAGAAGACAGAGATGTCCTCGAAGGTAACGAGATTCAACCAGTAGGTACCGAAAGTACAAAAGGCTATAAAAGTCAAACAAAAAAAACTTAACGGCGATAATCTCGAAGTTCTAAGAGCATTGTCCGACCAAAAAGTATAAGGAACTGCCGATCACGATAACACACATCTAAGCCCACTTTATAAGGCAGACACGTACATATTAGGAAGTGCGGTAATGCATAGCCGAAAGCCATCGCAAGGAGGTCACAGGCCACGGCCGACCAACGGAACCTTGAACCCTAACTGGCACTACACCTTAACTTGATTTATAACTTAACCACAGCTACTTGATTAACTTGATTGATCGTCTATTAGTTTAATTGATTGCCTCTCCTAATGATCGCGATTGATGATTGCAACATTATATTTTGAGATTGCGATTAATTGATATTTATGTTGCGCTAGAAAAGGACAAAAAATTTAAACAATTCTTAATTAGAATCTATAAACAGCGACTAGTAACGCCATCTGTCAAAACATTAGCGAACTTCAGTGAGTTTCTGCAACTGAATCTATGAATAGAACACCGACATTGGGACTCGGGAGATCAACGGACGTGTATTTTTTAACGAGCCGTTCAGTCTTGCGAAACCCGATTATTAACCATTTCGAAATGTCTCCAGTTAAAATAAATAATATCATAATCCATTCAAAAACACACAACTAAAAAAATAAACTAAGAAACAAATTAGTCATAAATCTGAACGGATTTAGTGGCTGTTAGATTTTATTTTTATTATCTTTTTAAACACCAATATTTCAAATTGCGTAACTTTTTAAACTGCTGCGGTAAAAAATAACGGTTCCAGTTTTGAAATATTTATTAAAAAAAAAAGAACAACCATAGAGATCGGCGATATTGAATACAGATTAAAAATCTAATCTGCAAATCGGATCGTTAAGCTTTCATAACATCTCGATTACTATGGGACAAAGAGATTATGAAAGAGTGTCGAGTTAATTGTAGCATATAATATATAATTAAAATAACAATAAAGGTCAAAGATCGACCTCAGTAATTAAGTCAGTGGCTCATAGAGACACGAGTTTCAATGTCAACGTAAATACATATTATGATTGTAATTAATAAAACTGTAACAGTAATACTAACGTATCAGGTAAGGTCTAGTTAAAACTATTGTCAAGGCCTAAGCCTTGACTGAGCAAGCCACAATAAATTTTAATGTTTTTTTTTTAATGCACAGAACTACTAAGGAACATTATTTTGTTTACGTTTTAAAAGAAACAGCAATAAATGTCGTCAGGAAAAATTGTCGTTGACTACTATTATTTTGTCTAGAGTAAATCATGTGGTAAATGTGTTTATTCTTTTAATTTTGTTATTGCTACTTATATATTACTTACAAATCTTTTCAAGATGCGAGTCAGCGCCAAGAAGCTGAACTTTATACTCGTATTTTCGATACAAACCTAAATTAGTGGTCTTAATAAAATCTACGTGCAATTCAGTTCAATGAAATTAGATTCTATGCGATTCTAATTGAATTTAAGAAGAAAAATACCATTCAGTTGCTTGAAAAGGTCCAAATGACCTGTTTGGCGAGTAACTAAGATTTTCTTCATTTAAAAAAAGGTCATAAAACCGAACCTGCAGTTAGGTTTCTCTATGGAGAGGTAGATTTAACGGGATATTGTCTAGAGGTACATAAACAGTGAAAATGGCAGGATGCCCCAGGTTTCCACTCGTCGCCAGACTAATCGCCTCCTGGCTCGACGGAAACACATTGACTGACCTGGCTTGACCGTGTGTTACTTGTAGGATGAGAACGGATCAGGCGTTCTCATGCTACAAGTTATTATTGCCATGACAAATGACGTCATTTGTTACTATTTTCTCAATTTAGCCGGAAACATGCCGTTTTAAGTTGTTTCTAATGATGGACTATTATGGAGTTAGTGGAGCAAAGCTTTTTTTAGACTGGTAGACTGTTTTACGAAAATTAGTGTCCAGCGGACATAGCTTTTACTTTGACAGGTTCTTGTAAGTAGATCACCGTCGAGCACGTGAGGTAAAGACCAGCGGGGTAACCATGACGTTCAAAGTAAGATTGTTTTAATCTTGTTTCAGTGTGGGTAAGAGATGGTGCTAGACAACCTGTATAGCTCTGTATCTTACCCACACCGAAACAAGATTAAAACAATCTTACTTTAAACCTCATGGTCTAGGTCCAGGCCTGAGTCGATGGCGCGTTGTGTTTCACGGGCGTCTCTTAAAGAGGTGAGGATTGTGGGATTATTTGAAAGTGTCTCTGCGGCCGTGAAACGCCTTTGCAGTGGCCCTGTGGCCACTGAAGGAACAGAAACCCACCTGGTTTCTTTCAGTAAAATTCTGACACGTTCTCTCATGCCACCCAAGGTGGGAAAAGTTATTTAATGATTTCCCACCTCAAAAACGGCTCTTGAAGTAACATATGTTAAGCTCTTCTCACGGATCTTAGAAAGCAATTAAACCCTTATAAGACGTCAATATAAATGGCGGAGTCGTTCGTTATTTTATTACGATAAATCCGTCTGTTTAACCTGAGAAAAGTCTCACTGCAAATGGTCAAACCTCGAACGCATAGTGCAACTAAAGGACCAGGGAGTGTCAGATTTTCACTGACTAAAACCCACCTGATCAAGAGCAGAAGTTATTAGATTATTTCCTACCAAAAAAAGCACTGAACTTATAAACTAAAGGTATTTAGCTGCATCTTGTTAAACTGGAAAACGACTTGGACATATTTAGGAAAAGACTATGCAGATGCCGGACATCACAGATGAGATGGCCTTCCACAAGGTGGACCGATGACCTGGTGAGAGTCGCGGGAATGCGGTGAATGCGGGACGCACAGGACCGTTCGTTGTGGCGACACTTGAGGGAGGCCTACATATGTCCAAAAGTGGATGATGATGGTGATGCAGATGAACTGGTTGTAAGGTAACATATTCATTATGTGTACAGCTAAGGAGTGGAATTCCCTGCCGGAGTCTGTGTTTCCTGATAGCTACAACCATGGGATCTTTAAGTCAAGAGTAAATAGGTTATTTCTAGGCAAGCGTGCTCCATCGTCGGCCACATCATCACTTACCATCAGGTCAGATAGAGGTCAAACGCGAGCCTATCAATAATAAAAAAAAAAAATGTGGAAAAAACTCTATTTTCACAAATGACAGACTCCATCATATCGCGTAATAAGTCCACCCACAGAGGCACAGACATTACATCTTACAAACACTTCGGTAGCCATTACCTTCCATTCATAAGGCAACCTCGGCAGTGACATTGGCTTCAATTGGAAATAATACCGCGGGGAAAAGATTTAGCCTTCATTATTATTGTGCGGATTAGGCAATTGAAGTGACTTGCTTTTATGTACGTGGGTGTTATTTATAGTCATTTTTTAAGAGGGGTAACATTGGGTTTGCTCTAGTTTTGTGTCCGTCTTGCTAAATTATGTGAGATAGGTCAGGGACGCTGGTCAAACTGACACACTAGCATTGAAAGTGCCTGACGGGTTTTTTTTTTTTAATTGAGATAAACTAGTGCTTGACTGCGATCCCACCTGATGGTAAGTAGCGATGCAATCTTTGATGGTGAGGCGCACTAGTTTATTAGGAGCCTATTCACTCTAGCCTTGAAGACACCCAAATTATAATCGGACGGGAAGACCGCAGCAGGCAGACTGTTCCAGTCCTTCGACGTACGCGGTATAAAAGACGAGACGAAACGCTTAGTCCGGACCGTAGAGGTTTCAACAACGTAAGGGTGAATATTCGCCGTACGTCGGGTTGACCGATGGTAGAATTGCGATGGCGGAATCAAGTCATTTTTTGAAAGAGTTACCGTTGCCATGGAATGTAAAAGACAAATAAAAGAATTCAGCTCTTCCCAAAGCGGGAAGAATCATTGATGACTTCCCAATAAAAAAAGCAAGGATACTGCATTTCAATACTAAAAGTTTTGAAATTTTTGACACTCGCTTATCGCTGAAACACATATCGACGGTTGAAAGGCAAAATGTTGTAAGCGACATTGAGTAAACTTTACAAAAAAGTGATTTAAAGTTAAAATATTGAGTTCACTTTTGTAAAGTTTACTTTATGTCGCTTAGATCGTTTTGCCTTTCAACCGTCGATATCATCATCATTTTATCCGAAAAACGTCCACTGCTAGACATAGACCATTTGTAATCATTCATCGCTTCTTCTTCATAACAAATATCCAATTGAAACCGTGCACTAGCTTCTGACAGTTCATAAGTGCCCATGGCCTTATCTACACTAAATAATAAAGAGGTAAAGTTTGTTTATTTGTTTATAGGAGGTAATCTCTGTAGGTACTGGGACGATTGCTACATTTTTTTCACCTATAGAAAGCTGCTTTATTTCTGAGTCACATAGGCTATATTTTATGTACGCGGGCGAAGCCGCAGATTAAAGCTATAAAGAAATAAAAAACCTTTTGATTTTGAGAGTCCTCCCCAAATATCCATCGTCTTGGATCCATCAGATTTCCGCGACTCTCACCAGCTCGTCGGTCCACCTTTTTTTTTTTTTTTTTTTTTTATGGTGGGAAAAAATCATGCATTGACATCCCCCGCCCTTGGGCGGAGCGGGAGATAGTGTCAGACTCTTACTGACTAAAAGACCCACCCCGTTCCTTCTAGCCTTCATACCGGGGCTCGAGCGCCCTTTCGGATAACCCTGGCCCCAGTAGGCTTCGACCCGGCTGGGTCCCTGCTGTTGCTGACAACTCCTTGAGGCGCGCGGGAACAGTGCGCGCCGTCGACGACTTGGGCTTGGTCCGGACAGTTACCGGACGGCCGGACAGTGAGCTACCCATTGCTCACTGTCCGCAAGCCCGCGTCTACGTTGGCCGGAAATCGGGATCAGAATCCCGGCGACGGCGGCGGCGATAACGCCGTTGCCTGATGCGTTCGGCCTCCTCCTTTGCGAGCATTACTGCTTCGCAGAAGTCGGCGACCGCCTGCCACTCCTCCTCGCTCGGGACCATGGCCTCAACCAAGGCCCGGCGCGAGAGGGTCGGTCCACCTTGTGGGTGGCCTTTCAAACCTGCATCGTCAGCTACGTGGCTGCCACTCCAGAACCTTTCGTTCCCATCGACCAACTGTACGCGACACTTTTACAAAAATGATTAAAACGAAACAGCTTTTGAGACTCGGAAGCTATTATAATACTATTATGATACTGATTAAAAAAATAATGTTGTCATAAAAGGCCAGTTCAGGTTTTTTTCTTAAATAAAACTCGACAGATCACTTGCCTATTACACCTGTCTCAAGATCGTCTTTTTGTGCATAAAGCGAAAAAATTCAATTTCCACCAGCTCTTTTGTGTACTTTTAAAAGACATTTTCCTCAATGCCTTGTTAGTACGAGTACAATACCTTACGTAACTTATGTAGGCCACGATCGAACTTCCACGAATCAATAACCATGTTTTTAAAATAATTTACGATACTTAATTATTAGGGTTCCGCACACAAAGGGCAAAACGATACCCTATTACTATCTAAGACTCCGCTGTCCGTATGTATGTCTGTCTGTCCGTCTGATACCAGGCTGTACCTATATTATGAACCTTGACAGTTAGACAGTTGAAATTTTCACAGATGATGTATTTCTGTTGCTGCTTTAATAACACATCCTAAAAAACGGAATAAAATAAATAATTAAGGGGGCTCTCATACAACAAACGTGATTTTTTTGCCGTACGGAACTCTTCGTGCGCAAGTCCGACTCGCACTTTACCGGTTTTTTTTTCAACTGTTTACAGAAAAAAGCACTAAACTGTAAAATAAAATAACGTTGACATCACTCAGTTACGTGGTACCAAATTGCGTTACCAGAAATGGTAGAAAAGTAATAAGAAGCCTAAAACGTTGCAAGCTGTAAAATTAAATGCTTTTGCTTTTTATGACTGTCAACTTTCCGCCATGTTTGATCAAAAACCGTTTTTCTTGCGTCATTCTTCATTTAAAAAATTGAATTTGGAAATTATTAATTGTTGGTATTTTTTTTATCATTCGGCTTGTCATTTATCTCGAAACGATTTTCCATGTTTGAAATAATTGTGGTCGATTTCAATAAACTTTATTTATGTGAGTGACGTGTCTCTGTTCTTTCTACTGTTACCGATGTATTGTAATCGGTTCTGGGAATACTGATTGGTAAATTGATTCGGTTTTCCAATAATTTGATAACAACACATTGTTATTCCCTGTTAACAGTTGCTGATGTCAACGTTTTATCGTCAACTAAATGTTATTGTTATTTAAAGTTTAATTAAAAAAAAAAAAATTCTTTGGATTCAGTTTCGGAAGTTCTGTTCATCATAGGGACTTTCGAAACTTGAAAATGCCAAGGGATTCGTAAAGAACATATGTATGAAACATCATCATGGACATCTTTCGGCTAGACGTCCACTGCTGAGCTTATGCCTACCGAAGGCGTCGTGGATCTCGTATTCAGCGGACTTCGCGTTTTTAACGAATTTTTTCATTGTATTATTTGCTAACTGACACCCGCGGTTTCACCTACATACGTCTATAATTACCACTATTCCGCTAGTAGCATTTATCGATAATTAAAAAAATATATAAATTATAGAAAACATTTTTTTTTTAATTCAAACCAGTTCCTAAGATTATCGCGTTCAGACAATCTCTTTAGCTTTATAATATTGGTAGTACACTAGTATAGATTTTATAATGAATTATATCAAATTATATCAAAACATAAACACACAATTTTCGTAGTTTACACCAATTATACTAATCTCATTTAGAATGATAATCGCTAATCTTAATAGAAACGGTGAAATTATAATTTGCATATATCGGTGATCAATGCAAATCAATTTAGACATTAGCTTAAGGAACCGAATAAATTTGGTATCAATTAAATCTGCGTGTTAATCAACATTCGAAGTCGATTGGAATTAACATACCTAGGAAAGTATGCCAGTAAATCTTGCTAATAGGTACATGGCGCTTGCGCTTTGCTGTTTTAACCTGCCATTATTTATGTAGATTTTGTTAAAATGGTAGTCACTGTTGTCATACAAACGAAGCAATAGAAATATTTAATAAAAAAAAATTGAGGTGGGAATTTATCCAATGAAAAATGTAAATGAGATTATGGGATGACCTAACTATACCTACTACATTGAGTCTGTCTAAAAAGTCAAACGATTAGGGTAATTCTTCTTCCTGCCCTTGTTCCATTTTATTTGGTGTCGGCGCAACACGTTTTTTTCTTCCATTCTGTCCTGTCACTCGTCACGCTATCACTAACTCCCTTTTCTTTCATATCACTTCTCACACAATCCATCCATCTTTTCTTTGGCCTCCCTCTCCCTCTCCATCCATCCACATGTAAATTCATAATTATTAGAGTAAAATGAAATCTGATGTAGCCAACACTGGTTCAATAATCAAGGTTGATTAGGAGATCTAGGACCTTATAAAAAGTATCAAATATAAGTATTTTTTAAATGATTAAATATTATACAAGATTCCCAAGTTGTTTGACTTTTTAGACAGACATTAGTTCACAATTTTTACTTACAAAACTGTTTTACATGTCCCTGCAAAATAGTGCTATACGAATCAGTCAACCAAAGGTTAATATGTCTAAAAACAAGGCCGTAATGATAAAGAATCAATATGAAAACAATAAACATTCAATACCAATGTTATTCTCTTGAAAAAATGAACAAGAAAACAATAAAATACAGTAATTTACCACTTGCCCTCGACACGATAGCCAGAATTACCTCCTTCACCTTTATTTACAAAATTTCATTGACAGCCATCAAATATTACCTGTGGACAATGAAAAAGTAAACATTAAAATTTATTCATAAAACATTTAAAGGTTTTTAGGGTTCCTTACAACCTTTAGGAATCTTTATGATACGACTTTTTCCGCCTATTTTTTATTGTTGATAGGCTCACGCTTGACCGCTATCTCACCTGATGGAAAGCGACGATGTGGACGACGATGAAGCGCGCTTACCTAGAAGTAACCTATTAAGAATAAGAATAATTTATTTGTAAACATAGGTGTGTGCGGTGTTACAGGTAGCTATTATTCACTCTTGACTTAAAAATCCCCAGGTTGTAGTTATCAGGAACAACAGACTCCAGAAGGGAATCCAAAGATCTAAGCACGCACCTAAATATTACAGGGAAGAAACTATGTTACGTAGTCATTATTTGCACATTTTTCTAGGAATCAGAAAAACTTTAAAAACTAAAATGTATTTGCAGTCGCAACAGTATGCAAAAAAAAGGCGTGTGGCACTCGGGGACTGCCGCGGTAAAGCTATTTACATAGCATTTTTATCAACTTATGCAATTATAATTATTTATTTATTTTATTTATGCAGTATTTTTTTCCTTTGTTTTTTTTTTCTTTGATATTAATTGAAGTTACACTTTCACACATTGAATTGAATTTTGATTGATTGTTCACTCATTTGTTTTCTTATCGGTCACAACGCTCAAAAAACAAATGAGTGGGGGCTGTTAGGTTATTTTCGTTACGGAATTTCTGGATTCAGTCTCCACGCTCAAGGCCCGCAATAGAAGCTATGCAATAGCTTAAAAAAAAAAATTTCCTACCAAAGTACGGATCCCGGAGTGTGAGCTGAAGTCATGCTTTGCCAGTTTTTTTGATAATAAAAATTGATTAGTCTGTCAATCAAGTCTGCAATTTATCAAGTGTGAAAACTTGAAATTTTAAGTTATAACGAGCGAACCTGATTGAGAAGATGATTTATTTGCTTTTAAGATATTATCTTGATGCCAAAACGGGAAGGGTTTGGACAGTGATAAAAAGAGACATTACAGCTTGATGCGCGCGAACTTATTATTTACATAACTAGCTTTTGCCCACGGCTCCACCCGCGTACTTAAAATATAGCCTATGTTACTCAAGAATAAAGCAGCTTTCTATCAGTGAAAAAAACTTCACAATCGGACCAGTACTTTCAGAGATTACCTCATTCCTACAAACAAAAAAACAAACTTTACCTAAAACATATTAGTGTAGTCATCTAAAACAATCTAAATTTATACATGATTTAACATCATTAAGTCTCTGTCAATTGTAATAATTTGATAAACAGAATGAATGACGTTTCAATTAGATATTATCATTTAACACTGTTTAGCAACTACAAAACTATAAATCTATGCAAACATTAAATTGTGGTGTCATATGTTTTGCAGTCCAAGCCGCAAGGAACAGCTAGTAGTTTTCTTTCAGGAGGTGAGAAATCATCTAATGACTTCTCCCGCTCTGGGGTGGAGTGAGAGGGCGTATCAGACTTTTACGCACTAAAACCTATCTATGTTCCTTCAGTTGTCTTTTGCATTCTAGGACCAATAATCAATAATCATTTATTCATTTGTTTAACACAGGTAAATAGTTGTTCTTAAAGCAGGTAATAAGCTCGCTATGTTATGCTCGGAAGCGTACAAATGTAGGTATGTATTATATTTATAACTTTAATCATAATAGATAATTAAAAAAAAATAGAAGTTAATTGTAGCAAGTCGAGTGTATGTATGTCAAAAATTTAATACGTCAAAAATTACTGTAAACTTAAAAATAAATAAATAAAAGCATGCCAATACAAACACAAAGACAAAAACAATCGAAAAATTAAAAAATAATGATGTCAAAAAATTATTACATTTTTTATATCAAAAATAATATATCAAAAAAATAAAATAAACCACGTGTTTCCTTTTCGGAAGATCAGCTAGTACTTATGATTGTAATAAATAGGTGTTAAATAACACACTCAAAATTTTTATTAGAGTTATAAAAATGGAAAATTTTCGTAGTCAATAAGTAATTTGAAATAACACCTGCAATCATGCACACGTTATGGGTTTGTAGGCCAACGAGTTTTTTCACTCGAGAATAAATTATAATACATTACAATAATGCAGTTTTAATTTATTAATCATTGGCTCAATTATTATAAGTCAGCGGGTTTCACTTATTCCGTATTTTTATTTTGCTTGTGCATACAAAATGCATGTTTGAGATCTGTGTGCCTAGTGCGAGTTTGTTTTGTTAACGCGATCGATGCGTTTATGACGTTCGGCGCTCCGATTGGCCCGCTCCAAGCTCTTAACCAATCAGAGAGCCAAACGCGCGCAAAACGACTCGCACAGAGCACACTGGACAGAAAGTGAGCTATAAGACGTGTAATACATTCTGTATTATTCCGTTTGCAGGTAGTCTAATCTGAATATAAAAGCCTCTTGTCAAGAAAGAGCTTTCGCTTCTTTCCTCTATAATAGGGTGACTGGCAATTAGTGTACGATACTTAAACACGTGATTGTGCTCATGATAACAAACGATTTTTATTACGGAAGCAAAGCCGAAATCGCGAAAAAAATATCAGCTGTTCAGTACATTAGGCAAACTTAAATGTAGAAATTTCTTTTGTGTTCATCTATCTGCATTTGTTCTTTTCATTTTTAATGTACATAAATAAATATAAAACTTTGACGTTATCCTTTCCCATTAAAGGAAAACCCCTTACATTACATTCGTAATAGAAGACATTCTATTGGCATAACTGTGTTACACGAAATTCAATAAAAACCGGCCAAGTGCGAGTCGGACTCGCCCATGGAGGGTTCTGTAGCAACAAGTAACATAATTTAAAAGTTCTTGTAGTTCGTTGTAACTTTGATCGATGTTTTAATAATAATGTATTTTTTTAGATTTATGACGTATTAAAAAAAACTACTTATTAGATCTCGTTCAAACCAATTTTCGTTGGTAGTTTGCATGGTAATGTACATCATATATTTTTTTTAGTTTTGTCATTCTCTTATTTTAGAAGTTACAGGGACACACACATTTTACCACTTTGGAAGAGTCTCTCGCGTAAACTATTCAATTTAGAAAAAAATGATATTAGAAACCTTAATATCATTTTTGAAGACCTATCCATAGATACCCCGCACGTTTGGGTTTGATGAAAAAAAAAGTTTTGAGTTTCAGTTCTAAGTATGGGGACTCCCAAAATTGATTGCTTTTTTTTCTATTTTTGTGTGAAAATCTTAATGCGGTTCACAGAATACATCTACTTACTAAGTTTCAACAGTACAGCTCTTATAGTTTCGGAAAAAAGTGGCTGTGACATACAGACGGACAGACAGACAGACATGATGAATCTATAAGGGTTCCGTTTTTTGCCATTTGGCTACGAAACCCTAAAAACCGTTTGACTCCATCTCGCAGCTTCCATGTTTTATTGTTGCCTTGCCAACAATAAAACTCATTATGCCTACGATCTTTACAATGCAATGTTTATTCAAATACTGGTGCTATAAAAATGCTAAATAGTATTTTAAGAGCCCTTTTACGTTTCGGCTTTACGCAAATTTAGGTATTTTACGCACCGAGCGCTCGAGCGGACGGCTAACTGCGCCACCGATACTTTCATTCATACTTCTCGCTCGCACTTAATACGGCGACTAAACGATCTTGATTTTCCGTAACTTAAGGTTTCTTAGGATAAAGGTTAGTAGGTGGAAATTGTTGACGTGTTATTTCAATTTTATAAAACGAATTTATATTAATTGATTTTTCTTATTATTATTATTTTAAGAAATATGTTCACATAAATTTTTTAATTGTTATGCAGTAATCGATTATAATATCTACAGTCAATAGCATAGTTGTATTAGGTAATTGTAAATATTATAGTAGTATGGTTGCTGCAACGTATTCTAATAAATAAAACAACCAAATGTAATAGAATAGAATAAACTTTATTGTTCACCTAACAATTTCACAGAAACTTAAATATTATTAATGTAATATATTTAATTAACAAATATATTAATTATAGAAAGAGAAGAAAGAAGAGAATATTTTTTTAATTATTATCCGACTACGGAGGGTTATGATTTTGACAGGCTATGTATGTATGTATGTTTGTGAGTATGTTCATTTGTTCCTTGTAGCTCCTAATCTACTTATCGGAACTCGATATATGAGGTATCGTTAGAACCGTCTTAATCGTTCGCTGAACATATGCTATGTGACGTGTCACAAAACGCGATATGGCGCCCTCTAGCGGACAAAAAGTAATGTGTTAAAAATAAAAATGGAGATAAATACGCCGTGTTTGGTATCATTTGAAAGGGCTTAACTTGTGTATTTCCAATATGTTGCTCAAATTTAAAATGACGCCCTCTAGCGGACAAAAGGTAATGTGATAAATGTTAAGATAAATACACCGTGTTTGATATCATTTGAAAGGGCTTCACCGGTACTTAGCAAAAATATCAAAAAATAATGTGGCGCCCACTAGTGGTCAAAAAGTTTTGTGTTAAAAAAAACATAGTCCCCTAATGAGGTCGTCCTTTCAGTGCGTGCCTGAAGGAACGCAGCGTGGCTCCCCATTTCACTTCCTTCTCCTCTCCATTCACTCTCAAATTATGAAAAGGAATGGAAAGAGTAAAGTTAAACAGCGGCTGCACTCCCTCTCTCACAAAGTGCACCTCTCAAATATACGAGGTCTGCACTTAAATCTCGTTGCAGTCCATCACCACCTGGAGACTGAAAAAACTAGCTCTACTATTCCTTACGGAGACGCAGATCAGAGGTCCGTCCGACGTGTCGTATCTTTCATACCCAGGGTTTACCTTGGAGCACAACTTCAAACCACTCGCGGGCGTATGTATGTATGCCCGGGACGACATCTGCTATCGGCGTCTCCGCAATCTTGAAGACTCCAGGTTCTCAACGCTTTGGGCTTTGGTCGACACGGGCCTAGATAAAATAATCTACGCTTGTGTTTACCGCTCGCATTGTGGAGATCAGGAGACGTCCGGGCTCACACAGCATCTGAGTGAGGCGGCAGATGCGGCTCAGCAGCGGTACCCTTCCGCCTAATTGGTGTTACTGGGGAACTTTAATGCGCACCACCAAGAGTAGCTTTTCCCATACCAGTGCACAGATCATGCTGGTCGTTAGATGCGGAAGCTAGCGCTGGAATTGAATCTCACCCAGCTGGTCCAGGGGGCAACGAGGGTACCTGATGTGGTTTCGCACACAGCCAATTGCTTGGACCTTCTGCTGACCACAGATCCAGACCGCTACTCAGTGTCGATATCTTCGCCTTTAGGCAGTTCTGACCACTGTCTGGTTAAATCTGTGTCTATCTATTCCCCGCCCGATCCTAGTCCTAGAGGCACTCGGCGGGTTTGGCGATACAGGTCAGCAGATTGGGATGGCATGCAGTCTTTCTTCGCATGCTATCCTTGGCAGCCCACTTGCTTTTCTTCGAAGGATGCATCGTCGTGCGCTGATGCCGTGACGGATGTGTTACGACAGGGAATGGAGTACTACATCCCATTCTCTGACGAAGCAATGTCGGACCAAGCTCGACCTTGGTTTGGCACCGAGTGTTCTCGCACCGACACGAAAAAACATGCGGCATACCAAGCTTGGGCCGATGCTCATATGCGCAAAGCCGGCGACGTGACTCTTAAGAAGAAGGCCTTTAACAGGGCTGCCAAGTCCTGCAAAAGGATGTTGAAAAAGTCTCGGTTCGACCACATTAACCGAATAGGGAACAAACTTGCTTCATACCCCGCTGGTAGTAAAGCGTTTTGGTCCCTGGCAAAGTCGGTTGAATCGAACTTCTGCCGTCCCTCACTTCCGCCACTGCTGAGTCCCGATGTGACACTGGCTCACACCGCTGAGGAGAAAGCAAACTTATTTGCTTCTCTTTTTGCGGTATCTTCGCGTCTGGACTCCAGTGACGCGCAACCCCCTGTTTCTCCTGATGGGTGCGTGACGAATATGTCGGATATTCGTATCCATTAGAAGGACGTTCGTAGGGTCTTGAGTAACCTTGACGTGAATAAAGCCAGTGGCCCCGACAGGATACCAGCGGTCGTTCTAAAAACTTGTGCGCCTGAATTGTCTCCGATCTTGACTCGCCTATTTCGCCTCTCATATGAGACTGGAAAAGTGCCGATGGCTTGGAAGCAAGCCAACGTGCAGCCTGTGCCCAAGAAGGGCAGTAGAGCTGACCCGGCAAACTACCGACCCATCTCTGTTACGTCCATCCTCTGTAAGAGTATGGAACGGGTAATTAACAGGAAGCTTCTGGCATACCTGGAAGCTAACGACATCCTCAGCGACCAGCAATACGGCTTTCGTCAAAATCGGTCTACTGGGGACCTTCTAACGTATGCCATTCACATCTGTAGCGAGGCCATTGAGAAGCATGGGGAAGCGCTAGCCGTGTCCCTTGATATCTCGAAGGCCTTCGATAGGGTCTGGCACGAAAGCCTTGTTACTAAACTTCCTTCCTTTGGTCTACCCACTGGTCTGTGTGATTGGATCGCAGACTTCTTGAGGGATCAATCCATCCGAGTGGTAATTGATGGATGCTCGTCCGGTCAAATGGATATTAATGCCGGAGTTCCTCAAGGGTCGGTACTCTCACTGTTTTTGCTGCACATAAATGACCTACTTAAACCCGGAACTTTTGGGTATGCAGACGACAGCATTGTTGCTGAGAGATATGTGTCTAACGCACGAGCTAGTGGGTCACAGATCCAGTCATTTCGAGAGGCTATGGTTGAACGCTTGAACTCATTCTTAGAGGCAGTCTCAGAATGGGGCGATGCCAATCTGGTCAAGTTCAATGTGACGAAAACCCAGGCGTGTCTTTTCTCCGCTAAACGGAGCCAATTCCACCCGGCTCCATCTTTTCGGGGTGTAACCGTGCCAATTACCGACCACATTGAACTTCTTGGCGTAACGCTATCGTCTACCCTTAATTTCGGCTCCTACATCGAGGCAAAAGCCCAACTAGCTGCCAAAAAATTGGGGATCTTAGCAAAGGTGAGACGGTATTTCACGCCGGAACAGCTGCTCAACCTCTATCAAGCGCAAGTTCGATCGTGAAATGAAATGAAATGAAATTTATTTATTTGCTAGAATATAGGTACACATAGGTATTAACATGTTGAAATATTTTTTAAGACTCACTACATTCGACTTAACAGTCGTGCAAATATTTTAAAGCATGCACAATAGTACAATAATGTCATGAAATTTCATCACTGTCATTAGTCACATTAGTCAAACATAATAAAATTTACAGTCAATAATATTAATTTGGCACATACCATTATAAAATATATTAGAATTTGTGTAGAATTATTTGATTCGTTTCGTTATCGTTTACACTTCGGGGAGTGCGCACTAGACTTACACAATTTAATTCCGCCAAGTCCGTTCCATCATCGGACCACAAGACGTACGGCGTTGCGCCACCGATACATGGTGGACATCCCACCAATACGTACAAAGCGTTTTGGAAGTACATTTATCTATAATATGT
The DNA here is from genome assembly GCA_910589285.2 of Mythimna ferrago. Classification (NCBI taxonomy): domain Eukaryota; kingdom Metazoa; phylum Arthropoda; class Insecta; order Lepidoptera; family Noctuidae; genus Mythimna; species Mythimna ferrago. Next base: position 9,255,591 of record OU342698.1, on the reverse strand, counting down.
ATGTTTTTAGAAATATATAAGTATGTTTATCATTTGTTTAGTACCCATAACACAAGCTCTGCTTAGCTTGGGACTAGACGGCGCTGTGTGATAGTTGTGGAATATTATTATTATTATTCATTATGCGTACAGCTAAGGAATGGAATTCCTTGCCGGAGTCTGGGTTTCCTGATATTATTATTATTATTATTATTATTATTATATATTCTTTATTGTACACCACATATACAAAAAACTACAGGACAAACATTATAAAAAATAAGTGTACAATGGGCGGTCTTATCGCACAGGGCAATTTCTTACAGACAACCTAGGGGTGATAGCTATAACCTAGGCAGTGGCGTGCCCGCCATAGAAGCCAAAAAGCCCGGCTTGCCCTACCAAAACCTCACCTTCATAGAACACGACCAATCAATTAATTATCACAAAAATCTAAACTTTAAACTTCGCGCGCTTACGCGGTTACGCTAAGTTGCCACTGTGTTGTGCGGAATTCAAAAATCATTCATAAGACGATACCAGGGCGAAGCGAGGATGCCATTCTGAGCGAAATCTCTCCGATCTCACTCTAACACTTAACAAAAGAAAGAGATGAACACTAATGTGTTGTTGTCTTTTTCTGCCTCAAAGGCTTTTATGAGGCTTGCTCTTCTATCTCTACTTTTGATATAAAAACGTCAAATTTTGAGTGTGTGTGGGTGTAATTTGTTATTGTGTGCAAATACTCGTCGAACATTTTGTTCTAAAAAAAAGCTGGGCTTTGGTAAATTTATGAATGGTTTTTTTTGACATAAATTTTTACGCATATTATAATACGAGGCGCCCTCTATGACGCGTAAAGTTGTACGAACTAAAAAGTACTCAGTTCAAATTTGCTTTGATCGGTTATCGTGTTGTACGTAATTGTTTTGATAGTTTTTTTTTGTTTTCCGTCATTTAACAGTTTATGAATTCGGAAACTATACTTGTGGTTGTGTGTGGATATTATTATGTGTGGAATTGATATTGGCCAGGTAGGGTTTGAGTTTTAAAGATAAATATAATCTTGTAACTTTACTATTTTGAATATTTCTCAGAAAAGTTAATAACAATGCTTGGAATACATCAGGTAGGTATGACTCAAATAACTTCGCGAGTGCCATGAAAATTCTCAAAAGTACTTGAAAGCTGTTATTTCATTCTTTATTTTTGATAAACCGCCGATAGAAAGTTGGTTATCTTTCTCGACAGTTAAGTGATAAGTGTGTTTTAAAAAAGCGAACAACGAAAAGCTACCGCTGTTTCATTTGTGAGTATTTGCCAATAATATTACATATTATTTTAAAGAACAAGTGTTTGAAACACCAAGATTTCAAAAAAATTATGTATTAGTTACACATTCATAACTAGATGGCGTTGGCGTCAAATTAGAATTCGGTGTTAAGATTCTCCGCCGTTTACTTACCCTCCTTTCAATAGAGTTCAATTTAGGATAACATTAGATCAGTATCTAGTACTCGGTTGTTTTATTTCACACTCAACTCAACTTTACATTAGATAATTAAGTTCAAATTAATCGGCCGGCCGGCACTCGACAACAAGAGCGGCTTTCCGAATTATCTTTGATTGCAATTGAGAATCAGCTGTTAGAATTAAAACGTTCACCAACTTTTTACGCTGGAGTAAGAAAATCATTTTTAAATAAAGATAGACAATTTGAATTAGAATAATTTTTTTTTTTTCTATTCATGTATTCAAACTTCACGAATAATGGTATGATGATAAAGTTGTTGTGGTGAAGCTTTTGTTATCATTATTTATTACTTACTATTAATATTATATTTGTTAATAGTAGTGTAGCAATTCAGAAAAATCAGCATTACTGCACTGATGACACGTGCTAGCACGAGATTTTTTTTTCACAAGATTCCTTGGCTTGCCCCCTGTAAAGGCATCAAGGCACGCCACTGAACCTAGGGGTTTTAAGTCAAGAGTGAATAGATTGCTTCTAGGCAAGCGTGCTCCATCGTCGGCTACATCATCGCTTACCATCAGGTGAGATTGTGGTCAAACGCAAGCCTATCCATTATAAAAAAAAAAGATAAATACGTCGTGTTTGGTATCATTTCGAAGGTCTTCACGTAAATATGATTAAGCTCCAAAATTGTTTAAATAGAAATAAAGTAAAAAAACTAAAACCCGACTACGACAAAAAAACGACGCTTAAAAAGAATGAAATAAGACTTTCAGGATGGTGAAAAACAAGAATAGAACAAAAAGAAAAGCCTTAGTCACACGTTATTAAAGTGTTTTGGTTGGTACCTATAATGGATGCAACACCGGAAAGTGCAGAATAATTCGACTTGTATGAGCGTTGCTCCAACATGCATCAGCTTGCACCGATATTGTGTGTATCGCCATGCAGTTTTGCAGCTTCAGCTACTTCTTCAGCCGCTTGTGTCATTGTTATTTCTGCAGTTTTCTTCCACATTTCTGCTACTGTGTCATGGCATTTGCTGAATAACCGGAAAGGTAAGGTAGGCAAATCCATCGAAGCAGACAGTTCATTTAGATTTGAAAGACCAATGCCAGTTATTATCGCCACCGAAACCGCACCTAAATTGACATTCATGTCAACATTATTTTTGGAAGTTTTTAAATTAAAAAACTTACTACAAAAAAAAAAAAAACACTAAAACCATCAAAATCATTTTAATTTCGGAAGTCGGTGTTTCTCGATATTGTTTGTTCCTTATTTAACACCGACTTCCGAAATTAAAATGATTTTGATGGTTTTAGTGTTTTTTTTAGTGAAGTCGGTTATTTATTTTTGTAAAAAGTTTTTTATTTCACACTTTTTAGTGGCAATTCACTTACAGCCAGAGTACATTTTTCTCATGGCAATTCCAATTAACTCAAACCCTGCTAGGGTACAATGTTTTATTATGAAGTTCCCGTGTCTACCTTTCGGCTCCATCATCATCATCAGATCAGTTCAATAGTACCTTATAACCAAAGTGCATCTCATGACAATTCTAATAAGCCCAAACACGGGTAGGATACATTGATTAATTACGGAGTTCCGGTGCCTATCTTCTGGCTCCATCATCATCATCAGGTCACTTCAATGATACCATTTTGAACATTCAAACCATTCATTTATTTATTTTATCGTAGTCGCATAACTTCGTTCCAAAAAAATACTATCCTATTTTATGTACATTTTGACAGCACTATTTCAACATCTTCGAAACCATGAAAAAGACACTCATATCGAAAAAGTTGATAATTTATTGCAGCCGCCATCTTGAATTTACATTTTGACAGTACAATCGGTTTCAACACCCTCGAAAACCACGAAAACGACACCCATGACGAAAAAGTTGATAATTTATTGCAGCCGCCATCTTGAATTTACATTTTGACAGTACAATCGGTTTCAACACCCTCGAAAACCACGAAAACGACACCCATGACGAAAAAGTTGATAATTTCTTGCAGCCGCCATCTTGGATTTCCATTTTGACAATACTATCGGTTTCAACACCCTTGAAAACCATGAAAACGACACCCATATCGAAAAAGTTGATAATTTATTGCAGCCGCCATCTTGGATTTACATTTTGACAGTACTATCGGTTTCAACACCCTCGAAAACCATGAAAACGACACCCATGACGAAAAATTTAATAATTTCTTGCAGCCGCCATCTTGGATTTATATTTTGACAGTACTATCGGTTTCAACACCCTCGAAAACCACGAAAACGACACCCATGACGAAAAAGTTGATAATTTCTTGCAGCCGCCATCTTGGATTTACATTTTGACAATACTATCGGTTTAAACACCCTTGAAAACCATGAAAACGACACCCATATCGAAAAAGTTGATAATAAATAAAAAATAAATAGTTTCCAAGCCAAAAACATTAAAAAAAAGTTGATATATATTTATATATAAATATACAACGCGCGATAAGGAACTTCGTTCCAATAAGCGACTATCTGGTATACTAATAATGTGTGAACTTTGCACATATTGAATACCGTTAGAAAATAAATACAAAGATCAAAAACGGCGTTCGTAGTTCACACGCACACAACAGCAATGCGGTAGCGTCTACGCGACAATCAGCGCACACAATGATGGTATCGGAACGAAGGCGCGCGGGAAATAAACTGACATAGGTCCGACCTCGACAAGCGCTCGCGCGGTACTAGTCGCGGATGGCTGGCGCAGTGAAATATATAGTATTTTTATTTATTTAATTTCAAAATAATGGTAGCGATTAAAAAAATAAAAATAATACTATATTTTAACCAAATGTTGATGATTATTTTGGTATAAATTTTACGCGTAAGTAATGTAGAACTTTAGAGATATTGGGGCTTGTTTCGAAGCCTTTTCAGTCGATAATTGAATTATGTAGATTTTTTATTTCTTTACACAAAAGGCATATAACCAAAATGTACTTAATAATTTTTGAAGTTAAGGATATTTGACAGCTAATTAATATTATTTTTGGTGGTAGATATTCAGTAGAATCTCCTAATTAGAGCTGCCAAATCATGTCTCCGTGAGTTTTTGCCTAAACATGCATCGGAAGAAAGCTTATTACTAAATAATTAAACAAGTTATCTAAAATCGGTTAAATAGTTAATATAGTAGAGAAAACAAACTATTTTTGACAATAATTGTTATTTCATTTAACGAACGTAAAACATACAATTTCAACGTCGAACACTTGCAATTTCGCGTTTTTTTGTAAAAGGCCTCTTAATATAGTCTTACATAACGAGAAGAGATGAAGACCGAGACACGACTTTATTAGATTTTAACCGATGAGCCTTTATGTCAGTCTTCTATATTTTTATTTTAATATGATACGAATACACCTTTTTTTGGTGGACCGAAGACCTGGTCCAATCCGTTGGATGCATGACGCACAGGACCGGTCGTTGTGGCGACGCTTGGGGGAGGCCTACGTCCAACAGTGGACGTCTTTCGGCTGATGTGATGATGGACGATGAAATTTTTTTTTTGAGGTGGGAAACATGAAATAACTTCTCCCGTTATGGGTGGAGCGAGTATGAGTGTCAGACTTTACTAAAACACACCTATTTATTTTTTATAGGCTCCTGTTTGACCACAATCTGACCTGATGAAAAAAGACGATGTGATCGACTATTGAACGCGCTTACCTATAAGAAACCTATTCACTTTTGACATAAAGATCCCCAGGTTGTAGCCCCACCTGTTCCTTCAGTTGCTAAAGAGTAACTGAAGGATCAACCTGGGGATAGACTTGCCGTGGCCTTAAAACGCATAGCGCGTTCCAGGACTACGGCAAGTCTTTCAAAAATTCCCGCAGCTCGCGATTAGACCCGACAGATAACGAATATCAAAAACGTTGAGTCACGTCTCTATAAAGACAAAGCTTAACTTAAAGCCATCAGAAACACACCTGGAACTATACATAAACTTGTATCAAGACACCTACAGACAACCTATAAAAAACAAACAAGTTTGAAGCCCAACGATGAGGCATAGAGAGCTGAACTTAAGTCATAATTCAAGGCAGTAAAGACTTGCCTCAACTTCAAGATTATAGCGTGACTGTGCGACCTTGGCTGCGGAGCCGTCGAGTCTACGGCCACAGCACAATAACACAAAATAGATAGGCATAGAAGTCAAACTCATGTATGTACTTCACTTTTTATACCTACGCTAGTTGATCGCGCTAGGGTCAGTGCATTGCGCCGAACTGTATGAGGGCGACCGGGCGGTTGAGCAGAGATATCGTGTCCGTGAGCGGTTTCTATGTGGCGTTGCTCGAGCGCGCTTTGTATGTAGATTGACTTCTGTTCCTATCTATTTTGTGACAATAACTGCAAGCACTACCTACCTATCTAGTTGAGTCAATCTCTGTGTATCTAACAATATAGATATTTGTCTTTGACTCATAACGGTTACTACTGTGTTACGTGAAAGGATAACAAAATTCGACATTTTTAGCTTCTCTTTTGTTGGTAACAATAGTTTATTTTTGTCTGGTTTGTGAATTGACGATGTCTGAATAGAATGTCAAATAGCGACACTACTGCAGTAGTATCGACACGTTAATGCAGGGATATGCAACCTTGTACCCAACGGAGTCGCAGCTAAAAGCTCAGAGGTCGACTAAGGCAAAAAATTCCGACATTCCTTCTAAAATTGTTGAGGTTAGTTTCACACATGTGTGCAATTGTGTATTAGACCTTCGAGACAACAATAGCCAATTTATTTCTTTCCATTTTTATTTGTTGATAGGCTCGCGCTTGACCATTATCTCACGTGACGAAAAGCGACAACGTGGTTGAAGAGGGAGTACACTTGCCTAGAAGTAACCTATTCACTCTTGACTTAAAAATCCTCAGGTTGTAGCTATCAGGAAACACAGACTCCAGCAAAGAATTCCACTCCATAGCTGTACGGACAATGAAAATGTGAATGTATAAAATATCTTTCTATTCTAAAAAAAATATTATGTAAAGTCTAGAAAAAAGAACACAGAATTACACTACACCGAAAATTTTATTGATAAAACTCCACCAAAAGTATCTTTCGCATGTAAATCATAATAAAATCGTCTCGACGGACCGTAACACGCGTGAAGGTGTGGTGAATACCAATTGCGCCCCAAGTCTAGACCGAGTACGACGTATCAGTCTCTAAATCTATACCTAGATCATGAACCGTCAGACTGGAGCCAAGTGACTAATATCCAGGAAGTTACGCCCTTTATAGATATTCGATCGATGCTGGTTCAACATGCAAGAAAGTTTCGTCTGGGGAAATCGATGGTCCCTATTTTCCGATGAGCTATGTTCAAATGCTAACTACCATGTCATTATTGTAAATCGGCAAAGTATAAGTGTCTCGCTCTAACTTATGACTGTTTAGAGAACAGTAGTGGTTCAGTTGTAACGGCCTTGGACTTACGAGTTGTATGTCGCGGGTTCAAATCTAGCCAGGCGCATTACTTTGTGTAATTTATTTCATCACGACTGCTTTCAAAACGGTGAAGGAAAACATCGTGAGGAAACTGACATGCCCTAGAACCAAAAATTCGAAGACATGTCACATCTCATCAATTTACAGTGGGTTCGCGTCAATATCCGTGGTCCGCGAAGTGGATTACGGCCCATTCCGTCTCCTAGAGACAGAGGAAGCCCGAATCTCAGCAGCGAAAACATTATAAAGCTGTTTATGCGATGTTTATTATTTATAACTGTCTCATCAATTTACGCACTAGAACAGTTAATAAAGTTCAAAGGTTCTTTGTCTAAAAGCAAGACGTGCTGAAATGAAGAAGTAACTATAACATTCAGATTCATAACTAACACAATCAAACTCAAATAAAACGTCGTACACAAAGAGATTTAATATTAATACTAAGTAGAAACTCAGAAAGTAAGTCGCCAGAGGGTTGGACATCTAACAGGAGACTGTTTAAATCGTTTTAATCTCGCAAACCCCTTTGTAAGTATCCACACGGATCCATGTCTCTTTGAGCACGACGCGGCACTTACCTGAGAGAATCTATCAATTTGTTGGAGGTAGATCGTCTGCTGTTTTTCATGAACCTGGAGTAGGATCAACAGGTATTTGATGAAGTCAAGCGAGGAATGATCCGGTTACAAATTAGCATGACAAAGCGACCACGACACAGCTTTGGATCGGCTCCGTTCGCCTTTGCTTGCGCCACGTCATCGTATTTTGTGTACACTTTCAGAAGTTGTTTAACGAGTTTAACGGCGATTGATTAATTCGCCGACATGGCTAATTTATGGTGCAAATAGCCTTTCATTATAGCTATAAATATTAAAACTTAGTTTGCTTGAGCTCTTATCTATATGCATACAAGCTGCTGCCAGCGGCTTCGTCTGTATGATAGTAGAAAGTTGTCCCAAAGCAACATACTCCCGGGATAAAAAGTATCCTATATGCTATTTAAGGACGAGGTCTACCCGTGTACCAAGTTTTATCTAACTCCGTACAGTCGTTCAAACGTGAAGAAGTGACAAAAATACATACAGACACACGTCTTTATAATATTAGTGTGATAATAAAGCGGAAGAATTTTTTTCTTTGTTCTAACGCGCTAATCTCTGGAACTTATCAGTCGTATTGGAAAAGTCTTTCTGTGCGAGATAACCTTGTAGGTATGTGTACGGCTTGAGATCTTGCAAATCACGAAACAGCGCTAAAGATTTATAACGTTTATATAGTTGGAGAAGCATAGAAAGATAACAGAGAAGATGAACAATTAGGATGACAGTGTAAGAATAGAAAAGAATAGAATAAACTTTATTGTACACCAACAAGAAGAAGAACAAGTAATAACAGATGTGAACAGAAAGTCTAGATTTAGAAGATACATGTAAGCACTAGCATGACAAATAGTATAAGCTAAATGACATTACACTACGACCCACAGAAGCAGAGCAATAAAAGACGCAGATGAAACCGCAGGGCCCAGTTAGCATTCTAATAAATAAATAAAACATTTATGAGTAAGTTGCATTGCAGGCACGTGGGAGGGTGTCCTCATAACCAAAACAAAGGCCCAGACAGACGGACAGACAAAGGTTCGGACGGTTGGAAGTGTGCCAAGTACGTTTGAGCCGTTGCGTGAGGAATTATTCTGCCTACGCAGTGCTGCTAAGCTTGCCTTAGAATCGTTGTTTGATTTATTACAGCTATATACGGCTAATATTTTTTCATGTCTGCTTTCTTTGTTTTATTACGATGCTTATTTTCCTCAACTTCCGTTTTATTTTGAACTGTCTTGAAAATTATTGGGAACTCCGTCATGTTTGAAACGATTTGGAAATATCGTTTTATTTGAAATGATGTTATGTTTATTATGCTTCCAGATTGGTCCCATTTTTAACAAATCCAGTTCTGATAATAATATCCATGAGTAACTGAAAGAACATTAAAATATGATAGACGCTCATAGAGTTGTGACATTTTCATCAACTAGGCGAGCATTTGGGAAATATCACTTGATGTGGAACTGATAAAGAAGACCACATAAAGTCCACAGAACTCTTTCATAGGGTGTGCATAACGGTGGCAATATATCGATATCTCGATTAAGCGACTATGATAAAGAAAATAGTATCAGCTTACTTAATCTTCTGATAAAGCAGAAGGTAGGCAACCGGAAGGCCCTATTAACCTTTTGAATGTCTTAAGTTACACAGTTCGACGTAAGCAATTGTCTTTCTATTGTTTCTCTAATTACGGCATTCGATGAGTGAAAGCATACTATCCTAGCCGTGTTTGGGTTTATTGGATCTGTCATGACATGCACTGCTGTTGGGTACCACATGTAAACCGGTTTTTTTTTAACTCTTCGAATGCCGTAATTAGAGACACAATAGAAAGACAATGGCTTATGTCGAACTGTGTAACTTAAGACATTCAAAAGGTTAATTACACTAGACTTCCAAATAAAAAACACAAAAAAATGCAACTTTAATTTTGGAAGTTGCTCACAAATACGAATAAACTTGGAAGTCGATTGTATTATTTGGTTAAAAGCTTTTTTTGTATGAGTAAAATCTCAACGAGTTATGAATGACTATCAACTATTCTAAATAGCACGAAACAAACTCCTCAGTCATACAATCATTGTTAGAAATCTATAAAAATAATCACAGATTAAATAAAATTGTTTTTCTATTTCTAGAAGACAAACGTCCATGTTTTGTTCAGTTATATAATTTTCTTTCAAGCCATTATGGCGATAGCGAGGTAATAAATGGTTATTACAAGTTATGACATCGCTATCGCAAATATAGATTCTTTGCAGTTCCAATGTCACCTTGTTTATGATAACTACCCCCTTGTGTTCAAGGTTAGTAGGGTAGTAACCAGTTTTATAAGTGGTCTTTATATTTTCATAATCAAACGAATTGAGTTCGGTCTACTGTAAATGGACGCGTAGCTTCACAGACGCGTAGCTTCACAGACGCGTAACGTCACTATACGCTTGGTGAATGCCTGCTTACAGCTTACATACAAAACTTTGTTAACGATGCGGCAAAGAGATAAAGAGTAGTCGTCTTTATACACCAAGCGTATAAATGACACGCGGTGTTCCCGGTCTCTTCAAGGAGGAACGAGATGAAAAGTCAACCTTTTACAGATACTGGTAAGCACGTAAGTTTTTTTTTTTTTTTTTGAGATGGTAAATCATCAAATGCCTTCTCCCGCTCCGCGCTGGGTGGAGTGAAAGGAAGTATCAGAATTTTACTGACAAAAAATCCAGATAGATAGATATATCCTTATTGTACACCAAAAAAAAAATTACATCAGTAACTTAAAATTAATAGGGTGTCACAATGGGCGGTTTTATCCAGCTCTGTTCATTCATGTTGGTGCCTCTTACGCCCTGTCAGACGCCCATAGGCTCTAGAGGGTACCATCCATTTGATGACATCTCTCTGAGACGAGTGAGGAACTCGGCATCCGCAAACCCTCGTCTATGGTAGCCGGGAGCTCAACCTAATGTTACAAAAATATTAAGTAGCCTGATAGCATTATGTTTAAGCTAAACATAACGTAAAGCGTGATTCAGATAAGTGACACAGATGTTACGCTGTACATAGTGTAACTGACAAACAGAAAATCCAAGCCTCAAGGGACAGAAACTATGTTTATTTTGCCTAAATAGAAGCAGGGACAGAAAATCTAAATGTTTTTACAAATAAATCAAACATAAGTGCACAGTAAAAACAAATGACCCACCATTAACTACATTACGGCTACCATTTATTTCAACATTCCCAACACAAATCACAATTATAATTAGTTTCAATAAAAATGTCTGTAGGACGTTCGGCGACGATTATTTTTAGCACCCCATACTCTTTTAACCCGGTGTTTGCGAAGCGACCACAGAATAGATAGGTGCAGAAGTCTATCTACATACAAAGCGCGCTCGAGCAACGCACACATAGACATCGTCGAGTCGTACTCGTACAGTTCGGCGCAACGCGCTGACCCTTGCGCGATCGTCAAGCGTAGGTATAAAAAGTGAAGTACATACTATGCGTACCAAATGAGAATAGGATCGACTGCCATGTTGTGACGTCACGTCGTACTATCAAATCGAATAAATTTTGGCAAAATTGAAGAACTCGGAGATGAGTAAAATTGAAGAACTGGATTCTGATTAAACTTTTTTCGTTCATAGTTCGTAAATAAATTAAATTTTTCGTAAATTAATTAAATTTTAAAACTTTCTTTCCTTGATTTGACAGTAAATCGTGGTGACGTCACAACATGGCAATCGATCCTATTCTCATTTGGAACGCAATGTATATTTTTTTTTTATGGTGGGAAAAATCATCAAATCAAATCAAATCAAAACATTTATTTCAAATAGACCATTTACAGGCACTTTTGAATAGTCAAATGTCGGTCAGTCCAAGAAAAGTGAAGCTAAATTGCAAACCCCCATCCAATGACAAACCCCCGCTCTTGGGCGGAGCGGGAGATAGTGTCAGACTCTTACTGACTAAAAGCCCACCCCGTTCCTTCTAGCCTTCATACCGGGGCTCGAGTTTCCTTTCGGATAGCCTTGGCCCCAGTAACACATTGTACATGAGATTGACTTCTGTACTTATCTATTCTGTGACGCGACCGGGTACCTACCCGTGGGAACAGTGTACGCCTCCATGATTTTTTTCCCCGACCACTCTCTATATTGCTATATTTTTAACATTTATTGAACGGGGTCCCTTTTCAATCACGTTATGAGGGCGGGGTTCTGTTTTTGTTTATTTTTTTCTATAATAATAATGCGGGTAATATTTGTGATCATTAAAAGCAATTGTGGAGTGTATTAATATTGAGGAATAACTATAATTATGTTGTTTTGTTGTTCTGGATAATAGATAATGCTGGGGGTGTTGCAAATAAAGAATTAGAAATTCACATAGAAGAATAGGCTTGGGTCATTTTTCTGTGTAACTACACATATTTGCCGGGATAGATACTTTTCTCATTTGATTGGCATAAGTATTTTAAACTATTCAGAATTATTTAACAGCCAGCCTGCATGCTGTAAAGTTCCTTCCAGTAAGCTACCATGATTTATGTAACTCATAATATGATTTAAAAGAGTGGAACGTGTAATTTAGCTTCAATTTGACTCACCGACATTTTGACAATTTAAAAGTGCCTGTAATTGGTATATTTGAAATAAACGTTTTTGTTTTCTGATTTCTACCTTCAGAGTTCTTATACCGAAGGCGGGTTGGAACAAAAGAGTCACGCCGCCCTAAAACGCAAAGGTAGCTGAAGGAACACGGATGGGTTGTAATCAGTAAAAGATTCAGAATGGCGAAAGTTGTGCAATAATTTCCGAAACCAATAAAAAAAGGAAACCAATAGCATCAGAAAGCCTCTCGCTTAGTGTTTGTTTTGTGGCAACATTACTTTCATACGCACACTGTATCATTCCATGGCAAGATCCATTTCTATCAACGCATTGAACGGACGAACAATGAATCAGACACACACCATTTTGCAAAACAAATCAAGACGTGTCGTAATCCGCAATGACGTGCAATGATTTAACCAAGCTATACCCTATTCGCATTAAGATTAGACATTTAAAAAAATCTTTTTTACTGTCTGTTCAACCGATTTTAACTTCTATTTCGTAGGCATAAGGATGACATTAAACGCAAAAAAGTGGTTATAATACCAACTATTTACTGCAGCCGTCATTTGTCATGCTACCAAAGTAATAAAAGTCAAAATCGGTTGAACGGACAGTAATAAAAGGTTTTCATAACTGTCTAATGTTATTTTGAACAGAGTATAGAACTACACTGAAACCGAAACTAGACTTGTAGAGCTACACTAGATCCACGCCACGCGACGTCGTTCTACGTACAAATCAGGCGTGTTACACGTGTGCGTCGGTCTAATGCAGTTCTAGCTTTAACCGTTTATTAAGAAACATAGCAGTTTGACAAACACTGTTTATCGCTGATAACAGTTCACGCGACGTTACCGCCACACGTGACTTACAGCTGGGTTGTTACATGTGTGTCAAACCGGTGACTAATATTATGCACGTATCGCTACGGTACTGTTTTTATGTGGGAAATCATGTAATGTCTTCTCCAGTTCTATGATGGAGCGAGAGGGCGTGTCAGACTTTTATTTTGCTGACTAGAACTACACCTGTGTTCCTTCACAATGAGTATCCTTTTCAGAACCGTTCCCATGACCCTAGCAGAGATCGGCAATGTACAAATACCGGCTCGAATCTTGAGCGCTCGTCGAAAGAGTCAGGATCAATTTGCGCATCGTACACATCGCCGAGGCAATCACTGTAACTACAAAGATGTACTCCCAGCTCCCGCGTCTCACTTCATACCACTAAAGAGACCCAATACTTTACTTCTCATTCAAGTCTGCGCGATTTCAAGTTCAAGTCAGCGCTCAAGATCCGTGCCGGTATTTGTAGGGTCCCTAAGATTTTTCTAACACCTCTTTGTAGGGCTCGTGGAACACTACGCGACTTTGATGACCCGGGATCAGTCCTTATTGGGTAACTGTTCTCTCGCTCCACCCAGAGCTAAAGAAAATAAGTGTTGATTTTCCATATGAAAAAAAAAAAAAAAAATTGTGGGTTATGTTTAGATTTTTGCTTCCACGTTTCATCTTAGAGAGGAAATGGAAGTGTTTGACGATAGTTGATGATTAAAATATGACGTAAAAGTCGGTTGAGAAAATGATTGGTCATTTTGTATATCGGATTGAGAAAATTATTGGGCCGTTAGCTTTACTGGAAATTATGTAAGACCACTTCCCGGATATTATCTACACTTACACTGACAATAAAGCTGAACGCTGGACGCCGCTTTATAGAACATATCGCTATCACAATCCGGCTGTATGTAGGTAGCCGCTTTACATTACAGCGACGTTTTTCAATCCGCCGCGAATTCTTGTTATATGGCATTTTATCATAGAGATGCGATATAGATAGTAATTTTCATATAAATAAATGATTCTTGTTCATGTTGTATATTAAAAGCGGGGAAAATCAAAATAGTTTGTTACTAAGCTGCTAATAGGATTCTAATGTGCTAATACATAATTTCGTCAAATTATGTAATAAAACTGATCAGTATGCCATATTAAGCAAATGAAGATCTATCATGACCATATTGTGTTCGAATGGTGCTAATTTGACACTATTAAAAAGAAGAATTATCCCATAAAAAGACGGTGTGAACTGAAACTTCAAAAGAAGCTCATTCATATAAATTAATTATTTTTTTGCTTTTATACTAATTGATATTTGATTTAAATTCTTCACGATATCCAAAGAAGGGTAATGTAGGATAGGAAAAAAAGTTAAAATTTTATTATCACCATTTTGAGGACTATAATAAAAATGTAAATGGGTAGACAGACGAGATGGTTTTATTAGTTAAAAGTAACATGTCAGACTTTTAACAATAAACTACTGATTTATCATCGCTGTGCGCAGGATTCTGCGAAGGACGACAACGGTTTGATGCGCAAGCGCACGTTCTTTTAAAGATAACCGGTCTTTGTTTCCTTTATGTGTCATTTGAATGTTTTAGAACATTATTGGTTATAGGGAAGGAACGTTATAAAGAAATAAACATTTTTGTAAAAAACTGCAAAGTTTTTTAATTAATAGGTTAAAGAGTAGATTTTTGTTTGCTTTTTAAACTTTTGTAACAAGCATTATAAATATTTATTTAATATTAAAAAACAGAAACAAAAATTTAAAAAAAATATATCAATGAATACTAGCTTTTAGCACTCGGGAATAAAGCAGCTTCCTAAAGGTGACAAAATTTTAGCAGTTAGGCTAGTACTTTCGGAAATTACCTCGTACAAACAGAAAAACAAACTCTACCTTTATAAAATATTAGTGTAGATTAATGTAGAATACTACTCTATAAATATTTCACTCAAAGATAAGTTTTTACTCGACCGAGTCGAGAACTCGAGAGTCATTCGAGGGTAGGATCTAGTGAACAGTATAAACATAGATAAGTAAGTCGAAATATATGAATACATCATGACAACTAATATCAATATATTCTATAATATTATGTCAATATAAAAAGGAATTGCTCTTTAATTTTCTTCTTAAAGACTTCCAGCGAGGCTGTCGTAAATTATTTATTAATTTATTAAAACTAAAATAAACACTGTACAAAAGTGAACTTAATGCCTTAAGCTTTTTCTACCAGTCGACCTTAAATTATGTTTTTTTTTTAATATAATTACTTAATGAGCGTAACTATGCGGTTTCACGATAAAACCATAATCTAACCCTAAATTGAATTAAAATTAAATAGCAGAGCAAGCTAACAAAAGAAAAACCCAAAGATAATAATATTCCCACATCCAATAAATCTTATAAGCACAAACATTGTTTAAAACGTCCTTCACGACTGCCTTCGAGCCCAAAATAACGGCACTACCATAAACATAAACATTGGTCCCAATATAGCCAACACTTCGCCACATTTGGCATGTGTGAGCTGCAATCGATCCTACTAATGTGTATGTATGATTTACAAGCTTTTAAAATAATGTTATTGAACACTAAGCATAACCTTTGTATTTATTTTTTGGTATTCATCTTCTTGTCTGTTTATTATAATGTATGTACATTAATATATAGTATACATATAAATTAATCACTATCACCTTTGCTCGCGCCATAACTTGTAAAGCTTTACTGTAATCAGAAAGTTAGACTTTGTAGAAGGTTCAAAAATAAGAAAATTGCAAAAATTTCAGAAAAACGACGGGTCAGTAATCTGACACTCCCTTTCACTTTACCCGGAGCGAGAGTAGTCTTATGATGAGTTCTCGCTTATAAAAGCATGTTAGTAAGATAACACATCACACTAACACTTAGGGTGAGTTGCACCATTCAACTATAACTATAAAAAAGCCGTTAACAGTTGTCAAATCGTCGAATTGACCAACAGGAGGCCGTTTCACGGCTGGTTATGGTTTGGTTATCGTTATAGTTAAATGGTGCAACTCACCCTTAGTAATACAAATAACTTCTCACCCAAAAAAAAAGGAAGTACCTACAAATCTGATTAGAAAAGTTCTTCTACATCGCGGCGTGCTAAAAGCTAGCTCAATTACTCCATATTTTCTATTCCAGAAAAATGCACACTATCATTAGTAGTAGTTCTTTAAATTAAGTATGTACTTATAATCCATCCTATGGTTATCTGATAGATATCGCTGTCAGCGATAAGACCGCCATTGTACCCATAGATTTAAGTTTCTGTAAAATTGTTACTATTTTGGCGTACAATAAAGTTTATTTTATTCTAGTATCTACACAATAAACCTCGTATGTGAATAAATTAATGATCTATAATGACCTTTGTGCATTTCACAGTCATTTTAAAAAGCTGCGTCACATAATGTCGGTTTGGGTCAACGGAGCATAACTTTATGCTGATTTGACCCCAACTATTTACCTATGCGCAGTGGAGGGTTAAATTAGTTGTCAGCTTCAATATTAACCGATCGATGGGTTTCGTAAAGTGTTATAATTGTAGGTAATCATTGGTTCAATCGATAACATGTTTCCCTTTATCGATGTTAAGTAGGAGTCAGTTTAAATGCAGTACAGGGTATTAAATTTTTCAAATCACAGTCAAGTTTAAATGAGGGCTCTGCTAGGATTGGGAACGGAATAATACCATGTGATGGTAACTTACAAAACCGATGCCCTAATCTGTGCTCAGGTGGTAAGTTCTCCAACGCATAACTCTTTGTGTTATTTGGGTACATATCTATACATATAATTATAAAAGTTAAACAAACTGTTTGTAATTTGTAATATCAAAATAATATTTTTTACTAAATGCATATGAAAGTATATTCGATATCTGTAACAAAAATGCATTTTTTTCATTTTTGACTGTCTGTATTTTTGTTCCGGTTAATCTCCGAAACGACTTGACTGACTTTGACGGGACTTTTACTGATACAGATGATATTATAAGGAATAATTTAGGTGGCTTTTATTTTATAAAAAAAGAATGAAAATGTGACCAAATAGCAGTGCGCTGTTTTACGAATCTTACGCAGATGAAGTCGCGAGTATCAGCTAGTCCCAGAAGAAAACAATCCAAGACATTTATAAACACTTTTGATGTTCTTTTAGACTACACAATTCTGACCATTGTTCCATTATCTGACATCAATTACATAGTTCAAGACACTACAAATTCAAAATATTACTACTCATAACATTTAATGTTCCGTTAGTTCATAAAGAAATTAAATCACAATCAGTAGGACTTGAAGGGAGGGTAGGACTAACAAATGTTCTCTCACCCTTTGTAGTATCGATTTTAATTTAGTAACAGCAGTAGTCACCCCCTTTTTTTTTTTTTTTTTTTTTTTTTTTATGGTGGGAAAAAATCATGCATTGACATCCCCCGCCCTTGGGTGGAGCGGGAGATAGTGTCAGACTCTTACTGACTAAAAGACCCACCCCGTTCCTTCTAGCCTTCATACCGGGGCTCGAGCGCCCTTTCGGATAACCCTGGCCCCAGTAGGCTTCGACCCGGCTGGGTCCCTGCTGTTGCTGACAACTCCTTCAGGCGCGCGGGAACAGCGCGCGCCGTCGACGCCTTGGGCTTGGTCCGGACAGTTACCGGACGGCCGGACAGCGAGCTACCCATTGCTCACTGTCCGCAAGCCCGCGCCTACGGTGGCCGGAAGTCGGGATCAGAATCCCGGCGACGGCGGCGGCGGCGGCGATAACGCCGTTGCCTGATGCGTTCGGCCTCCTCCTTTGCGAGCATTACTGCTTCGCAGAAGTCGGCGACCGCCTGCCACTCCTCCTCGCTCCGGACCATGGCCTCAACCAAGGCCCGGCGCGAGAGGTCTCCGCCGCCGATCGCCCCCACGAGGGCACGGCGATGCTCCGCCCAAGCAGGGCACACCTCGACTGTGTGCTCCACCGTGTCCTCCGGGCATTCCACACAGTGGCGACACCCGGGCGTCACTTCCGCACGAATCCGGTGCAGGAAACTCCCGAACGAACCATGTCCGGTAAGGACCTGCGTCATGCGGAAGGTAAGGACGCCGTGAGGTCTTTCCAGCCACGCCTCAAAGAGGGG
This sequence comes from Mythimna ferrago, assembly GCA_910589285.2. Classification (NCBI taxonomy): domain Eukaryota; kingdom Metazoa; phylum Arthropoda; class Insecta; order Lepidoptera; family Noctuidae; genus Mythimna; species Mythimna ferrago. The sequence goes on along the minus strand of OU342698.1, from coordinate 9,237,386 downwards.
ACTTACCGCCACGATTGTGGCGTGCCCAGCACTGGGTTGCGATAGTCGTTGACGCCATTTCACCATAAGATCCCGCCGGAGCTCTGTCCGCCATGCCGTGACCTGTCGCGGCAGCGGACTTTCACCCCGGCGTTGCATCTCCACGCGCATATCGTGCATGTGTGCAAGGACTGTTGCCTCCAGATCCCACGGTGGTAGGCCAGCCAGAAGGCTCGCCGCTTCGCGGGAGACCGTGCAGTATCCCCGCACCATCCTTATCGCCATGACCCTCTGGCAGGCGTTTAGTATGGCCGCCGGTCGCTTTTTCAGCGACGGCGCCCACACCGGCGCCCCGTAGAGGGCCATGGACCGAACGATCCCCGCGTAGAGCCTCCGGCAGGAGGCGTCTGGACCCCCAAGGTTGGGCAGGAGCCGCTTGAGCGCAGCCCCAGCCCGGTTGATTTTGGGAGCCAGACGTCGGAAATGCTCCACGAAATTCCACCGGCTGTCGAGGACGAGTCCCAGGTACTTCATCGTCGACCCGACGCCGATGTGAACTCCTCCTACCGTTAGTTGGGAACTCAATGGCGGCGCGTTCCGAGACTGGCGACCGTGGAAACACATCGCCTCGGATTTGCAGTAGTCACCCCCTAAAACACAATGGTTACTTGTTCGAATAGTTATTTTGGGGATATTTATGACGAACACAATGTTTAAAGTGGCATTAGGGAAGAAATGTGGCTGATTTATTGACTTTACAAGCGACCCTCCCCAGAGTCGCACGGCTATTAGAAATCTTTAAAATTCTCGGCTTATTTCTACTACAATATGCATGTATTTATACACTTATATCTTCCTCATGAATCACTGCCTATTGGTGAAAACCGCATGAAAATCTGTTAAGTAGTTTTTGAGTTAATCGCGACCAGACAGACGCGAGTGGTGGACTTTGTTTTATAATACGTACATGTAAGAAAGAATAATAATGTTAGGATAAGGAAGTAGCTGGTACTTAAAGTTAAATTTGGTTCAGTTTCGAAAAAGAAAAGTTTCGCAAAATTAATGTGAGATACTCGTATTGATAAATGCGGAATAGCACATAAGATACTTTGTATCCTATGTGGTTTTTTTAAGCTATTGCCTCGCGGGCCTTGAGCGTGGAGACCGAATCCAGAAATTCCGTAACGAAAATAACCTAACACCCCCCACTCATGTGTTTTTTGAGCGTGGTGACCGATAAGAAAACAAATGAGTGAACAATCAATCAAAATTCAATTCAATGTGTGAAAGTGTAACTTCAATTAATATCAAAGAAAAAAAAACAAAGGAAAAAAATACCGCATAAATAAAATAAATAAATAATTATAATTGCATAAGTTGATAAAAATGCTATGCAATAGCTTTACAGCGGCAGTCCCCGAGTGCCACACGTCTTTTTTTTACTATCACACGAGCTAAGTCGCTGGTAGCAGCTAGTTTTTCAAATAGCTTTATCAAATGCATGAACAGTACCTCTACCATGAGTTTAAAGCAATAGTACTTGTCTATACTCGATACCGACTACGTAAATATTTTGTATGGCAAATTTTACAGCGCCTCTAGCGGTCACTTACGGAACTAAAATTTGCCATACAAAATATGTACGTAGTCGGTATCGAGTATTGACAAATACTATTGCTTAAACTCATGGTAGAGGATGTGTTGTGTTCATAGTAAAACTAAAAGAAGAGTAACCTTCATGTTATAGGTAATACTATAAGGAAGACATAATAGGTATAGCACTCTCCATTTTTCCCATGACAATGTGAATATTGACTAAGTATCTATAAAAGCCTAATGAACATAAAAACTTCGTATATTAAACTTATTAATAGGTTTTCTTCTTAGAAAGTAAACGTTAAATGAAGTCTCCATACATATGTATGAAAGCGTCTGGGTTTTTGACCGGTCACGTAGATTTTATCAAAGCCCAGAGAGCAACGTTAACTTTTACATTGTTGAACTTTGTAAAATTAATTAAAAGCTTTTGTCATTATTGTGAGGGTACATAAATAACTCAAACAATTTACTCTGGAAGCCGCGGTACATCAGACGAATGATTAAGTACGTTCTTGCTACAAATTAAAATTTACGAGTATCTTTATATGACTTTTTTTTTCAGGAAAAAAAAATCGGCTTCTCCATTCAAAATTGTATCGATTTTATTTTCGTTTGCAAAAAAAAACTCTTGTGGAAAGTTGTTCACTTTCGTCTAATGAGCAAGCCCTTAAAGTGTAAAATTCTTCTGTGCATGATTTGGATGATATTTTGGGTTTATATTTGAGTGGGTCCCTGGATGGTTTGAAAGTCGTAATTGAACCCAGTAAGTGGCGCTACAATCAGATCCTAATTTTTTTTCTGACGAAATGTCAGCTTTCGGGCAGGAAAAGACTGTCGGGATCGCTAGTAATATATTTTAGATTGATTATAATTTAGATTAGGAATGTGTTTAGAATGGCAATCACATACCAAAAGACACAGCGTTGGAAGGCCTCTCACAAGGTGGACTCATGCCCTGGTGAGGGTCACAGGAATTCCATGGATGTGAGACGCACAGTCGTTATTCGGTCGTTATTGCGAAACTTTGGAAAGACCTATGTCCAAGAGTTGGAATCTTTGGGTTAAAATGTTGATGAATTTAGGTGTCTTTAAGACTTCAGAGTGAATGCTCTTCATAAATTAGTGCGTTTCACCATCAACGATTGCACCAATGCTTACCATCAGGTAGGATCACAGTCAAGCACTAGTTAATATCATTAAAAAAAAAAGACGTGTGGCACTCGGGGAGTGCCGCGGTAAAGCTATTGCATAGCATTTTTATCAACTTATGCAATTATAATTATTTATTTATTTCATTTATGCAGTATTTTTTTTCCTTTGTTTTTTTTTTCTTTGATATTAATTGAAGTTACACTTTTTGAGCGTGGTGACCGATAAGAAAACAAATGAGTGGGGGGTGTTAGGTTATTTTCGTTACGGAATTTCTGGATTCGGTCTCCACGCTCAAGGCCCGCGATAGAAGCTATGCAATAGCTTAAAAATGTAACAGGTCTTTTTTGTTTTGCGAAAAACAAAATAGTGATAGTGTGACGGGTGACAGGGCAATGGAAGAAAAAAACGTGTTGCGCCGACCCCATGTAATATGGGATAAGGGCAGGAAGAAGAAGAAGAAGAAGAAAAACAAAAGATTTTCTGTGTGTGTAACAGAAGATTCGGCATTGGGAAGCCTCTTAAAAGGTGGACCGACGATCCGGTGACTTGTAATTGACTTTCTTGTGATTATGGTTTCCTTTTATTGTCTGGTTTTATTACCTGGTAGTCCTCCATGTTTGTACTAAATAAATAAGTAATGGGATCCGCCTACAAAGGCAAAGGTCCAGGATAAATTCATCACAGTGTGGTATAAAGTGATAATGACGATAAATGAGCAAATTGCATTGTCTTCATCTGTTCAATTAATAAGGACATCCTGACGTCCCTTTGTTGAAGTGATAAGTGCGAAGTGCTCAACAGTTTTAATCAGAATTAATCTAATATGGCAGTAAGTGACCGTTTTCGAGATTAAGTCAATTTTCTTTTTTGATTCATCGTTTTTTGTTGGGAAATCATCAAATGACTTCTCCCGGTCTAGACGGAGAGGGAGTGTCAGACTTTTTATGACTAAAACTTACTTGTGTTCCTTCAGTTGCCCTTTGCAGTCCAAAGCTGCGGTAACTCTTTCGAACAATTCCTATACCTATAATTTATTTGATTGAATATGCCCTTTTCTGTACGCTTTCTAATTCATCGTCATCATTATCATCATAATTTTAGCCGATGGACGTCCACTGTTGGACATAGGCCTCCCCCAAGTGTCACCAAGTGTTTTCTATTTGCCGTCATCAAAATACTCAACTTCTTTCTAGGTTTATAATCATCTTTCACACAATCCATCCATTATTTATTCTCTAGTCTCCTGAAAATGTACAAAATAAATATATTTTTAAATTGAAATGATTTCCTTGCAATCAAAAAGCATCACGCATCATTCTTCCCAAGATTACGCAACGAAGGCATCACACCTCAGATGATTGAAATTGCGGTGCGCGAAACAAACCTAGTCTATGATATTGAAACCGCATAACCCCAGCACTATATCAATTATTCCGCATCCGATTCCCGCTCCGATTTCCTATACGACGAACACGGAAACTGTTTTATTGTGAACCTTACTGCGCAGCGGCATCAGCTTATCGTCTACCTTGCACCCCGATATCCTGCCATTAATCACTTGCAAGCAAATAAATATAAAACGAAACGTAACTGTATTCTGCACTGACCGGTGTGGATAAGTGCATTTCCCAGCTTCGAAAGAAAGGCGGTGAGATATGCGAGTTACACGGAATAGAGTCAGTGGAGTACCCACGTGAATGTTTTTTATGAGATAATTTAGTTTTGGGGAGCTGCAGAAAACGGTTTACCCGGTTGTCAATCAGAAATTAGATAGCAACTTTAGAAGCTGCTCTACATAAAAAACGACAATAATCAATTTATTTTTTGAACTAAACTGTGTGTTTTCTATATTCGATACAATATTACAATATTTCATGGCGTTATTGATATAGCTAGTCAACACAGTAGTAGTTAAGCTAAGAGTATAGCCACTTCTGGAGGTCATTTTAATGTATTTACTAACATTATGAGGCTCGTAATCATACTTATACGCATTAAGCATCACACCACACGTTGTTTATACGTGGATCATCCGATTCCATGCATAATGTTTTTGTATTGCACTCATTATCACTCCATTTACATTCTACTCTTCGATCCTATAGCAAGATCGTAAATAACAGAAGTCCTTTAATCAAGTTCTTTGTTGTCTCGCCAGCGAGTTTACGAACACAATAAGAGGCTTTCAGACAGGACGAATTAATGAAGTCGATTAGAGAAAGTTAGTATTTGTAAGGTGTGTAGGGGGTACTTAGTTAATTGGCTCTTTTATAAAGGAAGTCTAGTGTAGATTTACAAGACCTGTTTTAAGTAATACAAGGAAACACGTACATTAACGCCTTAATTTTATTGCACTGTATAACCTTCTCTCTCGTTGTTCAGTTAAGCGTTGAAAATACAATAGTACGCTTTTAATTAAGCATTCATCATGTCCTCGAGAGAATCTAAGTGAAAACGGTCACAAGACCAACAGACTACAGAATACTTAAGACAAAATCTTTTGAGGAAAGCTTAGAATCGGTAAACGTTTCTGGTTAACGATTTGGAAATAAGAGAGTAAGTAATATCCTAAAGAGATGATAAGATCGCAATCTGATAGGGACGGAATAACGCTATAACCGCATTACCGTATCTGAAATCCTTCCGAGGATTTGACTCGAGAAATCAGAAGCATATTATTTTAAACTTAATCTAAAGGGCGATGTGATGGCGAAGTGGAGATCTGGTTTCAGTAATTTTGGAATGGAGTAGTTAATTATCAATGGTCTTAAAAAGGTGGCAGAAAAAAACTTTATACGTAAGGTGGATAATAATATAATAATAATATTCCACAACTATCACACAACGCCGTCTAGTCTCAAGCTAAGCAGAGCTTGTGTTATGAGTACTAGACAACTGATAAACATACTTATATATTTCTAAATACATACATATTATAGATAAATTACACCCAGACACAGAACAAATGATCATGCTCATTACACTAACATTTGTCCTGGGTGGGAATCGAACCCACGACCTCCGGCATAGCAGTCAGGGTCACTAACCACTAGACCAACAGGCCTGTCTAATCCTGGATGATCGGATGTTGTGGCGAGGTTAGACAGAGGCCTATGATCAGCTGACTGATAAACTTGAGTCGATTGCTTGAACTTTTTGCTGTTTTGTGTCACCTTAAATACAGTTAGCACTCCATTTATCATAAGTGCGATCTAACAATGTTACAGTCTTACAGTGTAACACAAGTCAATACTGACGTCACTTGGAACACCTGCAAGTTTCTCACTAGCTAAGAAGATACGCAGGTCATAAAAAGACACTTGATTAAGAGTAAGTTTAATTTAGAAGGATACTACAAAGTAATGGGTTCCGTTAAAATGAAAGATTTTGACGTTATTTTCTTTAAAAAAAAGTGTATAATTTTAAACACGGTGGTGTCTAAGACTTCTTCATCGTCAGACTCGCAGGAACGAAGAAACAGACAGACTGGCAGACGAATAAAGTAAAAAAAATGCATTATTTTTATAGGTATCGTATTATATTAGGTATTTAATTTATAAACAGATACATCAGTTTTATTTATACATAAGTACATACATAGATATATAGTACCAAAAGAAGAGAGAGTGAGTGTGTGATGTGTAGAGTGTGCAGTGTACATAGCACATATGTGTGCCAAATATTTTTTTATTTATTTCCTTCATTCTTATTTTATTTACAGATGCATAAATAGTGGATCTGGGTGGAGGAAACTATCGTAAAGAATATCTCTTTGTAATTATTTCGCTCACGTCACGTTACTTGCATTGTTTATTGTTTTTTTCTTTCATTCCTTTCAACTATAAGTAGTGAGGTAGAAAACTTGTTATAATTAGATTTAAGATAATTTGATTAGAAGCATATCATGCGACTGCACTAATGAGAACACAGAAACCTAATTAGTTTAATAGCTAGTAATGGATGGCAAATTGCATTCATTTTTTATCGGTTTAATTATAATTACCATTTTCTTGGGTTAGAAATAAATTTTGCCCAAATCTCAATTTTACTGACTAAAACTATACACACGTATTCTTTCGGTAGTTTACGTAGAATAATCTGAGAAACAATCTAAAATGAGTATTTTTAATCGATAAAGGTAATTTTTTTTTTATCGCTCTATATTAGCTGTATTACGTTTTTTTTTCACGCACTTTCTATCTAACATTTATCCTGAAGAATAAACATGTATTTTTTTTTAAATTCTATTTACTGCAGTGGATCATATACTTTTGTGCATTATAAACATCGCGATTAGTTCCTGGTTCCTGTAGACATCTTAGGGCCGATTTTTCAATCGCCAGATAACTTTTATCTGAAGAATATGTTTGACGTTTTGACAGCTTTTGTACAGAAAATATGTCAAACCACCAAATTTATTCCTCAGATAGAAGTTAACTGATGATTGAAAAATCGGCCCTTAATCATTTGTTTTATTTTGTTATTTGCCCTATGCGAGTCGCAAATAAAAAATCTTGTTTCTTTGTTCATTCCAAGCCCATCAGCTGTTAACCAGTTCGTGTGGACTAATGATAGCTACATGAAATGTTTACAATCGCATCGATTGACTGTAAGTACATACTGCACGCGATCCTCGAAAACTTATCAAAAACATGCATTGTTTTCCACTCTCCAGACTTGGGGAGGGTACAGACAAAACATGTCTTTAAACTTACTGGTTATTGAAAACCGGTTCTTTTATAACGTAATGAGTCGATTCTTGTTAAGCTGGTTACGGAAATATTATGGTAATTGGGGAGTTTTATTAATTAGTTTGGTTTGTGGTGTTGTCAATGGAAAAGAAAGTGGTTAAATATTCGGTATCTAGTTAATTAGTTAGGAAACTTGATTAAGTTGTTTTGGAATATTATTTTTTTTTTAATTAGTTTCTTGATTTATCTACGTCGGATATATCCGACAAGCACTCGCATTTATTCCAACTGGGTCGCACATCCACGACCAAGTAGGCACTTGCTTCTCGCCATCTCTTCGGTCACCTAAGGTGATTGAAGGGTTAAGTGAGACGGAGTATCTTGTCGCATAGACACGACCCTGGCGAATAGGACACTAAAACACTTGTCGGAAAATTCCGACGCAAGACGTTGAAGGGTTAAACATGTTTTGTGATCTCCCATAGTCCATAGTCTAAGTTTTTTTAGGAAATAATAAAATTAATACAGCTAAGGAACGGCAGAGTCCGTGTGTGTCAGGATATTTACAACCTAGAGGTTAAAAGTTAAAGTGTAATCCTTTAACTGTCCGCGTCGGATTGTTCCGACGTGTGTTTTCACGTCGTATTCGCCAGGGCCGTGGTGTTTGCGACTACCCACTCCAACACGTGACAGAAAAGCAGACGAGATGGAGCATTTGGCCATAGATGTGCGATCCCGGCGGTATAAACGCGAGATGTTTGTCGGATATTTCCTACGTGATTGGTTAAAGAGAAAGTGAAGAATAAACGAAAATGAAATGAAAAAGCAATACTATTCAGTTTCCACGCGCTTCTCAAGGAGTTCACAGCAAACCGTAGCCCCGGCTCCGGTACGAAAGGCAACGACAGGATTGGATTTTCAGTCAGTAAAAGTCTGACACTATCTCTTGCTCCGCCCCAGAGCGTTCTGTTATGTTTACCACCAAAAAAAAATACAATTCAATGTTCATTTTCCTCTAAAACTGTGCTTCATAACAGAAAGGCTTATGGAATTGAAACCATATTGCGAGACATATGTAGCTTGCACAGAGCGGTGCGCGACCACAAACCGCGGCTTCGCTTGCGGACAGTGCCCTGACAGCCCGTAATTGGGCTATATTGCGACCGAACAAAGACTACGGCTGTAGTTAGCGAGCTATAGATCATGCTGAGGATATAGCAGGGGAGTTGTAGAAGAACAACTTGGGGAAATTAGCGAATTTTGGGAACACATTATGTGTACAGCTAAGGAGTGGAATTCCGTGCCGGTGTTTTGGTTTTGGTGGGATATCGTCAAATGTATTCTTCTGCTCTTGGGCGGAGCGAGAGGGCGTGTCAGACTTTTACTTCCTTTTTACACCCCTAGGTTGTAGCACTGTGACTGTAGTTAGCGAGGTATTGATCATTCTGAGGGTATAGTTGGGGACTTGTAGAAGAAACACTTGGAGAAATTGGCGAATTTTGGTAGGTTAGGTACTTGGTTTGGCGACAAGGATTCACCTCGATCCTTGCCGCTAAACCAAGTAAGTAAGTACCAAAATTCCTAATCAACGTACCAATATACTCCTTATAAAATCAGTTTTCTAAAAGTGAATTTTCTGTTCAAAGTCCAGCCGATTCGGAGATTAGCCAGAAAAAACAGGCCGACAACCAGAATTAGAATAGAATTACATTTTTGTTATAGGTATGGAATAATATACTTTCATATGCATTTGGTGGCGACCACGTACCGGAAGACGTAGCGTTGAAAGGCTTCCTGCAAGGTAGACCGATGACCTGGTGAGGGTCGTGGGAATCTGATGGAAGCGAGACGCACGGGACCGGTCATTATGGTATATCACACTTGGGGGAGGCCCATATCCAGCAGTGGACGTCTTTCGACAGAAATGATGATGACATGAATCTAGTAAAAAATGCAATTTTGAAATTACACACAGACATTACAATTTTATTTCTGTGTATATGTTTTTAGATGTACTTATCATATATTTTATGAAAGCAAAAACCACAGAACTCGAGTAAACAAAACGTTACACAGTATATTTTAATACCAAACATAAAACACAACATTTTATGAATTTAGAAAGTATTAAAAATCGCGGTGACCTTTTCACAATGTCCCAATGAAAATATATTTGCGAAAGCATGTTATAATCAATCAAGATAAAGCGTTGTGAAGGTGTGCGAGTAAGCCGGTAGGATGAGTATTTAGATAATCCTGATGGAGAATAATAGACCTTAATTCCTTGATAATTAGGGCTTTGTTGAATATTTTAATTATAAATTAGATCTGAAACTGCAACAGGGTCGATTAGATATTTTTGAAAAGGTGACCTGTTGGTTAAGTTTTTCTCTTTATCAATTTAATGCTTTTTGGTTCTGAACTGGACATGGGCTGAAATTCTATAATAAAAAACTGTAATAAGTACATACTGAGAGCATCACGACGTTGTAAAGCAAATGGGAATGCTCATGCAAAAGAATCGAATCTATTTTTAGGTGGGAAATTCATTCAATGACTTCTTACGCTCTAGGGTGGAGTCAGAGGGCATCTCAGACTATTACCGACTAAAACCACACCTATGTCCTTCAGTTACCGCAGGACCACAGGTTTCCTTTACAGAAATTTCCCGTGTCCTTAGCGGGCATCGGCTCTGCTGGGCCCCTACGGTTTAAGGCGGGCGTGAAACACTGTGCGCCTCGGACTACTCGGACTTGGTCCTCACCGGACTGGCAGACAGCGAGCTACCCATTGCTCGTCGTCCGCAAGCCCGTGGCGCAGTACTATAGTCACTAGTGCAATATTTATCACGACGAAAAGATAGTATTTTAAAGGCTCAAAGGAAACTGTACTACTGCTGATTCCCTGTCTTTGTTTCAATCAGATAGTAAAGCGCCTACTTAAAGGGCCAGTGGGCGACGCAGGGGACAGAGAGTTATCTCATAGGGCTATTTCGGTGCGTCCGACGTGATGTCCTAATGACATATGTACGAGTAATTGTCGTATGCTGTTTTAACTTGATGATAGGTCTTGATTCTAAGAGTAATTTGGCAGTACTTGGCAGTAGTCAGAAATCACGTACAGTCACAACTTTACAATGGAGGTTTTGGAATTTTGATCCCGAGGACATGTAGATTTTTGGGTGTTTCTATTACAAAATTCAGTACCAGTTGCAGCTGAAGCAGGCCTTGAAGTCTTGATTTGTACTCGGTAATATATTATATCAAAAGGTGGTGGCCCTGTGGTAACTGCCGCGACTTACAAGTTGTTGGTCGCGGGTTCAAATTCAACCAGGCACATTACTTTGTGTAATTTATTTAATCACGACTATTGCTCCTAAACCGGTGAAGGTAAACACCGTGAGGAAACATGTAGAAACAAAAAATTCGAAGACCTGTGACATCTTCCAAACCGCACTGGCCCACGTGGTGGATAGGCCCATTCCCTCCCCTGGAGAGGCTTGAATCTCAGCAGTGGAAATATTTAAGGCTGATTATTGAGTATGGTTCTTTTAGTAAGACACTTGGTATCTGTTTTTTTTTAATACCATGTCTATACTACCTACTGTTTACCTAAAGTACTTCTTCTTCCCTAAAGTACGATACGCCTTACTTAAAGGATACTAACCTTAAGAAAGAATATTTTATTATGCATTTTAATTATCTGTCGTTGACAAGGCTACTTTCGCGACATTCAACACCACCAGCCACCATAAGTGGATAATCTTGACTGATTTCATCCGAATGGCGTAATCTGATATTTGACTTTTAATAATTGTTTTAACTTTTACGTAATGCTTGTTATTACGAAAGCGGTTCAAAGGTGACTTGGCCAATAATAATGTATTTTTAAATCCTTATACAAGCGTTTACGCTTGTAGGTCACAGGTTCAAAAATATACGTTCAATTGACCGTTAAACTGTGTTAAACGAGAAAAGTTTGTATCGATTTAACGGTACGGTTGGTGCAGTGGTTAGATTATTGGCTGCTGCGCTGTGTGTCGCAGGTTTGATTCCCGCAAGGTACAATTATTTGTATGACCTACAGTTCCGGCTCTGGGTGTCTGGTGTATGTTATTACAAACACCACTTAAGAACAATGCGACGAAGTTTCGCAGTATACATATCCATTCGATCATCATATTTTGTTGCTATTTCTTTATGTTTCATCATTTCAACCAAAAGACGTCCACTGTTGGACATAGGCTTCCCCCAAGTGTCGCCACAATGAACGGTCCGGTTGGTCTCGCATCCATCGGGTTCTGGTAACCCTTACCAGATCAGGTTCTAATATCTGATTAGCGACGAAATATTCGTTTTTCCGAATGACTATCCAAAAGCAAAAACGTACAAAATACACATTCGAGGCGTTTTGTAATAAACCTAAGAGCCAGACGTTCGTCATTTTATAAAATCTAATAGCTTATTATTGCATGACCCAACACAGGTAGAAACAATGCCCTTTAATGAAATTTCAATTATGGAGAAGTTCCAGACACACAAGGTTCAAATTCATGACGCAAATACGTGACGTTTTACCCTAAAAAAACTTGCTACCGTTTTCATATTGACTAGCGACACGCTCCATTACCAAATATAATTTCAAAGTCAATAACACAAGTTCAATGACTTGTTAATTAGTAGTGTTTTTTCTCACCTCCCCTACATATATGAGTAAGTCACGTTTGTAACATATATGGAAAGGCACCTGGTGTCAGATTGCAGACATTGCTATTGACCGAGAATGTGGACTTAGGATATAGTGTTACGAAGAAAACTGGTCACTTCTTCCGATTGTGGTGATGGAAATCTATGTATACTCTTTACAAGATAATAATACATTATGATAAAGTGTGTAATGTTAGTGATTACCGACGAGGCGGTATTTAGACCCGAGCCGTGGTGAGGGTCTTAAAGGAGCTGAGAACCGTAATCATTAATTACTTACGTGTATCATACGACGTTTTTCAATACACTTGTGAAGAAAAGAACTATAAATATAGTAAACTTTTGTGGCGGTAAAACTCTGTTTTCATATGCGCATCCATATTTTTATTTATTTACCTTTCAATGAAATGAACAAACGGGGGTTGACCGGCGACTGGTAGGGGACGACCTGCGCCCAGCCTGATACGATAATGTATTAAAATTATGGCGGGGGAGCGGTTGAACAATAAGGTTTTAACTACAATATAGCACTAGTGCGTAATGGTAATCAAAATGTCACAGTTTGGTAACAAGGGACATCCTTTACGAAATCGGTTAAAAAAGAGCAGTGGTGGTTGAGTGGTAACAGCCCCAACTTACGAGTTTACGGGCCGCGGGTTCAAACCCAGCCAGATACATTACTTTGTGTAATTTATTTCATCACCACTGCTCTGAAAACGGTGAAGGAAAACATCGTGAGGAAACCGGCATATCCTAGAACCAAAAATTCGAAGACATGCGACATTCACCAACCCGCATTGGTGCCGCGTGGTGGATTACGCAAGCCCAGAAACTAGTTTCTTTTAAAAATCTAGTTAAAAACCATTTCCTTTCTCTCTAATACTATACTGATTCTACGTAATTTAATTTCTTCCACCAACCCTACTTTACTCTTTTTTTCTACCCTTTTTACTAATTAAATTGTGTTACGTACCTAAGTACAGTGCAATAAGAGTCACTTTCTGAGCAAGTGTATTGAAAATGATATTTATTTTGCAATTTGGACGCGTACCGTGAGGACTGGTTTGAGACGGCGCAGGAGAAAAAAGTTTGGAAGGACTCGGGGGAGGCCTTTGCCCAGCAGTGGGACATTAACGTGAGACGGTACTTCACGCCGGAACAGCTGCTCAATCTTTATCAAGCCCAAGTTCGATCGTGTATGGAGTACTGTTCTCATCTTTGGGATGGATCTGCCAAATACCAACTTGATGCGCTGGAGTCGATTGAGAGGCGAGCCAAGAGAATCATCGGCAATGATGCACTTGTAGAGTCGAAGCTCCAAAGCCTTGAGCATCGCCGCCGAGTTGCTAGTCTGTCGGTTTTCTATCGTTTACATTTCGGGGAGTGTGCACTGGAATTGCACAATCTAATTCCGCCAAGTCCGTTCCATCATCGGACTACACGACGTACAGCGTTGCGCCACCGGTACATGGTAGACATCCCACCCATACGCACAAAACGTTTTGCGAACACATTTATTGTGCGTACAGCCAAGGAGTGGAATTCCCTGCCGGAATCTGTGTTTCCTGATAGCTACAACTTAGGAGTCTTTAAGTCGAGAGTGAATAGGTTTCTTCTAGGCAAGCGTGCTTCATCGTCGACCACATCATCGCTTACCATCAGGTGAGATAGTGGTCAAACGCAAGCCTATCATTAATAAAAAAAAAAAAAAAAAAAAAACGGCTAGAAAAAAAAAATTGCAAATAGGTTTTAAAAAACCCTTTTTCCACACACTTGCTCAGAAAGTGACTATAATTGCACTTTTCTATTTATAAACTTAAGCAACCTCATTCTTATTTTTATTCAAACAGTCTAGCTAGAGTAGCTAGTCTATGCGCGCATAAGAAGAAAGAACAATTTTTTGCCGCCATACTACAAAAAAAAAAACAGTTTTGCTGATAAAGCAATAATTAATTAATTTGTAAAATTTTTCTTCTCAAGTGTGTCGAAAAACGTCGTATGATACACGTGAATATTGGCGAATACCGTCCTAAATACCGCCTCAGCGGTAATCACCAACATTATACACTTGTATCATAATGTACTATTACACGTCAATTTTTTTTTTGTCAGTTTAATCTAGATGAGGCCGGTGTTTCCTAGCTGACTACTCTGAGAAGAAACACCGAAAAAAAACTCATGGAAATAAAATGTCTGTTTGTAACATTATAAACATAGCATAATCAGCCTTTTAATGTTCCCACTGCTGGGACTCGGGCGTCCTCTCTAGGAGAGGGAATAACATATAACATCAACATACTTTTTTTACTAAATGCATCTATGAAAGTATTTTAAGGAATAACTTAGTCTACTGTTATTTTAGAAAAAATAAATTAGGGAACTACGAAAAACTCGCTAGATACCAAATTGTATTGTGGTGTTAGTGGGGACCAGGTTACTAATATCCTTAAATATGTCCGTAAGCACGGAACAGTAAAAACAGTCCGTAAGTAATGAAGGAGCGAAACCAAAAAAATAATAATAATTTAAAATGTCTAAACTCATAATTTCAAAAAACCTACAAGTCGGCGAAGTCTCTATAAGTAAAGACCTTGTTAAGCTTTTTTTAAGCTATTGCATAGCTTCTATCGCGGGCCTTGAGCGTGGAGACCGAATCCAGAAATTCCGTAACGAAAATAACCTAACACCCTCCACTCATTTGTTTTTTGAGCGTGGTGACCGATAAGAAAACAAATGAGTGAAAGCAGCTGTCGGCGTTTTGGATGGGTGGGGTTAAGCAGCTGTTAGCGAGGTCTGGTTTTGGATGGAAGAGGTTAAGCAGCTGTTGGCGAGGTCTGGTATTGGATGGGTGGGGATAAGCAGCTGTTGGCAAGGTCTCATTTTGGATGGGTGGGGTTAAGCAGCTGTTAGCGAGGTCTGGTTTTGGATGGGTGGGATTAAGCAGCTGTTGGCGAGGTCTAGTTTTGGATGGGTGGGGTTAAGCAGCTGTTGGCGAGGTCTGGTTTTGGATGGGTGGGGTTAAGCAGCTGTTGGCGAGGTCTGGTTTTGGATGGGTGGGGTTAAGCAGCTGTTGGCGAGGTCTATTGCATAAGTTGATAAAAAATGCTATGCAATAGCTTTATCGCGGTAGTCCCCGAGTGCCACACGTCTTTTTTTTACTAGCCTATACTGTACCACTACTGGGCAAAAACATCCCCCAACTTCTTCCAGATATTCTTTTCTTGTCCCACCTCGAACCAGCCCTTGCGGTAGGCATTTCTTCGTCTTTCTCTTTCGTCGTCCATCTTCAGATACACCCACTTTGTGGAGACTCTTGCCCAAAGATCAGAGTGCATGCGGCTGATGTAATCCGCCCAATCCCATTTTAGCCTGGCAGCCGTTTTTTCCTACGTCTATATAATCTCCGTCTTAAATAATACTGATCTTTATACGACAAACTCAATTGGTCATCCAATCACAATTATTTATGCGCACAAATTAAATATCTCCAAGGCTGTCATCGTTTCCACTAACCAGAAGTATATAGAACTAACGGTCAAAATCAAAGTTCACGCAAATGATCATACACTTGTTGAGATTTCACTCTCATCACGTTGTCATTAGTAAATAGGTTTGTACACCATTAGTGGGGTCATTGGCACCGGCGGGGCATTCACCCCATCAGCTGACCGCATATTTATGATGTTCACGGTATTGTGAATTACTCTACAATGACAATTACAATTATTGTAAGTAATTTATTGTGTTGATGGACATACATACAAATAAAAAAAAAACTTGTTTTAGAAATGTATAAACTTACTTCCTTATTTATTATAAAACCAAATTCCCCACCGCGTCTGTCTGTCTGTCTGTACGAGTAATTATGTGTGTGTTTATGTTTGTGGAAAACTTTTATATATAAAAAAATAAAAATCTAAAGATTATAATAACGTTTTAGAAACATTTTACCTCATCATAATATTAGTTTTAACATAGATTGATCTTTAGGTTTAAAGAATCTTTATTTCTCATAAGAACACATTACATTGTTCACTAACATGAGATTTAAAATTTATAGTTTAACTGTGGTCGTCTAATGACGAAGCATGCAATACTCCCTATAGTACAGTTACAATAAGATACACAATGGGCTTACAACATTACGTAATAATACTATGATAGAATATAACAGGGCACGACAAAATCATTTAAAACAAGCAAGTAGGTACAACCAACACAATATGGCACAGCTGACCGACTTACTCTAGACGTCACCGAGATACCCTCTTAATTTGCTTTGTAAGAATCGCAGAGTACGACCGATAGGGATACCATTGGTGTGTGCATGTAGGTGTGTGTTTATATGTGGCAGCGCACGACCAGCAGCCAGCGCAATGCTGCTCCATCGTAATCGTAACACCAGCTATACAATAGTCCTATCCTAAGTATAAAACGCGTTCGTCCGTCATGTCAAAAATACATACATTCTATTATAAATTACAGTTTTACTGTGTACTTTTGGACATATTTTTAAGTATTATAATAATAATTAATTAATGTATAAATATATTAATTGCAGAGTACCAATAATAATCTATAATATATATAATTCTTCCATTCGTGTTTGTCACAAATCCTCTTAAACGGCTTGACCGATTTGCATGAGATTTTATGTGTATACCTATTTGAGTGGGATCCTGGATGGTTCAATAATACAATTAGACCCAGTAGGTGGCACTAAAATCCGGTTCTCAATTTATTATTATTATTTATTTTTTTCTAACAAAATGCCAGTTTTCGAACAGGACAATGTCTGTTGGGACTTTGGGACAGCTATTATTTATATCATTATATATTTATTAGATAAATTCAACATTAACAGTCCACTAAACTTTATTAAAAGTAAAACTTTTTATACTTACATAAAACTTTATTGATATTTTTCTTCGCCCAACCATGTAGGTACCTATATTATTTATTGGTCGAAGAATCTTATGGAAGATTGTTCGTTATGATATACCTATATGATAATATACCTAGTTGTATATACTGCACTTTAATTCAAAACGGAATAAATAATTATCATCAACGAAGATTATAAAAGCTTAGAATATAAAGTTATTAATTACACTACTCAAAAAGTACTACTACTAGACAGCGAGCGAACGTCGGTAGAGGAGAAAAGACTTTATTGGTAACTACCTACAACATTGCGCTTGCACTAGTCATGTTTACGTTTGCTCGTTATAGTGTGTGTGCGAGTTGCGAAACTTTTGGTCTCGGAGACCACTGACTATTTTTTTATTTTATTTTTTCATAACGAAATCATGTTTCCCGTTACTGCCTTATTACAGTATTTTTGTGAAGAAGGCAGTGTCACCTTACGCTATAGTTAGTGCCAAATTTATCACTCGAAATAAGTAGGTATACATAATATATATTACTAAATAATATGTAGAGGATTGTGTTATTTATATTTACTGTAACAGAGTTTTGATTTATTACTACCTAGTTTGTATTTGTGTCCGTATTTATTTAACATCCATTATTGCTATTTATTATTGTAACTCTTTGTTTTTTCCTAAAGTATATATTTTATTAGCTTAATAATTAATTACCTTCTTGTATAATAAAATCTCTTAGTTTTATTTTGTAAATATTGATACTTGTACACTCTTTTATTTCATTTGGCAATTTATTATATAATTGAACTCCTTCGTATAAAAAGTTCTTTTTTCCATATTTTACTGTCCTGGGAAAACGCAGAACTATTTCATTTCTGTTTCTTAGATTGTGTGTATACGTCTTTTTTGTTAGTTTAATGTTGGTTTGCGTAGTATTTTCTAAAATCTTTTTTACTAGTATACAAGTGTAGTATTTATATAGTTGAGGTAAATTAAAAAGTTTAGTTTTCGCATATAGGTATTTGGTAGGTGTTAAGAAATCGTAACAATATAACCGTTTTATAATTTTGTTTTGAGTCCTCTGTAGGTAATTTAGGTTAGTCTTGGAAGCCGATCCCCAGATCTCAATCAGGTATTCTAGATTAGATTTAACTAGCGAATTGTATATGATGCGTTTTATTTTAGATGGTAAGCAGTTTCCCATTTTGCGCAAAGCTCCAGAAAGTGAAACAAGTTTGGCTCTTACGTGGTCGATATGGGGTTTCCAGGATAATTTGTCATCTAATAGTAGACCAAGGTACTTTTCGGTAAAAGACTGTTTTATGGTTAGATTATTAACGTTCAAAGGGGCGTGAGGTGGAATGGTTTTATTTTTAGCTGCAAATATCATGTATGACGTTTTAGAGGTATTAATAGTAAGTAAATTGTGTAGAAACCACTCATTTATAATGTTTAAATCGTTTTGCGCCTCACTAATAACATCGTGTATCGATTGACCAAAGTAAAACAGGCTTGTATCATCAGCATAAAGAGTCAAATATCCCTTTAACCCAATCTGGTTAATGTTGTTCACATAAATGAGAAATAATGGTGGTCCTAGAATTGAGCCTTGTGGAACTCCATATGTGATTTTTTGGGGAACACTCTCGTAGTTACCAATTTTTACAATTTGTAACCGATTTGATAAATAAGATTCAAATAAACTATAAGCTGTTTCAGTGATACCCAAGTTAATCAGCTTCTGTAACAGTTTAGAATGCGAGACTGTATCAAACGCCTTTTTTAAATCTATAAAAACGCCTAGGCCTACATTTTTTTTGTCTATATTATTTTTTATATTTGTAACTAGGTCAATAGTTGCTGATAAGGTGTTTGATTTCGATCTGAAGCCATATTGCTGGTCTATTAGGAAGTTTTTATCATTTAAGTAATCGATTAGGCGCTTGTAAATTATTTTCTCAAAGATTTTAGATATCACTGGAAGCACAGAAATTGGCCTATAATTGCTAGGGTCCGTTTTAGTGCCCGACTTATAAACAGGAGACACTTTTGCTATCTTCAGGCTGTCTGGAAACACTCCTCGGCTAAGGCATTCATTAATGCATTTAACTAAGGGTGTAATTATAGCATTTTTTACACATTTTAATACTTTTGTGCTAATTCCATCCACACCTGTGCTAGTATCAGCGTCCAAATTATCAATAAGTTTAGCTACCTCTTCGACTGTACAAGGCCTAAATTGGGTAAGTGTTTCTGTGTGTTCATGTCCGTCTTTGTACATAAGTGTGTTACCTGAATTTAAATGATATTCCGATGGTATCCTATCAGCCAACTCCGTGCCAATTGTGGCAAAATAGACGTTCAATATCTCACAGATTTCTTCGCCCTCTGTTACAGTTTTTGCGTTCACTACAAGTTTTGGAGGTAACGTATTGACTTTAATCTTATTCATAGCTAGATAATTAATAGTCTTCCACATCTTTTTTGGATGTTTATTGTATTTTTCGAATTCTTTATAATAGTAATTGTTTTTATAATAATTTATCTTCTTTCGTACTTTATTTCGTTCCTCTAAGAATTTATTCTTCAAGCTTACGTTTGTTTTATCATATTTTAGTTTTTGCCATAGAGTGTTTCTGCTATTAATCATCTCAATAACTTCTTTGTTAATCCAGTCGTCCTTTGGCAAATTCATTATTTTTGATTTTTGCTTCTTGTTTTTTGCGATGTGTGATATAATGAATTCTTCCAGACATTGGTAGTCATCGTTTTTTCCGATGTATGAAACTTCGTTAATACTTTTATATAAATTTTCATAATCCATTGCCTCATACTGTACTTTTTGTTTGATTTTTGGTTTATATTTAAACATTTCTAGATAGATTTGTTTATGGTCGGACATGGCCGAGTCCAGAATAACGAAATGAAAGGATTGTTTTTGTAAATCTGTTGCAACATGATCCAAGATGGTGTTTGTGGTCATAGTTTGTCTCGTAGAGTAGTATTTATCTATTTTATTTAAAATATCGTAACCAGTTTCTTCGAGTTCTGTCAGGTAACGAGTGACATATGTGTTCGAATCCAAGAGGTCCAAGTTAAAATCGCCGAACACGATCGATCTCTTTCTAGTTTCCAGTTGCAAGGTGTATCTTTCAAGAAACTCCGCAACATTTGTACTGCCTGGTTTGTAGATTCCTCCAACGTTCAGAGCATATTTAGGAAGATATATCCATAGGTAGTGGTTGTTATCCCTATAGGTGTTTTCTGTTACATCAAATAGAATATCTTCATGAATGTAGATAGATACCCCACCTCCCTTGCTATCATGTCTGTAATTATATGTATGTTTGTAGTTAGGTAGATTGTATAATTTTGCATCATCTTCTGATGTTATCCAGGTCTCAGTTAGTATTATGATATGTATAGTAGAAGGAACTGTTTTAAGGATACATTGTAGTTCTTCAAATTTTCCCGAAGTGCGGATACTTCTTACATTAGCATAGAAAAATTTGAGGAATGATGACTTTGAGGGTAGTTCTTCATACTTGTGGATTAGCTGGTAAGTAATATTTCCAGGGCTATCATTTTTGGAACATCCGGGATTAGCTTCTTCTAGTTTTTTGAATGGGATTCGTTTTTGATTATAGTAGGTACTCCTTTTAGATATTTAATTTTTAGGTTAGTTTCCCCCTTATTCTCACGCTCTTTAAGCTCATCTTGGAGTTTTTGCATGTAGGATCTTTGAGTTGGTGTTTGGTCCGAATATATTTTTATGGTCTTAGGCAACATTGAGCGATTTTTTAACAATTTTTTTGACGCATCAGGAGTATCAAACACAATTTTTATTGGGCGTGGTTTATCTCCATTCTGTTTGCCTAGTCTTATACATAGTGAGGGTTTAGGGCAGTCTGCATAGATTTCTGTGAGGATCTTATAAATTTTTTCAGTGTCGCAGTTGTTACCTGAAGAAAGGTTGATGTCCTCTTGCTCGTTCAAACCCACCAATATTATGTTTTTTTCTCTTTGAATCCGATCTTGTATTTCGACAAGAAACTCGTGCTGTGTTTCAAAATTTAAGTCTGATTTCCGGTTCTCACTTTTAAGTTTATTTAACTCATCTTCGATGGAAATTGTTCTACTTTGTGTTATTTTATGTTCGATTGTAATGTTTTCCACTGATTTATGCAGTTTTTTATATTCTTCTGTTAGTTTATCAGTCGTTAATTTCAGATCTTTTATATCTTGCCTAATTTCGTTCCGCATCTGTGCTATGGTATCGATTTGTTCCGACATTGCTTCCTTTAGACAGGTCATCATTTCAGTCCGAAACTGGGCCAAGTCTTCCTTGAAATCACATAAGGTGTGTGGTTTTCTTTTTCTAGAGTCTTTATTAACTCGACTTTCATCTTCATCTTCAAAATTAGCGGCCGAACCACCACTCGCACTCCCAGCAAATACAATTGATTTTGATGGAGTCCGTTGTAAATTCATGTTACCTAGCTCCCGGACTAGCCGCACAAAACCGGTTATAGATTTTTATCCGTCTCGTCGGCAGGCAAATTACTTATGTGATTTACGTAGTTTTTAAAATTACACTTTATTTATAATGACACAGAACTTGATTTAGTATAGCTTTAGCAATAACATTTAATACTTCAACGATATTTAAGCAAATATGACACATGCGACCGCGCGCTTCGACACACGACGACCGAATGCCCTATCAAACAACTTTACGGTTGGAAGTACCGTTACAATTAAGCGTAGTGACTAATAGATGCACTTTTGACGTCAGAATCATTCGATTCTTCGAATCTTGCGATCATTTCAAAGTCAAGCCAGCTGACTTCATTTTCCAAGAAATGTCTGTCACAGACTAATTAATTGAAGTTTACCAAAAGCCAGTGCAACAACTTCTATGTAGGGACGAGGATCTGAAATCGATTAAACGAGAATCGATTTCAGAAGCTTGAAATCAAGATTCGTTTTTTTTCCAGTAGAATAGGTACTTTGAATGTTTCAATAAACATTCAAAGTATCTAATTTCCTCAAGTTAATTTTTAGATGAATGTTGTAAAATCCATAAAGATTAAAGTAAGAGTCATGTAACAGATGTGCACTGTAGAATCATCAGTACCATGTTTATAAAGACTCAGTATCTACTCGATTTATTACTACATAAATTCTTCAGAACTTCGATCCGAATCGATTCAAAAATCGATCTTTTTTAGGAAGAATCGCCATCCCTACTTCCATGAACTTTCCTGAACCTTGACCGAAGAGACAATTACGATATTTTCTTGGTATCAATCAGAAAGCCGAAGAAATTAGCCGCTAATGGAAACTGACTATTTTATTCACACCTACAACTTTCCCACATGAGTTTCAAATGATTTATACAGATGACCAAAAATATTGTATTAATTAGAGCCAGCAATGGATTGGATTAATTATCTCAGACTTTTATGAATATCTTGATTGATAGTTTGAAATATTGAATTGATGAAGCACAAATATTAAACTTAATTGTTGAACAGTTAGGAATTGACGTAAACAAGAGCCAAACAGATGCTATGGGGAATATGATGTCATAATGTTCCGTACTGTATGTTTCTCTGTCTTATCTTTTTTTTTCTTTTGCCAATTTTATTGTCATAACAAACTTTAATATGTCCAGGTTTTAACTGTTGCATTTTCATGTAATCATATGCTTAATCTTTGTTGTAAATCCAATAAATCTACAGTAATATAATAAATAGTTTGCTTTTTTTTTGTTTGCAGGAGGTAATCTCTGCAAGTACTGGTCCGATTGCTAAAATTTTTTCACCGATAGAAAGCTGCTTTATTCCTGAATGACATAGGCTATTTTATGTACGCGGACGAACTCGCGGGCAAAAGCCAGTAAAAAATAAAATGGTTGTTTCAGATAAGTACTTGGTTTTATCGATTAAAAACTCGTCAGGGTGGACAGTGTTAGGGATAGCCTTGAATTGCCTTCAAAAACTGTCAATGTCAAAATACTTGTCCCTCTGCAGACTTTATGCACCAACGGATGTTTCGGTACACTGTGACATCATTGCGAATTCAATTCTCATTAAGCTAGTTAATTAAACAATGTTTTAGCTAATGACCGCGATATTATGTATGGCCACAGATAATGCAGGAAATTTAGGCCAGCGATACATGCATGCGCTTAAAACCAATTACTGAGTTAGGGCGAGGCTACATTATCCTCAGGTTATAGATCAAACAGACCCTAATGTGTTTACGACATTTTTGGAACACAGTTAATAGCTAAAACGACAGCTAATTTTTCATTTCAAATTAAAAATGCCAAATTAGTTCAAGTTTGATTAATTTCTTTAATTTGTTCAAATCTGGTTTATATGGTTTTGGAAAGGACATTAATATCGTCAAAGCGCCATTAAAATTCGATCGAGAGACACCTTGATGGGTTTCGATGTGAAATAATTCAGAAATGTGGTCCAATTGAGTGGTTATTACGGTTATTATTCGATATAACTGTCAAAACGTAGCTTAGTGGTGTCATTAACTGGCTTAAGACATTAATAATGAAAGGCGTTGATAAACAAGGCTGGGAAGTCTCGAATGTGTTCTAAGCTTTATCGAAAATATCATGATTACCACGCATCGGAGTCGTCGCGTGACGAGCCTCTATAATGAACGAGTTGACAAGTCAGATAATTAAACGCAATGACAACACTAGCCATAGTACATAGTATGGCAACACTCCTTGTTATGATTGATAGCAGATCTTCAAATATCAGACTTATTTTAGAAATCATAAGGTTCAAAATCATATGAGAATTTTCGCTAGTAATGATGATAATGTTGCCGTGTGTAAATATAGTTTACAAAAGAATGAATGAAAATTCTTTAGTGATTCTGTATTGATGGGTTTCATTCGAAAACGGGTCATACAGTCACAAAAACAAGTAGGTTAAGGAATCGCATGCTATGAACCTGATACGGTGATTGTAAACAAACACTTTGGTTTCTTTGTTCGCTTTTAATTGTTGATGTAATGCGAGGTGGTGAGATAAGAGACGTGGACTTAGACCCGACGATGTAACTTACAACAATACACGTACCATCGCGGTCATTTCTGCCTGATCACTTAAAAAAATTTCGCTTGAATCCTGCGTCGTGGTGCCAAACCAAACCCTTTGAAGATTTCGTTTTGAGGCAAGCAAAAATGAACTTGGCAGTGGTCATGCGGAAGTGTCTTTGACGGAGGAGGCCGATCGCATCAGGCAACGGCGCTCTCGCCGCCGAAGCCTACTGGAGCCAGAGTTATCCGAAAGTGCGCTCGAGCCCCGGTATGAAGGCTGAGGCGGAACGGGATGGGTTTTTTAGTCAGTAAGAGTCTGACACTATCTCCCGCTCCGCCCAAGAGCGGGGGTTGTCATTAGATGATTTTTCCCATCGAAATAAAAAAGTGTCTTTAACAGTACCTACAGTGGCTAATAGCCAGCGGCTTCGCCCGCGTGAAAGTCGGTTTCTCCATACAAACTTAGGAACCCCGTTTCTCCCCATAGGGCGTGAATTTCGGAAAATCCGTTCTTAGCGGATGTCTACACCCTATAAGGAACTTAACAGCCAAATTTTAAGTTTGTAGGTGTTGTAGTTTCTGAGATTTTATGATTAATCAGTCAGAGGGATTTCGCTTTTATATAGGTATAGAATAAATACAGAAGATTTTAAATGCTATAGCTCTATTAACCACGGCTAAAGGTAGAAAGCCGACCAAAAAAATGACAATATTTTGAACAACAAACAGCAATTTCAAAGTGGAACTGATTGAGGTTGACTTTCAAAAAATTACCTGAAATATAACTCCATTCTATTGTAGAAACTTTACACTACATTCATAGGATTTGCCGAGAAATTCAAGGTTTTATATTTTAATGCAGAAATCTAGTTTTTCATCAATTTAAAATATAGAAATCGACTAGTTTCAGGTACAACCTTCAAATCTTACGAAAGCATGAATCGCTGCATAACTACAAAAAAAAACGAATTTCTTCAAATCAAGCACAAGCTGAGCCGGCAATCCGCTTCTATGAAGCAAGCTAATAGGATGTGCCCACAGAGTAACAAAACGCCTCAGACGCCATCATCTTTACATATTATAAAACAAAGACCAAAGACTACTTCTGTCTATCTGTCTGTACACGATAAACACAAAATATACTCAATTTTCATACAGGAGTGGGTTCATGAGGAAGGCTAACGAGTGTGTTATACTCCTTAACCAGGCATTTTTAGTTGAAAAAAGCTAAGAACTTCAAAGATGCAAGAACAACGGCAACGCCTCAGAAAACAAGGTAAGCCATTGCTTCCGACTGTAAATTTTCGACCTTTGTCAGTTGTCAGATTGATAGTTAGAACTTTAGACGCCAGAATAATACTAATTACTGGTTTGTAAAGGTTAGATTAGCAGTTACTCCATATAGAAAACTGATATTCATTTAATGCTCTTTTCAGCCTACTCCTTCGCTTTCTTTACTTGTTTCGTGATAAGATTCAAGACAATTGAACGGGCCTCGTTGAGCTTCATTGACTTGGTGATTATTTAGCTCTTGCATTGTTGAATCTGGGATTTAAGACTTGCTGCCGACCCCAACATAAGTGGGAATAGTCTAGGCAAATCGATGTGCCGTATTTATTGGCTGCCATACTCTATGGGCGTGCTAGTATCTATGGCGGAAGCGGTTGCTGCCACGCGACGCTGCGCCTGAGTTCACTAAATGGTAACATGGCGGGCGCATGCGCGTTGCGTAACGCGGACGACCAGGGTTCCGGTTTATCGGATGCATTGTACGGTCGGTGTATTTTGAGGTTTATTTTGATGATAATTGAACTTTAAGTAGTTTTGTAGTTGGGAAATTGACGGTAGGATTTTGCAGCAGGGGTGATAAGAACTGACAGACAGATTCAGAACTAGTCAGGAAAATGTTGAGGAAAAAGCTCTGTAAAATCCGCAAAGCTGTATATAAGAAGGAATATTTAATGCTGTTTAATTTTACATTTACAAAAGTCATCACAAAATTTTATGATAGTCCCAAATCAATAACAAAGTGGTTCTTGATGTAGCACAAAGGAAGATATTCGCCATGTCATGGACAAAGGAAATAGCCATAATAACAGGATGCACGCATCCAGCGGAGGATGGGTCGAGAATGTACAACCAGATACAGAAAAATAAAGTTGAACATTTAGAAGAAATATCTATCATAGTAGAAAAAAATGGAGAAGCTAGTTATCAACATCTCCCTGCCCTTGTCCCGTTCTATTCGGGGTCGGTGCTAACCGGTTTTTTTTTTCTTCCATTCTGTCCTGTCACTTGTCACTCTATCACTTATAGAGAAGCCATAGTTATGCTAAACATTAAATTAAAACTATCTCCTTTGTCACAAAATTAATAAAATGATTAAATACGTCACTGAAACAGCGGTGCACTTCAGACACAATGAACGCGACAACCATAAAGCGGTAAGCACTTAATAACGAAGTAAAAATTAACGAACCAATAAAAGTGAAACTTTAAATAGCTTTTTCTTAGTCTTTCATTAGTTAATGAGCAGTAAACGTTTTGTTATAGCTTTCGATACAAAGCCGGAGTCTATCAACAGATATGTTTGAAACACAACTGCAGACTAGTCGTAAAAACAGAATGAAATAGACACGACATAAAATCTTATTATACCAACATACTTCCCACAGTAAAACCACTAGTCGGCCTTACATTATGTACCAGATGCATTCCAACCGAATTTAATATGCACCAAACTGAGAGGCAGACGGTCCACGCCAGCTTGCAGATCCCCTTCCATTTAGTGCAACGCGAAGCGCTTCTAAAACAAGTCGTCTAATAGCAACGATGCCACATTTCAACCGCAGCAAAAAAGGCAAATTAAATCTGGCAGCACAAGGACAGGTTTAAAAAGATGGAACGGGACGGCGATAGCAACGTTGATGGCATCTTGGCGAGTTAAGGCGAGACAAATCGATTTAAGCGGAGCCCGTTAAGACATGAAATCGGATTGGAGACTGGGACAGAGATATCTGAGTTCCTTTGGGAAAAAAGCGTCGAGTTGCAGTCGCTTGAAAGCGGCCGGGAACGGGTAAGGTCGTTGCCATGTAAACAGAAAAAAAATGAGATCTTTTGTAAGAGATTAGCCGCCAAAAATGAGCAGTGCCTTTTTGGTAAACAAGATCTCAGCGGACGCGTGTTAAACTTTTAGATAGTATCTAAATTTCTCTGAAAACCCGAGGTGGAAGAGTGTTATCTCAAATGTCTCGGTAAAAATGTTCAACAAAATAAAATACATACATATAAGGTGAAATGGAGTGGTATGTCAAAAAACGCACCGGACTCACACCCTCGTAAATGAGCAGCAGCCCTAATGGGGTTCGCATCGCCCCATGTGATGAGGTCGGATTCGCAAAAGGGTCCGTTAATCGATTAGTGGTATGTAATGTACGTACAGAGCTGTTTCAAGTGGTACATTTATGTACAACATTTCTAGAGTTGAGTAAACTTAGAATATATGAATATTTCATCATTTTGAAACGCATCCAAACACTGAGGGGTCGAAATACTTTGCGAGTGAATAGCCAAACACTTTTCCAAGAAAGCAATAAAGCTAATACATCTAGACGTGGAATCCCGTAGACATCTCGCGGCAGACTAGGCTAGTGTACCGACACACACGTGATTTTTACGCGCACTATTTATAAACTGCTAATGCGAGCAGCGAGTGTTGTACACTAATATTTGCAGCGTGAAATTATCGATATCGATAAATTAACAAGACAATTATTATGAGGTCAATGAAGTTTAAAAAAAAATAGACTCAAGGATTTATAATAATTTTGAAGCTAGAAAACTAAGTTACCATCTGCATTGGAGAACAATAGGATTCATCTCATCAATTTACTTGGTCAACTTTCTTGGGGCAGAAACTTCTTTCCACATAGAAACAGCTTGGTTTCTAGCAAATTCTGTGACAAAGCTATTGTGGTTGGCCGTTTGAATACGAAACAATGTTAACCCAAGAGGATATAATACAAGATTAATCCCAAGGGCAAACCAAATTACATTATTACTCAATCTACGGAATCTCAATGTACCGTGGATGCCGAGATTTCCAAAGCTTAACCGATCTATAGCATATTTACTAGGTACTTAACTGTACGGCTGTACCAACCTAACGAACACAATAAAATTATCGTGGCCGAGTAAACATCAATCTATTTCCAAGTCAGTATTTGATTAATCATCGTGTTTTTGCTTTTCCACACTAATTATAACACACTAGCGCTTCCGCAAACGCAGTACAGTGTACATATGAATTATTTATCTCAAGTTTCAAGGATGCTTATTGTTTTGAGATTTAATGCTTTAAAATAATGAAAGATTTCAGAACAAAGGTTTGACAATGGGTTGTGATTGGTTTTGGTTTATTATAGGGCGAAATAAGCGAAGTAAATATATGGCGGGGAGGTCGCAATAGACGTAAAGCTTTATGGAGATGGCGTACCAATGTTCGGTTGAAAGGGAACTCCTGTTAGTAGGTCTGAATGCCGAGATTGAGAAGTCGTATGCCACAATGACCTGTTTGTATTGCTAGTGACTATAAGAAAAGTTTGCGTTGAAGGAGAAATTTCAATTAATTTCGTCGGTTTCCTTAATTAAACACCGAACAAAAGCGTTTATTTCCCTCAAAAATCTTTTTCTGAAGATTGACAAATTCAATTTGAAACACACTAGATTGCGTGATGAATTTAATCATATTTGGAACAGGGTTATGTACTTTATTATCTGCATCAGATAAAACATAATCTTATCGATAAAAAAGTATCGATGTCTGTGCATCCCGATTATCTAAAATTAACGTCAGTCGGCGCTGAAAGTTCAGAGAGAATGGTCTTGTTTCATGATTTTGAAAACTTTATTATTTTTTTAATGCGAAAAATAATATTAGCAAATCAGAAGTGTTGTTAATGACGTGATATTTTTGATGAAATATTGATGAATTTATTAGAATTTTTAGAATTCAACTAAACTCGTCCAATAAATTAAAATAAATAATTTCTACATGCATTCAAATGTTCATTAAGTTATTTTAAGAAAGACATAAATAATAGATGTTCGCATGCGTTGGTATTGACGTCACAGACCCACTGGTATACAGTTACCAGTTTACAGAACAAGATTCTATAGAAGAGCGGAACAGTTTCGGATTTCATTTTGTGTGTAGTTACAGTATCTTAAAATAACGTTACTTGTTTAACTAAAATATAGCAGTTTCGTGTCCACTGTTTTGTTTGGTGGTCGAGATCCTTTAATAATTTTGTATACTAAGATTATGTTGAATTTGATGTTCTTATTGTTTATTATTGCTGTTGTTTTTTTGTTTCTATGTACTTATTTCTTCATTGTGTGTGTCTCTGTGCTAAACAGACGTGTTCTCTTTCTTTCTTTGATCAAAGAAATGATACGTAAATCGTAACATTTGTTTGTTTAACGATAAGCATCTATAAACATGCTGTTTCTTTAAATTAGTACACAGATTTAACAATATTTTTGTTGATACAACTAACTATGATAAGGTTTTTTTTCTTTTTATCTTAATTTCTGTATAGGTCTGTGAAGTTTTGCCAGTTAATTTTATCTCTCCTCCATAAATAGGTTATTCAACACGAAAATATCGAACCAATAGTTCCTGAGATTTGCACGTTTAACCAAACAAACTCTTCAGTTTTACAATATTAGTAAGAAATATTAAATTATCTACACTAATGTAATAAAGAAGATTTGTTTGTAGAAGGTAATTTCTAAAAGTAGGTACCTACAGGACCGATTGCGAATTTTTTTACACCGATAGAAAGCTGCTTTATTCCTGAATAACATAGGCTATATTTTATGAACGCGAGCGAAGCTGAGGGCAAAAGCTAGTTTATTATATACCACTTAAAAACACACTAACAAACATTTATAAAAACAATGGGCAGTTTTATCGCAAAGGGCAATCTCTCGGTGATCAATAGCGAGTAGTGACCATCTATCAGTAGGTACATAAATACGTGCCATATTTTATTTAGGCATCAAGTTACCTCTCTAATATCTCTTGGACATTGGACTTCACGAGTGCCCCTGTTTTATGTTTTATGTAACTCGACATTTAATGTATTGCGCGATCGTATTGTTACTAATACCCTGTACCACAGAGCACAATATTGCAAACAGATCAAACAAGACGGGATTTTTTTGTGTGGTCTCTCGCAGGTCAGCCTATGAGGTTGTCGTCTGCTTAACCGGACTAGACTGTGGCTACTTAGCTAATTTATTTAAATTAAAACCTCCAACCAGGGCTTACAATAAACTTCAAACTTAGGGGGACGGGATTGAACATGGGTTATTTAGATCAGAACACATGGCAACTGAAGGAACATAGGTATGGTTCTAGTCAGTAGAAGTCTGGCATGCCTTCGCACTCTGCCCCTGAGAAGACATTAGACGATTTCCCAACTCACAAAATAAAACTTCAATATTTAACCTTTATAATTAGAGACACAATTAAAAAGTTATTGTGTCCCGCGTGGAACCGCGTTCCGGACATACAACGGGTTAAATCGTAATTTACTATAGAACATGGTAGTATAACCTCATCCCTTGATTAACGTTTTCATTCATCAAATCGAGTCAAATTCTGCCAACATACAATCAATATTTTGTGCAGTTTCAATTACTGATATAATAACTTATGGATGTTAATTACGTGAAATGAAAGTGATTACTCCACAAATGCAAGAGTTTAATATTTTGTGTGTTCGTGTGCGATTTGATTAAATAATTAATTATTAATTGAATATTGTTTCAGATAAGCCGAGCTTCGAAAAGGTTGATGAAGTGGTCATCAAAATAATCTGTAAAGATAACTATTTTCAGGTTTCCTGTTAGGGCTCTCGCAGACATGTGCCACGGACTGAGTCGCAACGAGAGTTATCCGACTTAGGACTGGTTGCATTGATGATTAAAATTCCATTAATAAATATGTGTAACGGCCGCCAATCATATTGTAAATAATTAGGTAATATACAACTTGACACTCACTTGCAAAAGACAATTTTAATTTCTACCCAGGAACATCCATCCTAACTAGACATGTGTCTATCTTTTTATTCATAAATAAGCCTAAATGTTATTTTATCATTTCCTACAAGCATGCCAAATCTGTACAACTCGACTTCAAACAGGGTTATATGTAAAACATTCGGAATATCTCAGAACTATGTTACTAAAATCAAAAACCACAACTTGTGTTCTATGACTTTTAAAAATGTATCATATTTTAGTTCATCAGATTTGCATACAAAAATAAAAATATTTAAATTGAACGTTCCAAATATTACGAAGTTTATGCGAAGCAAGCGATAATACAATAGCGGAGGGGAGAGGAGTTCGGGCGGCGGGGGTCCTTGATGCGTTTGTGTCGCTTCATACAAACGTAGGTAGGTATAGCGAAATACAGAGTTGAAATGTGTTAGATAGAACAACGAAATCTTGAAAGTTTGTTTTTGGTAAATGAATTATGTTTTGTAAAAAGTCATAGAACAGAAGTTGTTGTTTATGATGTTAGTCATACAGTTCTGCAAGTTCGTTAGTGTTTTAAAAATAAACCTGTATAAATGCTTTCTATACAAATACCAATAAATAACACTACCAAAACTTAGTACCCAAGTAATAAATCAATATTCAAAATGTCTTGTAAGCCGTGTCAAACACTCCAAAGTAGCTGTATAGCTTCCCAATCATTGACCAGAGCAAGTAATAATGCCTTTTTTCTACTCAGCCGATATCAAGGTCATGTATCATACGATAAAGGCAGTTGCCAAGTACGTCGGAGTTCGAGGAAACGGTAGCCAGGGCGTTGGCACGAGCTGGTCTTGCGAATAACAAGATTTATTGGCAGTTAAGCTTTTTTATGGCAAGCATGTATGTGTACTTAGATTTAAGTGTTTTTATTTTAATGTTACACTTGTGGAAGTTTTTCATCAGGAGCTTTGGCGTATGCAATGTTGTTTTCTAATGAGAAATGTGTCGTAGTAACTACACAAATCGTGATTGCATTGAACATTTCAAACAACGAAAACAATGAATTCTGTTTCTAGCTTCCCTTTTGCATTAAGTCCGCCTTTGTACTCTTTTGTGCATGAAGTATAAAATAAATAAATAAATTTTCGGTGGGAAAACACCAAATAAATCGTTCCACTCTGGGTGGGGCGAGAGAGTGTCTGACTTCCACTGACTATGCTCTACCTGTATTCCTTCAGCTGCCCTTTGCGTTTCGGGGTCGCAGTAACTCTTTTAAACAATCGGACGGCGAGCTACCTATTGCTTGCTGGCCTCAAGCCCGCGCCTATGGCGGCTGAGAGGCACCAGGAGACTTGCAGTTGTGTATTCTAGCAATTGCCTATCGGCAAATAAAAATGTAATAACAAGAAAAAACAGTGGATTTCCTGAAGCCTATTCCGTGTTATTTATCTTATGGTTAATTAAAGTAAACAATGAGAAACAAAGCGTGAAAACTTCATCGGAATCTAAAATATTTAATTAGAAACATGTTGTTGTATTCAATTTGTTGTTTCTTTAAGATAGAGGCCACTTGGGTACGTCTTTAATTTAATTAGTCTACCAGCAGTTGGGAGTTTTCTTCACCATTTATTTATTAAACAAGAGTTTAAGCAGAATTGAGAATCAGACGTTAAGTTTTAAAACTTTTTTTCATTTTTGAGGCTGGAAATGATTAGTTTTATTGATTCCTTCAACTCTGGGTGGAGCCTAGAGCAATGGAGAGCTTCAGACTTGTACTGACTAGAACCCACTCGTGTTTCTTCAGTAGCCCTTAGCGTTCCAAGGCCGCACTAACTCTTTTGAACCATCCTGCATCTCTAGCAGAGAGCAACAGCAGGGGCCCAGCTGGGTCGAGGCCAGGGTTAATTCGAAAGATAGCTCAAGCCCCGGTACGAAAGGCAACGAAGGAACATTAGTGGGTTTTTAGTCAGTAAAAGTCTAACACTATCTCCCGTTCCGCCCAAGAGCGGGGGATGTCATTAGATGATTTTCCCACCACGAAAAAAAAAAGAAGGTGTCAAACCCTGTCGTAACACCAAAATTTATCAGGTTTGTAGTTATGGTAATAGTTATATTATTATAATTAATTTCAAATATAAATAACAATATAATAGTGTCACAAGTATGACATGTATATTAATAACTAGAAACAGAGACTTTCTAAATTTACAATAACATAAATATAAAATTATAAAAAATAAACAATAACAAAAAAATCCTGAATACCGCGTTGCGAATTGCAATTCAGTTTTGTAATACATCAACATGAGTTTTAAATCATGATTACAATAATAATAAGTGAACCAAATAACCAGTTGATTGAATTTTAATCTCCAATCAATGGATCTTATATTCTTATTTGTTATGTAACATATTATGATTATTGACCCGATAAATTTTTGCAGATCGATCTTTGAAGCGATAAAACAGTCAAGATGTAGGCTGGCTACACACAAACGATTCAATTACAAATACAATAGAAGTTTAAAAAACATCTAATTCGGTCTAAAGAACTACTAAAGAGATGAAAGGTTTTTTTATTTAGTTTATTCAAAATCTGCTTACAATACGCATTACGAAAATTCTGCCAAACTGTAAAACAATTTGTCGGAAGTTGTTCTCGTTTCACATTTATACAAATTTTGTAATGACAATAAACTTATGCTAAGCTAACAACAAAAAATATTGTCTTTGCACTACCCTAGGTTGCCTGGAAGAGAATGCATACGGCATTTAGTCCGCCTTTGTAACTATATTTTGTTGCACGAAGATTAAATAAATAAATAAAATAACCTATTTTCATGTTCATGGATGCATTTTTAATTTTGCATTATTAAAGTACACCTTTAATTTGCCTACTCTTGGGGCCTTACCATGACATGTTAAAATGTCAAGCTTGCGAGCAAGAACGAGGGCAACAGTTCAATTCAGGTTGTTAAATAGGTCGCGTTTGGATCTCCATCTCGCCTTGTAGAAATCAGTGGACCAGTCTGGGTGTCAAGGCTACGGATCCTGCCAGGGCTGCGGTTTGTTCGAAGGAGCAGCCCGCAGCCCTCACAATTATAGGGAACTGAAGAAACACTGCGGGTCTCAGGTCAGTAAAAGTCTGACACTCCCGGAGCGGGAGAAATTATTTAATGACTTCTCATATAAAAAAAGATGCCTGGAAGATTGTGATTGAGACAGTCTCGGTTTGGTGTTGAGATGATAGGGACCACAGAAGCTGAATCCATAGTATTACTCATGATAAATGAAACGCAGGAACGCATGCTTTTGCTCCCAACACTTTCTTCCTTCTCAAGCCCATTTCCAGCAAATTCCGCTGTTACCAAGCAATATAACTACTCCATTTGATTCTCTACGGAAAATTTATAGTCTCACTAACACACAACATCATGCAAGTCATTAAGCTCATAATGCCAAGGTCCAATGCGTAACGAACACGATACGAACACGTCAAACGCATCGTGCGTACGATTCGCTACTCCTGCGCAGTCTTGAGTGTGATAAATATCCTAAATTATGTTTCTTCTGATTAGTTGTAGTTGCGATTAGTTTATTGTACAACATAATTTTAAAATCTGTAAGTCCGTGATAAGACCTGTCATACTGTATGGATCAGAATGTTGGACTGTGAAAAAGAACGGAAGAAAAAAGATTGCATGTAGTGGAGATGAGAATGTTGAGATGGATGTGTGGTGTGACGAGAATGGATAAAATGAGTGTATGAGAAGTTTGAAAGTGGCGGCAGTGACTGAAAAGTTGAAGGGGAATCGTTTGTCTTGGTGTGGTCATGTAAAGAGGAAGGATTATACACACGTTGCTAAAAAATTTATGAGTATACATACAACATGTGAATGGGTGGATAAGAAGAGGGAGGCCAAATAAAAGATGGATGGATTGTGTAAAGAGTGTTATGAAAGAAAAGGAAATAAGTGGGCGGGTGACAGG
The DNA here is from genome assembly GCA_910589285.2 of Mythimna ferrago. NCBI lineage: Eukaryota > Metazoa > Arthropoda > Insecta > Lepidoptera > Noctuidae > Mythimna > Mythimna ferrago. Next base: position 9,202,258 of record OU342698.1, on the reverse strand, counting down.
ACCGAATGGAAGAAAAAAACTTGTTGCACCGACCCCAAGTAACAAGGGACAAGGGCAGGAAGATGATGATTGTACAACATATAGAATATTGATTCTATAGTCCTATAGTGGTCCTATAAACGAAATTATAACAAAGAGGAGGCGAATAAGAAGTGTTAAGAAAAGTTGCAGAATTGAGTATACTTTGCGCAGTTTTTTCGCATTTTCGTTTTTATTTAGTTTTTTGTCGTTCATCAAATCAGTTCAAAGTGACCTCGATTATTTACTCACTAGATTAGTCTTTTAAAGTTTTTTTGTAAAATTGACAGTTAAAACGTCAAATTGAATGTTTATTGCTTGTTAACAATACTGTGGGTTTTCTTAGATATTTTGAACCTCCGAAATTCAACTCTTCAGTAATATTATGTTATTTGCTCGTAACGTTACCTAGCCTTGTCTTAACTTCTTAAGCTAGGGTTACATTACTGTGTTGTGTCGTGTCGTGGCGCCTTCTGACGACGTTGATTGGCTACAAAACTTGTTATGATGTCACATAGCCTTGAAAAGATTCGTTTGATTCGGTGTATCCTACACCACGACTTACCCCGACACAATAATGTAACCCTGGCTTTACCAGCGTAGCCTAACTATAATCTTCTGAGATAGACAATAGCGATGTCCAAGCGAATTTCGCATAACAATAGCAGGGGTGTACGGAGCGTGAAACACTTTCTACATTGCGCAAGCGACGATCATGCGGTTTTTGACTGATCCTATAAGTATTGTAACACAATGCTCATGATCGTTGTCAATTCTGTCTTTATAAAATAATCGCCTTTTTTATATTTTTTTTGAGATGTAAAATATTGTTATTTCCGTAGCCTTAGCAGGCATCGGCTCTAATACCCCTTCAGTTTTATTAGCTTCACATCTCATTGAAGCCCATAAGAGTATTCCCAACTACTGAAAATTTTAAAAGCCAGAATTAACAATGCACTGACGCAATGGAACTTGACGAGAACCGGAGACACGCTTCCTGATAGCTACAACCTGGAGGTCTTTAAGTCAACAGTGAATAGGCTACTTTAAGGCAAGCGTGACGAGCAATGGGTAGCTCACCATCTGGCTGTCCAGACCGAGCCCGTGTCATCGACGGACTCAAAGAAATGTCAGCAGGACCGAAGATTACTGGGTTATGGGTCGACTTCTGAAAGGGTTACCTACTCAGGCAAGCGTGACGAGCAATGAGTGGCTTGCCATCCGGCCGTCCAGTAACCGTGCAGACTGGACCGAGCATGAGTCATCAACGTATTCATAGAGATGGCAGCAAAACTGAAGGGCTCAACAGGACCGAAGCCTAGTGGGTTATGGGTCGACTTCTGAAAGGGTTACTCGTGGTCCTGGTACGCAAAGGCCAACAAGAAACATAGGTGAGGTTTTAGCCAGTTGTCCCACTCCATTCTGGAGCGGAAGAAGTCTTTTGATGATTTCCCACCTCATAAATAAAAATCGTCGATCACATAATCGCTTACCACAGCGGAGATAGAGGTCAAGAGCGAGCGTACCAAAAAAAAAAGCATAAAAAAAACAGCGAAGTAGTAAGAAAGCACGTCATTTCCGAGCAGGAGAAAAAGTATGCCAGGAAAAATGTAACATACGGTGTCATTAAAAATAACTTTAAAAAATGTTGTAAGCTGGCGCTGTTGTCCTTCATTATTCATCTCACAGCTGGACAAAACCCACCCACATGCGTTCCACTTAAGTATTTTTTGTGATTGCTTTTTGATTTAATTATAAAGGGTGGACACAGGACATTCAGATAACGGACAGCTCCGCATAAAGGGGTAAGGGGAACTGGCACAGCCCTTTGTTGGAAGTGATGCATTGCCAAATGTTATACAAAGCGATTTTGATATGACTAACTTTTTTATTGCTTTAACGTATGACTAAAGAAGTCTCTTCTTTATTGTTCTGTGTTTTTCACTAATCAGTGTGTGGGAACTCTTTGCCAAGTCTGTGTTCCCTTTTTATTTATTTATTAATTTATTGCACCCCTTAGCTTATTACAGGACATTAACAAAAAAGAATAAGTATACAATCTTCTTAATCGTCAAATAACTCTTACTTACTGCTCTAGGAGGAGCGCGAGGGAGTGTCAAAGCTTTACTGGCTTAAACCCATCTGTGTTCCTTCATTTGCCCTTTGCATTCCAGGGCCGCAGTAACTCTTTCGAACGATCCCACAGAAAATAAGGTAACGATTTAGTGGACTAAAAGAGACTGACTAGACCAAACGAAACGAGCAGTGGTGTCCCTGTGGCCTCGACTTACGAGTTGTACAGTACTGTGGTCGCAAATTCAAACCCAAGGCGAATTGCTTTGTATAATTTATTTCATCACCACTACTCTTTTTTTTGGTGGTGAAAATCATCCAATGACAACCCCCGCTCTTGGGCGGAGCGGGAGATAGTGTCAGACTCTCCCCGTTCCTTCAAGCCTTCATACCGGGGCTTGAGTTCCCTTTCGGATAACCCTGGCCCCAGTAGGCTTCGACCCGGCTGGGCCCCTGCTGATCACCACTGCTCTCAAAATGGTAGAAGGTAAACATCACAATTAAATCGGCACGTCCTAGAATAGCGAACCAAAAATTCGAAGACATGTGACAACCAACAACACGCATTGGGCCGGGCGCGTGGCGGATTACGGCCCTTTCCTTCTTCTAGAGGGGAAACATGAGTCCTAGCATATTAAAAGGCTTGAAGAAAAAGATTACACATTCCACATTTCGTTCCTCTATGAAACAAAAACTAGTCTAATTAGTTAGTCATTTAAAAAAATCGATTTTAACACATTAAAGCTAAAACTACATTAGACCGACGCACACGTGTAACACGAATGATTTGTACGTAGAACGACGTCGCGTGGCGTGGATCTAGTGTAGCTCTACAAGTCTAGTTTCCATATAAAATGTAAGGAGACGCACGCGCCCAGATCGGCGTGGCACACGTGTCCGCAGTGTAGTTCTACCTTAATAGGTCTATCATACCAGTCAAGGTGATGTTACTCCGTTTGGCGGCTGTACAAAGAATGAGGTCAATTACCTGTAACAAAAAAATACATAATAAGTTTTTGTATTACATCGTTCACAATTGGGATCATTTTTTTCTGGAAACAAATTGAGTATAAAGTATATTGGTACCGTCCATGACATAACGTTTTTTGCACTGTTTTATATAAATCTTGATGGGACAATTTTTCTTTTAAATATTTTTGTTATAAAGCAATCTGAATTGGTATTTAAATTAATACTTAGACATGTTACAAGCGACAAGAAATATAGGTATAACCTAGATTTATGTGACTCATAATAATGATTTAAAAGAGTGTCCATGGAGTTTCTTGCACGTTCTTCTCCATAGAGATCTACGCTTTGAAACGTGCAATTTAGCTTCCCTTTTTTGAATGACCGACATTTTGACAATTCAAAAGTGCAGGTTATTGGTCTATTAAATAATAAATGATATTTATGTTGCCAATAGGTTTTTTAAAAACACTTTTACACGTCAATTTAAACTAGATGAAGACAGTGTTTCCTAACTGACTACCCTGAGAAGAAACATCGAAACAAACTCAGGGGTCAAAGTTTCTTTTAAAGTCCAGTATACAGCAAACATGTAACGGTCGAATCATATAAGAACCATGCAGATTGAAGTCTGAGATGTTCTTTTGAAGAACACAGTTCTTAGTGGACCTGTCCAGTCATATTTGAAATAAACGTTTCAGAAAAGTAACTTTCTTAAATTAAAATATGTTCGTCTGTCTGCTGCAAGCCTGCAACCCTAACTCAAAACCCACTCAACGATAAAATCAACTCCGAACGTTAATTCCAAGAATGTTTCCTGTAAATCTTGAAGGAGATATGATGTAATAAACAAACAAGTCGAAACAAGTGGGAGAAAGCATTGTTTGTAATAATTAACTAAAAACAGTCGTGGCAGCCGTGGGAGACCGCAGCTCATAGTCTCATGCCACGCAGTTATGGGGCAGAACTAATTAATAACATGATGTATTCCGCATAATTATAGACTGAAATATAGATAGTACGACTTTTATTATAAGATAGAATTGTTAAGTTTTAAGAATTTACATAGGAACTGCTTATTTAGCTGTCGGTTCTGTGCTAGTGCACATTTGCATGGACAACTTATTTTACACGTAGGTAGATAGGTTTTTTTTTTGAGGTCTGAAATCATCTAATGATTTTTCCCACTGTAAGGTGAAGCAGGAAGGTGTGTTAGACTTTTACTGACTAAAACCACATCTATATTCCTCCAGTTAGCTTTTGCGTTCTTTTTTTTAGGTGAGAAAATCATCTAATGATTTCCTCCGCTCTTGGGTGGACCGGAAGGACGTGTCAGACTTACTGGCTAAAAAAACCCTCCCCTTTAACACTCCCTTTCATACCAGGGTCGAGTTATCCTTTAAAAAGCAGACCCTTGGTTCCAGTAGGCTTCGACCCTGATGCTACGGTTTGCTGACATCAGTACGCGCCGTCGACAACTTGGGCTTGGTTCGGACGGCGAGCTACCCATTGCTCACCGTCCGCAAGCCCGCAGCCTTTTGCGTTCTAGAACCACTAGTATCTCTTTCATACTTTTCCTCATGACTCTAGCAGGCTACGAGCCTGTTGTGGAACACTACGCACCGTCGTCGACGAATTCGTAGATACTTAATTTATTGAAACAAGCTGTTACAGATATCAAGCATCTAGTCTAGATAGTCATAACTTCGTTATTCTAAGTCCCCGACACCCCACGCTTATAAGACCGGGTCCAGAATACCGTAATCTAAGCCCTAGTCGCCGATGCACTGAACAGATAAAACGAGTCTATTATAAGTAAAAGTTGATACTAAACGACACTGACATCCTTGATCCCTGATATTTGTTGACTCATTGGCGTCTTAGATTTCAAATCTGATTGTTGGCAACAAGTCTTGTGCTTTCTCAATACTCGACTCGATTGTGCTTCGTAACTTACAGTCTTTAAGGCCCTAACTCCCTAGCAGTGCTATAAAACAGTGACTTTATGAAGCAGTAGGCTTCAGAAAGTCACTGTTTTATAGCACTGCGCCTCGGTAACGGATAGGTTTGACAAAAATATATGTTTATTATAGGTTCAAGATATCCGCAGGAGAACCAAGGTTACCGACATAGCTCGAAGAATCGCCAAACCTAAGTGGCAGTGGGCACAGCACATTACACGCAGAACAGATGGTCGATGGGGACGAAAGGTTCTGGAGTGACGACCACGTACCGGAAGACGCAGCGTTGCGGGAAACCGATGGATGCGTGACGCACAGGACCGGTCGTTGTGGCGACGCTTGCGGAAGGCTATGTCCAACAGTGGACGTCTTTCGGCTGATATGATGATGATGAGGTTCATGTACAACATTATCAACATATGTTTTTTTTTTCGTAGTTTTATTAAAGAAAAAAATTTACGACATGGTATTTTTTTTGCTCGTTTTCCCTACTCCTTTCAAACGGCTTTAATCTTTAGAAAAAAAAATATGGTTAAGTGTTCTTCAGAATATACATAGCATACGTAAATCAATCAATATTTTTCAAAGAAAATGGTTTAAAAGGTCAGCGGGGCTGAGTACAGATGTTCAAGAGACTATACGCCTTAAAGCGCAAGTTATCTTTAATGGAACTATGAACATGGAATTTCTGCGAATTTAACCTGGTAATTTCAAGTCATTGTAATTAGCAATGACATACGTTGGATCGAACAGTATTTATTATTATAATAAATTCATTAATATCCTCCTAAACAACAATTTACTTATCGAATGTTCTATTGGAAAATGTGCGTTGTAAATAATTATTGAACTTGCGTAAGTGACTGTACTAGGTTGACTGTGCAATAGAGGAAAAGTTTTTGAATTGTTCGCGCTATAAACAGGATAAATGGGTGTCTATGGGCGTTGTATTGTATAGTCTAGACCAAGCCACGTGTTCAGAATGTCTGTGTCTACGTCACAACATAGATAGGTACAGAAGTCAATCTCATATACAATTACCGGCACGGATCTTGAGCGCTGGCTTCGAGTTGCGCAGAAGTCAAATATTCGGTCTCTTTAGTGGTGCGAAGTGAGACGCGGGGGCGGGGAGTGTCACTGATTGGCTCGCCGCGCCATCGTGTCATAGACGTAACTCCTGATTCGTTCCCTGCGTTGCTGCATGTTTCTAACAACGAAGACGATTGGCTCGCCAATGTATGGAATGCGCAAAGCGATCCCCACTCTGACGCCGACCGCTCAAGATCCTTTCCAGTAATTGTATGTACTTCACTTTTTATACCTACGCTACGCGATAGCACACACGTCAGCTCGCATTGCCACGGATTGCTTTTAACTGTACCTGACTGTACGAGTACGACCGGGCGATTGAGCCGAAATATCTGTCTGTATGTGTGCGTTGTTCGAGCGCGCTTTGTATGTAGATTGTCTTCTGTACCTGTCTATTTTGTGTCTACGCGATGAGTCTTTGTGTGTGAAGTGAACCGTTCCCTGAACATGTCTTAACAAGGCGCGTTGTTAGTTTGTGGCGTTTATCAAAGAGGTAACAATGTTTGAGGCAGGTTGTTTCAACAATTTTTGAGTTTAGTCAAGTTCAGCCAGTAGTGAAAACGCCAAAATAAGCGGGAATCATAATCTACACTAATAATATAATAAAGAGGTAAAGTTTGTTTTTTTGTTTGAGGTAATCTCTGAAAGTACTAGTCCGAATACTAACATTTTTCACCGATAGAAAGCTGCTTCATTACTAAGTGACATAGGCTATATTTTTTTTTTTGTGTGCGGGCGAAGCCTCGCCGCGCTATATTATAAAAGCGATGGTTGATATTTATGTGTAGGTATGTTTGTTACTCTATCACGCTCAAACGCCTGAATGGATATGGATGAATTTTGTTTCACGGGTAGGCCACGTTCTGGAATAGAACTTGGCCTAATACTTTTTATCCCTTGAATATGTTCTTTTGATATATTTTTTTTACTTTCACACAGGCGAACCCACAGAACAGATGAAAGAGGTTAGAATTGCCTTGTGGGCGGAGCAGGCCACAACGTAGGGCAATGCTCTTAGTTCAACTACCAATAGCAAACTTGCGATCTAAGTGTGTGGTTTATTAGTTGCGTAATGCGCGTTCGTATTGGTTTATTGCCTGTAGTGGAGTTAAAGGGTGTGAGACAAGCGGCGACACTCGTTGTAGTACAAATCGGAAAGCATTTCCTTTCTAACCTTTTTCTGTGAGTGAACCCACTGGTAGAGGTACCAATCATTCTTCCAAAAACAATATTTCCTAACCTCTAAATAATAAAATCAATTCCCATTCCACCACTACGCATGGCTCCTTATTTTCCAAGAATCCAATATAAAGTCCCTGTATACCTTTCTTTTACCGATATATTTATTAGTATTTGCTAACTCAATAGCAATGCTCGAAGCCACCGTACCACCCACGGAGTATGGAAGCCCACGAGTATACCTAGAATATGATTAAAGCGAATGCCGCAGGGCACAACCCAGTATAACTGATAAGATAATAAAGTGAAATAATAGTACGTTTTATTATAATTATAAAGTAAAGAAAATGGAAAGAGTTTTTGCATAATTATGCGGACTTTGCTGTTGGTAAGAAGAGCTGCTTTGAGCTATAAAAATCAAGATAATTACCTAGTTGACCGTCTTTTCTGCAACTTTGTAGAGAAAAGCAAGCAGATTATAAAAATATATCTTCTGGCTGTATTATCTGAGCCTGAGTGTCCTACGTATGGGAGTATGTTTGTGAACGCACCCACGGTACAGGAGTCATTCTTAATGCAGGGCAATTTTTATTTGTACATTTTTTTTTTAAGTTACATACATACATACAAGGTCTTTAAAAAGAAACAAAAATAAAAAGATACTTTTGATAAGAGTGCGGGAATATTCGAAAGAGATACCGTGATCCTGGAATACAAAAAAATCGAAGGAACACAGGTGGTTTTTTGTCAGTATGTCTGACGCTCCATCTCGCTCTACCCAGAGGGTATTAAATGAATTCCTATCTCAAAACAAAAAAGATATGACTCCTCTGTGGGTTCTTCTATTAAACACTTCGTTTATCCTTAAAAAAAAAACTATTGGCACTGCACAAAAACTTCTGCCAAACCAGTTGTTGGAATCTTCAGGCCATTGACTTTGGTAGTCCACGAGTCCAGATTCCGAAGCCATTGGACAAGAAGAGAAATAATGTAATACAAATCCTTGAGATGTGATTTACAAGAACTGATAGAGATCATAGTTGCATTTAGGCATAATCGTTTTGACGTGTTTCTTTTAGGGTTCCGTAGCCGATGAGTGCCAACGGGACCCTAGTACTAAGCCTCCGCTGTCCATCTGTAAGCGGGCTGTATCTCATAAACCGCAAGAAGTAGAGAATCGAAGTTTTCACTGAATGTGTGTTTCTATTGGCCGGTACGGTGGCCGGAAATCGGGGAATTCCGGTGGTTGGGTCGGGAGGGCCGATGCCTCGTGCGTGCGGCCGCCTGCTTTGCTAGCATTACTGCTTCGTAGAAGAAGGCGACCGCCTGCCACTCCTGCTCGCTACAGATCAAGGCCTGTAAGTACCAAGGCCTGGTTCGAGAGATCGCTGTCGCCAAGTGCCCCACGAGGACACGGTGGTGCTCTGCCCTGACGGGGCACACCTCTACCGTTTGCTCCACCGTGTCCTCCGGGCGGTTCACACTATGTTGACACTCGAGCGTTTCTTCCGCACGAATCTGGTCAGAAATCGACACATAAAGGGCTAAAACGTTAACATTTGACAATAAAATATTCAGAAGACATAGCATCAGAAATAAAAAAGCCCACCTATTCTCACACCTTAAAAAACAACAAACCAAAAGAAAAAAAAACAAATAAAGTGCATATCAATCCCAGAAAATCGGCAATTCAATAACACTTCCTGATCAAAGTTAATTAACTTATCTAGTCATGGAATCCATTTGAGTCTAGTATTGTATTAGAATCCAATCAAGCATGTAATCAGACCAAAAAACACAGGTGTTTGTGCCCAGTAATGGCTTCGAGCTAGACCAGTCTAAGTGTAGTGCGATGACCTGGCTTCATAATATATCCTTCTATAGTTATTTGGTGTTGTTGACCGTATTTGTCGGTAGGTTTACTAATAAGAAAAGGTTCATCAGTTCCAATGAAGAAAAAGTGACGTATTTCGCTGCGGAGAGATATTAGATGTGTGGGATGTGGCCTTTTGTTTTTAGTTTTGAAAAATGTTTTGATTTAAGAAAGGTGAACTTTTATTTTAAAAGCTTAGCTAAATTTTTTAGTCTACAGGTCTACAAAAAAATGTGGTCGAAAGAGTTATCGTGGAACTGGAATACAAAGGGTAACTGAAGGAACTCAGGTGGGTTTTAATCAGTAAAAGTCAGACACTAAATCTTGCTTCACCCAGAGTGAAAGAAGTTATTTGGCAATTTTCCACATAAAGAAAAGGGTCTACAAAAAGAAAACAAACATTTATTTTTACTTCAGATCAAGATTTTCTTTAAGGGCCAAGCGCCCGAAAAGTGCCATAAAACAGTGATTTTCTGAGGCCTACTCCTCCGTAACGGCTAGGTCAATTGGTTTGAAAAAAATATATGTTTATTATAGATTCATGAACAATAATATCAACATTTGATTTTTTCGTGCAATTAATACTTTTGTCAAAAAAAAAAATTTAGCAATTTCGCAACTTTTCGCAACTTTTCCCTACTCCTTCGAAACGGCTTGGACCTTTAGAAACATTTTTACACATAAAAATTGTTGGTTAAATATTCTTCAAAGTGAACATTGCATATGTAAATCAATCAATATCTCGCAGAGAAAATGGATTTAAAGCGCTTTCCGGGCGCTGCTGGCCGCAAATAAATGCACAGATTTGCGTACCGCCGCCTAGGCGAGTGCGAGAGTTGCGTTCACATAATTTCGGCCAGATGGTTCAAGGAACTACATATACGCCTTAAACGATCTGAATAAAATACTAGACTCGAGAACTGAACTCAAAAACCACTAACCGTTTCAATGACCTGCTTAGGGTGTTTTTAATATCATGTGGATTTCATCACGCATGCGGGAGTGATCCGCACGCGCATTCCCCGCAACTGTCCTTTTCATACAAGTATTTATTGTAATGCTTGGAATACGCATGCGGGAAGCGGGACGAGATATAGTCTGTCTAAAAAGTCAAAAGACTTGGAAATTTTTAAACAAATTAAAAAATCTGTTATATTTATTACATACAATACTTTATAAAAGATTCTATTAGTAAACAATGATCATCTCTTTGCAACCTTGATTGTTCAACTACAGATTTCAAGAATTTGATTAATATATGATTAGATTACCCAATTCTGTTGACTTTTTAGACCGACTCTACCGAGTAGCATCTCCGCATGCGGGGCAATTCCGCACATGTGATTAAATCCGCACGATATTATAAACACCATATACTGAGTTATGAGTACACAATAATTTGATTTTTGTTCAGATTTGTTGAAACAGAAGGCGCGACCCTTCTGTTAGTCGAAAGGTCTCAAGGGTACTATTACCGGCCGGGACTCGACCCGAGCGAAGGTCAAAAACTACGATACTTGTTGCTACCAGCTCAAATATTATGGCAAAAAGTAGAATACATATTTTATTAGTATGACGCTCGAAACGGTTTTTGCTGCTATTAATTTTATTTTTCATCTCAACGGCCCGGAGACTGTATATGGGTTGTAATGATGGCCGTGGGGGATTTTGACGTCATCTTCACGCTTGGAAGACGAATTGGTGGTCATAGATGACTGTTCAGTAGATAAGTTATGAAGATATTAATTCGATTATTTTCTTTAATGACACCCCTTTTGGTTTTTGCTTTTGCAGATGGTAGATTTTTACAGTTGATTATGCATTTTTTGTTAGCTGGGATATCTATTTTATGACAGTGTGAAAAGGTGAAGAATTTTATCCCTTTTTTTGAGGTGGAAAATCATCCATTGACTCGTTTTCTCTCCTTTTGACTCCTCATTGATTTTTTTTTACTCACGAAAACCAACCTGTGTCCCTTCAGTTACCCTTTGCGTTCCAGGGCCACGGTAACTCTTTTGAATAATTCCACACACTCGATTATGCTACAGTTCAATTATGTAAAAAAAAAAGTACTCCAAAGTAATACGATACGTGTTTCCCGACAGAAGCATTCACGTGAACACTGATAACGCTGCAACACTAGATTTCCCCGAGGAAAAGCTTGCGGAAGTCGGTTAACACTCGCTCCATGTAAACCCAAAAAAAAAACTGAATATGTCTGTGTGTAGTGTGACGTAAGATCTGCAAACAAGCTAACTGGATACCGAATTTTTGACCCAATTTTAAGATAAAATATACAGCAATAAACAATTGGAAGTATCATACAAGAGATCTTGAAGTCACTACTGAATTAAAATATGAGCTTGACGGGTTACAATATCTACTCTAAAAATCTTTGCGTTTTTGGTAAACTAGGACTATAAAGTATGATTTGTAGAAGAAAAAAATACAGTTACATTTCACACATCACTTTATAAACAGCAGTAAGTAGAATTGATTGGAGAAGGACCTCAGTAATTTGGTTAACTTATAACATAGATACCGAATAAACAACAGCAATAGATAAAAACTATAATTCTAGAACAACAGACCAGGTGTAAGAGTAGGAGAAGAAACGGTGTATCCATCAATACTGTCTGTTCAAGATGTGACCAGAAAGAAGCCTCATGATTGCAAGAATATTAGAATACTGAGACTGAAGATAGAGATGATAACTTGGTAGACCTAAATTTTGTAAAGAGCTGCGAGATTATGAATGACATTTACATAAAAACTGTTATTGTGCAGTAGATAAAGGGTAGATAGAAATTATAGATTGTCACGCGCAATCCTCGTTTACTACTTCTACTTTGTCCAGTTTCTTAGAAATCAGTTAGACGAAAACGTAATGTGTATTTTGCAAATAATTTCCCAGTAACTCCGGTAATATTGCGGACAAAGCCACAGGCTACATTGTAGTACAGTGTAATTTAACATCATATTTTACGATCTTGTTTACATAGGGTTACGAGTCACGAATCTTTCATTATTGCTAGTTAGGAAGATACTTTTTTAGAGCTGATATCATGAGTATTCAAGTTCGATTACATCGTCGTTAATAGTTTTTTCATTGCGATAATTAAAATTGATTGCTCTTGTAGTCTTCGGAATGTGACCGGTAAAATCAAATGGTTTATTGCCTCAGTCAAGGAGATTCATTGAACTTGGTCTTCCGATTCCGCGGTCTAAACGTAGATAGGTGACACATACTTGCGAGCTTAAATCTCCCCCACTTCGGTCATAATGGTCCAATTAGTGTCAAGTTGTTGACCTTAAATGGCCTTGAATACGGCAGCCTCCGGCCGTCTTACACGCAACGATAAAATCTGACATGTATGAACGTTAGTTCGTCCTACATTTTCCCTTTCAAAGGCAGCGGAAATCAAAGACACATTTTACTATATAACTAAATTATAATAGAGTAAAAACTTATACTTTACTTTCTATTTGGAACCTAATTGCTGTTGTTTACGACTGTAGTTAAGCTGTCTGGCTTTTCTATTGTCTGCAACAATAACTAATTAACCCACTTGTCTGTCACTCAAACCGTTCATTGAGATGATTTTTTACTTTAGTTCTGATGATTTTACTTTTTTTAATTGATCACTATATTTTCCGCAGAACCCAAGCACGACAGATGTTTTCGCTCCGCAGATGTTTCAAAGCTTCAATTTTTTCTCCAATTTTTGGAGACCTGGCCTACTTATAGCGGAATAATGTTGTAATAAATATTCAGTATACGATGTCTACATTGTTTACGGATTGACCCGAATATTTTTTATTAACACTGAAATGTTGATAAATTGTAACGGGTCATTACACGCAGGCTCATGTTTTGCTAATTTCGGTGGTATTTTTTATTTGTAGGTTTTCAGATGAAAATAATAATTTATCTTATTCTCGAACACGATAACTGAAACTTGTGTTCTAGAATAAGACAAGTTAATTTTTTCATCTGAAAATCTACAAATAGAAAATACCACCGAAATTAGCAAAAAATGAGCTTGCGTGAAATGACCCTAACAATTCATCCAAAATTAAAAATTATTTTAAGTCAGCGACAACTTATTGAAAGTTGTTTTAGAGAAGGATATGTTGAAAACCGAGAAAAGAAGTTAGTTTTAATCAAGGTTTGTTTTATTCTAGCATCATTGTCGAAGGCTTTATAAGTTCCTTATTCGTCAAGGTCGAGGTTTCCACCATCTAAGGACCCTGGTATCGTGCCAGAGTCATTGAAATCCTCGCGACATTTTTTTATACTACTCATACAACACTTTTATAGATGAATTAGTTTGAGAAAACATTAAAATCATGGGCATGTTATTTATATTGTCGTGATTATTTTTTATGATTGCCGGGATCTTTAAGATTAAGAAGTCAAGATGGCAGAAAACAAAAATATTCTGTGTAAGAAAACCACTTATATCTCAAAATCTATAGATTTTTAACAAGGATAGAACATTTCGTAATCGTAAACAAAGCGCTAGCAACGATGAGGAAGAAGTGAGCAAATTCAATTTGCGAACAATCTCATAATTTGCGTGTTTATGAAAGCTCTGAATTGCTAAACATCTGTGAATTGAGCTGATTGACGTGAACAAATTCACGAGGCACGCTCTTTGCTACGTTCAGCCGTAAAAGAATTAATGAAAACGCACGTACATGTAGAGCGGACGAATTTAGCAAACATACAGATGGATACAAGTTCAATGGCAATAACTCATGAATACTGAGCGTCAGTTTATGGGTGAAACGTGGGTGTTTTGGTACAAAAAAACATATGTTAATTCGTTGCAAAAAAATTGTATCGCCGGTTCACATATTACTAGGCAAAAAGGTGAACAGTTAGCATAAGCGGCGTGGGTGCAATGTATACTAGGAGGTCAGTTATGTCGTCATGTCGGTACAATAAACCACGGTAAAGGCATCGACCTCTCGTTCATTTATGGTATGATAAAGCCGCCATTACAGGAGTAATTTTCGAATATGCGTATGGTATTTTAATGGTCGGTTTTGGTGACGGTTGCGTAGTTAGGGTAGATTACTGGAAGTTTAGTTGGAGCAGTTATTGCCTGGAGGTGGTTGACAGGCGAATCAAAGGTCGTTATACCCACCCCCTTGAACTATTGGTGTGAACAAACTCTAGCTTGAACTGTATCGCCTTTTGTGTTGAATTTCGTCGTGGAACCTAGATCTTGAAAAAAGTTTTACTCTAGTGCTATGCGGGAATTTCTGAAAAGGACACTCGTGGTCCTAGAACGCAAAGGGCAACTGAAGGCAATTGCCCTTTAGGACTACGACGGGACACAGGTGTGGTATTACTTAGTAAAAGTCTGACACACCTGCGCTATACTAGAGCAGCAGAAGTCGAGATGTCCCACCTCAAAAAATAAAATCCGTTACTTAACTCGTAGTCCGATCAGAATAGAAAATATAAATGCGTTCAAAGAAATACCAGTTGTATTAGGTGATTGGTATTAAAATGGAATAAATCGTTACTACAGCTAAAATCTTCCTTACTTTTTTATCCTTACAGAAGTTTTTTGTTTTAAGTCATGGAATCCTTGACCTTTTCACACTACTCGCTGCCAATTTTCATAATACGTGTAATTTATTCAAGAGCAAGTCAAACCTCTAGAGATTTTATTTCTCAGTACATCGAACAAAGTTATAACTTAACAAACAATGTTTCCTAAGTTTGGCAAATATGTTATATATTCTCTTCGGTTACACACATTGATTGAAGCGTCATACTTTGTGGTAATGTGCAATATACTGGTGGTTTAATATAGAGCAGTGACGCCATAATTTTCGCGTAATATTGCGAAAGGGTAACAAAGTTAAATTGAAATGAAGCCTTACTGGTAAAGGGGGATTTTTTTATTGAAAGAAAATACAGCAAGGGATATTTTTAGAGGTTGTACGTAGAGGTAGATTTCGACATAACAGTATAGCTAGAACTAAATTAGACCAATGCACACGTGTAACGCCTGATTTGTAAGTAGAACGACGTCGCGTGGCGTAGATCAAGTGTAGCTCTACAAGTCTAGTTTCGATATAAAATGTGTGGAGACCGACGCACCCAGATCGCAGTGTAGTTCTAGCTTAAGGCCTAGTGTTCACGGACGCGTAGCTTTATAGACGCGTATTTGTCGTATACTCCTGCTTACAGCTTAAACATACAAATGAAACTGTCGACGAAGTGACAACGTCATGCCGTCGCGGTCGCGTCGTTATCGCGACACAGGCGTAGACCAAGCGTGTAATGACAAATACGCGTCTGTGAAGCTACGCGTCCGTGATGGCTAAACTGTTATGAAGAGGTATTTAATTTAAAAATATTGTATTATAAAAGGAAAAAATATGACGACAGCCGAAACCAGGAAAAATATCAAAATTATGTGTATATAACTACTACCTATAAATAAACAGTGAAAACAATCTAATTTAGCGCATTTATAACACTTTAACTGTTTTCAGAGCCATATCGAGGCAAATCGATTCGACCAATCAATTTGAGGGACGATAAAATGTCCACAGCACTCACTTTAATGCCGCCATCAAATGCGTTAAGGTCTCACAATGATTCAATTTCTAACCAGAAGACCATAAAACCTAGAAAATAAGATAATCTACATTTTTTTTTTAAATCTACAGCACTTTTGAAGAGTGGGTACTTGGCTACTTTTTTAATAATTTGTTTAAAAATTAACTTCTAACTTGTAAGATGATATATCTACATAGGTGGTGACTGCTGAGATGAGGACTAATAATGAAGTATGAAAGAAAATATACTGGCAAGAGAATGATACAGGGATCCGCAGATACAAGAACTGACCACGATAAATGGACCATTGTTTGTCTATGTCAATGTGGATGATTTGGTACCCCAGCTGCAACATTGCAATGCAAAATACAGGCTGTTTTGATTAAACATGTAAATGAAATGGAAGAATGGTATCAATTTTACTTATACTCGTATATTGCGACATTTACAAGAGATGCGAATGGCAGGAAACAAACAATTAGGATTAATGGAACGATGATATATCTATGTATCAGTCTTAATAATACCGATTGAATCTACATATCAGCCCAAGTTCGTCTTACCCTATTGAATGAAATTTTCATGAAACTACCAATGGACAGGGTAAGACGAACTGAGAGGATTGTCTTGATGATTGTAATGAAATTCCTTAAAAAAAAATATACCTAGTTTGGCCGCCAATCACATATAAATCAACATACAACTTGAGACTGATCTGTAAAATGCATAAAACTTAAGAAAATTTTGATTTTCACGTACTATCTTGCAGCATCTCTTTAAGTCAAGAATTGGGATCTTTTGCTCGCTTTTTCCAATCTACAAAGCCTTAGACCATATGCGTAGACATAGATAGATAGCCGGCCTTTCGACATTTTACAGGATGCATTTTGGAGGGTATGCGCGGAAATTACATGACTTGATTTCGCCATCAGGTGATAGAAAGGTTCTTTGGATAAGCCGACGTTAAGCGAGTGTCCATCCTTACATTGTTAACACTTCTAAGATCCTGACTATGCGTTTCGCCACATCATTTATACCTTATAATTTAAGTGACTTCAAGGCTAAAGTCAAAGCTCTTAATAAACTACTGCACTTCATCATCAACGAATTCATCACTGCTTCTCATAAGGAGGGATCGTAGTCAAGCTCTAGTTTATATAATCTATATATTATATAAAAATGAATCCCTATTTCCTTGGTCACGACATCACGCGTGGCCGGACCGATTTCGCTAATTCTTTTTTTATTGTTGTGTTCGTTATTGTGCGGAGAAGGTTCTTGAAAATTAGGGTAGAGTAGGGTGGTGTAGGGTACAGTAAGGTAGAGTAGGGTAGAGTAGGGTAGAGTAAGGCAGAGTAGGGTAGAGTAAGGTAGAGTAGGGTATAGTAGGGTAGGGTAGAGTAGTGTAGAGTAGGGTATAGTAGGATGGAGTAGGGCAGAGCGGGAGCGAAGCCGCGCGGGCAAAAGCTATTTATATAAAAAAAATGCTTTCCATCGGGCTGATAGTGTGGTCAATTTCTTCACTGTCTACCATAAAACATCCTATCCAGAGAAAGACTATTAAATTAAACTATCTGATCAAAGATTTCTTTCATACTTATTCATTTACGACCTATCACGACTGGATTTAGAAAACCGACGCTCTTTTTATGCGGAAGTTTCAATATATCGGAGATTTCTCAGTGTGGCCATAACTTTAGTTAATAAGCTTAAAGAGTCAAAGTAGTTTTATGAGCTGTAAACAGGAACTGTTAAATTATGAGAACAGATGGTCAACCGCGGAGATCTGAAGGTTTTACTCGTATTAGTGAATAATATTAAAACTTTGAGTATGCGTACCTACTGTGTAGGGCTTCGGTCAGGAGGTGGATAACGTGGAGAACAGTGACGTCATTTTGGCATCATGTTACTTCATGGTAAGTATATTTACAACAAGTAGGTACTACATTATAATATAATAAATAGGTAAGTTTGTTTTTTTGTTTGTAGGAAGTAATCTCTGAAAGTAGTTGTCCGATTACGAAATTTTTTTTTACCGATAGTAAGCTGTTTTATTCCTGAGTGACATGTTATGTACGCAGGCGAAGCTGCGTGCAAAAGTTAGTACCCAACGTTTTCCTAAAATTTTGCCATTATCTACAAGTTTAGCTTAGGAAAAGGTAAGTACGAGTATTTACAACTATTCGATCGTATTATTTTTCCATTTTAAAATGGTTCATATATCTGCGCCCGATTTCCTTGATCACCTTGTTGAGTCAGTTCCATATCTAACAGCAATAACACGGTAGTATTTCTTCCCAAATCTCGAAAGAACTACAGAGCAATTGATTTCGTATCTTTTTGTATTGGTATATTCTATTGATAGATTAAAAGGAAAATTGAACCCCCGATTGACATGCCAATTTTAGGCGTGAACTTTTTTCCTTAACAACAACAAAAGCAGAGGTGTGTGTTGGTGTTCACATAATGTGTGCCAATGGCGATATTAAGTGCGATGTATTGAAGGCCGAGCCTAGGTCCATTTACCGGACACCATACCAAGCAAACACCTATAGAAAACTACGTAGCAGCTAATATCCTAACATTTTGCAGTCGCTTCTCTACCTTTTTTTTAATAGGTATAAACTAATGCTTGACTGCGATCTCACCTGATGGTAAGTAGATGCAAACGTTGATGGTGAGGCGCACTAGTTTATTAAGAACCTATTCACTTTAGCCTTGAAGACACTTATATTACTGTTCCAGTCCTTCGATGTACGCGGTATAAACGATGAGGCGAAACGCTTAGTCCAAACCGTAGAGGTTTCAACAACGTAAGGGTTAATACTCGCCGTAGGTCTGGTTGTCCACAATGGTAGAAAAGAGATGGCGGAATCAAGTCATGCAATTCCCGCGCACACTCTCCAAAATGCATCCTGTCATCAAATCTACAAAGCCTAGAGGTCTTTAACCTCTAGGCTTTGTAGATTGATTATCAATTAATCTCTACGCACTCCTTTCCACTGAGTCCAAAGCTTCTAGATGCCTACCAAAAATACATATGTGCACGTTCAAGATGATGCCTCTTATTGACGATATTGGAAACAGTCTTTTGTTCCATTATATGCCATTCAACGTATCCGCTATATTCGCGACCTCGACCAAATACTTTCTCCGTTTTACATCATATCAGCACTCTCACTCCTTATGTTAACACGTCACTAAGACGAGCCTCTTATAATAACCCCAGAGAAACCATTTACAACGGAAAACGCCTTGAAAATATACACGTCAGATACATTGATGGAAAGCTACATAATGTTTATCGTTAATGTAAGTGTACAAAGAAATGGTTTTCTATTGACAAAGTTAAAGGTTTTATGAAAGAGCAAGGAGAAAGTTTTGTAAAGGTAAACCAGTATTGGTTAAAGAACTCAATATTTCGAAATATCTCATGAGAAATGTCTATACAATTAGAAAATATCTTCAAAATATTCAACGGTCATCAGCCAATTCAATATACCAAGACCAAATTCCTTCTCTCCGGCAGAACAACTGCAATGGCCAATTCGGAAATCTCTGAACCGACTGCAGGTTTAGGTTGGCTGCTGCAGATATAATCTGGTCAAACTGGATACCCATGACCCATTACAAATACATTGCCAATGTGGAACCCCTTCATAGAATATGCGTAACCTCCTTTCCTGCCCAGCATATACAACTACCTTCAACTTCCACAACATAAACGAGGCTAGCGACAGAGCTGTCCAGGCGGCTAAATATTGGTCGGACAATACGATACCTTAGACTTGAAATATTCATTATTTATACCATTCTTACTTAGGGAACTATGCATCATCCTTATAAGTGTTAGGAAAACAATGCAATGTCTTTGAAGTTATCTTTCACAAGATGCCATCATCGCTTCTTTCTTTCAGATTACAGGAAAATGAATGGAAGTATGTACGTATGTAAAAAATGCGTTTGTTAATTCTTTCATACATTTACAGTGCTGTAATTCATGCATATTATCGTACAATCCTCTGGGTGAAGTAATCGGTACATACATCATCGTATGATTATGACTGTTACGCCATTCAAGGACTTAAATGGAATGTATTACTCAATTGTACAACTGTGTTCCTTGATAAGCACGGAATTGAATTCATTTGGTAGTGGAACAATCTCTTATCATTACTGAATATTTTGTACTGATCCTTCTTTTCCAGTTTTTTCATAATTTTTATTATCTCGCGATTAACTCAAAAACTACTAAACGGATTTTTATGCGGTTTTCATCCGACATTTCATAGACGGAGTGTATAATAGATACGTAATGTGTAGAAAAAACCGAGCATTTCAAATATGCCTACACACGTGCGAAGCTGAGGTGGTTTCCTAGCTGCAACTATTTCTTTCAACATAAACTTTGTTATGGCTTATAATTTGAGTTTTTACAACATGCTGTAGATTATTCCATGATTGATTTTCTCTGCACAGAAGCAATGTATGGAAAATGAGCAAAGATTGCTTCTGTGCTAGTCATTGCGATAACCATGCCATCAATTTCACATGCAATTCCAGTTTTCTCGCATGCCACTTATCAGACGATCGTCCGCTGACTAATCAGCGCATGCGCAAGTAGATCAGTAAATTATCTGAAGTATGCTGAAGTCATGAGCGTTCGTCGACCGCGGGATGTTGTCACATACGCATTACACCTATGCCTGTTTGTCTTTGGACCAATGTCCACAGTCCAGTCCACAAGGAGATGAGTCGCTGACGATTCCGACACAGTGTCCAAATCGACGATCCAGAAACCACCAAAATTGAAGCTGTACAGTCAGATAAAAAAAACTTTTAAAATATAATCTGAAGATATTTATTACCCAAGCTACCTTAAATTCAAAGCCTTTACGATTGCATCACTGCTTACCATCAGGTGGGATCGCAATCAAGCACTAGTTTAAATAAGAAAAAAAAAATCCACCCTAAAATAGTTTTAGTAACGTTTTTTGTTAAAAACCTAATTGCAAATTTTATGATTCACTGTCAGTATTTGGGGAAAATTGATTAGCGGTAAATACACAGTTGATCACTTTGCGAGTAACAGCAAATAAATTGTATTTTATTGTTTTTACCGGTTAGCTTCTTATTGAGATCACTTTGTTGTCTGTCTACCAAAATCCTTTACTCAGGAACGCGTGGAGGTGTAATGCTGAAATTAATATATTATCATATACTTAGATCGACTACCCCTTGAAGCAGTGAAAAAATTAAACTTTTAAATCAACGGAATCTAAAAATAAGGTACATAATACTACGTTTAGGCGCACATTTGGAAACTTGCAAGGATATCAAAACCTATAGAGTACTTTCCGTTGACGTATAATCTTGAAATATAGCAAGAAGCAAGGTCTCACAGCAGAAAACCATAAATTGTAGTTAAGCAAGTACTATCACTTGCAAAAGTCCATAAGAATTCTTAAAACTTATTCGTTTGACGTTTAGTTTGACTTACGACCTTTTATTTTCAAGTTTCGCCAACAAATGATTGAAATTCACAATTTCATCAACTTATCATAAGTCAAGATGGCCCAGTGGTATAGGCACACAGATTGAAGCGCAAATCAGCGTGCCGCAAGTTCAAATCCCACGCAATTATTGACTTTTTGTAAGTTCTTACCCGATTGGAAGTTATGTATTTGCATTACATATATTAAATTATTCTTTAACTTGTTCACACATTTCTTAGAGTTAGAAAGGTAGATCACAAAAAAACTAAATAAAGAATTAGATTTCTGCGAGGTAGACATGAGTTTTAACTTAACCGAAATGAACTGTCGTTTGGTTGTAGTTGTTGGTTAGTGACGTGAGGTTGACAGTATTGTAATATTCGCAAAATGCAGGCTAATATTAGTATTGAAGTGAGGGCGACTATCATTGAGGTCTTAATAAAACACAAATATCTGAAGAAACCGGACTGAATGTGAGTATAATAGCTATTAATGAATTGTAACTTTATTACAAATTAATCTTCTAATTAAAACGTATGCCATTTATGAATCCATTCATCGTATCTTTATGAGGTTTAAAAGAGAAATACGTAAATCGTTGGGTTTATTGGATTGGTTATTGGATTAATAAATGCAGTTTTATTTTAAAATTATATTCAATAATTATGATTATTAACATTTTATATAATGAAAATGAAGTGAAGTAGGTATAGCTGCCTAATATATATTTTTTTTTATTTTAGAAAAATACTGTAAATCTTTGGCTAAAAAGATATGAGGAAGAAGGTAGCCTTGCTAGTCGAAAGAGGAGTGGGAGACCGAAGCTTATTAGCGAGGCGCAGCGACGACATATGGTGGACGTATACGAAACGAATGGTTTCGCACCAACGAGACATTTTGCGGAATTATATGACACCTCGATGGATACTGTTCGCCGTGCACTTCACGCTGAAGGCGTGCATCACAGAAAACCTGCTAAAAAGCCGTACTTGACAGAGAGGCACAAACAAGAACGATTACGTTTCGCACTAAATATTTAATGTTAACTAAACTAAATGGCCTACCATTTTATTTTAACATATCTGTGATTATTCGTTAACAAACACTGTATTATATTGTGTTTACTTTCGTTTAAAACAGCTATATCTTTTAACTTGTGCCATCGCCTCATCTTAAGAATGCAGTGAACTCGCTATCAATTTTGTTGACAATAATCATGAGTCTATTTCGTTTTTTATTCTTCTACCCGCACTGTTTTAACATAATACTATAGTTCAATTTATTTTTCTCATCTAATTGACGATTATCTTGTGAGAACTAAAGTTCTTTTAACAGAAATTGAGGTTTGGTTTCAATCTTCTTTTCGTCAAGAAAATGAACAATTAAGCTATGACCTCAATACATTCATTGTGACGTTACACAAAAATAAAATGTTTACAAAGTCCAAATCATATATCACTTTTCAATAAATAACTGGATATAAACAATTACCTATATTTTATTTTATTAAAATTTGAATATCCGTTCATTGTTACGTTATTCATATTATGAATGGTCTAAGTGGGTATACTTCCAACAAACAATCTTAGGCGTAACATAGATAACGGTTACAAGATAACTTTTTGTCTAGGTAACAATTCGACGTCACAATTCTCATAAATGTTTAATTTGTAAATATAAAGAATAAACATTTTTATTAAACACGTCTTTTTATTTCCACCTTATAACATCGAAAAGATGTAACAACTAAATAATTGCAAATTACGAATGTGATTCTTCTTGTGGTTAATAGATCACATTCGTAATTTGCAACTATTTAGTGCAAAAAATGCAATAGTATTTTTCATAGAAATATAAAAAAACAACTATATCAACATAGATTGGGAATTTCAAAGTAAGAAATAACTGCAACGGACCGACCATGATTTGAACTCGGGTTACGTGATTTGCGAATCCAACACTTAGTTCACACGGCTACCAGCACATGACGAATTTGCGCGAATTTTGCTATGGTAAGAACAGAAAAGTAATAATGTTTTTAAGCTCAGTGCGACGACAGTTCCTTAGTGTGTGTTATCTGTGGAATGTGGATACTCATACATGCGCACACATACGCACGGCAGTATCGCGCTCGCTCGGTTCGTAGCAATGTAATCTTTAGCGCTCCTATGGACTTTTGCGGCCTTACTGTACATCACAAAATAATTACTTTGCAATTTTTGTGATTCGGAAAAATCATCAAGATGCGAACGAACTACTTATATACTTAGGTAAGTTAGGCACGTTTGTACGGAGCTCTTGGTATACGACTCTGTATATATAAGTGTGTACATTCATTCTTATAAATAAATAATAAAATATCGCAAAACTAACTGTTGCGAAATCCATCAATCAATTAATCCTTAATTCAACAACGGTTTGAGCAATAAATCGCGAAGTAAAAGTAATCGGATTAGCGAAGGTTAGCCGTCAACAAACAAAATCGGCGATACAGCACAATAATCCGCTAAAAGTAACACAGTAGACATTGACATAACACGATCTCGAATAGACAACGATTATCGTGATAATCTTTTAAACATTGGATATAGTGTAAATAAAGCTAGAAATACATTAGACCGACGCACGTGTAACACGCCTAATTTGTACGTAGATCGACGTCGCGTGGCGTCCCGTGGCGTGGATCAAGTGTAGACATCTAATATCCAACCCACGCTGGACCCGCGTGGTGGATTACGGCCCATTCCCTTTTCTAGAGGGGCACCTTAGACCAGTCGTGCGAACATTACAAGGTCGATTAAACTGTGAATGTTACAGCTACACCGATTAGGGCGCGTCGGTCTTCATACATTTTATATGAAAACTAGACTTGTAGAACTACACTTGATCCACGCCACGTGACATCGTTCCACGTACGACGCGTTCCAAATGAGAATAGGATCGCCCGCCATGTTGTGACGTCGATTTACTGTCAAATCGAGAAAAGAAATTTTTAAACATTAATTAATTCACGAAAAATTTAATTTATTTATGAAATGTGAACGAAAAAAGTAACTAATTACTCATCTCTAAGTTCTTCAATTTTGCCAAAATTTCTTAGATTTGACAGTACGACGAGACGTCAAAACATAGAAATCGGTCCTATTCTCATTTGGAACGCGTAGTACAAATTAGGCGTGATAACGTGTGCATCGGTCTAATGTAGTTCTAGTTTTAAACTTTGACTCGGACTCCGCTCGTGCTCGGCTCCTCTAGTGTAGACCCACCTCAAAAAATAATGCGAGCATTTGACAAATGATAGTCGCTCACCATACTAAAATAGAATGACACATCCTTCCAAACAAATCCACAATGCAGAACCATTAACGGGGTAGCTTCCTATAACAGTGAAACTTCAGTTACCGTAATTACTAACCCAGTGGTCTATTCACAAAAATGTTACCGTTAGAACATCTGTCAATGAAAACAATCGGATCTGTTCCGCTACTGTTTGTCGCTGAACTTTAGATACAATGTGGGTGTATTGTATACCCGTGGTCTGATTGCCAGCGGGAATTACTGATTAACTTATTGATAAAAACAAGTAATATGGAGACCAAAGAAAAGATGGATGTTTGTAAGGAGTGGTATGCAAGAAAAAGATGAGATAGTGTGACGGAGTGAAAGAAGAAATTCCATGTTGTCAATGAAAACAACCGAATCTGTTTCGCTACTGTTTGTTGCTGAACTGTAGATACAATGCGGGCGTAAGCTCGTGGTCTGTATACTAGCGGAAGAATAAATTATTGTTAAAAAGCAGTTGTGATTTATAAATATTGATTGGCACCAAAGAAAAAAACGGATGTTTGTGAGGAATGGTACGCAAGACAAAGATGAGATAGTGTGACGGATGATTGGACGGAGTGAAAGAAGAAACTCCACGTTGTCAATGAAAACAATCGAATATGTTCCGCTTGTTTGTTGCTGAACTGTAGATACAATGTGGGCGTAAGCCCACGGTCTGTATGGCAGCGGAAATTAATGAATATTTATTGATAAAAAAAAGTAGCCGTGATTATAAATATGCAAAGAAAAGATGTTTGTTTGTGAGGTATGGTACGCAAGAAAAGAATGAGATAGTGGGACGGTTGATAGGATGGAATCAAAGAAGAAACTACGTACTGTCAATGAGAACAATCGGATCTGTTCCGCTACTGTTTGTTTTTGAACTTTAGACACAATGTGGGCGTAAGCCTGCGGTCTGCATGCTTGCGGAAATTAATGAATAATTTATTGTTAAAAAAGAGGTTGTTATTTATGTATATGTATATTGACGGGGACTAAAGCAAAGATGGAAGAAATGTGTGAGGCAAGAAAAGGATGAGATTGTGGGACGTTTTATAGGACGGAGTGTACGAAAGAAACTCCATGTAACAAAGTCCAAGCACAGGATCATAATGATGCTTGTGCTGCATATTGTTCGAAAGAGATACCGTGATCCTTGTAAAGGGAAACTGACGAAACTGCTCTGGGTAGAGCGAGAAAGAATGCCAGACTTTCACTGACTAAAATCCATTCGTGTCCCTTCAGTTGCTCTTTGAGTTTCATGGCTACGGTGACTTTTTCGTATAATCCAGCAGTCAAAAAAAAACAACATAGTCAATAACTCAATAATGATGACTGTTTGACTGCGGTTGATGATCCACATACTGCGGTTGATAGTTTGCAATAACTTCATTGCAGAAAGATAACGTTTCGCAATTCCTTATCACAAAATAAATTTCATTACATGATAAATGTTTGTAGTACTTTTCCGAAGCAGGTCAGTGTACTATCAGGTTGTCTAATAAACAATTTTAATGATATCTTAGTTACACAGCTTATGACAATGTTTGTTACGTGATGCTCTTTAGTTGATAGCGCAATTGGGTCGGTTGGCGACCTCGTAATCTCAGCTGATGGCTGTCTCAATACATTACTGGCTAGGTTTCACGAATTTCGCCTAGTAACTGAGTTACCTTTTACGATTTATTTAACCATTGCCATTTTTCTTTTTTGGCGGGACGACTTAAAAAACGTTTTGGGGATATATTCATTGTGCGTACAGCCTTAGCTATCGCTTGCAATACTGCTTACCATCAGGTGAAATCGCAGTCAAGCACTGGTGTATTTCAACTAAAATAAATAAATTTCCCTGCCGGAGTCTCTGTTTCCTGATAGCTATAACCTGGAGGCCTTTAAGTCAAGAGTGAATAGGTTTATTTCTAGACAAGCGTGCTCCATCGTCGGCCACATCGTCGCTTTCCATCAGGTGAGATAGTGATCAAGTGCAAGTCAATCAATTTTTAAATAAAATATGGCATCCTTACAAATTGTCAATAGGTGGCCTAGAGCCGGGAACAATGGAAGAAATGGAGAGAGGTTTTTGCCCAGCAGTGGGACAGTACAGATTGGGTATAAAGGCTCACACAACCTTCTTCTTCATCCTGCCCTTATCCCATATTACTTGGGGTCGGCGCAACACGTTTTCTTCTTCCATTCTGTCCTGTCACCCGTCAAACTATCACTAACTCCCTCAAAGGCTCACACAACCAAAACGAAATATCGCATATCACAAACATATCCTCACTAATACCTACATGTCATCCTTTTCTTTATACACTGAAAGGTCTATTTAACTAATATTACGTGAGACGTTATCTACTGTGGGTTGAATAATTGTCCTAAATTCCTTATTGAGATTTACCAGCTGATAATATTAACACCATTATTATTCTAACCGTAAGTTATAGTAACCTCGGTTTTATAAACGTGCTGGCCATATTATAAAACATGTGTTATCCATCTTCAGATTTTGTTTATAAACATTGAGGAATAGTTACGTCGTATTGCGATTTGCGGAAGAAATCTTACGAGTCACCTTGGAAGTTCAGACGTAGCCTTTAAGAGAAAAGAACATCCACTAAGAAATGTTTGTATGCAGATAAAATTAAATGAAGGCAAGCAACATGTACGTGTTCAAAATAAAGCTTTGCATAAAGCAGTAGAGAGAAAAAGGTTTCGCTAATGTTCGCCAGCGGAGTTTCATTCTCTGCAAGACATCGTCTATTTACTTTCAAGTAAACTCGTGTACCTACATTTTCGTCTGGCATTGAAAAACTGTAGCAATCAAAGAGAAACGTATTTTTTTCGTGTTATTGCTAAGTTTTTACCTGAAATTAAAGTGTACAAGAAATTAGGCATTAAGGCATTAAACCCGCCTATGTACTCTTATGTTGCATGAAGTTTTAATAAATAAATGATAAGTGATAGTTATTCAAATACGTTAAGTATAAATAAAACTTTTACACGTAATTTTTTTCGTTAATTTAAACTAGATGATAGCCAAAGAAGCCTGCAAGGTTTTCCCGATGGTGTCCTTATGGTACTTATTTAGAAAAAGAAGTAATTCCTACCTTTTAGCCCATTTGTATAGCCTTTTAAGTATACTTTGATCTAACAAGCTTACGGTTTGCAGATATTTGAGACAAAGAAAGAAGAGACCCATTTTTTGCTTGATGCGGATACTTTTCATAATATATTTATTTCTATGTATTATACAAGAATGTAAGATAGGTGTAGTATTTGGAAGTGAAATAAAAAAAAATACATATACAACACCATGTTTGACCAGTTATTCCAAGATGATCAGATAATAGTATCTAAGTTGCCGTATAAAACAGGTAAGTCAACCATAATTGACTCCATATTCTGAGGTGTTAGTACTAAACTATAATAATAAAGTGTTTACTAACATAACTGTTGAATGCCATGCTGTTCAGTTAATATGTACAGCTAATATTGCAAGTTCAATGGTTCACATAAAACTTTATCGTTCGATACTATAATCTATTTTATGCTATAATGGAGTCTTGTCCAGTATACTATACCTCCATATCCGCGCTAAGAACGTATAGAACCAGCTCCAAGATAAACACGACATAGGCCCACTAGAATGTATAAACCGCGTATCATACCCGTACCTAACGGTTAACATACGCGGTTAAAACCCGTATGATCACCGCTTCGCCATCAGCGTGCACCGGTTTGGCATGTGTAAATTTTGCTGATACCGATATGCCCTGTGTTTGGCACGTGACGGTGCGGATAGATACAATAGAATAAAGTTTATTGTACATACACCAAAACAGTAACAATGACACAGAAATCGTATAGTGGATATAGTGACTGAGATTTCAATTTAAAAAATTGAAACTGTCATGGTTCTTTATGCATCTTATTTACGAATTCTCTCTACTAATAATAATAATAAAGCAGAAGAGTTTTTTTGATTTGTTTAAACGGGGTTTCCATGCGTGATCGAATAAAAAATGAAGATATCCGCAGGAAAACTAAGGTTGCCGACATAGCACAAAGAATTGCCAAACTTAAGTGGCAATGGGCAGGGCACATTGCTCGCAGAACAGATGGCCGTTGGGGCCGAAAGGTTTTGGAGTGGCGACCGCGTACCGGAAGACGCAGTGTTGGAAGGCCTCCTACAAGGTGGACCGACGACCTGGTGAAGGTAGCGGGAAACCGATAGATGCGGGACGCACAGGAACGTTCGATGTGGCGACGCTTGGGAGAGGCCTATGTCCAACAGTGGACGTGTATCGGCTGAGATGATGATGATGATGTTTAAACGGACTTATCTCTGGAAGTACTGGTTGAGTTTGATAAAACCTTTATGTGTAAGATAGCCAGATTCATGAAGAATAGTATAGGTTATATATTGTTACGCCATTAAACGTGAACCCGCCATATCTCCGAGAATATAAAGAGTAGCACGTAATAATTAAAACGCATTGCTGTTCGAAAGGTCTAGAATGGTTGTGCGTATCCAGACTTAGAAAAATCTCGAAACATCCACAAAGTACTTACAAGTAGTAGTTAGGTATTTATAGGAAATGGTACTCTCCGACGTTAACAATAGAGTCGAAATTCGCATGAAAGTGACTCTTATTACCACGAGTAATAAAAATAATTTATGACTTCGAGAAGCGATTCAATTGTTCTGGAATTCTGGATCGTTCGTGGGAAGTCGGTATCTAGAATTTTCTTGGCTCCGCATATAAATACGAGCCCTGGCCGGAAGCGAGTCAGTTGTGATTTCGACTGCGATCAAGAGCGAACTACCTAAGAGTGTAAAGTGATTTTATCTAACGACCTGAGCGATAGTGTAACGGTACTCTAGTGTTAATTGCGATTCGGATTATTGTTGACTGGACTAATTTGTTATTGTTTGTGGTGAATAAAGTTGTCTCTTAGTAAATCGGCATTTGATTACCCACGTACGTAACAACTGGTGTCAGAAGTGAAATGCCATTAACACCGAGAGACGACGAACAGCGACCACGAACAAGAAGGCAAATGGAGATGGATGCTGCGCGTCATCGTATGGAGGAGGAAGATCAGGCTGGTATGGTAGCAACAGAAGCTGCTGAGGCGCCAACAGGACCATCCTCGGAATTGAACCTCGCTGCGGTGTTGGCCGCCATGCAAGCTAGTATGGAAGCTGTCCGCCGCGACCAGGAAGCCGCTCGCCGCGAACAAGAGGCTAACCAGCGCAAGCTCCAGGACCTAATCGCAGCTAACCAGGAAGAAGCTCGCCGCGAACAGGAAGCCGCTCGCCGCGATCAAGAGGCTAAGCAGAACCTGATCCTCCATAAAATCGACAACGGCCTCGTCACGTTGGGCGAGAAGGTAAAGAATCTCACCTTAGAGGTCAAGGAGGTTTCCGCCCGAGCTGATAGCCTCGAAACAAGGATAGATGGCCACGAAGATCGCCTGCTGGACATCAACAAAAAAATTATCAAGCTCGAAGCACGCGAACCCGTTGCTGTTGGCTCACCATCGCACACCCCCTGTGCATGCGCCGCAAAATTTGATGTGCCGCATTTTGATGGCACGTCTTCCTGGACGGCATTCAAATACCAATTCGAAACATTGGTTAAGATAAACCGCTGGGATGATGAGCAGTCTTTCGCTGCATTAACTTTGGCTCTACGAGGGGACGCCCTGCTGGTCCTAGAGAACCTCCCTGCGGACGGCAGGACATTGGAGCGTCTCATGGAGGGACTGGACACTCGTTACGGAGACAAGCACCTCGAGCACGTTTTCCGCGCGCAGTTACGCGACAGAACGCAGAGGTCGAACGAGAGCCTCCAGCAGTGGGCAGTCGAGGTTGAACGGCTGGTCCGGCGTGCATACAGGTCGATGACACCAGAAACGGTGGAAGTTAATTTGGTGCAAGCATTCATCGACGGTCTACGGGATACAGAAGTAAGGGCTACGGTGCGACTCGGACACCACCAAACTCTGAAAAGTGCGATGGCACACGCTTTGGAAGTGGAAGCGGTACGAAAAGATTCTCGTACGCACAGAGTACGGGAAGTAGTGGTCTCGCCTTCAGTGCAACCACGTCACCGAGAAGTAGTGGCTTTTTCTCCAGCACAGTCCCGCTATATTCCAACGTGTTACGGGTGCAGAGAAAAAGGACACATTCGTACCGATTGTCCTAAGAAAAAGAGGGAAAGTGTGGACTCCGGAACTCAAGTCAACGAGGAGTCGTTAAACTACATGTCGCCAGGGCCGCGGGGCGGGTGCTGGCTGGTCAACTGAAGGCCCCAACCATCACCATCAATCAAGTACACAATGGAAAAGGGCATAACAATGCTGACGCCCTGTCAAGACGTCCATGTAATGATGACTGCAGACACTGCCAGCAGAATGAAGCCCGAGAACACGTTAATTTAATTAGGGCTGAAGGCAACTTCAAGAAGTCCCAGGAAGAAGATGACGATATTCGACCTATACTGGACTGGAAGCGTAGCGGAACTAGGCCCCAGTGGAGTGAAGTGTCGTCACACAGTCCCGTAACTAAGAGCTACTGGGCACAGTGGGACAGTTTAGTCCTAGAAAATGATGTGCTTTGTAGGAAATGGGAATCGAACGATGGCAAGGAGGTGACCACACAAGTGATAGTACCACGATGTGAAGTAGTCCCCCTGCTACAGGAAATACACGATGGTGCTTCTGGAGGACACCTGGGCATCAAGAAAACTCTACTGAAAGTGAGACAGCGGTATTACTGGCTCAATTGTAGAGATGACATAGAGCAATGGTGTCGGAAATGTACAGCGTGTGCATCTGTGAAAGGACCACAGACTAGGAGCAGGGGCAGGCTTCAGCTGTACAATGTGGGAGCCCCATGGGAACGCATCGCTATCGACGTCGCTGGACCTTTTCCAGTTACAAATGACGGAAACAAGTACATAGTGGTGATCCAGGACTATTTCACAAAGTGGCCCGAAGTCTTCGCCATACCCAATCAGGAAGCCACGACAGTGGCGAAGAAGGTGGTCGAAGAAGTAGTATGTCGGTATGGCGCACCTTTGGAAATCCATTCCGATCAAGGCCGTAACTTCGAATCTGCGCTGTTCCAGGAAATGTGTACACTTCTGGGAATTTATAAGACACGCACAACACCTGCGCACCCGCAGTCGGACGGAATGGTAGAAAGGTTTAACCAAACCCTGGAGAATCACCTGCCTAAGGTTGTCGATGACCATCAGAAGGACTGGGACCGGTATATTCCACTATTTCTGATGTCTTACCGATCGGCAGTGCATGATAGCACGGGACATACCCCAGCAAGAGTGAATTTCGGCAGGGAAATGAGACTCCCAGTCGATGCCATAACTGGCGTGCCACCTGACAAGACTAAGCCAGTTACGGACTACGTAAGTGACCTTCAAGATCAATTGGACGAAGTGCATAAACGAGTTCGTGAGAATAGCATGAACGCCAGCGTAAAAATGAAAACTAGATACGACCGTAATGCCAATGCCAAGGGATTTGAGGAAGGTACACTGGTCTGGCTCCACAACCCGCTTCGACGGAAAGGGAAGTCGCCGAAACTCCAAGCTCGATGGGAGGGACCTTACACCGTGTTAAAAAGGATTAATGACGTGACCTACCGCATCAAGAAAGGGCTAAGAGGGAAACCCAAGGTTGTCCATGTGGATAGATTGGCGCCGTATCACGGATCTTATAATGCTCGGGACGAGCATGACTAAGAGGGGGGCACTGTTACGCCATTAAACGTGAACCCGCCATATCTCCGAGAATATAAAGAGTAGCACGTAATAATTAAAACGCATTGCTGTTCGAAAGGTCTAGAATGGTTGTGCGTATCCAGACTTAGAAAAATCTCGAAACATCCACAAAGTACTTACAAGTAGTAGTTAGGTATTTATAGGAAATGGTACTCTCCGACGTTAACAATAGAGTCGAAATTCGCATGAAAGTGACTCTTATTACCACGAGTAATAAAAATAATTTATGACTTCGAGAAGCGATTCAATTGTTCTGGAATTCTGGATCGTTCGTGGGAAGTCGGTATCTAGAATTTTCTTGGCTCCGCATATAAATACGAGCCCTGGCCGGAAGCGAGTCAGTTGTGATTTCGACTGCGATCAAGAGCGAACTACCTAAGAGTGTAAAGTGATTTTATCTAACGACCTGAGCGATAGTGTAACGGTACTCTAGTGTTAATTGCGATTCGGATTATTGTTGACTGGACTAATTTGTTATTGTTTGTGGTGAATAAAGTTGTCTCTTAGTAAATCGGCATTTGATTACCCACGTACGTAACAATATTATCACGCTACAACTTACGGAAGCGGAGCAAGGACCAAAAGCGCAAGTGAAACGACATGGTGGACAGCTAGTCTTAAATAAATACTTCTAAAATTATTCGTTGTTCAAAATAGCATTTAAAATTAAAATTCATCTCTGAAAACCTTCACTATCTGTTACAGTGATCAGATACAAAGATAATACGAACACTAATCAATAAATCTTTCCCCCTACGAAGGAACTATGCATTTACAAATCAAAAATAAACGGTGTAGCGTTCACAATGAACTGTCATGCAGAACTGCAGTCTAATAATAGAGAGGCAGGAAGCGAGGTTCGTGATGATTGACTGGTACTGATGGATGGTGGGTTAACTTTCTCGGTAATCATCCGTTAAGGAGATGCGATGATAGACGGGAGATTAAAAATTGGTGCAGTCGGAGTGAGGTTAGTTTTGATGTTGGATTTATTCATGGGGTGGCTTGTGTTAAATTGTGGGTGTACTTATACTATTATATACACTTTTAGATCATACACATACACGTATTAGAACTTTGTCCGAAAGATGTCCACTGTTGGACATAGGCCTCTCTCTTACATCGCCACAACGACCGATCCTGTGCGTCTCGCATTCATCGGATTCCCGCGACTCTCACCAGGTTGTTTGTGCACTTTTTGGCAGACCTTCCAACGCTGCTTCTGCCTGTATGCGGTCGCTACTCCAGAACCATTCGGCCCCATCGATCATCTGTTCTGTGAGCAATGTGCTCTGCTCACTGCCAATTCAGTTTGGCAGTTCTTCTAGCTAGTTCCGGCAACCTTAGTTTTTCTGCAAACCTTTGCTCATGCTCATCCCTTTGGAGTATATAGTCGTGATATTATGTCATGATTTCAAGACTGTGTTTATCGAAACTACTTAATAAACAGCAGCGTACTAAATTAACCTTAATATAAATGTAAAAATACAATAACGAATAAGCTATCAAGATCCAAAACGGTTTGTTGAAAGTCGAAAACAAATTACTAGCTCCATAATAAATTCATAACTAGAACAAAACCGCGAAACCTTGGAATTTCAGAACAATAACTGAATGAAAGAAAAACAGAAAATCTACCCAACATTTTCCATTTTATTTAAACAAGTCCATTCAGTTTTAAAACTAAGAAAACTAAAAGGAAAGTTAGAAACAATGAGAAAATGGTACAGATTAAATGCGCATGAGAAAATTGTAGAATAATTTTAAAACTAGTTAAGTTACTGTAAATAAACCCATTATCCCATATACGTGTATGTTCAGTGCGGAATATTAATATGTTACATTTCTTAGTGAGTAACCTCTATATATTTTGCTCCGGTATTGAAGTTATTCCAATAATAAAATTGCTATGTTTTTGCGGTGTTTTGAAATATGCTATAATTTTAATGACTTCCTCTGAGAAATAAGCTTACGTAGCCATAATAAAATCTTTCATTCATATTTATAAAATTCATAAAGCGTATGACCATTATTAACAAAGCATTGTAGTACAATATGATACGATGTCTTCAATTCAATTAAGGCCAATGATGTCTGCATTTCGTGTTCTAATTTGTAATTAAGATGTATGTCATTCTGGGCATACACTTCCATTAAAAGTTGCGTTGGACTCTCTCGTGACATCATTCCCGAATTTCTTAACTCGCCCCTTAGCTCTGACGTCATTGCCCTATTTGTATCACAAAAGCTTTAATACAGATGACGTCGCTAAAATTACGTCACTAGTTTTCTCTGCTTACTGTAGAGGGTATTTCAGAAAAGCTTAATAACCCGTAATGATCGGAGAAGATAATTTGATGCAGAAATATGATCCAGGAAATTGGTTGAGAGACACTTATCTAAACAAGACCAACAACCGCAGAGCTAATTGCAGATCTATGGATTAGTAGACTAGTTACAAAGTGATAGACTTATTACAAGGTGGTTGAGAAATAATTGACGCAATATTATAATGAAGCCAACGATTCACATCTGTTGGTCTCAATACATGACAATGTTTAAAAGAATAATGATCAATCTAGAGAAATCGAAGATAGACACGAAATGCATGACAAAGCAAATGCTATTTATAAAAGAATTGAAAAATAACGAGAAATAAGACAACTTTTCATTGAAAAGACAACTTATAATCGAAGTAAACGAATACAAATCACTGTAGCAGACATCACGTATCTAATCAAAAGTATACCAGTACAGACTATCACAACAACTGTAGCTATTAGTACCAATAAAGTAATCAATGTGCAGCTTATTTGCATTAGCGGAAATTGCAGCAACCTTG
Source organism: Mythimna ferrago (assembly GCA_910589285.2). NCBI lineage: Eukaryota > Metazoa > Arthropoda > Insecta > Lepidoptera > Noctuidae > Mythimna > Mythimna ferrago. The sequence continues at coordinate 9,167,038 of OU342698.1, read as the reverse complement.
CTAATGCATGATTGGTTGTTTTGCAACCGTGCTGGCTCGCGATAAGTCACCAATAGGTCAAGTGGCTCCTTCTTGATATTTCCTGCCAGTTTGTTAACGTTTGTGAGTTGTTATGTGGACTATATTGCATATATCGTTGCTTAAATATAATAAGGTTTTTATGTGTGGAAACTTGTAGTAATAATGTTTGGTCAACCTTTCAGTAACCAGAAGTAAATTATTGCATATCTATAATATACAATATGCATTATATTGAAAGTCATGTAAAACGGTATCTACCTACTCATTATTCAAAGAGATTGATGGAAAAAATGCTGCATCATCGCCAAATGAAATAGTATACCTACGAGCACGAGGAAGAAGCTAATAAAATGATTACAGATAAAAAAAAATGCCTATAAAGAAATAAATAATGACACTAGCAAATTAATCAACATTCAACATTGTCGTACAGATGGTTTATTTACCCCGATGACACTTGAAGACCCCCGCATGGAAAGGTTATAAAAATAAACACGTCTTTCTTTCATAATTACTGACTCAGTCTTACGATATCATACTTCACTTTTATGTACGTGTAGTTACCGTGTAATAAAAAGAACGTAAATGGAATATATAGGACTCATTTACCGAACAAAAGATCCATTGCAGGAATTGAACGGACATGAAATGAGTGATATATATTAGAAGGGTCAGCGGTTTCCTCAGTCTCAGTATTCCTTTTGAATTGGTTTGTGTAACTGTACAGTATAAAGGTGATTCATTATGCTAGCATACGTCAAAACAAATGGTACTCTGCTTGTTAATATCTATGGTTATAACATCTTCGATGTTACCAAGCACAGCTTGAGAGGAAAAGTTTATACCAAGAATGGGTCGGACATTCAAATATTTAACGATGTGTCTAAAAATAAACGAAAGTTTCAACGTTGTCTAATAACGCTTAATCAAGTGAAATCAATCAATCACTTTATTAATAAAACAAAATTCAAACCAGTAGATGATAATACCAGTATTTTGGCGAAAGAAGAAACTATCGTGAAGATCATTAATGCAGACAATCATTAAAACACACAATCGATGTCTAACGGAAAGTTTGGAGCATTCACCTCAAACAGGATCCATTTATTATCAATTCGACACAGATGTAATAATGTAACAAAAGAAAACGTTTGTGATTTTCAGTAAAAATTAAAAAAATATTGAGACAAACATTTGGACGAAGCCATTATGGACACGAAAAGAAGTTTAGTGGATGAAGATGAATATGAAAAAAAAAAACGACAAGATGTATTCCAGTTGTTCTTTCCTTAAAAGAATCATTGCTAGTTTTAATTGTCTTTTAGGCTGCCTCAAATGAATATCCATGTATTTTCTCTAAGTAACCGTTCTTTCACAGTACAGTCGTACCTATGGCATCAATCACAACAATTAACAATCTTTAGCCAGTCGATTATGAATATTAATCTCTTACAGTAAGTATGAAAATGATATTAGTCAAGCGGATGCCGCTGCACAGACTCCTGATATATTAAGAGAACCAAGTAATGGAGAAAGCGGAAAGTAAACTGACATGATAGCCATTGTCACATTAATTCTGTCTACACTTTAAAATGAAGAGGTGTAAAGACCAACAAATGTTATGAATATGATTATACTTAGAGTTTCCCTTTCAAGACAAAGTGACTCACGACAATTATTAATGTATACGGAATTAGTAACAGACAAAGCACAGTAGTCAAGGTTCATGTAAATTTAAAACTATATTTGTAAACCAAATATGAAAATGTTGCCAAGAGAAATATTTCGGAATCAGTTGAAAGTGATGAAATATCCTGGTCACATGAGTTAATGAGTTTAAACTGTTTGAAAATGCATAGATGCAATCATATTTTATTTTGAAACAAATGACAATACTGAATTTTGTGAGAATGATCAGGAATCCCAAGTGTTCTGGAAAGTCCTTAGTACAATCATCCAGAAAGAAGCTATTTAAAATAAAACTAGACAAATACAATTAGAATTCATACTACCATGTGCGTGTTAAAAGCTGCATTTAATGCATGACCTTTGTCCTACGTACCGTACACAGAAAAGTGCTTCAAAAGCCACTAAAACGCTGCAAGTGCGACTGAACGAGTGCGTTCAGTCGTATCGAAGATATGGACTGAATAATAAATGTACCGAAATGTGGTGTTGTGTACAAATCGCCTGCTTTGTCGCTTGTTAAATATTTCAGGTTCCCAGCAATGGTCCCGCAAGACTTGAATCGCGTAAAAAATCTTTTTGATCTTCCAAAGCTACACGAGCTAAAAAAAGAATCACACTGTGAATAAAATAATCCTTGCGTGTTTTTCATAAACCATTTGTGAACAAAGCAATTGTCACTTCCAAGAAAAACAAACAAAAAGAAACGGAAGCTTATGTGAACCAACAGTTCAGCGAATATAAGTAAGGAAAATATCTAAAAATAGCTTTGGAATAAATAGTAAAGTAAAGCTGATGTGCGTGTTTAGTGACATTAAATTGCGTTTTCCACGTGGGCATTACCCGGGTCACCGACTTCTATGATTGACTGGGTTAACTGTCGATCGTGACTGCAGATAAACAAATCGTAGACTTCACTGACGTCGTTCACATTATAAAACAATAACACAAGATAATCATCGTAGGAAGTTATCGTTTTTCTAACATTTCCGTCAAAAGTTTGTTGTGCCAATTTTCTTTTTATTAATTTATAGTCGCCGTCATAATTTTAGCTATAAAAGCTACTTTTTATACTCGTATGTATATGAAGCTATATTTTTCCAATAGATAACTTGTCAAGATAAAAATAAAGCAATCAACATGTTCTGTATTAACCACTTGGCGCCATTTTATGTGTCCGGTGCGTTGACCTTACGGATATTCGCACTGTTGCGCAACTCGTGCGCATCTTACCTACGATGGCCAGCCAATAAATTCATATATTGAACATCTACAAACGTCAGTTCAAATGTTTCTCTATCTTTATTATCGATCGAGCTTTATAAATAGGAAACACCAAACAATTTGCTGTCATGCTTGCAGCAGTTCTGATAAATATTTGTTATTGTAGACACGGCATATATTTTTAGCTTTATATTATTACGGCTGCAATATCAAGTTTGGCAGAAACTAGTTACATGTCAAGACTTATTGTTATTGCCGCTACGTTATACTTGCTTGTGCTTGGCTCATTTGCGCCTTCTAATCTACAGTGTTGTACTTGTAGTGTTGTGTGTGAGGAATATACCTGGATATTCAGCAAGGACTTTTATTTATTCACCATTACTCAGTCAGTACCTACACTACATACACACCATCCAAACAACCAAATTTTGGCTGAATCTGGTACAACTTTGAGGTAGCCGATGATTTTATCAGTCAGAGAACTTGATAAAATACCGATTTGGTATTCGTGTCGAGTTTAGAAGTTACATCTGAGCATACACATGAATTTAACTGGCTATAACGATGCAAATTCCTCGTGTTATCCTGAGGCATCCACTCTGCATGCGTGTATCGTCGCAAGCGCACATTTTTACCGTTACTTACACTGCATTCGTCTTCCGAGAAGTTTTGTTTAACGGCTCTGTCGGCCATATTACCGTCGGATGCAATTAAGCTGAATAACAGGCATCTACAGGATAATTTATCGGTGCTACGGTAAAATTGATATTCTTCGCAGTTTTGAGGCCTTCTTAAATATAGTGTTAGCGAGTTTAGTTGAAAAATTCTGTTAAAATCTTTTGTCTTTACATATCTTTGTTTATTAAATTCCATTTGTTTCGCAGTATTTCTTCTGAATGAATTACCAATAACAAATATGTAATATCTAGCGCCTTGTCTATTGTTACTCAATAGTATTTTCATAGATAACGTATCAAGTAGCCGGTAGCCACTTCCCTTGATATATACAAACATTTTTTCCAATCTCTCCTCACTTTTGACATTTCAGACTCTGTTTACGACCGTTTTTATTTCAGAACGAAATTACGATGTAATTAAATTAATCTGAGTCGGTTTCCTGTCCGAGATCCGTTTGGAGAAGTTTCATGTCGTATTCGACGACGAGATAAATTGTGTTTACCAAACGACTTTATTCATGGTGATGTGAAAGTGACATTTAGTATCGATTCCAGAAAACGCGACGTTTGCAACACATGTGCTGCAGTCTCTAACAAAAGCTGTGAACGTAATACTTCAAGAGTCAAGACTAACACACATGTGCACTCACTGTATCGGAGTTGACACAATTCTTCAAACGGTTCCAATTTTTAAAATGTTAATTGCTCGGTTGTTAAATGTCGAGTTTAACGACCCGCCCAAAACTGAGAGCGGACTAGATGACATGTTTGACATGACACAAAGCTCGTGTGACACATATTCTGGTTTCCCGCCGGTACAATGTGCGCCCCGTTATGGCAGCCATTGTTTTTCTTCGCGCCAAATTCGGCGGCGCGTGTAGGTGTCATTTTTTATTCGCACGCTGTAGCGATTATAATGACGAATTGATTGGGCCAACGTTCTTGTAATGAGGACAGTGGTTTGCAAATGTGGGTGTACTCGCTAATGATTCAGAAGACTGAAGTAAGGATCAAAAGGCCCGTTGTTTTGGCCCAGTTCTTGGTCAGACGGCGCGACAGCAAATTGTCCGTTGACCATGTTATGTAGATTATGGGATTACACAGAGAATTAAGTGAACAATTAAAGGTCAGAGTAGGATTAAGTAGCGACGGCGATCGAGTCAGAAGTATAAGTGAATAAAGCGTCGTTGAGTTATTGATTATATTTATGGATGATACTAAAGGAATTGTGTCACGGAACGCAATAAAATTTTATCACCGACGGTTATCTTGGTGTGGTTCTGTTCAGATATCGGCGAACACAAACGTTTACGTACCTATTTCCTATTTAATTTAGTTACCTAACCTACATATTGAAAATGTATCGTTAGCATTATTCCGTATCCGTAGCCTGGAGAATTGGACGCTTCCAAATTTGGATGAATTATGTATAACGTTACGTAATATGCATAAATGTGTGGTATCGACTTTATTTGAATTTTTAGACCATTTATTTTCTTTGAACTTTAGCATGGTAGAATATTTGTATAGTAAACAGAAAAGGCTGCATAACAACCGAATAGTAAGTAGATTGATAAGGTTTTTTTTTTCAGACTAACTTTATTTAAGTTAACCTTTTGTAAGAAATCTAACTATTTAATTAGACTAAGGCACATGGGCTTGCAAAAATTGGCAGGAGGTGATGGAGGCTTTTGTGTTACAGCGGGAAAACAAAGGATAGACCAGAAATATAAGAAATCATTGAAACTAACGTATACCTACATGAATACGCAGTCGACGTATAATAATGAAATTAGCACCCCAATGGTCAAAGCCTATCATCATTTCAGTCGAAGGCGCCCACTGCTGGACATAGGACATAGGACTACCCCAAGTGCCGCCACAACTACTGATCCTGTGCGTCTCGCATCCATTGGATTCTCACGACCCCCACCAGGTAATCGATTCTTCCAGCGCTGCATCTTGCGGTACACGGTCACTACTTCAAAATCTGTCGACTCCATCGACTATCTGTTCTACGTGCAATGTATCCTTCCCACTGTCACATAAGTTTGGCAATTCTTTGGGCTATTTCGGTAACCTTGGTCCTCTTGCAGATATGCTTATTTCTGATTAGATCATGCAAGGCAACCAAAGCTAGCCTAATTAAGATTGTTGATGGCGCTACAGCTTAACTGTAGCATGAACTGATAATACAAAATACGGCGTCTCAATTGATAATTATCTTTCTGGTAATTATTAATCACTGAATTACAAACGGAATCAATTGACATACTTTAGACAATAACTCTGCTAATTATCTGATTAATCATTAAATACTAGCTAATTTGTAAAATACATCTAGAATGATAAGCTGGATATCTTGTTTGGTTACAGGTATCAGGTATGTGGTTTTAGAATTCATCGAATTATGACTTATTTTTACGTCATTACAAAAAAACTTTGGTCCATACTAGGAATTACTCCCGTATCGTGGATGCGTTCATAAACATTTAGACTCACATACATAAGACACCCAGTCCCGAAGCAACCATCTGAAGGCTATAAAAATATTTGTTCCGCGCGGGAATCGAACTCGAGACACAAAGCGCAGAAGTCAATCATTCAAAAACTGCATCAACCGTGCTCGCCATACCAATTCTAATTTTTAATTAAGTTGAGAAAGGAAGGTTTTATTTACAAACATGTGTGCTCGATTTAAATGTTATTCCGAAACTTACAAACAATGAAAAATATAACTACAAAAGAAGTGCGGAACCCAACATAAGAAAGCAACATGTCTGACATGAACTTGACCAACTAACACCTTCCATTTATTACAAAACAATCAACAATAAAACAAAAAACTAATCGACACAGGCCTTGTCACTTCACAAGGACAAAACAGGCATTAATCACTAAGTGGTTGAAAGAATTGGCAGCCGTTAGAAAAAACATAATTAGTAACAAGGTTATTGGATCAGTGTAATGGATATCTGATCTCATTTGTTAAGTACCTCAATAGTAATCTATTTTATATTTACAGTAGTAGTTTCAAACATACTCAGACTTGCTTACATAGGTGTTATGGAAAACAGATCGATGGTCGGAAGAAACATAAACCAGGATGATTTATGTTTCTTGGGAAGATACAAAAGATAGCTAAGACAAAGTGTCCAATTGCTTCACAGAAAATAATAAGAAGAATGAAGACTTTGGTGATGATCAATACAAAATATCGATCTATAGACATGACCAAGGCTAAAGATGACTAAGACAAACAAAGAACCCACCAGTTCGCAAAAAGATATATGAATAAGTAAGAAAATATTGGAAATGATCCAGGCAAACCACCTATCTCAATACTATAGATTGCAGGACCGGAAACAGACCGAAAGTTGCAAGTTTTTTGATGGCATTTGAAAGTAATCTTGTTAGCAGGGGACTACAACAGTCAAAGCCAATAGATTACAATCGGTAGATATTTTAATGAAACCCAAAATTACGTTGGATTGGCAATATCGTCAATTTTGTGGGAAACACCTGGATCAGGAAAACATGGAGCTTGGAAGTATGGAAGAAGACGAGAGAGACCCAGTGGTGGGTTAAAAGAATGATGATGAAATATTAACTCCACACCAAGTGACTTCGGTTTTTCCTATTACAACGTAGTATCCCATACAGTCTGGGAAAACGCTAAAACAAATGTGTAACAATTTACCTTGAAGTTTCAATTACAAATTATCGTACAAACACCAAGACAACAACAACCACCTACAATTCTAGATCCTGTTTCACTTTTACCTCATCTTCAAATAATTTATGACTATTGTTGACAGGAAATCGACAATCTCAACAGGAAACCATAGCTTCCGAATAGTCATTAATGAGTCATAAAGATATAGGTATGATGCCAATGCACGTATGCTATGACCTACGCAGTTATGTATGCATCCGCAATCAGTTCTTATCGTTATGTGTCATAATAATACTATCTGTTACTACAGGTGCAGCTGCGGTATCTAAATGAGAATTCTTGAAGAGTTACATCCGCTCTCCATTTAATCTTGATGACTGTAGTTGTCATAAAACGAAGTGGGGTCAGACCAAGACTAAGTCCCGTATTACAGAACATCGCTCAATACTCAAGCATTACTTAAAACTAGATTTAAGCCATTGAGTTTTGAGTGACGTTCTGTAAGACGGGCCTAAGAAACGTTACCCCACAGTAGGATTCAGGTACTGCTGTATCTTGGGTGCGTTTACAAACAAGTAAACACACATACACAGGAGACTTGAAGAGACCCAGACCGGAAAAAACTATTTGTGTGTGTTTAACAGTAAACATCCGTGAAAAGTGGAAAGAATGTAGAAAAGGCTTTGACCAGCAGTGAAACATAATCATCATCGTCTTCCTAACCATGTTCCTTGTTATTTGGGGTCGGTGCAAAACTATTTATGTCTTATCCTGTGAATTATTCTATTACGAACTCCCTTTTCTTTCATATGACTAGTCAGTAGTGAAACATCAATAAAAATGGAAACTTGTTTCAAAGATCAAATCATCTTTAACATTACCGTCAAATCAGTTACACGCTCATTGGTGATACAGATTTAAATGTCTACCAAGACAAAGAGAACAACGGGCCATCAATCAAGAGTCTTTCTAGACAGAGTGGCAATAACCAATACATTCTTAACTTCAATGTTTTATCGTCTAGACTCAGAGAGTTCGAAAGATTAGCAAATCAAAGTTATGACGGCTATTTGTTAAGTAACTTTATCTGTAGTATTTGCAGGCGAGAAACTGAGGTGGTAGCCGTTTAAAGCAGTATAACTCATTCTTGAACGATAAATGTCTGGCCTAGAATCTAGGCTCAAGATCTTTGCACCGTATTTTAATTTCAGAGGTTTTTGGCACGGTATACAGGTTTCAAAGTTGTATAAGCTAATGCGTGCTTATGCATGCACACGTAACGTTGCTGTTTATGTTAAAATTTTCTATACGTATATCGTATTTTTACACAAGGTTTTGTGTGAAATCGTATAACTTTTGAGACATGTAATATTAATTACTAGTGCCCGGCTTCGTTCGGATGCATGTTAATATATGCATAAACCATTCTCATTTATTTCTCTTTCTATTAGTGAAAATCGCACAAAATCTATTACATAGTTTAGGATATGACAGATAGATCCAGAAAGCGGCTTTGTTTTATACAACACTTTGAGAAAATAAAGTTTCTGACTCTAGGACAAGCTGTGTTCTAGAATCAAAATTTCGAAGAGCTGTGACATCCGCACTGAGCCCACGTGATGGACGGCCGATTCCCTCTCCTAAAGAGGAACCTTATAAAGCTGATTATGCTACATATTATGAGCGGTTAATGGATACAGCCAATCTGTCAGCCCGTCTGCGTGATTGTTCAATAAAGATTATGTTCTAGTTAAAGATAGCCTAGATACACTTAAATGTCACGCTGGTCTATCAGTGAAGCATTAAAAAATGGTGTTGCCAAAAGACGCAACAAAAAACACTCTCGATGTTACCCTCGCAGATAATATACGGCGAGAATTTATCAAAATGTATTATTGTCCTCCAAGTAATCGAGGTCTCGTCACGTTTGTGATAACGGATAAGATAACAAAAATGTTATTATTATTGTATACGTTGATAATGTTATTGTTACGTTTATCCTAACAAATTCGTACCAAAATGTATTTTTTATTAGTCCGAAGAGGCTTCAAAACCGTAGTGAACTTTGAGAAATGTCCTCGTAATTTCTCGATTAATCATGAAATTCTCGACCTTGTTCAGAAACTCTCGTAAATAAGGCTGTTTCTCGAATATTTCTGCTTGAATGTAATATTCAGTGGCCGGAGGAGTGTTATCAACAATTCGTGCTCAGTTCTCGCCGTTTACGAATGCCAGATGTGCTCAATCTCGTTTCTCCATCACGAATTTCTATTATCTATTACGGTATAAGGAATTAATATAAGATCTTTGATATTGTTACATCCTTTTTCGTCTTTGAACTGTTTAATTTGAAGTCATTTTGCGATTGTATAAAATCGTTGATATGTTTAAATTCAAGCGTTGTACACCAGTAGAATTGGCAATTCTAGTCTCAAGTCTTTGTCCAAAGATTAGTAAAAAAGCCAACAAAAAATTAAGTAGAATACCAAGAACCAGAGCAAAGGTTAAGTTATCTACCAAGAGCTATCAATCAACCATCTAATTATATAATTAATCCTGTATCTATCTAAGCTTATAATGGATAACACATCTTTGTTCTAACATTCGGACAGACAGACGCGTCACGGATCGATGATCATAGTCTGGCGAATAGACATTTACATTTTTCCGTTGTAGCCACCATTAATATTCATGGGTTCAATGTTTTCTGATTTCTGTTTGCGCCTAAACGACTATAATATCCTTGTGTGAATAAGCTTTGAATACATCACGGAATAAATTAGATCAAGAGATTATATTCTTCTATAGTTTTTGTTTAAACGTTTCCAAGTTTCCGTTTCATCGACAAAAGAATGTCTGTGTAAGCCAAACTGTCACGTTTTAAAAATACAATCAAAATTAATCACGATCATATCGCAAACATGCGACGTAACCATCGTGGAGTTTCCAAAGCTATCTGTCAGACATTTTTAATTTCAGGTCAACGTTTTAAAACATTTATATACGCGAAAGCAATACACCACTGCTTTCCCTGCTCGAATGAAATCATATTCCGTACAGCGTGAAAAGCAATCGACACCAACTGCATCTTAATTTACTGAAGAGTCGCCTTTATGATGAGGAGATACGATCTAGAGTTGTGCAACGCATGCTGTGCGGAGCGTGCATCGTTATAATAGAGTTGGGAGCGAGAAACTTAAGTTCCGTCGCTCCGTTGCGCGCGCCCCGGCAATTTAATCGTGGATGGTAAACTATGTAAAGGTAAAGTTATTCTCGCCAACTTACAAAGCCGATCCTTAATATAGGCAGCTTTTATATGTATGGATAGAAAAACTGTATTCGACTAAAATAATCTCTTCAGGACCAAAGATAAAAGGGTCTATTGTGAAAATGATATTAGGGATATTCAGGCCGTCCGTCTTTAGCCCAAACCAAAGGGGGTTCGGTAAATTCGACGACACATATTCATACGTATTCAGCGAATCGAAACAATCGGTAGGGTTCGAACAATGATCGAAATTTCTTGCACGCCTTACAAGTCAACTCGTTGCCCTTCTCACAAGTAGTCTGGTTCTAGGAAAGTCGCAGCAACAGACGACAATGCGACAAAAAAACGCCTACTTATCCGCGATAAAACGCCCACTTTCTACGCGGACAGCTCAAACCGCGCACGCAGATGATCTGGGCCTCAAGTCTATTACAATAGTGTCAGAATGGTCTATCATTGATGTCATAATTGTCGATTTTGACAAGTTTGGTAATCTACTAAATATAATGGCGTCATTATGACTTTCCAATGGTCAACCACTGACACTCCATTGAAAGAAGTGACATAGAATGGTAATCTCGTACATATTGACAAATGAATATTTGACGTTTGCGGTAATCTGCTAAAACTTTGACAGTTTATTTGATCAGTGTTTTACCATTAGAACGTTATTGTGCAGTTATTGGTTTTAATATGCTCGAAATTATCATTCTACCACAATTCTATTACAAGACCAGTGACCGATCAATGATCGATCATTATGAATTAGCAGATTACAAACTTTTAGCAAAATGACAATGGGATCGTGTTGGAATGACGAATTTATAAAAATAGCAGACTTGGGGCCCTGGTCACATGTGCACGCGCAGTGCATTGCGCAAACCGGATATAATTTTGTCAAGCGTCTGAACAGATTTTTTGAAAGTCGCCATATTGCACCATTATGCTTTGTCCCCGAGTGAAAACTGTGACGAGTGTCAACGTATTTATGGGAAATGTGACCATTACATACATGGTGCGCATATTTGCTTTCACGCCATATTTCCCCAAGCGTTGAGATGATGGCTCCGATAAAGTGTTTCGCTTATATCGAGTGATCAATCGCGAGTTTTTCTTTTGTTTTTCCAATATTTCGCGGAACGAAGATAGAGGACTTTCTCAATAAAAAATGCGGTGTAATGCAAAGCAATCTTATCGATACATTGAGGCTTTATGTATGAGGAAACACTGCATTCAAAATAAAGTTAACCATACACAAACGTAAAACGATGAATCATTGCCAAATTGTTTTGCGATTGCAGTTTTTTCTAACGGAATTGGGGCACCGACCCGAATAAAATTAACATGAAAATGTTAACATAACAAGATATACGCCATTAAGTGTACAACTATGTAATTATACGGAATAGGTACGTTCGAAAATGTGGCAAAAACTGTGGCCAGAGAACAAAGATCTGCTCTCCTTAAAACTGGTTTAATTAAAAGTGCAATTAAGACTTCCTGCGTTGTGGCAAGGTTACCTATACTTAAGTAGCGAAGTAAGGGCAAGATAAATACATGATAATATCAAAGTACTAGCCGGCTACATGCTGTTTAATTTGTTAGCAAACTAGCCGTAGTACTGAAGTAATTTTCTTTGTTAATTCACACCAAGTGTCATAGTAATTGGTTTGAATTTTCAACTATAATTAAAGTTTAGTAAACTGTGAAGTACAAAGGATTGAGAGTCTCTACAACTATAAAGTTCTATTTTGTGTAATTTCTCGATATTTCCCTTTGATGTTACTTTCATTATAATTATTAGATTTAGTAGGAGTACTTGACTATGTCATACTAGAAGATATCTAATGTTCAAATATTATTCAGTTAACTACACTAATATAATTAAGAGGTAAAGTTTGTATTTTTATTTTTTTAAGCTATTGCATAGCTTCTATCGCGGGCCTTGAGCGTGGAGACCGAATCCAGAAATTCCGTAACGAAAATAACCTAACACCCTCCACTAATTTGTTATTTGAGCGTGGTGACCGATAAGAAAACAAATGAGTGAACAATCAATCAAAATTCAATTCAATGTGTGAAAGTGTAACTTCAATTAATATCAAAGAAAAAAAAAACAAAGGAATAATACTGCATAAATAAAATAAATAAATAATTATAATTGCATAAGTTGATAAAAATGCTATGCAATAGCTTTACCGCGGCAGTCCCCGAATGCCACACGTTTTTTTTTTGTTTGTAGGAGGTAATCTCTGGAAGTACTGATACGATAGCTAAAATTTTTTCACCGATAGAAAGCTGCTTTATTCCTGAATGACATAGGCTATATTTTATGTACGCGGGCGAAGCTGCGTGCAAAAGCTAGTAGTATAATTCGATGACAGCATGCTTAGCTTTTAATATCTTGCAAAATAGACTGGCATTATACTAAAATCTTATACTAACAACGAACACTAAAGCCTAGGGAGATAATAATAATCAATGCGTGATTGTTCAAAAGAGTTACTGCGACCCAGGAACGCAAAGGGCAACTGGAGGAACGCACAAGAGGTTTTATCTGAACAAATTTGACACTCTGTCTCGTTTCATCCAGAGTGGGAGGAACACATCAATAAGATTTAAAACCGCGCCAACTAGACCCACGTCTATAATGGTATTAATGTCACTGAAAAATCGATCTAAAGTCCGCTTCAAAGAACATTCAGATACGTATCAAGTGTTCACTCACTAAATTAAAACATCGTACGTCAAAACACAGTCCAGTGAGTGCATAACGGTATATTTGTTTGTGACTAAAACCCGTGATAAATATCAGACACTGAATCATGAACTGACACATCAGTAATAACGTTTTTCGATGTTTCACAGTATCGATTTTGGCCGTTTTCTGCATGTTACTTTTTACTGGTGTGGATGATATAGTTCTGTACACTGATTGACTATATTATGATATGTCGCAGTCTCGCAGAGGTATCGCATAATACGCCGTGTTACAAGTTTGCGCGCCAGATTGAAAACCGTCGCTGTAATGTATTGTGGCTACCTCACGTTTAGCCATATTGTGGTGGCGATACATTCTAAATGGTGTACAACGTTTAGCTGTATGGCCAGTGTAGGATAATTATAAAAAACCGATCTAAAATCTTGGGTAAGTCGGCGCTGTGTTTAAGTAACTTAAAATGAATAGAATAACGATGGATTTCCTTCTGACATAAACTCTAAATTTCAGGGTCCCAAATTTCCGAAAAAACCTGAAAGGCCAAATGCTTTTCAGGTCCAAAACTATCTTAAAACGTAGACGCATAGTGCGACGGCTAGCTCGAGGTGGCTCGAGATAAAAAAAAACATGGAAGTATTTGGGAGAGGCATTTGCCCAAAAGTGAGAAACAATAAGCTAAATAAAATAAAGATTAAATGCGGCAACAATCACAACCAATAATAATTTATTTATTTATTTAAAATTTTGTAAATAACACCATTACAGCTAACGCCAATGCGATGTTATTACCAGCTATACATATATATTCAAAAAAATAACCAAATAATTATATATCAACTATTAAATTAACAAAAACAACAACAGTTAATTAATATTATATTGCATGTTTATACAATATAACATTAATCAACTCAAAACGTTTATATTTAATTATTATTATTTAATTTAATGTTCTATCTTCTTCTCTATATTGTGTGTATATAAATTGTAAAATAAATAAATAAACCAAAGAAATAAACTTTCAAGCACCAGTCTGGCGCCAAATTCATTGAACGAAAAGCCACAAATACATTTATAACATCAATACAGTACCAATAAACTAATATGTCGATGTTAGGACAATAACCATAAAGTATTCTTGATGATCTCAAGAGCTGGCAGCTGCGGGAATGAACAATGCGTGAAGCACAGGTGTGCAGCATAGCATTCATAGCTTGAGTAGCATTGTTTCTCTGAGTAATATAACAGTCCGCCGTTAAGGTTTCCACAGACGCGAAATTGCGGCAACGTTGCGACAACGCGTCATCTGTAAAGCTGAGTTATGAAATCGCGTCGTTGTCGCAACTGTCTGTGGAAGCCTAAAATCATAAATGGAAAAAGAAGTCTACTCATCAAGAATTTGGAGAGTTCTATGAGAATTCGTTGTTCACGTCGGGGTCACCAATTTGGGGGGTATGCGAAAAAGGGTGTAAAGTTCTGTAAACCTCCATTGAGGGTCCTCCGACACGATATTCTGGGTAATTGCTCGAGAGATGATTTCGGGCAGTTGTATAAGTTTAAATCGCGTGGAGAACTCTAATTGCGCGATGCAGGATTTCGTTGTTTAGTTCATATGTCGCTACACACTGTCGCGTCACGCCCGTCTGTAGGACCCTTTACTCAAATACGCAGTCACTGCAATGCTAATAAAGGACAGTGTGCAGGACGTATTCATGATGTTTTTTAGCTGTTAATGAAAGGAAATTCCAATTCGGAGATGTTTCCGTTCTAGGTTTTTGTGTTAGTAATTAAGTACGGTCTGTTTACAGTTATAAGGAAGCGTTTAAACCTCATGCGTTTCTCCAATTATTTTTGCAATTTTACTAAGTGTTAATGCAAAAAATATTAAGTAAAACGAAGTAAAACAATCGGAAATAGTAAAGTCATTCAAATTAATGAACAATTCTATCGATAAGCTTTCACTTGTACTTGAACAGTAATTCAATAGAAAATCGTAATATTAAATTAATTGCATTTAGAAGAGTGATTTTATATTCTGAAGTGATTAATTCGCAAAATTTTTCGAAATGATTTATCGAATAAAGTTTGTATGGAGCAGGATACTTCGAGGAACTTTGGAAAGGTCAGGCGAATTTAAGAGGGTCCTTAATTCGTTTATGAACTTTTAATTAGGTATGGCATTGAATAACAATGACAATGAACTCTTACCTACCTTATAAATTTATTTACAATTAAACAGAGGACAATAGAAGTATCTATCAAGAATTCTATTTAATATTATTGATGTGAATGTTTCTTTGGATATTTGTGAATCAATAACGTCTCGCAGGTCAGCTTAATGGGTTTAGATAAAAGATTTGGAATACAATCAGGACAGGGATACCCTGCCGGAGTCAGCGTTTCCTGTTAGCTACAACCTGTCCAACTTATTTCAAGGTAAACGTGCTCCATCGCCTACCACCAGGTAAGACAGTGGTCAAACGCGAGCTTATCTATAATATAAAAATGAATCGCAAAATGTGTTGGTAAGCGCATAACTCAACAACGCCTGGACCGATTTCGCTAATTTTTTTTTTTGTTGTTTTCGTTATTATGAGGAGAAGGTTCTTATGGAAAAAAAAATGAAAATTAGGGTAGTGTAGGGTAGTGTAGGGTAGAGTAAGGTAGAGGAGAGTAGAGTAGGGTAGGGTAGAGTAGAGTAGGGTAGAGTAGAGTAGGGTATAGTAGGGAAGAGCGGGAGCGAAGCCGCGCGGGTACAGCTAGTCAATAATAATAATAAAAAAAAAACAGTCAACTGCGTTTAAATGATACTACGAAGGAATTTCTGAAGGCAACTAAAGGAACATAGGGTGTCAAACTTTTACTGATTAAAACTCAAGTCAGTTAAAGTTTAACACTCCGTCATGACCACCCTAGAGATCGAAAAGCGATTTGATGCCGAAACCGTAAGCGATTGTTGGGCCTCTCTTCCGATTTTGGCCGTAACCGCAACCAAAACTAACGCGGTAACAGAAAAACTAACAAAAAATACAAATAATATTTCGATACAGCTATTTCTGACCATATTTCGATACAGTTATGGTTAATTATGTAGCTATAACTTTCATACAATGTTAAATAATCGAATAAATCGACGATTACATAAAAAATATTTAAACATGAATACATGAACAACTCAGTTTTAGGCAGGTATCTATCACAACCGTCAGCTCAAAGACGCTAGTTTCGGTCGAGCCAAATATTCGGCCCCTTTTTATCCGATACCGAAACTCTAGCCAAAAACCAGATTTTTTGGCCGAAAATTAAGGCGTATAGTTCCTTGAACCATCTGGCCGAAATTATGTGAACGCAACTCTCGCACTCGCCTACGCGGCAGTACGCAAATCTGTGCATTTATTTGCGGCCAGCAGCGCCCGGAAAGCGCTTTAAATCCATTTTCTCTGCGAGATATTGATTGATTTACCTATGCAATGTTCACTTTGAAGAATATTTAACCACCAATTTGTATGTGTAAAAATGTTTCTAAAGGTCCAAGCCGTTTCGAAGGAGTAGGGAAAAGTTGCGAAATTGCTAAATTTTTTTTTTTGGACAAATGTATTAATTGCACGAAAAAATCAAATGTTGATATTATTGTTCATGAATCTATAATAAACAAATATTTTTTTCAAACCAATTGACCTAACCGTTACGGAGGAGTAGGCCTCAGAAAATCACTGTTTTATGGCACTTTTCGGGCGCTTGGCCCTTAAACCAAATTTTCGGTCGGTCTCTAGGAAATACCAATCAAGAATTTAAACATAAAATTCTATATTCGTTTTCACACGTAACGTGCGACCTTGTTAAGTCACCACAGACTTATGGGGAATTTATTTTGAAGGTCGTAAAAGTGAAAATTCTTGTTGTTAAGTGTCACCTCACTTTCGCTTGGTCACCACGCGTGGCCATGTTGGAAACCATTTCATAAGTTTATGGAAACGTAACGTCTTTTGTTACGTTATTGCGTTATGATTACCGTGCATTGTTGAGTTTTTAATGAAATATTCTCTTTTTATCTGTGTTGACATTGATCGATTTGTGGAAGGCTGATGGCTAATTTAATTGCCGAGTGGTTACGAAAAAAGTCATCGTTAAATAGTTAAGTAAGTCTTCAAGAAAGAGCTAACTAAATCGTTGCTAACTGTAAACTAAAAACCAACAAACTAGAAAACTTTTTCGTTGGCTAGACACGACTAAGTCGTTGTCAAATCAAAATTCAGCCATTAGGTTTTTACTACAAAAGATTCTATTATTCACGACGGTAACCTAAAAACCTTAGTATCTGAACGAGCTTGATCAGTGCTTCGAGAATCGATTAGGTATTGAATATTGCCATTGACCTCCAAAGTCCATCTGAATGGGTCATAGAGATAAAATAGAATGTACCATCGATCATACCGCCGTGATTGATAGAGATCGCTTAGTACTTATTTTTATAGATTTAATATTGATGTATTCTTTGTGACGACCTTTCGTGACATCGGTATTGCGAATTTTCATGGTGGAACGTTCATGAGAGAATATTGAGATGGGTGTGCAAAATGAATGGAGTAAGAAATGTTTTTTATTTTGTGTTTGTAACCGTTGTGCTGTCTGTTCCGAATAAAATTTCTGTATTTCTGTTCTTTCTCTCTAAAGTAAAGTAGTGCCAATGACTGAAAATTTAAAAGCGAATCGTTTGTCTTGGTACGGCCTTATACCAGGAAAAGGGATGAAACGTTTTTTTTTTTAGTTGGGATATCATTCAATGACATCTCCCTTTCTTGGGCGGAGCGAAAGGGTGTGCCAGACTTTTACTGACTAAAACCTACTCCTGTTCCATATTTGCCTTTTTTTGAATTTTGTTAACTTCCAAGGCCACAAGGTGTATATAGTCTAAAATATGACCAAAATTTCCGTTACAGCATAAAGACCAAATGAGTATGCCTATGCGTTGTGTTCTCTCTCTGAATTTAAGATTTATTTTAAATGGATTCGCTTAACTTAAGATGGTAAGTACTAACCATCTTAAGCTTCAAAGAAATTTATAAACTGTTCCTACATATGGATATTAGTACAGGTTTTCCAAGGGCAGGTAAGTACAAAGTGCATAAAATATGCGTCTAAAGTACCGCTAACTACGATGTTCACAGTTTATGGTTATCGCGACAAGTTCCAAATAAGTCGATCGTGAGAAAAATCCTTTCTACAAGTTTACTTGTTTATGGTCTTCAAGTAAAAGTCGATGAGCATCTATACTAATTATTTTTTTTTTTTATAATGGATAGGCTCGCGTTTGACCACAATCTCACCTGATGGTAAGCGATGATGTGCCCGACGATGGAGCACGCTTGCCTAGAAGCAATCTATTCACTCTTGACTTAAAGACCCCTAGGTTATAGCTATCAGGAAACACAGACTCCGGCAGGCAATTTTATAAAGAGGAAAGATTCGTATTTTTGTTGGTGATGAATAAAAACAAAAATTACTACGATTTTGAAACAATTCTTTCACCAGCTAGTGTCTCAGTCAGTAGTAGTACTCAGTACTTCTAGTAGTAGTGCTACTTTATCACTAAGAAATCAATTCGACGTTTGTTCGTCCTATAAGGACTGAACTCGAATCGTCAACGAGGCGTAGTCTTCCACTCGCGCCTCAAAGAGATGTCCTGAACAAATCTGTAACGCCCAGCGGGGCCGATGCCTGCTGCTAGGGCTATAGAAAAACGTATGAAAAGGCCCGTGGTCCTAGAATGCAAAAGGCAACTGAAGGAATATAGGTGTGGTGTTAGTCAGTAAAAGTCTGACAACCCCTCTCGTCCGTCCTAGAGTGAGAGAAGTTATTAGATGATTTCTCAAATTAATTAAAAAAAAAATCACTCTGTGACAGCATAGGGTTATATTTACCACTTTCACGCAGCCAAAGCCGCTGGTAAAAGCTAATTTTTATTTAAAATAGACGTCTTGTAGCAAGCAAACAGTTGCAAAAGCATTGTGTTGTAGAAAACTTGCGGTTGAAAATGTGGTTTGGTGTGAAAGTTTATACACAAATCGAACCTGTCCGATGTACTTTATATGTTTGTATACAACACTATTTTTAGTATATGTACCTATATGCGAAACCTTTTTATGGTGGGAAAAAATCATCCAATGACAACCCCCGCTCTTGGGCGGAGCGGGAGATAGTGTCAGACTCTTACTGACTAAAATACCCACCCCGTTCCTTCTAGCCTTCATACCGGGGCTCGAGCTCCCTTTCGGATAACCCTGGCCCCAGTAGGCTGAATATAGTTTGTTCAAAATCAGTAATTGAATCAATTCCAATAGTTTTTCCACCATGCCATATTTTTTCCCAAAATATTTAAAAAGGTCACAAGTTAGACACCACCAACACTAAGTACAACACAGGTCACGGCAGGTCATAGCGGGCATTAGGCACCAGCAAACAGCTGGGTGCAAGTGCAAAACAACTCCTCAGTCGCCTGGATGGCCCGGTGACTATGTATTTTTGCTGACATAACAAGCTTATAACTTTGTGATTTTTCATGATACAGTTGTGAAATTTTGTACATAGATTCTTTACATAAAAATATTAGACATGTGTTTCAGGTTTCGTATATACTAAAAATAATGTTGTCTAAGTGTACGATCAATATGGATTGTTGTAATAAGATTTTCTCCGCGGAAAAACGTTGATTGAAGAGATTTCGTATCGTTATACGTGATGGCACGCAGGAAAGGGATCATAAAAATATTTTTTTTTTTTTTTGCTTGTCACGGAAGATGTTAAGCTAGGTATGCGAAAACAGAATATAAAGAGGCAGGTGTTTACTTCCTGATACTCAGTGTACACTGTACAGCAAAACAAGAAGGCAAGGTTATTTAGGTCTGGTCCGATTGTTAAAATTTTTTCACCGATAGAAAGCTGCTTTATTCCTGAGTGACATAGGCTATATTTTATGTACGCGGGCGAAGCTGCGGGCAAAAGCTAGTTTATAATATAACAGACAGAATACAATTTGATATTTAAACTAATTCGCGATTTTTGTCAGGTCTTTTCTGTAATGGACAGAGATTGCCAGGATAGAGAACAGACAAGATAAACAATTATTTATTATTATTATTTATTTAGAGCCCGTTGTGTCCCACTGCAGGGCAAAGGCCTCCCTTCCGTTATTCCACTCTTTTCTCATAAACAATTGCTTGACAGAAATAAGCAGACTAATTTATACAGATTAGTACTAAACTAAAATAAACACATAAAAAAAAATATTAGAGTCTGTCTAATAAGTTAAACGACTTGGGTAATTATTAGGATTTAATGAAATCTGATGTAGTCAACTCGGGTTCAATACTCAAGGTTGCTTAAGAGATAGAGATCATTGTTTACTAACAGAAGAACCTTATAAAAAGTATCGAATATAAGTATTTTTTAAATGATTAAATATTACACAAAATTCCCAAGTCGGTTGACTTATTAGACAGACTATAAGATAATCAATTAGCGACGATGAAATTATGAGCAAAAATTATGAAATGATTGATGATAAATAATTAAAAAGAAAAGGTAAAATGACGAAACTGTTTATTTATTGCTTTCCTTCAGAATGGTAAGTATGAGATTCATTATTAACATATTTGCAAGACGTAACTTATGAAGACTGTCTTCACTTTAATAAAAAAAACTTTATTTTGCGCAATATCAGTATAATTTACAGTGTTCATTTAAATCGAGATGTCATTGAAAATATTAAATATTATTATGTGTTCACGTCAGTGTTGTGTAATATACGAAAATGGGAGTAGAAATAGGTACATAATGTAGGAACTGACGGTATCTACAGTCTAGACGGAATGAACAAAATGTATGTATAACCTAGGGGTCTTTAAGTCAAGAGTGAATAGATTGCTTCTAGGCAAGCGTGTTTCATCGTCGGCCACATCATCGCTTACTATCAGGTGAGATAGTGGACCAACGCGAGCCTATACGTAATAAAAAAAATGCAGAACAGTTTTTTTAAAGCAGATTCAGTTTATTTAAAGCAACAAACGAAAAATCTTTGTACAATTAGCAATACCTAGAAGAAACTAAAAATAACGAAGGCATAGCACAATCAGTTCTGAACAGCACCTAATGAACGTCGAAGGATTAACAAATCGTTAGATTGGCCTCAATAGCGAAAACATTGCCCCTAGCAATTGTACGCCATTCCTCTTCAACTACCAGACTGCAGTTGCACTATAAAACATTATTTATAAGCTGCTATCCCTGGTTTATTGGACAACTAACTTTAGTTTCAAAACCCCTCGGGAGAAATGGCGAGTCAAATTAAACCCCAGCTTGTTCCTCTTGTTACCGAGGGTCGAGAGTTCTGAATCAATGTTCAATATCACACAGAACCGGAATCAGTGCCAGTCAAGTATTGTCAACGAGGCTGGTCTTAAAAAGAAGAACTTGACGATTTGGATCCTATGTCTCGATTGAAGTGGTCGGAGAAGGTAAAACAAGAAAAGAGAGTATTCTCATGGCAACGATATCCTCTATACGTTTTTTTGAGTATTATCTAGGTGTA
Source organism: Mythimna ferrago (assembly GCA_910589285.2). Lineage (NCBI taxonomy): Eukaryota > Metazoa > Arthropoda > Insecta > Lepidoptera > Noctuidae > Mythimna > Mythimna ferrago. The sequence goes on along the minus strand of OU342698.1, from coordinate 9,145,180 downwards.
CTATAAAGTATCCTTTACTTTGACCAGTAATTAACTATCATGTCTGTTAGTCAGTCTCAAAACTGATTTGGACACCTTCTACTCCTCCTCCTAGAGTTGTATTTCTCATTACTGAGGGTCATGACATTCTCATTGGATTAGCATCTTACTGATGGTGTCTCGACATCATCTAGTGCGACGTGTAGTTAGGTGTCCAGTATGGACCGAAACCGGATCTGGCCATCTTCTCGGACTTCGGCTTCTTGGTCGTTTGGACACACAGATATCAAAACACCAGCTACCATTCGATTTCCCTTTTCAATTTCACCTTTATATTTTGTCACTTAGTTCAGAAACAAAAGTTAATTGGAATTACGTGTCTTTGTCCGTAACTGCGATTAACGCACGATCGAGTGCGATTAGTCGCGGTGTTCGTTTACAAGCTTACAGAATAAATTGAGCAGCCAACAAAATGGTTGTAGTCAGAGCTGCTTACGGCTTGTCGTAATCATAATCAATTACAACAATCAGTTTAATAGTAGTGTTCGAAGAACATGATTTATCGGTAACTGCAATGGTTTTTGGAATGTGTTGAAATGGTACATGTCCAACAATTTCGAGGGCGTACGCCCCCCTGGTATCGGGAATCACAATATGCAACTCAATGGAAGTATACTAACTGTACTCTTTCTCTGACAAAAAATATATTGCATGTTTAAATGAACAGCAATATCAAATACATAGTAAGGTTCAGGGATGGCATTCCAAAGGGTTTTATAAAGGTCGACACAATCTTCAGTGTGGTAAATATCACGAGCGGGTATCACTATAAATAAATTGCGATCCGATAAGCTGATGGTTCTGCTATCTTTGTCTGACATTATTATTTATTTTCAACCTGTTCTATCCCACTGCGGGACAAAGATATTCCGTTCTTCCTTCCAAAACTTCTCTATTTTCCGCTAGGCTGTAACTCAAATCCCTCATCATGATCATTTTAGTCAAAAGACACAGGCTGCATCCCTGAAGTAACGCCAGATCAATCAGCCCGTTGTTTTTCGCCTCCAACAGTCACCCATGCGTCTCACTGGCTCCCATTAGTATAAGAGTCTTGCAGTCTGGTTGGATCTGAACCCGCCCCATGAGACGCGCCCGCTCAGACTGCAGCCTCTAAGGCCCAAAGGTCCCATTACTGGTCTGGAACTTTACTGGTTAATTAAGTGTGATGTGCGTTTGTTTTTAGGGTGATAATGCCTCATTATGACGTTATGCGCACAGATTATCGCCCACTTAACTGCGTAAATAGAAAACGTGCCATAGATATTTTTTTATTGCGTTGTTTTTAGTTGACTCATCATCGTAATACAGATACTTACAGCAATTGATATTAACTGTGTTTCTCATTCCGCAGGAGAACCAAGGTTGCCGACATTGCACGAAGAATCGTCAAACTTAAGTGGTAATGGGCAGGGCACATTGCTCGCAAAACAGATGGCCGTTGTGGCGAAAGGTTCTGGCGACCGCGTACCGAAAGACGCAGCGTTAGAAGGACTACTAGGTGGACCGATGATCTGGTGAAGGATGCGGGTAGCCGACGGGTTGCGGGACGCACAGGATCGTTCATTGTGGCGACACTTGGGGGAGGCCTATGTCCAACAGTGGACGTCTATCGGCTGAAATGATGATGATGTGTTTCTCATTAAGGAATGTAAATCATGCATTGTCCTGTGAGATATTTTCGTCTCTCATTCATAGTTACAGTAATCTTAGACATCTCTGTCAATCTGTCTACACGCAAGTCTCTAACACATATTGGATACATATAGCGATCCATCCAGGCCATTTTTTAAGGTTGTGCGTATAAATCGTGCACGTGCATTTATTCATATTGAATTATTCGTTATGCCATTAAAATCTTTGGATTATTTTTTAGGGTTCCGTACCGTAAGGGTAAAACGGGACAAACTAAGACTCCACTGTCCGTCCGTCTGTCTTTCTGTCTATTGGTTTGTCACCAGTCTGTATCTCTCGAACCATGATAGTTAGACAGTTGAAATTTTCAGGTGACGCTATAACAACAAATTAAAATAAAGTCAAAAATATAAGCTGGCTACAAGGAACGTTATTTTTTCGTTAGTATTTGACTAAAAAACAGATTAAAATAAAAACTAAAGTGGGGATCCCTTACAACAATCGTGATTTTTTTGCCGTTATTTGCTATGGGTAGTACGGAACCCTTTATGCGCGAGTTGAACTCGCACACGGTTTTTAATTAATCACCATCACTATAAATTACAAATACAGTTTCGTTGCAATTTCCAGTACGGTTGACTAATTAGTCAATATTTTATGTAAGTTACAGCAATATTGTGTTAACGAAAACACGTTCGTCGGTTGTAATTAATCAAATCTGCTAATGCATTTGACTGATATCTATTTATTAATTAATCAGCACGCGAGTACTTTCATAAACGCTCGTATTGAAAGTTCGTGTGATATTTAGGTGATATTTTTATTGCTGTATAATAACAGTATTGTCATCATCTTTGCATTAATATTATTCGCTTTATTCATTTTTTATACATATTATAATACATTTTTAAATATATTTTTAACAAAATCCACCCAATCCAATTAAAAAAAATATATATATATCTAACATAGTTATCCGCCGGTGTCGAGATCATGGTCCAAGCTACCGGTGGTTAGGGCTCCAGGGACAGGAACCTCCTCACAATGTGAGCCTTGATCCAACCGCGCAACGACAGCTTCGACAGATGGTCGTTGAAGCTTTTGGCTATATTTTAAGCTTTATTATTATTATTAAATACGTAACGGATTTTGATGTGGTTTTCACTAATAGAAAGAGCACTAAATGAAGATTTAGGTACATAACTTACACCCGTGCGAAGTCGGGACAGGGCACTAGTTAAAAATATAGAACAAATTGTCTTGAAATAAATAATGTCACATAACTTGATTTACCAATATAAGTTGCGAAGGAAGCCCACGTGCATAAACTGGTCACGAACCGGTGTTTGACGACCCAATAAAACTATAGCACCAGTGAAACACAACCGATCCTAAAGTAACGATTTATTGTTTATACAGGGTCCTTGCTGCAAGATTGCGACAGATATCACTTGAAACAAGTCAAGTCAGACCAGTTAGCCATTACTCAAAATAGAAAGAGAATGGGTCTTGACTAGAGTTACCAGGCTTTCGGATAAAGTCAGACACGGTCAGGCTTTTTAGTTGCGTGTCCGGCCTTTGACCAGTTTTGGCTATTGTTAGACTTTTTAAATTTTACCATTTTGTTTAGAACTGTCATTTGAGTTTTGCCTTACCTTGTATTGCTAGCACAAGCAGAGCGGACATGCAATTAGTCTACCAATTATATGACTTAATTTTACTGTTTTTTCATTAGATTTAAAAAGATTTTATTGTTAATAAAAAGTCAACAGGAAGTACCCTATGAATTTCGATCTTTGAGAATATCAAAATATACGTTTTTTTGCGACATAAACGGTCGTATCTTTTTTATTCGTTAACTTAGCAGTTTGATTTTTTCACAGTTTGAAGGGACCGCAGACTTGAGTATATGGTTTTAATGTCAACTCGATACTTCCAGGCGTTCTCGAAATAAAGGGTCTCGACAGACAGACAAATAGACAGACAGTTTTTTCTTTTTGAGGTACGGAACCCTAAAAAAATTTCGACTTTATTATCAAATGTCAGGCTAAATAGGATGCTCGCAAAGGAGGAGGCCGAACGGCTCGCAAAGGAGGAGGCCGAATCCATCAGGCAACGGCGTTATCTCCACCGCCGCCGCCGCCGCGATTCTGAACCCGATTTCCGGCCACCATAGGCGCGGGCTTGCGGACAGTGAGCAATGGGTAGCTCGCTGTCCAGCCGTCAGGACAACTGTCCGGAGCAAGCCCAAGTCGTCGACGGCGCGCACTGTTCCCGCGCGCCTCAAGGAGTTGTCAGCAACAGCAGACCCAGCCGGGTCGAAGCCTACTGGGGCCAGGGTTATCCGAAAGGGCGCTCGAGCCCCGGTATGAAGGCTAGAAGGAACGGGGTGGGTCTTTTAGACAGTAAGAGTCTGACACTATCTCCCGCTCCGCCCAAGAACGGGGGATGTCAATGCATGATTTTTTCCCACCATAAAAAAAGGCTGAATAGGATAGTCTGTCCGGCTTTTCATTTTCAAGACCTGGCAACCCTAGTCTTGAGGAACGCCAATGACTTGCTAACACGCGACGCTGATGGGTGTCCACCACTTACAGACTACCCTATATTTTGGAAACCATAGCTTCTTTGTAAAATTATAGGCGTTTGAAGATGTTTAGTCGTGTAAGTGCCACTTATTAGGCTCTACAGGTGTCATAAGAAGAGTGTAAGGGATTATTATTAATCTGACAGGAATATGACACTTTAAACTGACATAACAACGTACTTAAAACCACAATTTTGCTATTTCTGTACGACGCTTCTCATAAATTCACTCAGCAGTGTGTAATTTAGGTGAGAAACGAGTTTTAAAAATTATCTAGGTCGTGAAATTAGTAAGTGACAGCCCATTGATATATGATTTCACCTTTGTACATTTCACATAATCTGGCAACCCTGTATACCAAATAAATAGGCCGTACTCGCACTATTTCTGTACTCGAAAATGTCGCGCAATGCTTGCGCAATGGCGGTTACGTCCATCTATAAATAAGCACGTTTATTATATACTACTTAGCAAAAGTAGTTACCTATTTCACAACAGTTTAGTCTTAATTGATACTGAGATAATGCTATAATGGAAAGCAAGCACATTTCTAGAGTGGAATAAATTATGCATATTTATAGTCGTAGTCAATAATGCTAATTGGTCAGAACAACTTTTAACTGCAAGAATTGGCCATAAGTAAGGGATCTATCTAAGGACTTAACCCAAAAAAAATGGACTGTAATTTAAAAAGATACCCGAATAGTACAATATTAATATTTGATGTTGGTAAGCATTTGCAGCCGTAGATGACCGAGAGGTCGAAGGTACTTTTGACCAGTTAAAACTACTTTAAAATTATTAGAAAAATATTTTGTGACTATTTTGTTTCTTGCCAAGTGCTAATAGAAAACAAAAAAGATTCGTTTTTTTTTTAATAAAACAAACACGTTTTTATCACAAAAGAGTTTTGACTGAAGCCAGTCAAAACAAGACTTGACTAATGAACAGTACTGACTGTAACAAAATACAACATTAATTATTTCAGCTATAAATATTGATAAAATTACTTGGCACAATTCTGTGAATTATATTAAAGTGAAATATGGACGTGGGACGAAACATGATTTACTTATATAAAACTTAGAAGCAAATATAGCATTTCAGATATTAAATACAGAATACTCTATAACTAATGAACGTAATGATATTTGCTTACGTAGACAAATATTAAACATCAAGTTAATATTTATTCACAAATTCAAAGTTAAGACGATTTGTACCGACAACACAAAAAGCTAATGCTATAAACAAATACAGGAGAATAATATTTTGATTGGAATTAGAAATTAACATAACCATTGTGTTTTACAAGCACGTGCCTAATACAAATAATGTTTTTAAAAAGGTTTTATGTACCTTAAATAAAGATGAATAATGTAGTGAAGAGTGGGTGGATACCACATTATCTATGGAGAAAACACAACCCAGATATACGTACGAGTAGCATAAGTAACAAGGTCCATGGCTGTGGAATATTTCGAAAGAGTCATTGCGGGATTCAGGTTATTTTTTTAGTCTGTAAAAGTCTGACACTCCGTCGCGCTTCAATCATGAGTTATTTCAATTTTTTTGATGGTTTTTCACCGTCAAGAATTTCTAGAAACCCATGGTTGCCAGTATCTATTCTGTAACTATAGATTAGAGAAGAGATGAGACCTTTGTAAGTTACATAATATTATTAGTCTAGTATTAGTAAGCTTTCTTTAAAAATAAATAAAATAATGTGTCTGACTTCTTCTTTAATGTAGATTTAAACTAACACAAAAATCTTTGACAATTTTGAAGTGTGTGTTTTCAGATTTAAAAAAATTGGCTATTGAAATTTTTAGACATATTACATAGGTAAATTGCATGGATAGCGCTGTTGAAGGCGGCCTATGAAGAGGTGGCGAGACGACCTGGATGCCTACTGCTAAAGCTGATTCCAGGTGCAGGTAGATCAAGGAAATAACACTCGTACTTTGAAGGATTTTGCCTGACAGTGAGTTAGTGAAGCCTAAATAAAAATAGGCATTTAGGAAAATTGTCAGTCATAGAAAACCATCAGTCTGTAAAAGTCAACGGTACAAACTCCACAAAGTTAGATGGTATAACTAATGACAACCAAGAACCACTCACTGTTTTCTGCCAATAACAAAGCGAACAGAGTACTTCATTGTGGAACAGGCATTGTAAGACAACTTCAATCTAGATTCCAGACCGTGGCGACGAACCAGTCTAGACTGAATGCGGAGACCCGTCTAAATAATACGTATGGCCTATTTCTATGTATATTAAATCTATGCGGCAAAAGGATACTCGGAAACTCGCTTGGAATTATGCGTGAGGTCACAATTATCTTACTTACGACATTTAGTTGAGTCTCTGAAGTCGGAAATTTACCTGAAACAAACAAATTAAAAATAAGTAATTGTATTATCACAATGCTATGATAAAAAAGTGTAAACAAAGTCAATACGTAATCTAAAGCGGGTGAAATTTTGCTTGCAGTAAAGAAAGATAATTACGTTTGTGCAAAATAAAGCGTGATGTATCTAAGAAAATGATATTAAGGGAGATCCCCTGGCTAGCTCGCGCAATTCAAACTTTCCTAATGTTTTGTAAAATACAAAAGATTAGGAAAATTCAGGTCAGCGTCACAATGATTGGCCGTAATGTAACGTAACGTATTCATTTAAATCATCAATACAACCCTCTCTGTTCGTCTTACTCTAATCTCTCTCGTGCTTGACAGCGATCCCATCTGATGGTAAGCAGTGAAGCAATCGTTGATAGTGAAGCGCACTAGTTTATATATTTTATTTTATAGGCTCTTAGCCTATTCACTCTAGCCTTGAAGACACCCAAATTATCTGAAGATCATGAACTCGTAGAACTTAATCAACAATCATCATCATATCCGTAGCCTTTTCCCGAATAGCTTGTGGTCGGCTTCCAATCCATCCGTGTGCCTTACATGGAGTAACTGCCTACCCAGTGTACCTCCACAATCCAGTGGAAACTGAGAAACATGATAAACAGATACTCCTTGGATAGACGGTCAGACTTTCTGGCGTCTGACTACCTGTATCGACTGTCAAAGATCTACGAATGACAACCGGGACGTGCTTTCCAAGGCACGGTGTGTCAGTAATGGCCATGATAAACTTAGAAAAGTACTTAATCAACAATATCCTTAACAAAATGCTCTCCAGAAGAGCCTTGACCTCTCAGACTCAGTGTAGGATGAACAAAGGACAATATATTAATCTTCGTTCTTCCTAAAGGCCATCTGAATCTGACCCTCGTTACCGGCATACCGTCACAATTATTATTGAGGAACTCATTCTACTGATAAATTAACTGCAGAGATAAGGTAAAAATCTGTGGTATGTGAGGTCATTTACAATAGGAGTACTCCTCCTCCTTGCGTTTTTTATCCTCAATGCTGAGGGTCGTGACCTCGACGAATAACTTTCTTGTGGACTATATTAAAATTCCGCCATGTTGTCCTATCTTCGGCAATATGGATGACGTCGCAGACTGTGGTCTCCAGTGTAGCACGGATTTGGTCTGACCAACGTATCGGACTCCTGCTACTGGGTCTTTTCATATCAACAACTTCTTATTCTTCCCAAGTCAATGCTTTTCTTTTCACTCAAAGTTTTGGCCTCAATAGGTTGCCAGGTTTATAGCGGCGTCAGTGGCGTTTTTTAGATCCTCTAAAGTGCAGATGTTGGGACACTTTTGGCACTCTAGTGGGTCATCGTCTGGTCAGGAGCACCGCACTTGCACTGGGTGTCCCCTACTTTGCCAGATTTTATTGCAACGGCTTATAAGTCTATCAACAACTACAATGCGCTTATTGTACTATTACCCTCTATTAGCCTAATCCGATAACCCAATGACTATGTCAATCAACAACGTTAGGTAGCGCTTTTACTTATCTAATATTGATCTTAATTACAACAAAACATATTTAGGTTACGTTACCTGCAATGACGACAGTCTTTTGTCTGGTCAATCGTTACACTCGTTATGTTTTGTTTAGATAAAGATTGTTATGCGGCACAAAGGTAAGCATTTTGTCATACATTGTACCGTATTGTGTTGAGTGTTTGTTTGAAAGATTTTATTATTATGACATTTATGACAAACTGTTTTACGTGCGTTGTGACATAGCATCAGGCACTAGTTATCTGGCATTCATGCTGAACTGGAACTAAATATTTTCGTGCAGCCGTTAGGCAAACAATTGTATTTTTCCTATTTTTTATTCGTGTTTATCTGACTATTGTTTGTGTGCTTTATGTTGTGCCAAATTAATTCTTTTTTTTTATTTCTATTTATAAAAATAGTTCTCTGTAAGAGTCAATTTAGAGTCTAACAAGACGTGATTTTGCAGTTACAAAATAAACACAATCGAAAAAAATACACATTCACACAACTCCAACAATAATTTCCTCAACAATTCTCTCTGTGGAATTGCATTGTGAAGCAGCAAGCGTGGGTTACAAGTCGAGCGAAGCCAGCTGCGTCATGTTTTACAAGTAACGTAAGCTAGACATGTTAACTGTCTTTGTGTCTGGTCTAGACAATTTTCTGGGCTTAACCGATTCTATATTAACGCGGTTTTAACGAGTTTGGCCTTTATACGAAAGGGGGTCAAGTGCGAATCTGTCATCTTCGTCGATAATGGCTTCTAAGATTATTATAATTTTGTATATCTTGGAAGTAGTTAAAAGACATTAGCTGGCAAAAGTAAAAGGCAGAGGTGACTGAACATTGAGACAACGCGTTGCTTAAATTTTTTTTTTTCGAGTTTAGAAATCATCAAATAACTTCAGTGGTGGAGCGAAAGGGATTGACAGATTTTTACTGATGCAAAGCATTCCGTGTTCCTTCAGTTGCCCTTTGCGTACCAGGGCCGCGGTTACTCTTTTTTTGAACCATTCCGCAGCCCTAGCACGCATTGGCCATTCATACATTTGCTGAAATCTCTTTGAGGCAGGCATCGAACACGACGCGCCGATGCCAACTATTTGAGTTCATTGAAATAACTACGTAATATCGTTTTACAGACAGGATAAATTTCATTTAAAAAAAAATGCTACTGCATTCTCGTGTCACGCCTATCTGCTATCTCTATTTATTTCCTGAACCATACATAAAAAAAAAACAATTTTGGCTAATTCCAACTTCAGTTTTTTCTTTAACTCCAAATGCCAAAAACTTTCATATTAACACTGAACTAGATAGCTTGTCAAACATAATTCAAGCAGTCAACCACATTCATCATGATTACAATCTATCGGAAATCGAAAAGTATATACCTACCGACCTTCCGTACTGTATGTACACAATTGGAAACAATTTCGGACGGACATGATAATTGGCATACTGACTAGTAACACTTTCCCTAAGTCCGACAGCGCAAAATGTCGGTTCTACGTGCTACGGTCTAGATTCAGCATTTCATACATTTAGCTACCGAAATGCGCTGTCATTTGGGAGAAATGGCTATTAGACGGAAGAGTACAGTCGTCTAGACAAGTTTGAGTGTAATTTTAAAATGAGTGAATTGTAATATCGCGTTGTTGTTTTGTTGTTTGTATCTACAGACACGTGCATTGGTTTGAAATAAAATATTTTCCTTTTTTTTAAAAGTTAGTCAACAGCAAAAGTTTGTTGAACACTCTTTGAATCTTGTCGAAAAAAATAAAAGAAAAATCTGATTTGAAAATATGCGTGCATACTTTTAGACATCCTCAATTGTAAATATCGTTTAATAAAGTTTACTATCACTTTGATAATAATGATATCTATTCAAAACAAAAAGGCCTAGGGCATTTGATGCATTTATTAAAAGTGTAGCTTGAAATTAAAATTTTGAAGCTTTCCAGGTTTAAAAAAAAAAAAGAACATTTTTTTTGAAAAAATGAAGTAAATTAAATAAAAACTATACGTAATACCTCGTTTACGTAACAAAAATGATCGGCAAATGCCGTTGTGACGGTAGAAGTCTTCGTTGCACAACCTTGGACTCCATAACAACGTTATCTCCATACGAAATCAATTATCGAAGGACTGGAACAATTTGCCTGCTGCGGTCTTCCCGTCCGATTATAATTTGGGTGTCTTCAAGGCTACAGTGAATAAGGCTCTTAATAAACTAGTGCGCCTCACCATCAACGATTGCATCACTGCTTACCATCCAGTGGGATCACAGTCAAGCACTAGTTTATACAAGGTGTCGTTTTGAAGCTGCAAAATATTTCAGGAGGTAATTATGTTAGTGATTCTCGACCCGAATCAATAATAAAATAAGTAGGTAATTTTTTTTTTTTTTTATAACCGCGCTTTTTTTCACACACACAAACACGGAACAATAAAGGGCGTTTTCACACACACTAACTCGCAACGATAGTTTCATAAATAATGTATCATCCAATCATCATCCCGCACGCCACACCCTAGCCACGCCCCCGCGGCCATCGATCAATCGATTTAGTTTAGTGTAATTAAAAAATTAAATAACAAGTATTACTGATTATTGACCAGGTTTCGTATTTTTACATGATTATTTATGAGTTTTATTACAACCTCCTGAAATATTGTGCAGTTTTAAAACTGCACCTTGTATGTCCAAATGTGCTTTCTTTGGTATTGTTCGTCAAGTTGTTGAGCTCCTTAGTAGTCCTGAGTTGAACTTTGCGAATACTGACAAATGCTTGCACTGACTGGATAGGTCCACTCAAGTCTGTATGGTTCTTCTCAGACAAATCAGTATGGTTCTCATGTGATTTGACCATTACATATTTACTGTATGGACTTTAAAAAAGACTTTGACCCCTAAGTTGGTTTAAGTATTTCTTATCAGAGTAGTCAGCTAGGAAACACCGGCCTCATCTAGGTTAAACTGAAGAAAAAAAATTGACGTGTATGGAAATGTGTTTACTAAAACCTATTTGCAAAAGAAATATCATTATCATTTATATCAATTTAAAAAGAAAATCTAATTGTTCTTGACGTGTCACTAAACAGTGCAACATTGTTATCAATAAATAACATAGCATGAACTAAGCGGGTCAACGACCTCGCAGTGTCAAAACCGTTCAATGTTTTCCGTTGTTTTCAGGTCGAAATTTGAAGTATGAGGTAGTCAACGACTTGCGTGACGAAAGCCTTAGAGCTTTAGATTAATGACCCCCGGTCAGGTGTTCCGGTTAGAGAGCAACTTAATATACTTTTAAACAGTACTCCATTCTGTTTATTACGATTAAACTATTTTTTTTAAGCTATTGCATAGCTTCTATCGCGGGCCTTGAGCGTGGAGACCGAATCCAGAAATTACGTAACGAAAATAACCTAACACCCCCACTCATTAGTTTTTTGAGCGTGGTGACCGATAAGAAAACAAATGAGTGAAAAATCAATCAAAATTCAATTCAATGTGTGAAAGTGTAACTTCAATTAATATCAAAGAAAAAAAAAACAAAGGAAAAAAAATACTGCACAAATAAAATAAATAAATAATTATAATTGCATAAGTTGATAAAAATGCTATGCAATAGCTTTACCGCGGCAGTCCCCGAGTGACACACGTCTTTTTTTTATTCCACAACTATCGCACAACGCCGCCTAGTCCCATGCTAAGCAGAACTTCTGATCTGAGCACTAGACAACTGATAAACATACTTAATATATTTCTAAGTACATAGATACTATAGATAAATTACACCCAGACACAGAATCTGCTCTCAAAACGGTGAAGGAAAACATCGTGAGGAAACACGCATGTCCTAGAACCAAAAATTCGAAGACATGTGACGTTCACCAACCCGCACTGGGCCCACGTGGTGGTTTACGGCCTATTCTCTCTCCTAGAGAGGAGGCCTGAGTCCCAGCAGTGGGAATATAAAAAGGCTGATTAAGCAGGCACTTTTGAATCGTCAAGAAGTCCCCCCGTCAGAAAGATGAGGCTAATTTTACGTTCGAAAGCGTATTATGGAGAAGAGATTGCAAAACAAATAAAATCGATGGAAAGGTACACGATTTTGGATTTGTTCTTGCATTTTTGTCGCCAACATGGCGGATCTGTCCTGTCAGTCCTGTGACGTCAGATGATAGCAGAGCTGGGGCTTTACCACGACGTGCTAAAATGACAGGCGTGCGAGCAAGAAAGAGGAATAGAGCTGTACACTCTCTATAGCTGCTCAGTCTCCAATACCTCGCACTTTGGCTGCACTAAATGATTTTTGCGGATGAATGCAGATGATTTTGGCATGTCAGAAGTACTGTGAGAGGGATAGATGTGCGTGTTGTTTATACTTTTACTTACTTATACTTTTTTAAGCTATTGCATAGCTTCTATCGCGGGCCTTGAGCGTGGAGACCGAATCCAGAAATTCCGTAACGAAAATAACCTAACACCCCCCACTCATTTGTTTTTTGAGCGTGGTGACCGATAAGAAAACAAATAAGTGAACAATCAATCAAAATTCAATTCAATGTGTGAAAGTGTAACTTCAATTAATATCAAAGAAAAAAAAAACAAAGGAAAAAAAATACTGCTTAAATAAAATAAATAAATAATTATAATTGCATAAGTTGATAAAAATGCTATGCAATAGCTTTACCGCGGCAGTTCCCGATTGCCACACGTCTTTTTTTTTTGGTTTAGTTACTGTAATTGGTTGTTCAGCCGTTGTAATTAATTAAAATAAATAAGTAGCTCTCCATTCCTTTGCCAGTTCAGTTTAGGTCGTCAACTGGATCGTGTTACGAGCTCGTGGAAGGACCTCTGTTTCCTCTATGTTTTGATAAAGGGCATATACGCTATTGAATACCTGACAGGTTTTCCTGTACAGTTGAGTTTTGCAGGTTAACCAGAGCGTGTATGTTGCACAACTGTGCAGGTTCCCACACAAGCTTACCTGACAGGTATAACTGTGCAGGCAGACCTGTCAGGTATCAGGTATACCCTCACGTGACTGGCTACCTTTATCTTTTCCAGAAAAATCCAAACGCAGTATAGACACTGATTCAAGCTAAAGTTACGTAAAGACGGGCCATGCGTATAATTGCTGTAACACCCTTTTTGGGGTGTTTACGCAAATTTAACGGTAGTAGACTGGCTTAAAATAGCAGCGTTGTGCTTTACTGTCCGTAACCTGATTAGTTGTTGGTGTGGAACGGACCACGCCACATGACGAGATGGTTCGATCTCCGCCATCACTGAGAGTCTCTAGACAAAATGGCATTTATTTATAAGATTCTTTAACCACACAAAAGTACAGAGACAATCGATTTAGTTACCTACTCTAGAAGTTCACTTGCATCAAGAATTATCGAAATATCATCATCAGATCAGTAGGTATGCTTTCTAAAAACATGACTTGGATTTTATCATAACAAAAATGTATTTTGCTTCGAAAGTTTCCGCTCTCTCGGAAAGAAGTGAAATTGTACTGTGTAATGCAACCGATTTCAGTACAAGTTTAATTCTTAGGATTCCGAAAGAATAATCATTTTTTATTGCGAATGAAGATAAATAAAAAATACTTGCAGATGCAGACTTCGTAAAATAAAGAAAGATTTAAATATGTAAGTAAACTTAAACATTCTTTTTTTTGTAAACTTTACCCTACACTAGGAATAACTCCTGTAGATATCGTGGGTGCGTTCACAAACATGTAAAGTCATATATACAAAACACCTGAACACTTATCTGTAAGCAATACAAATATTTGTCTCGTGCGGGAATCAAACCCGCGACACGCAGCACAGCAGCCAATCGCTCGACCACTGCGTCGACCGTGCCGTCAAAATAATATAACTAACGAAAAACGCAATACAGTGTATAAAAAGGTCATAGGTACAGCAAAACCTGAGTATGTACGATACCTTCAGTTTTTGTCCTAGATCAAAAAATCTTCCAAACACTTAAAATTACGTCATTGAAATCTGCGAACATAACTTCCTTAGTTGTTTATTAAACACACATTTAAAAAAGTAACGTTATCTAAAAAGGATCTTAACATGCGGTGGGAACGGACATACAGTCCGTCAATAAAAGTTTTAAAAATAAATATTATTATGAGTAATATAACTTCATATATGTAAATGTCGATCGATCGATATATGTCTTCGAAGACGGGTAAGGAAAGAACGACATCCGTTTCCTCTATACAACAGCTAACAATGACCTCTAATGTCAAACAAACGTCAAATTGTTTTTGTGACGTTCGTCCATTAATTTCATTACGAGGTTTTATTGGTTGAGGCCAAATTACCGTCTAATACAACCGAAATAAAATTTAACGTTTGAGGGGTTCAAATCCCCCTGGCTTTGTGCTTGATTACTATTCAATTTACAAATATATCTTGAACTAGCTTCTGACAGCGGCTTCGTCTGCATGAAAGTGAATTTCTCCATACAAACTTTGGACCCCCGTTTCATCCCCTTTGGGAGGGGAATTTTGGAAAATCCTCTCTTAGTGCTTACCTACTTTATAAAAGAAAACTTTATGCAAAATTTTGCACGGCTAGTCCCAGTATAGCAGTAGTTTCGGCTGTGTATTGTATGTATGTCAGTCAGTCAGTTTCTCCTTTTATATATTTACTAGCGGCCCGTCCCGGGGCAATAAATAGCCTATGTTACTCAGGGTGAATGTAGCTTTCTAATAGTGAAAGAATTTTCGAAATCGGCTCAGTAGTTTTTGAGTTTATTAATTACAAACATACACACGAAAATACAAATTTTCCCTCTTTATAATATTAGTTTAGGTAAATAGGTGAATAAATATAAAAAAGAAGAAACTGACTGACTGATGAACTGTCATATTATATTGTGAATTAACTAAGAGGAAAATAAACCAATACAAAATTACGCACATTGAGAACCGTTAAGTTTTCTGTTGTAAGTAAAGTCAAAATGACGTAATTACTAAAGTTAACAAAAGTGAGTAATGATCTAAGCAACGGTTCTCGTAACACGTAGGCAAAACTCGTAAATTTGATAAACTAAGCAAATATATTTTACTGCAGTAAATCAAACAAAGTCTCGCACCGCATCTGTTTGTTCGCAATAAACTCAAAAACTATTGAACAGATTTTGATACCGTTTTCAATAATAGACAGAGTAATTCATGAGGACGGCTTAGGTGTACTATACACACATATGGAAGAAGGCTTAGGTGTATTTTGACTGGCCTGTTGGTCTAGTTGTCAGTGACCCTGACTGCTATGCCGGAGGTAGTGGGTTCGATTCCCACCCAGGCCAAATCGTCACCCTTCCTGTTAACTGTCGTAACTAGCAATTGATGTTTTTCCAGGGCGACCGTTTTTCGGTCGGGCGTTAAAATCATATTCCTGTAGTTGCGTTGGCTGTAGCTTTATTAATTAATTAATAAGTTTTTTATATTAATCTTGGCATATTCTTTTAGTTAGTAGTGGCCCTAAAGCCCTAAATTACGAAGGTAGTGATGATATTTTTCCCTTCTTTTACACTTCCGCAAAACGAAATACTTGAATATCTTCCAAACGGTAAACGATACAGATATGACGATTAGAGAGAACTTATTCGAAATAATGTTATGAACACGTTGGTAATATCAGTGCAGATACGCCAGTTTGTGAGATACGACAGTTAGCGGGGAGGGCGACGAAATGTTTGTGTGATGAGCAGGATCATTTGTTCTGTGTCTGGGTGTAATTTATCTGTAATATGTATGTATTTAGAAATATATAAGTATGTTTATCAGTTGTCACAAGCTCTGCTTAGTTTGGGACTGGATAGCGTTGCGTGAAAGTTGTGGAATATTATTATAATTAAATTATAGGAGAAAAGCCGAGAATTTTAAAGATTTCTAAACACCCGAGCAAAGCTGGGGTAGAAAACAAAACCAAGAAGTGAATATGACTAAAAACAATGACTGCAGCAAATACCACAGTTTAACAACTTCCTTCTTAAAATAGCCCATCTTTAAAGTTCATTAAACATAAGTCACTAGCAGGATATCTAGACAATAGTTAACAATTATCTAAATGCTAAGACAATCCCGGCGATTGTCGTGTCCGGTACATTCCGGCGGGACTGCACAATCGCCGGAAGAGCGGTAAAGTACCAATACGAGAGCTCTTGAGTTCTGTAATGTCTTTTTGGCTTACACTTGTGTTAAACGATGACCATATGTGTAGCTGGCGCTGTGGTTACCTGGTATAGAATAAGTATTACATCATTCGGAATTATTGGCTATGTCCTACAGGATACAATGACCAAGTAATTTTATCAACAAGGACCTAAAGAATGTCCACACAAAAACTCAAAATAAAATTAAATAGACTGACTGACAACCTTTTGAATGTCTTAAGTTACACAGTTCGACATAAGCAATTGTCTTTCTGTTGTGTCTCTAATTACGGCATTCGATGAGTTAAAGATCCGCAGGTTTTAGCTATCAGGAAATACAGACTCCAGCAGGGAATTTCACTCCTTAGCCGTACACACAGTGAATGTGTTCCCAAAACGTTTTGTGAGTATGGGTGGGATGTCCGTTATGTATAGGTGGCGCATCGCCGTACGTCTAGTAGTCCGATGATGAAAAGGACTTGGCGGAATTACTTAGGTTATGCAATGGAACACTCCCCGAAATGCAACCAATAGGCTAGCAACTCGGCGTCGATGATTAAGACTTTGAAGTTTCGACTTATTGTCATAGAAACCATTTTGCAAAAAACGTTAACAGACGCTTATGACGTTCTTCTAGAGAAGGGTAGGCTATATATTGAAGCTAATTTTAGAATTCTTTGATGCATTTATTGGTAATTGCATACTGAAGTCATTACGCAGTTCATTAAGAGGTGCTAATTATAATTAATTATCACTGTTAATAGACTAGGAGGATTAAGATCAGAAATACGTCATTTATTACAGTAGGTTTTTCTACAAAAGAATCTGGAGAGCTTGAGTCAAATGCTGACCTTTAAATTCACAATAGACAATTATTGATTTCTTAGATTTTCAAACTATTCTAAGACCGTATTTTAATGTAATACGAAATAATTTCTTTAACAGCTGTTATTGACAGCCCTTCAAAAGTTTATCTTTTTGAAATCATTACGCATTGTCTGGGCTTTGACAACAAGACAAGAGAGTCGATAAACTTTTCGTAATCGATTCTGATTAAATATGACTCTTTTACCCAGGTCGTGACTTGTTCTCAATACTGCCAAGCGTTTCATCACAGCGAGAACTCATTAGAGAATATTACCTTTTGTTAATGAAGACTTAAGGTTGAAAATGAAATGCCAGGGCTTTTATATTGAGATGGCAGAGCCTGAATGTTCCCTGATTTGAACTGACAGACAGCAAGTGCTCAATTGAGAAGTGAATGAAACTATTGTGATCGGAATAACGTATCGTTTGAGGACCATTTGAGTTATTGCGTGAACGTTGGACTCTTAAAATTGATATGACTCGTTTGTGATTGAATTTAAAGATAACGGCTATAGAGGTCATTATAACTTGATTTTTTGCTGACTTCTTGATTATTCTTTATGTATGATATAACCTCTTAGCAAGTAGTAGTGGAAAAAACTAATGAGTAGTTATCACGACTATTTATTTGAGCACAAATATACAGACTCAACATTAAGTGATATTGAGAGACGTACATATGTAGAGAGACTCAACATCAGGTATGGAATGTTAATATTCTTCACGGCTATAAAGTCTAGAACCACTAACTTTAAAATTCATTTAATTTTCCAAGCTCAATTGTTGCCTTCAAGCTTTAAGTAACCGGTTGTACCTAATCAAAGAAATTACCTTTTGCCTCCAAGTTTTTTTGCTTCGTACTGACTATAATTACATTTCTGGTTACCCATTTAGTTAGGACCTTGAATGATCGTGACTGTACGAATAGGATAATAAATAATCATGGCTGAAATGGTGGTTTTCAATTATTGACGCCCCGAACGCTTCGAACCTATTTTAGTAGCCAAATATAGATGAGGAAATGTGTATGACTAACTATAACAAAGATGCCTAATAATAAAATCACGCGTAACCTATTAATCTTGGCTTTTCATGGTCAAAAATTCTAAAGAGATGCCTTGAACAGCGGAATTAGTTTCACGTTGAGATAAGAGTAGAATTAAGATGTTCAGGAAGCAATATCCATTATTATAATAACGATTAATAATTTACTGTTGGTACACAACCATTTGTCTTCCGATAACCTCTTAGTTTCACCCCAGTATCTACTCTAACTTAATCGAACATTCACTCTTCGGATTCTGTCATTTATTTTAATTAACGTGACCCAAAAACGGAAAAACCTTTGAAAATGGAAAGCAGTCACTGTAAAGCTGCTTGTACACGTTAGGAAAAATCGCCGGGCGTGTGCAAGAATTCGTGTCATTTGTACACACGAACTTTGTGCACTGCTTTGGCGCTGACCAAGAAAAATTTTGTCTGCGCTAAACATGACACGTGAAGTTGTTATAGTGCGATAGGGGGGCGGGGTAGGTGAAGAGTTTAGAGGTGCCACGATACATTTTCGTGCCTATATCCGACAATAGTACATTTTGATACAAGTGCAGATGACTAACTGTCATTGCGTCCGAGGTGGAATTCTGGAGTTATGGAGCCGAGGGCTACAGTGACAAATTTGCACGTGTATCAAACAACTTTTTTCAGTATACTTGCGAAGACATAAATAAACGGGGGTTGAGCGGCGACTCGTGGGGGTCGACGCGCGCCCAGCCTGATGTGATAAATGAGAGCACGCGGACTTTTCTGCACTAGTGCGGAAAACATTTTATTGCGTGCCTAAAAGCGGTGGGATAAGAGCGGGTTTTCGAGTAAGTGTATTGAAAAATTCTTATCGTGTACATGATGAATTGGTCCTATCTGCCACAGACACGGTGAAATTTCTGAGCGTGTACAAGCGCCCTAAGGTCCCTTTAGCTGCCCCTATAGGGGCACGGAGCAATATCGAAATAGGCAGTTAACGTATATTCAATACAAACAAATTCACGCTGAATATTATAGCTACGGACAAATTTCAAGTGGTCGATCCAAATGTATTGGAAGGCAATGAAACGTGGCGACGTGGAATGGGATCAGACCAATTAACGGCTTTTATAACGCTCGCATTTTGTGAACGAGCTGCTCTAGTAGAATTACTGCTTTAATACTCATTTGTTCTTTACTCTTCAATCGGCAAAAGGGTGCTTTCTTCTTGTCCAAATTTTATGATAAACTGGCTGTGCCCGCGACTTCGTTCGCGTGGACTAAAGGATTTTTAATTATTTTTTCTAAAATAAAAGTAACCTATGTTACTCCTTATTACATCAGCTACCTGCCAAAAAAAGTCCCGTCAAAATCGGTCCAGCCATTTCAGAGATTAGCCCGGACCAACAGACAGACAAAAAAATTGTAAAAAATGTTATTTTGGTGTATGTACCGTATCTATATTCATTTGCACGTAGTAAAAAGCAGTTATTTTAATATTACAAACAGACACTCCAATTTTATTTATATGTATAGATAACAAATAAATAAATATACACCATTTAGAGAGCTCCCCATTGCTTGCCGTCTAGACAGTTTCCCCTTGTTTTGAAAGGCTTCTATCTTAATTTTGAACAGATTTTGATACCAATAAAAAAATACTGAGTCGACTAATTGTCTATCTTCGTGGAAATGTTAATGCATTAAGGAAAATTGCAGAAGATTTAACGCAATGACGTGCAATTGAAGATCATCAAGTCCAGCAAAGT
This sequence comes from Mythimna ferrago, assembly GCA_910589285.2. NCBI lineage: Eukaryota > Metazoa > Arthropoda > Insecta > Lepidoptera > Noctuidae > Mythimna > Mythimna ferrago. The sequence goes on along the minus strand of OU342698.1, from coordinate 9,125,151 downwards.
CTGCTTCAAGAAACAAGAAGCTGTCACGACGATGTTTAACGAGTGGTTATTCACAAACTGTTAAATCAAGATTCAAGACTGTCTTCAATTAAAACATGTTGAAGTGTTGGTGTAATTATACAGTCGACTATTAAATTAAGATTTCTAAAACAGCAAAACTTAAGAGTATGAAGAGCCTCAAGCATCAAGTCAATGAATCAAATTGTTTTGCCAACCCACGCACGCCCAGAAGCTAACGGTTCTTTTCAATACGCTGATTTCTCTATTATTAATTGCATTAAATGTAGATGTTATCTCAATGTTATGGAGTTATTACTGTTCTACATAGGCGAAAGAAACTGGTGACCTCCTTGGTCTTTGGGTTAATGGGTTCTGGGTGTTATTTATTTAAATTTTTCGGTGGCATTTGTAGTTACAGCCTCAGATAGGTCTCTCACACTTACAACGGAAGCACGGCCCTAAGAAGAGGTAGTTTAAATCAGCACTAATTTTTTTTTCAAGGTAGGAAATCGTCAAATAATTTCTGCCGCTCTAGGGTGGAGCAGGAGAGCGTGTCAGACTTTTGCTGACTAAAACTACACCTGCCTTTCAGTTGCTTTTTGCGGTCTAGGACCACGGGTTTCTTTTAAATGCTGGATCATGGCTGCCAATGCGGATACCCTGCCCCCGAATATTAGTTCTACAGTGTAACTATGTTCATATACACTAATATTATAAAGAGGTATAGTAAGTATTTTTGTTAGAGAGTGGCCTAGAGGTCCAGAACAGATTGGAGGTGTGGTGGCACAGACTGGAGAGTGTTGGCCTGAAATTGAGTAGAACCAAAACGGAGTACTTGTTCTGCGATTTCGGCGGTGTCTCCAATCCAGTGCCTTTAGCTCTCGCCGGAACGCCCATACCGATCTGTTCCGACTTTCGGTACCTCGGGTCGCTCGTCCAAGGGGATGGTGAGGTGGACCGGGACGTAACACGTCGGATCAACGCAGGATGGATGAAATGGCGACAGGTCACGGGAACCGCTTGTGACCCACGGATGCCCCTCAAGTTGAAGGGTAAAATCTACAAGTCCGTGATAAGGCCTGTCATACTATATGGATCAGAATGTTGGGCTGTGAAAAAGACGGATGAAAAAAGATTGCATGTAGCGGAAATGAGAATGTTAAGATGGATGTGTGGTGTGACGAGAATGGATAAAGTGAGAAATGAGTATATTAGGGGAAGTTTAAAAGTGGCGCCAGTGACTGAAAAGTTGAAAGGGAATCGTTTGTCTTGGTATGGTCATGTAAAAAGGAGGGATGAAACGCATGTTGCTAAAAAAGTTATGAGTCTACATGTGGATGGATGGAGGGGAAGAGGGAGGCCAAAGAAAAGATGGATGGACTGTGTGAGAAGCGATATGAAAGAAAAGGGAGTTAGTGATAGCGTGACGAGTGACAGGACAGAATGGAAGAAAAAAACGTGTTGCGCCGACCCCAAATAAAACGGGACTAGGGCAGGAAGATGATGAGTAAGTATTTTTGTTTGTAGGAGGTAATCTTTGAAAGTACTAGTTCGATTGCCAAAATTTTAATTCACCGATAGAAACCTGTTTTATACCTGAGTGGCATAGGATATATGTATTTTATGTGGGCGAAGCCGCGGGGATAAGCTAGTTGCACAATAATGAATGTCAAAATTCTCTCGCTTCCCGTTCTTTTCTTTCTTTGTTAAAGGTGTAAAAAAAATATTCAGGATTAAACCCAACAGTTTTCTACACTGCCTCAGGAAGAGCACAATAAAATATATATAGTGACATGAATATATGTTATGTAACCAGATGGTACCGTTTGGTACGCTCGCTGGCCTGCAAGACAAATAGGGCGAAACGACAAGTATTTCATAGTTCGAACATGGAGGTAGTGAGCAGCTGATTTTGGGAATGGATAGATATGGGAGAGAAGCTTGGTGAAATATAAAAGTTTTTTATTTACCTACTTTAACCACCAGCGTCGGATATATCCGACAAACTCGCGTTTATTTCGCCAGAGACGCATATCCACGACTAAATACTCCACTCGTCAGCTCTTTTGTCAACCATGAAAATTGAAGAGCTTAACGAGATATTTATGGAGTGCAAACACACCAAACTGGCCAATAAGACAGGACAACACTTGTCGAACGAATCCGTTGCAAGTGATTAAAAGGTTAATAACAAAATATTGAACGTACAGCGTTGCGCCACCGGTACATAGTAGACATCCCACCCATACGCACAAAGCGTTTTGGGAACACTAAAATTGTGCGTACAGCCAAGGAGTAGAATTCCCTGCCGGAGTCTGTGATTCCTGATAGCTACAACTTAGGGGCCTTTAAGTCAGGAATGAATAGGTTACTTCTAGGCAAACGCTCCACCGTCGACCACATCATCGCTTACTACCAGGTGAGATGGTGGTCAAACGCAAGCCTATCAATAATAAAAAAAAAACGTGATTCAAGGGTTTGGTAAAATCTAACACGTAAAACGGATGGCCATCAGGCATAAAGTAACTGATAGATACACTCCAGAAAACACAACCGGTTTGAAGAACCGTATAAACACACATTCATTTTTGTAGTTTACGTTATCAAACCAATAAACAGGCACGTTTTACTATCAGCATTTACTAAGAAATCATACACTACAAGTTACAGAATAGACCACGTAATCAACGTGAAATAACACTGAACGACACAGATTGAAACGCTAGCAGACTGACTAATGAAGACTGACATTCGATCTTTGCCAATGGCCTCGATTCGGCTTCCGGCCACAGATTCTTCACTCTTACTTTTTTTAATTTACTTCGGATGAAGAGCAAAGACAATAAGGTTACGGTGTAAAGAGAGACATGTCAGTCAACCGGGGCACAGGTCGTGTGGGCTTGGCATTAACCCACTTTCCTTAGCCCGTGGGAGGCCGTTCTAAAATTAAAAAGAGATAAAAAAAATCCGCCAACGTTTTGTTTGCTTGCGCATACGCAGTCAGTGTTACCGCAACAGTTTAAGAATAAACTGCTAACATTGAATCCGAGTTATTGTAACATGACTGTTGGCTAACTGTGGCTCATGAAAGAAAAAAAACTGAGCACTAGCGAAAATGAAAACTTTTTATAATAATTGATAGTGTCGCGTATGACCACTATCTCACCTGGAGCAATGGGTAGCTCACTGTCCGGCCGTCCGGTAACTGTCCGGACCAAGCCCAAGTCGTCGACGGCGCGCACTGTTCCCGCGCGCCTCAAGGAGTTATCAGCAACAGCAGGGACCCAGCCGGGTCGAAGCCTACTGGGGCCAGGGTTATCCAAAAGGGCGCTCGAGCCCCGGTATGAAGGCTAGAAGGAACGGGGTGTGTCTTTTAGTCAGTAAGAGTCTGACACTATCTCCCGCTCCGCCCAAGGGCGGGGGATGTCAATGCATGATTTTTTCCCACCATAAAAAAACTATCTCACCTGATGGTAAGCGATGAGGTGGTCGACAATGGAGTGAGTGAGAGCTTGTCTAGAAGTAGCTTATTCACTCCTGACTTAAAGACCCCTAAGTTGTAGCTACCAGACTTCACCAGGGAATTCCACTCCTTAGCTGTATGCACAATGAATGTGTTCCCAAAACGTTCATGGAATGTCCATCATGCACCGGTGGCGCAACGCCGGACGTCTAGTAGAGCATCAGCAATATTACTGATATCAGATCCATTCAATTTGTAAGCAATCGAATTTAACCTCTCTAAACGGATCTAATATTTTACGTACTTTTTCCATGACTCATAGTTTTTTACTCCTTGATCCAAAGAGCGCACATCTGATTGTTCTAGCTGTTTTATTGTGAAATAGAAAGTTAGTAATAACCGGCATTAGCTCTATATGAGTAAAGTAGGTGACATTTTTCCTCGAAAGCATTCCAACGGCAGCGTTTTAAAGAATGATTTTAATGACGGAAAATTAAAACGATTGTACCGCGTTTTGAGTCGCTTATAAACTGCTATTAAGTCTAACTTTAGCTGAAATGTGCAGCTGCCGTAAAATCTGAACTATTCCCATTTATTACGGTTAAATCTCTTCCAGCTATTCCCATTAGAAACTTTAGTTAACAAATACTGTGATGTAAGGCCGGATCTCTAGTTATTTGAACTGAGCTTTGAAGCGGTCTGAAAGTTCTAGATTTATAACAATGCCCTGGTTTCCATATTAATACTTGATCATTATATTTTGCTTTGACTTCACTAGGCATTAAAGCAAGTACTTACCGCGCCATAAAAAGGAGGTCGTCAATAGATTTTCGTCCTACTTGTTCGACATTAATTAAAGTTTCTATCGAGTTCACGATCACGGCCATGCTGGCGTATATCTAGTCTCACATCTCTCATTATTGTAACAAAAGATCGTTTTCTATTGTTGGATTTTAAATAATAATTGTTTCGTATTTAGTCGCTGTGAGCATTGTGGGGCTTGGCGTCCCTCCAACCGCCCTAGGTGTTGGTGCAATGCATCGGAGCGAGAACAATATCCGTTGCATAACTACTACTGAAATATGCTTAAGTTATTCATACAGATATGGGGTTAAAATTTAAATGTCTGCAACATGGACATTGAGAATAAAAGTTCTTACAATATATTGTTGAAAATTCTACGGTTCGGACTAAGCGTTTCGCTTCGTCGTTTATATTGCGTTCATCGAAGGACTAGGACAATTTGCCTGCTGCGGTCTTCCCGTCTAATTATAATTTAGGTGTACTCAAGGCTAGAGTGAATAGGCTCTTAATTAACTAGTGCGCCTCACCATCAACGATTGCATCACTGCTTACTATCAGGTGGGATCGCAGTCAAGCACTAGTTTATATCAGATAAAAAAAAAAGTTTCATGCATTGTACGGCAAGTTAGTGATCTCTACCTCTTTTGCCGCAATTCTTACTTATTTTCTAATATTTTCTAGCGTGTTAATACTACAGCAACTTACTGTCTGATCGCCGACATTAATAAATACCTGGCTCACTCAGATTTGGTATTCGAAGAGCGCAGCGTGCCTTGCACGTAGGCATTATTCAACAGTGATTCAACTTTTCTCTACAACAAGTGACTAAGACAAAAAACGAGTAAAGAAAACCAGATTATTTAATCACGTTTACTTGGAAAAATTGCATGAAATCACGTCAAACATAAAAACATACTAAACATGCATATTATCGATGATTAGTATTTTCCCCGCTTAAGTTCATCCCTCGGGCCACCAGTTAACAGTTACTGTGCGAGTCGGGAAGAGCACTTAGGAGCACTTGTGCTTGAAGACAGCTAGTCTGAACTGCCCCTTAACTGAACACGGTGGATACCTGACCAATTACCGCGATTGGCTGCCTGGTAAACGATTTTCAAAAGCAAACAACGAACCAATCTCGATATTTGGAAACTGGGTTATCAAGAAGATAACGTTTTTTGCCAACAATATGAAGTGTGGGTATTTTTTATCGATTTTGTTGATTATTATCTGACATAATCGAGACAGGCCCAGACCATGGGATGGTGTGATGGATTATATTCCATTATACGCTAAGAGGAAAAGGACGCGAAAAATGGCGAGAGCAGATAAAAGCCTGCTCCGCGCATAAAATGAGTCGATACAGTAATAAAATACAATTAAGATCTTGAATAAGAAGTCTTATTGATAAATAAGGCCTCCATTAAACAAAATCCCTAAAAGCTTTGGAAAAATAATCCAGGAATCTAAATAAACAACATAACCTAAAAGCATAGTCATGTTTTGTTTTTTGGCGTGACTAACAAATTCAAGACATTTCACGATGAAGACATATTTTATTATTTCCTCTATTAAGTGACATGAGAATCTATAATTGAATCGATGACGTTTGCTATCAAAACCTATTTGGCGCGTCCCATTTCTTTAATAAATAACGAATACACAATATTACGAACGACGAAGAAAACGTTCTATTTTCTTGGAAGGTAGCGCAGAAAACTGAAATTTCAGTATTCAAAACTCGAGTATACGTGACACAGTTACATTCAAGAATCAGAAGTACATACGTTGCGAAATATTCCGGGTGGCACAGAGTAAAAAATTGTGATGTAAGTGCAGGACACTCGACTCAAAATCTCGTTGCGTAGCTGGTGCAATCGATCGCTCCTGTTCCCGCCTGTGACCTACTTACGCTCCACTCGTGTCTACCCAACGCAATGGCTACGCATTTCGACAAGTACCTTATTAGGACGACCACCATTACGTCCGCTTGTATACTGATTATCTCGTCGAAAATGAACTCTCGGAAAAAACTTCTTAATTGAGCGACTGGAGTCAACAAGTTATTTGAATATTTAATCCGAGAGTGAATCTTTCATCTTTCTTAGTTGGTATTTTTTTTTCGGCATGTGTTTTATGGAAAAAATCTTCACAATTTAGGATCAAGCTTATGCATCTTCATGTATAAGGCGTAACGTAAATTTCTCTAACGTTGAGAGCCGAGCCTGAATCTTGAGAGTTCCCCATAGACTAGTTAGACAGAGGTCTCGGTATGTGTGTGACCTCTTTAAGGCATTTTTATTTGCATTGTCGTTTATGTTGAAGACGCCTACGACTGGCCAGATTTCGTAATGCTTGTGGTTTCAGATTTCTTTGTGTCACGTTCGAAATTCTACTGATAAGTAATCTATGTAGCTCAAACTATCTATCAAAAACTTCGTCACCAATTGAACCATTTGTTGTAGAGTCTTGTTATTTTATTTCTCACGGCTCGACGGCTAACTGCGAGCTATAATTGGCTCGTTAGACTTTTGTTGCGGACACTTGACACTCAGTGTCAGGTATAGCTAGAGCAAATTGTCAGTGTCATCGCGACTGCTCCGTGCTAAACGACTATTAATTAAGATCCACTATATTTACAGTGCGGAATTCTGTCGTTTTGCTTCGTGTCGCATTTCCTTCATAATTCACGGTTTGTTGTTTAATTAATTTCAAATTAATTTAGTGAGACAACACTGATACACGTACGTACAGTCTTCATTTGGAAATGGCTATCTACAGCTACGACGAAGCTCATTAAACTAATGAATCACTGGGACTATTAAATTAACGCAAGTTATCTCCTGCACTTCAGATACGTAGTACATTAGGTAAACTATGTATATCTACCCACTTCCCAGCTTAATTAAAACCGAAAAGAGGTCACGTGAAATTATGTATTACCTACCTACTTAAATACAAACGACTTCGCTAATGATCAACACGAATTTTCGATGCATATTTTAGAGTGAAAAGTTAACAAAGTTAATGAGTGAGAATTTAAAAATGTTGCTCAGACGTCTGGTGACGAGCCGCGGGCCAATGGCGGCGAGCACTCCAACTCTTTGAAACTTCGCCGAGGGAGCTAGTTGCGACTTATACGCAAAACTCAGTTAAACTGCTTCTGAAGAAGGTTCAAGTTTTATTTCGCTGTCAGTTTTTACGTTTACTAACAAATTGTGAAGATAATTTTCTTTTACGCCACAAGTTTCAAGAAGAGTTCGTTACAGCAAAGTCGCGATCCAGTTCAAACTTAACCTTTAGAATAGCATAGCATAGTCGGCCTTATAATGTTCCCACTGTTGGGACTCAGGCCTCCTCTCAAGGAGACGGAATGGGCCGTAATCCACCACGCGGGCCCAGTGCGGGTTGGTGGATGTCACAATACAAGTCTTCGAATTTTTGGTTCTAGGACATGCCGCTTTCCTCACGATGTTTTCCTTCACCGTTTTGAGAGTAGTGGTGATGAAATAAATTACAAGTAATGCGCCTGGCTGGGTTTGAACCCGCGACCTACAACTCGTAAGTCGGGGCCGTTACCACTCAGCCACCACTGCTACATCGTAACCTTTAGAATACTGTAATTAGAGATACAATAAAAAGACAATGTTAATGAATTGATCATTACTTGATAATATCATAAAATCTACTTCCTATCTATTAGCGTTTAGTCGATTGATAAGTGGTCTATTAATAGTCACTTTGTGTCGGTCAACTCTGACCTAATTTCCGTGAATTCCCCACGCCGCCGTTAACGTGTGCCTGAGACGCATTTAGACTAGGAATCTATTACGATTACCTATAGGTTATTTCAACGATGTACCATCGCGGTCATTTCTGCCTGATCGCTTAAAGAAATTTCGCGCTGTGGCGCGGCGCCATATCGAACCCTATAAAGTTTTCGTTTCGATTGCAAGCAAATTGAACTTTAGCTGTGGTCAGGCGGAAGTGTCCTTGACGCCTGTATGCCTGTAGTGAAATCACCTCTATTTCGTAAGGTAGTATCAATTAAAATAAAGTATAGTTCACGCTTCGTTTTTGCTGCTACTGCGAGAATTTTCAATAAAATAATCCCATGAATTTTTGACCAAGAAAGAAAATAAACTCAGGACCTCATGCTGAGAGTCAGTTTGTTTTTGCAAAGGGCCACTGAAGGAACACACGTGAGTTTTAGTCAGTAAGTCTGAAAATTCCTGTCGCTTCATCCAGCCAGAGCGAGAAAAGTAATTTCATGATCCTCACATCAAAAATAAGGTCTCGTACTCAGTAGCTTTATACCTAAATCACATAAATCACCCATATACATATTATACGATTATATATGTATAGGTCGGTAAAGCTAGAACTACATTGACCGACCGGCGCACGTGTAACACGCCTGATTTGTACGTAGAACGACGTCGCGTGGCGTGGATCTAGTGTAGCTCTACAAGTCTAGTTTCCATGTAAAATGTATGGAGACTGACGCGCCCAGGGGGCTTACCATGACCTCTTATGGAAACGTTCAATTCCCAGTGAGTCAAATTCCTTTCAAAAGCAGGCCTGCTTCTTTTGCTGATTTTTTTAAAGAGGTGAACAGTTACGCTTGAAGATCGCTTAATTTGACATTACAGACGCTCAAAAGACGGTCATCTGTTGTCAAATACACGTCAAATAGCACGCCATATTACAAAAAGTCTATACAAAAAAAAAGGTGAACGAATCTTGAGCGGATTTCGTAAACGTCACTTAGGAGGCCAGTTACAGGCCTGCGTTAACGAAGTCATAGTACAAAAATGCCGGGCAGTTCAACTTCAGCCCTGCTATAAGAGGTCATGGTAAGCCCCCAGATCGGCGTGTGCGGCACACGTGTGAGCAGTGTAGTTCTAGCTTAACACGCCTGTTTTGTACGTAGAACGACATCGCGTGGCGTGGATCTAGTGTAGCTCTACAAGTCTAGTTTCCATGTAAAATGTATGGAGACTGACGCGCCCAGATCGGCGTGTGCGGCACACGTGTGAGCAGTGTAGTTCTACCTAATATTGATGTGAATAGGGTTCCGTGTCTATTGTAATTTTCAAATATCATTAAATACTAATATGAACACTTATCCTTTGTGTGGATTTCATAAAGTAATGACATAATACAATGATTTACGACTACGGACAAAGATGGGTATGATCCAAACGTTTTTGCTTATTCTCAATAGACAGAACGATAATTAAGCTTAGTATTATTAATGTTTCACAGACGATTGAAAGGGTGTTGTCCTGTTTAATATTAAATTCTGTTTATGCTCAGTATTAACAATACTACATTACATAATTGGAATTAAATTCTAGTGATATTATAATTTTATAAGAGCTATTTGTATTTGTTTATTGTGCAATCCTACCACAGTGTTGACGATGAAGTTTAAATAAATAAATGAAATGAAATTTACACTATAATATTAGGTAGTATATATATTTTATTGTTCTAATGGTTTTGTTGTACGAGGTAATCTATGGAAGTACTGGTCCGATTGCTAAAATTTTCTAAAAGAAAGCTGTTATATTCCTGAGTGACATAGGCTATATTATACGTATGCGGGCGAAGCCGCGGGCAAAAGCTAATAGATTATATAGAGCTACGAAAATATAACGTGTTTCTTTTGGAAAACTAACTGTTGGTTGTCAAATGTTATCGCTAATACTTCGTCATTTTAGTCTAGTGGTTAGTGACCCTGACTGCTATGCCGGAGATCGTGTGTTTGATTCCCACCCAAGACAAATTTTTGTGTGATGAGCATCATAATTGTTCTGTCTGAGTGTAATTTATCTTTTATAATATGTATGTATTGCGAAATATAAGTAAGTTTATCAGTGGTCTAGTATCTACTCATAATACAAGTTCTGCTTAGCTTGGGACTAGAAGGCGTTGTGTGATTGTTGTGAAATATTATTATTTTGTTTAGGCACTCTGGGCGCCAATTGGGACCACTGAATCTGGGCGCCGGTTGGGACATCACAGACTGTTTAAGTGATATTAATTATAAACTTTTGATTGCAAATGACACAACGTGATAAGGACTCATCATGGCCATCTCAATGTTGTATTTGCAATTACGATTTTAGCTTAATAATAAAGTCAAAGGTTAAAAGATAACCTTTGCAAGCGATTTTGTGCAGATAATTATAAATTTTAAACAAATTAGTGGACACAGTTCGTATTGTTAGGAGTTTCCTCTCTCTGGAGCCCTAACCACCGAAACCTTGGACTCTGTTCCCATTCCGAGTGGGTAAATCACATAATTTGTTTATAATTCTTTCTGGATTTTTACGAGGTTTTCATCATCCAGGACGGTAATGTCAACAAACAATTGGATACCTCTCCTCGCCTTTGGAGGCTGTAAGTGTCAGGCTTATTGGCTATAATAGTCCTGTCAGTGATTATGGCCCGATCTCAGTACAATGTCATCTTGCCATTATAGAGAACTGGATCCCGGCACCACCCATTTCACAAGAGTGTATTTCAAAGCAAGTTGATGATGTTTCTGGCTAAAAGATGTCAATAGTACCTCCCTTCAAAATAAATCCCCGGCAGTTATTCGTCATGGCAATTTCGTCCATAATTTTACAGACAAAACCTTACGATTCGAAACGATTGCTTCATGTCAGTAACATTAACAGCTTATGCTTCTGTCATACCAAAATATAGGTTTCCGAAAGTGGAATCCGAGAATTGATACATTATATACTTGTATCAACAAACTCTCAACCATCGTCTGTATGTATTATTAGGATAACCAAATATTTTTCAACATCAAAATTATCTGAAACGGGAAACAAACCGGATTAGTCAATTTATTTCGTTATTTTCCAAGTATCGCTTACATCTTTCTTCTCATCTTGTTGTACCAAAATGTTTTGAGCAAGATCGCGAAATCGATTACAGACGTCTCGACCGAATGACCCAATTTAATCTCAGATATTGTAAGGACTTGTACACAACGATACAATCTCAATGACAAACAACAATAAAAACCTTTTTATTATAAAGCCTACTTTGTCGCACTGACTACTGCGCAAAAGAATTCCTCTAATTCACATCTATTTTTGCCTTCAATAATTGAAGGACAAAAAACCAGTTCACAATCTGAATTCTATCACAAGAAAATATGTTCTGAAAATAACAATATTAACTACGTTTATTAAGCTATTAATTCTATAATTGTAAACTAGGAACTAATAAGCCTGTCCCATTTGCGTACGGACTAACAAGGCGAAGTTCTAAAGTACAACCCAGATAATACACAATGCAATACAATGTGTTACAATTATAGAGGACAATTCCCTATATCCTTGTTTTGCTTTAAATGGTTATACAAACATAAATAGAACAATAACTGTCACCAATAATACTGTAAAACAAAACTAACAATAAACAAGGTAAGTTAATAAAGATATTAATTTAAAAACATTATTTGATCCAGTTCGTAAAATAGTTATTAAAAAAATATAAAAACGAGGGAGTCTACAATTAAAAGCGGTTAATTTCCCTCAACAAAGGAAGCCGTAAAAGACAAAAATGACCATAGAGAACAGAAGTCAGGCTTAAAAGGCGCAAGTATTATCAGAGAGCAATAAAATTTGAAAATTATACGTCTACTAACAGTCATAAACGTCTACTTTTAAGTGCCGATTGGCCATTTCTGAGTCCTATAACCTTACACAGTCTTCCGCTACATAATTCCATTGTTACTGCACAATAATGTTATAAAACATGTTAATACAAATGTGACATCGTTAAGATTGTTCTGTTTATGCAAATATCATAATACTACTTCTCTTTGTCACACAAACCTACTTGTAATGTAACCGACACTCGTATGCGTCACCATTAAAACAAAGAGTATTGGGGATAAAGATTTATGCTAATAATTCGGCTCAAACGCGGTAATCCTCTTTTCATTAAGACGCATGTTAACCGTCTATGTTAATGTCTCTTTATTTAGGGCATGTCAGTCGACTTATAGGCGCCAAAACCCTAATGTCAGGGGAGCAAAGTTCATAAAATCGAGACTGTCATTTATAAAACGTTAAGGAAGAATTGCTTGAATGAATTCAGGTCACCGTCCTAGAGTAAACTCTGGTAATGAGTAAGGCAAACATCCTGACCACTTACCTCATGGGGCGATGACCACCTACGATCTATTTGCAGTCTTCAACCTTGCCCTAATACTCGTAATTACGCTCATTTAGTAGATTCAAACGACATTGTCTATAAGATTGCAGAATGTGATGTTGCTTATGTGGTGTTATGTGCGGTGATGAAGCAAATACTCATTAAAATTGTAAAGACTGTTTGTTTGTTATGCTAACTGGAGACGAGGAAGCCCTTGTAATACCAATCAGTCGCCAAGTCATTACGGCCATAATGCATGAGCTTCGATTGTCATGTCCACACGTGTGCCTGAGCCTAATATGGTGGCCAACGAACACGGATTAAACACGTGTTGTTATGTGTGGACTGTAGGTTTGTCAGTTCGTGCATTCTTGTCTTTAGTTTCTTTAAAAGGTCGCACATTACTGAGGCTATCATAGTCCTACACGGGTCACAAAACCCGGTTCTCCAACTTCAACATCCTGTCTGTCCCTGCCGCCTTTCGAGGTCGTACATGTAAACTAAATACTCTAAAATGCTCATTCTTTAAGGCCACCTGTCCAAATAATGATAAAATTCACTCGAAAGCTGCATCCGTGCATAATTGCCTCTGCATCGGCACACATAAATTAAATTGAAAAACGTGCCAGCACGCCATCTTCTTTGAATGTTGCCAGTTATAGGGATATTTTTGAAGCCCCACTGAACTCGGAAAGAAGTTTGAGCACCAATAAATGTTATTTTATTCCTTTGTTTACTTCACAAACGTCAAAACTGGAGTGAATACCTTTATCTAGTTCTTTACCAGTATAAAAACCGCAGTATTCAGGTCGGATGATAAAATTTTAAGTCTTCTGTGCCTACTGCCGGCTGTCTGCGTCGTGACGAGTCAAGTGATCCATACAATTCAATGCATTATTCACTGCGATGGGCAGAATAAACGCTTTGCTCTTTATGAAACCTGCTCCAGAAAGGCGGGTTTTATTTTTAAATGTACCTGACACAGGTGTTCCTTTGTGAGGTCGCTGTGCATCCCGACCCGTTTGTTTGGAAACACATGTTTTTTGTATCGCCAGCTCCCATTTTGTCGAGGTAAAACTTGTTTTAAGTTAATTATGTTTCGAAACATCAGTCTCGACTTGTTTTAACCATTTAATATGCTAAAAATTTGCTTGATCCGTAACTCCAAACTCGTCACTAATTAAATTGATTGTCTTTGCAAGGAATATTTAGATTTTTGGGTTGATCAATTTGACAGTAATTAAAAGGAAATCGTCGTCCCCAATATTGGTTAAACTAATCAAGGACTGCCTCATTAATTGTTGCGGCTTTCTGATCACGCGCACGAATTGTTAATTCAGATGTAGGAATGCCACTAGAAAAGAATTTGAGTTAAGCTGTCGACACGGTTTGCTCGAAGGATTAGTTTCAACGTCGCGTGACTGGCAGACCGCAGAGTTGCAACGACAAAACGCCGCCATGTCAGAAATATCTGGCATTGGACGCGGTCGTGATGCGAGCGGCGAGCCTGCCGCACTAAACTGAGTGGAAAATTCGCAAAGCCGAGTCGCGGTGCAGTGAAAACCGCTTATGTTTTAAATAAAAACAAAAATTCTAGGAAATCTGCTGTAGAGTTAGTTAGCTTGCTAACTATGCATATATCCAGCCAGTAAACTAACAAAATTCTATTCACAAAAATCGAATGCTTTGTTAATTCCTTTTTTATTCTGCTAGATTGTGTCGGTGGCTTGGCAAGGCGAGTATTTTTTGTGGTTTAACCCGAACCCGTACGGATTGGTGTCCACAAAAAAATCCCTACAACAAAGGATTCAAAATTCAGCAGATACTTAGCGAGCTATTTGAAAACACGTCATCAATTTGTCCTATTATATTAATACTTTTGGTGCTGCTGCACCGTTTAAGGCGCAGAAAGTATCTTCTAAATTTCCTAAATCACAATACTTTTAGTGCATACGTGCAAAAATCTCTTAAGAAACAATCTTGTCTATGAATGCAGCATCGATGTAAGATGTTATTACGCCTGGAATCATAATTAGTTCAAGCTTCAGTGAATAACCAGAAGGCAGTAAATTAACGCTCCGTGCTTTACATGTTTTTAGAACGGCCAAGATGAATCTGCACGACCAGTTATTAAATCGATGTAGTGTAGATAAAAATAATTAAATTCAGTAATTAATGCATTTATTTCAAACAAATGAGCAATGAATCAGATTACTGAGGAAACAGTTACACGAAGAAGAAAATTATGTGATGTTTTCATTGTCTTTGCTCATGACGAAGATAAACGAAGGTTTATATTTTTTTATTCGCAAAAAACTTCATCCTTTTTCGTTCACTAAAAACCTTAATTGATACAAACATTTACGGTAATTTTTACCAAGTAAGCAACTTATAAAACCGGTTTCGAATTAAAAATTACCGTTACATGGACAAAAAATATGACGGTTAGCCATATTCATCTGTTTTATAATGAGGACATGTTATTTTTGGTGCATGTTAGCTAATGCTTATGAATTTTTGTGAAACGAAAACAATGGATAAAAAAGCGTGGTGAGTTTCAATGACGTGCGATGCGCGTGCGCGTGTACCGTTCAACGCAAGTAGTAACAATATGCTCCAATAGAGCATTTATCTTATCGGCAACCTGCATATCAGTTATATATCTAGGTCTCACCTGAATAAACACTTAAATGTTCAATTTAATTTTGGGGAGACTAGAATTTTACCATGCTTCGACATTTCGTGTCTATTTCTTTGCTTTAAAATCGGCGGCGGTGATCTCTCACGCCTGGCCATAAATCTGGCTATGGTCCGAGGCGAGAGGGAATGAGAAGAGGTCGCTGCAGTAATCTAGTAAGGCCGATGCTCGTTAGGGCTACGGGAACTTTTGAGAGCTACCGTGGCCCTGGAATGCAAAGGGCAACTGATGGACCCAGGTAGGTTTTAGAGTCAGTGAAAGTCTGTCATACCTCTGACGATTACCCACTACAAAAAAAAATGTTTTGTTTTGTAAAACATTCAGGTAGAACATAATATCACCTGATTACATGTGCGTCATTGACACTGCATGTAACCTAGATAAATTAATTACGCAAGCAAATGTGGCTGATAGAAGATACATCAGCTTTCCCGATACCTAACGTTGCATACAAATAAATATAAACACTACTTCTTTACACACAGATAAAGTCGTTAATTTTTAAGATTCACAAGAAAATTTCGTCAGTGGCAACTCAAAGCAGCTCAATCATCAACTTGTAGGTCAGTGTTTTTGTTAACTAGTGAACGGTCGAAGGATTTCAGTTCATTTTAACCAGTTTCTTTTTTAGTCGATGCAGTGTCGCGTTGACATTGGTTCGTATTTCATTGGTTACCAACTCTTAACCGTGTTTTGGATGTACACGGATGCGTGTTGACGTAAATAACCACAGTGTAACATCACATGGCGGGAGACCGACTTACTGAATGTATCGGGAAGTTTAAAAATAGAACACGATCGGGTGAGCGACTCGAGACGCGGTCCACAGATAACGTTTATCGTCCGAACTGTTGCAAGTAATAACGCATCATATTATCAGAAACCGGACGCCTTTCCACGAACGCTTAATCCGTTTACGAATAATAAATGTACAGTCATATGCACAGGGTTTTAACGAACCGTGTAATAATATACCGTTATCGCGAGTGGTGTTACAGTGGGTAGGTAAATAGGGGTGCGGGTGTGGCCAGCTGATCGGGTCGCACGCACACAGCTGCAAATGTTTACGAAAAATGTTCCACAGACTGCTTATTGATTTTATCCGCCGTCGAATGAGCTATAGAAACAGGTGTTCGCGATCTTTGATTGTTTTTCTAGTGATACAGATGAGTTTCTAAACAGACCCGGCAGGATGCAAGGCTTATGTGTTCACTTTTGGTTGTTATATCAAAAAGTCTCCGAGAGGAATGCATTTACAGGTTCAACGAGTTCATTCTATCTTGGCTTCGTTACGTCGAACATTATCAACTAATTTATACTGACAATCAGTGTCAGTCGCCCTGCCAAAGTTGTCAGACAGTCAGTGCTTTGGTTCCAGGAAACATAATACGATACATTAGGGGTGTTAGTTGAGTAAATGCTGTTACAATACCTTGATTCCGGAGCGTCCCTGTTGTTTGAGCAGCACGTTCTCGGGCTTCATGTCGCAGTGTATGATCCTGTTCTTGTTGAGCGCGTGCAGGCACTGCAACAGACTGTGCGAGAACTTGCGAACGAGCTGCAGCGAGAATCCTTGGAACTTGTTCTTTTTGATCAGCTCGTACAAGTTGATCGACAGTAGCTCGAATGTGATGCATGTGTGATTCCTAAACGTGAACGAGTCGAACATGTGGATCACGTTCATGGTGTTGTCCTTGTCCTGCTCGCGGAGGTGCTCCAGGATGCGGATCTCCTCCTGCGCCTGGCGGTGGAAGCGCTTCTCGTTACGCACCATCTTGAGCGCGACGTTCTCGCGCTTCTTGTGGTCGTACGCCTTCACTACCTGACCGAAACTACCCTTGCCGATCACCTTCAGCACCTCGTACCGGTACGCTATGTGATCGTGGGGTATGTGGATGTACGAGCCTTGCTCGTTGTCGTAGTCGCAATTGTTCGGGAACCCGACCAGCCCGGGCCGTTTCTTGGCGTTCGCGCCTATAAAGTACACTTGGGGGTAGTCGAATATCTCACGGTGTTCGTAGGGGGTAAGTTTGCTCATGTAGAGCTTCATGACCTGCTCGGGGCTTGCGGCCGCCGCGGGAGGCCGCTTGTCGGGCGGCTGCGCGTTGTTGGCCGGTGGCGCGGGCGGGCCGGGCTCGAGTGGCGGCAGCGCCCCGTCCCGGAGCAACGCGCGCCCGAACGCGTGCGCGCTCCCTAGAGGCATGTCGCCGGTCATGGCCGCGCGGCCGCCGCCACCTCCGCGCACTTCGCTCGCCGTGGCCGAGTCGACCCACGCGCGCTCGCACACACCACTGCACCTCACTGCACTTGCACTAGATGACGGCGCCAGTCTGGCACACTGCACGACATTTCACATCGACCGGGAGGAGCGAGACCCACGCTTCCACTTATGCGGGCACATTCCGTCTCGGTAACGATACGATAGAGCCGCAGATGATACCGTGCGACGCGAACGTGAAACGCAAACAAAGACCCCTTCCTTGCGGGCCGACCCGACGACAAAACCAGAGAGAAAATAGAAACGGTCGCCAAAGTCATTGAACCGTTCGGTCGCACGGAATCCACGAGAGCAAGTGAGATAGAATGAGTTTCGGAAGTATTATTGTCTCCCGCTAGATGTCGCATACGTAGCATTAGCAGTCGATGGATGGTCATTATTAGAGACCCAATAAAAATAAAAATAATTTTAGGTTTACATTAATTTCGAATTATACATTCGTAGCTGACGACAAAATTATAAATGACACAATATGAGCAAACATAGACATTTTGAGATGAAACCTCCAACTATACTTCAATAACAATTCTTACATAGGTATTTTGTATAATTCAGACTGCAATATAATATAACTATATTGCAATATAACTGTTTGTATACAAACACTAAGTTTATTATTATTATAAAATACAGATTAAAATAATATTTAGTTGTGTCAAGAACACTCCACTTTTTGATAATTAATTTGAATGAGCGTTATGTGTAATTTTAACTTTTAACCTTTCGTCCGTCAAGTGGGCACCGATTGTTATTAATTGGTTATTTAAGTTCTTTGATTATTGAAAATTATCTTATTAATACCTACCTATTACACTTTTATAACAATTATTAGACTGTTAGTATGTAACTGCCTGCTTTGACGGCTTTTTTTCTTTGCCACTTTCTGAGAACCATTAATTTATAATTTAACTATATTTTCATAATTGATTCAGAACTTTCAAGCATAATCTCGATTGTTTTCATTTATAATTTTGTTCAAACTTGCTTTCGAATGCAAACAAAGCATGGCAATCTTTTATTTAATTCGGTCCTTCATAATACTGCTCCGTCGTCTATGGTTAAGTCGAATGCGACGCCATCTATTGAAAAATTATAGAAGAACAGCTCATCCATCCAGCCGAACCACACGTCTTTTTCTATTCCGTTGTTTTCTGTCATTTAATACAATCGCAATCTGAAATATTAGATACTGTGGTGTTTTAATTTGTGGAAAAGATCGTACATATTAGTAAGTGCAACAAAGAAATGTAATTAAAACATACAAGAAGATCCTGCTGATAAGAAATTGTGAGTAAAGTGTTCCTCATTCAAGCAATCATTTGCTGTGATTTCTTTTTCTTATAAATGAATGATTAATAATTGCTGCTATAGACTGCCGGGATTATTAAATTCGAGTTTTCATGTGCCAAAGTTAAAAGGACGTAATAGAGATTAATATTGCCAAATGCCGACTTCAAATCGCAACATTCGATATATGAATTTGATCCGTAAAATTACTCCTTTTTTCGAGTCTTGGTTATAGTAAAGATATTAATTTCACAATCGTAAGTACGTGATATCAAGCGCTATAACAACGAATACGTCATAAAAACGTGAACCTTTCAAGGTAATGTTAGGGCACTAGTATTGGGCTGCTTATTGTGATGTGTTCATGTACTTCCTTGTTCGACGACTTACCAAGGCCTGTGAATGTGTGCGTATCATTTGCGTGATGCTTGGCCGGCTGCCAGTGCATCAAACAACTGCTGCACTTAGGTGTGCTGAAATGATATAAAATACATAATCTTTCTATTCTTTGTTTTTTATTCCTCTTTAAGATGAGTCAGTAGCTTTTTGTGCCTGATACAGGCTTAAAATTTGAATTTGGAATAACAATAATCTGAACCTTTGTTTAATGCTGGCTACCAAGAAGTCTCTAGTTTAACATTTATATTTTAAAAGTAACATCAGTTCTATCAGACTTGTATATCAATTTGCGAATGCTATTAATTTAAAATAAGTAACTAATTTTACAAATCTCTTCAACCAGTGTTAATAATAAATACAACAGTGTCAATTCCCCTACATAAATCTTTAGTGTCATGACACAAACTTGTACCATGGCCACATTTTATAATTATCATTCATTTGGCCACCCCACATTGTTAACTGCCAGACTCACAAAAAAGGTAACAAAACTTTACAGCTAATTACAGACCTCCTTGTTACTTGAACTCTTTAGTTTATGAGTCATTGTGCTTTTTATCTGTGGTAATAAAAGCATGTGGTAAGGAGCTGTACTGTTTTGTTGATAACTTTGTAGGTACCTTGGTACTTAGTTCATGTTTTGATAAGCAATTGGTTTAAACAATCACTGTTCCCTGCAGAATTAGACATCAGGAACAAGCTATGGACATAATAATATTTCTTAGATTAATATCATTGAATTTTCGAACAGCTATCCTTTTCCAAATGTGCTCTTATTTGTCATAATTATATCCTGTGATTATGCAAATTTAAAAACTTCATGCTGTTTGGAACAGCCAATTAATAGAATCCAGTGAAAGTAAGTTTTTTTTTATAGTCAACAACAGCAAAAACCACAAGAAAGAACTTAAATAAGAAGTTAACAATGTAAAAACAAACTGAATAGTTTTTAACCTTGAAATAATCCAAAAGTACTTATAAATACTGCATAGTTAATCATGACACAACACAATTTTTTTATTCTCTAACTCAACTTTAAAAAAAAACAGAAGTACTAATGTATGGTAATTTGGATTCTTCAAAATTTTGCTAGTACTATTACCGAAGCACCTGATTATATATTTTCTCAAAGCCTTTGGGTCATTTTCTGTATTGAGTATTTGGTATTCAATATCATAATCTCATCATCTTCCTGCCCTTGTTCCATATTATTTGGAGTTGGCTCAACCATTTTTTTTTATCAATTTGTGCTGTCATTCATCACGCTATATCTGACTCCCTTTTCTTTCATATCACTCCTTACTAGATCTATCTTTTTATGTCCTCCCTACCTCCTCATCCACATTTGGAGTTACATATAACACATGTCAAAAAAGTTAAGTACAGACAGCTGCATCAGTTGGGTACTCCTCTTACTATAAAATGTTTAAAATTAAAAAAAAACCCGACACAAGAAAAAAAAAATATTTAACATCTTGATAACGTCATTTTTCAAATAAAAAAGCACATCAAAATCGGTCCATTCGCTTAGGAGCTATGATGACACGGACATAAAACTTATAACATGGGCGTAAAACTAACAACACCCCTCTTTTCCATCGCGGGTTAAAAATACCTTAGAAGAGAGTGGATGATGCTGTCTGTACTATCAAAAACACTTCCGCTTGACCACTGCTAAGTTCATTTTTGCTTGCACTCGAAACGAAAACTTCAAAAGGTTAGGTTTAGCGCAGCGCCACAGAATTCAAGTGAAAATTTTTTTCAGGCAGTAAAGACTGTTATGGTACAAAAAGTCTTTTTAGCCAAATAACAGGTTTTCAGGCTGAAGTAGAGAGAGTGAAAATACTTTTCACCAAATTTTTTATTTAATCATTTGGGGCTATTAATTTAAAGTCAAGTCAGTTAGTCACAAATTTTGTGAAACTGTGTGAACATAAAATCTACCATGAATGGGCTCCAGCCTAATATGGTAATGCATAACAAAGTATTTTATGAGTCACAAAACCAGTTTCATTACTTATAATGAATTCATAATAATATTATAATTATTATGTCATTGTACCTTTCAAGGAGTTGTTTTGTTATATTGTCTAGAATAAAAATAAACAGCCCCAATGAAAAACGCGAAATGGTACAATACACTCTTTACTTTACTGAAATAATATATATATTTAATATATTCCACAACTATCGCACAACGCCGTCTAGTCCCAAGCTAAGCAGAGCTTGTGTTATGGGTACTAGACAACTACTATAATGTCTGTAAATTGTGAATTAATCATTAATATAGTAAACATTTCAGAAATTTGTTTTTGAATTGTATTTTATGTAGCAGATAGGTATTTAGGACTAATAAAACATTCTAAGATATTCAGCATTTTTTTTACTGTAATAACTAAAATATCTAAAATTTCTTTATGAGGGCAGAACAGCAGTCTGCTATGAAAAGAGAGAAAGCCTTTCACAATAAGGATAGAAATAAATAAATAACAACACTGTATTAATTGTGCACTAGGAACCATTCATTGGTTGTGCTATTCATTTTTGCCATAATGCACAGAGTTGCCCATTCTCTGGTGGTGTCCCTTAGTCACTTAGACACTTGGGGGAGGCTTATACCCAACAGTGGACGTCCGTCGGCTGAAATGGATGGTAATGACTGTATAATTCTTTGTCAGCTTAACTACAACATTATTTTGCTAAAATTACTAGCAAAAACTGTGTAGGAAATTTCACAGAAGAATTTGGCTCCCATCCATTTTGAATTCCATCATGTTTCATTTCTATAATTTCTTTTATTATAAAATTGAGTGCTGTGACGTGGGTATGATACGTTTAATTAAACACTTCCCCTCTGGTTTATATGTGGAGGTTAATTTTGTATATCTCCTTTGCACAATGGACAATAGCCAATGTTGACGTGATGTGACGCACTTCGCCGGGTTACTAACTCTGCTTTGTGTCTTGATACGACATGAACAGAGAAAAGGTGTAGAACCAAAGTCATTAACTATCCCTCAAGCAGCATTTAAAAAAAAAATACGGGCATTTCGTTTCTTTTGTTGGCCGTATTTGGGTTCCACTATAGCGTAAGGACCTCCTTTCTCCTTCGTAGTCTTTCGTTGGGCAATGAGAAATCTAATTAGTAGAAACTGGTAACAAATCCTATACTTTAAAGCGGAGGAAGGAATTTACTGTATAAGTTTGACTGGTATAGCCACTGGATTTGCAGTCAAACAGCTTACTGCCATCGTGCCGTGGACCTGTAGATAGGAGCCGGGTGTTAATCCCAGGATTAAACCCAGACCCATTAGTGTAGCTGCAATAGTTTTGAGTCTTGGGTTAAACGAATGCTGAAGTGAAATAAATGAAAGATTGCAACGAATCAGAGAATTAAATAATAGTACATATTCGACTTACTCTTCCGTGTAAATTCATGTATTTGTACTGCATGTCCTTCCTGGAATCGAGGATAATACCATATCCAGCTAATTGTGTAGTCGGATAAGATAAACATACCAATAGTCACCAGTCAGTACTAATTTATCTAATTCGACTAAACGCTCTGATAATAGTTGATAAGGCATTGTATTGCGAAAGGTTTTAACTAGAAATATGCGGCGTAAATCATAAAACTAGGTCAAGCTTAGTCGGTTAAAATAATATAGAGAAAGTAAGAAAGAACTGAAAACTTATTTCATTCAAGGAGTAATTCATAACCAGCAATTCATTATCAACTAACCATTTTTAATTTTCGTTTAAGAAGGTAATAAAAACTCTTAATTATAAATGTTGCAATTTAACGCGATCGTATGAACAATCGCACATGATGGATGCATTCAATTCAAAATTATCGGAACATGATGATAAATTGTACAAATATTTTTACCGCATTGTGAAAACGATAACTACTGATATCAGTTCACGTGTATTTGCGGAAAACGTGCAAGGGAATAATCTTTAATAAACCAAGATTTCTTTTCACGGTCCGACAAACAAATTGCCAATATACTGCGGTATATGACTCGCTGGCAAAACTCGCCAAAACCAAGGGATTGCGCAGGACATGACTGCCACATAAGAGATGAGAATTGGGTTAAGAAAACCGCTCGATGGATCCCATTCAACAAATATCGCGGCAGACGAAAACGAAGATGGCGGAACGACTCCTACCAAAATGGACTGTTTTACACTGTCCAAAAAACAGGTTTGTGTGGAAAGGACTGAGAGAAACTTTACCCTAGGCTGGATAGATTAAATCAACATGGACTTAATTATTATTCAATGATGTACCCACGTGACCAGGTGTAATTGCCAAGGTACGCCAGAGAGAGGGAATCATCGCTTTCCGAGTAAAATATCCCTTTGCTTGAAAATTTTCCAACGAGAACAGCAAAGCAGCGAGCGCGAGAACCGTAACAAAACCATGGACGTTCAAGGTTTGCCGTCGGTACAAAAATAAATTCTATTCTGGAAGCGAATTATCAACAGGAAAAGTACAATTAGCATCTAGAATTGTAGAGTGCAGGCCAGCATTCACCTAATAACTGATGTTATTACCGAGCGGCGAGCGCGGCCACGCGAAACCCCAGGTGTTCCGTTGAGCAATGCTCTGATACGATTAATTTCTATGACTGTACAAGTAATTGCGTTAAAGGATTTTAAACAACTGCTACAGCAATGATTCAATAGCTTGATACTGGCTTAGTAGCTAGAGGCGTATAAGGAAGGCAGCGCGTATGAAATCGATTTTTCCATACATACACGAGTAGCATCAAGCTATTACGTGGATTTCTTTGAAGTTTTCAAGCATTATAGTTATCTATAAATCTTCTATCCTTTTCAGGTCATTAGCTTGTCTATCCTCGTCATAAAATTCCAGTTGAACGGTTTCTAAATTTCTAAATAAAGCATAGAACCTGCCTTCCAAAGCTTTGTCATCCAAAAAACTGCCGACAATAGGATACGTGTAGTTAGTTATCTTCTATTACAGAAAAAAAAACAAGTTTACCGCAGCCTATTCAACCACTGACCCGTGTAATGAAACTCGGGAATCCCGCCGTAGCTTTGTTCCATAATAAAATGCCTATTAAAATCTTCTCTTTTAACAAAGCCAACACTATCCTTGACAAAACGACGTTTAATGTTCATTTAAATTACTAAGAAATTCTTGAGAGACAGCTGAAATATTTAATTGGTTGACCGCAAAGTGCCTCTAACAATATCAATTCACAGGGAATTTAGCCCCTTTGGTGTAATATTACACAAAGTTTCGTGATTATGTAAGTGATATCACGCTCCGTGGAACGTTGAAAGGTTGTTGAGGACAAACTTTGCAAACTTATACTTTGTATGTTACACGTGGACAATACAAAAATGTACAGGCATTTCGAAATCGAATTTTCCTAAGAAATTCTTTTAGGAAGGGTCCAATGTTTTTTGTAATTTGGGAAACAATTTTAAAGGTCCTTCCTTTACCGAGGTCTTGTATCTGATTTATTCATAACGTTATATTGGAGTTTTTGGACTCTGCTTACATGTCATGTCAAGCCCGTCCGGTTATGTGGGTCGGTTTTTGCGGTCCAGCATTAAAATTTGTTATTCACAGGAAAAAATGTGAAGGAAAACATTGCAGCTTCGGTCTGACGCTGCGGTAGACAGTTTACATTATAAATGTATGGCGTGGATTAAAAATGTTATTACTAATGTGTGGCAAGTGTTGTAAAGTAACGGGGAATTAGGAACCAAGCCACAAATTTTTTTTCGAATACGGAAACCAACTTCTGATTTTATAACTCCCGTTTCATCGGCATCTTTGGTTACTACTCCGCTTTCGTGGGTCTTGTCGTGGTGATAAATTATTATATTTATACTAGCTTTTGCCCGCGCGGCTTCGCTCCCGCTCTTCCCTACTCCACCCTACTATATCCTACTCTACCATACTCTACCCTACCAAACTTCACATAAACCATCTACTAAATAGTCCGAACAAAGCCTAAACATTTGGTTTGGGTAGGTAAGCCCGTTCTTGAGTTATAAAATTACAACAAAAAGTGGCATTGATTTTTATATATATAGATTATAGACTTCGATATGAACCTGACTATTCCATATAGAAAGATTTTCCCAATCTGACTGGTAATTTCAGTTTAAACTAACAAACAAAAGTAGCTTTCTTTATAATTGAAATATAGTGCTTGACTGCGATCCTACCAGTGATGGTAAGCAGTGATGCAATCGTTGATGGTAAGGCGCACTAGTTTATTAAGAGCCTATTCACTCCAGCTTTGAAGACGCCCAAATTATAATCGGACTTTTGCTTTATTATATGAGTATATTATATAATGTAAAGTTAGAGTACTCAGAAGAAAGCGTCGACTGTCGTAAAATATGACCGGCGCCATTTTTTTGTAAAATGTCCAACTTGCAAGATGGGAGTAACAGCCAATTGGCAGAAGTTCTAATCGCTCATTAGTTAATTCATATTCTCAGCCGAGCTAATACTGAAAGTTATATTGTTGAAACAGATTCGAGAGAGAGCTAGCGAGCATTCAAAACATTATGAATATAAAACTCGGCAGCACTGAGCATTATAATGTATGCAATTAACTTTCCATCAGCTCATGTTTTCAACTACACAAAAATACTGTTATCTCTTTGAATCGCTTTCCATTTCGTCTGTATTGTGTCTGTGATTAGGGTACAGTTTCCCACACAAACTAGATTACTATTCGCTGGATAATTTTAGCTGTTTTGGACTTTGCCCTCTAGGTATAAAGTTGATAGTTGTTTGTTTCACTTTACCTAGATTCCGCTGAAATATTTCAAAGGACACCACGTAAAAGGCTCGAATACATTATAGTGGCTAACAAACCATGAATATTTTATTTATATGTCTCCTTTATGGGGAGTTTGTAACTGTATATTGATATTTTGATAAATCCTTTATTTGTAGACGGTATTCCAGAGTATTGATTTAAAAGACTACCTACCTATGTGCGTGTCGGCAGTAGTTAAAAACTACAAGCCCTTCATAATTTATTGCTTTATCATCATCTCAGCTGAAAGACGTCCACTGTCGTCGGGCATAGGCCGTCCCTTGTGTTACCACAACAAGTGGTATTTGCCTCTCGCATCCATCGGATTCCTGCGACCCTCACCAGGGTTTCGTTCCATCTTGTGGGAAGACTTCCAACGGTGTGTCTTCCATGCATGAATATGCATGGCTTACTTTTTTTTTATCGTGGGAAAAGTCATCAAATGACAACCCCAGCTCTTGGGCGGAGCCGGACATAGTGTCAGACTCTTACTGACTAAACGACCTACCCTGTTCCTTCTAGCCTTCATACCGGGACTCGAGTTCCCTTTCGGATAACCCTGGCCCCAGTAGGCTTCGACCCGGCTGGGTCCCTACTGTTGCTGACAACTCCTTGAGGCGCGCGGGAACAGTGCGCGCCGTCGACGACTTGGGCTTGGTCCGGACAGTTACCGGACGGCCGGACAGCAAGCTACCCATTGCTCACTGTCCGCAAGCCCGCGCCTACGGTGGCCGGAAATCGGGATCAGAATCCCGGTGGCGGCGGCGAGAACGCCGTTGCCTGATGCGGTCGGCCTCCTCCTTTGCGAGCATTACTGCTTCGCAGAAGTCGGCAACCGTCTGCCACTCCTCGCTCCGGACCATGGCCTCAACCAAGGCCCAGCGCGAGAGGTCTCCGCCGCCGATCGCCCCCACGAGGGCACGGGATGCTCCGCCCAAGCAGGGCACACCTCGACCTCGAATTCGGAACAGGTACCTCCCGAACGTGCCATGTCCGGTGAGGACCTGCGTCAATGCATTGCCCACTGCCACTTAAGTTTAGCGATTCTTCAGGCTTTGTCGGAAACCTATTTATTGCTAGCAAATAAAGTAACAATAGCGTGATCGTTGCACATAAAACGCAGTAGGTACTTAGGCAAACACATCGTATAGAATAATTTTTGCTTCTAATGTCCCAGATAGTGATATTACTGTTATTTTGCATGATGAATTTGAGTTGCTGATGATTCTGAGACAATATTCGGACAGTACCAGATTTATTGAAGCTGTTTATTACAGTCAAATAAAGTATTATGAACTTTATTACCCAATTTGTCGCCTTAAAACCACCCTAAAATAGTTATGGTAAGGTTTTTTTACCCGACTGCAAGAAGAGTTATTTCCCCATATATTATATTTTACAAGTTTTTATCTGACTGTAGTCAAAAGTGTGCCCGAATAGTCAGTGAAAAAATTATAGAAATAAAAATGTGCTAATTCGGATACTGTGTCCCTTTTTTTTTATGGTGGGAAAAAATCATGCATTGACATCCCCCGCTCTTGGGCGGAGCGGGAGATAGTGTCAGACTCTTACTGACTAAAAGACCCACCCCGTTCCTTCTAGCCTTCATACCGGGGCTCGAGCGCCCTTTCGGATAACCCTGGCCCCAGTAGGCTTCGAACCGGCTGGGTCCCTGCTGTTGCTGACAACTCCCTGAGGCGCGCGGGAACAGTGCGCGCCGTCGACGACTTGTCGACGTCGACGAAGTGTCTCCGCCGCCGGGATACTGTGTCCCTGACTGTACTCAACAGTGTGTCCGAATAGTCATCTAGTCAAATTCGGACACTGTGTCCCTGACTGTACTCAACAGTGTGTCCGAATAGTCATCTAGTCAAATTCGGACACTGTGTCCCTGACTGTACTCAACAGTGTGTCCGAATAGTCATCTAGTCAAATTCGGACACTGTGTCCCTGACTGTACTCAACAGTGTGTCCGAATAGTCATCTAGTCAAATTCGGACACTGTGTCCCTGACTGTACTCAACAGTGTGTCCGAATAGTCATCTAGTCAAATTCGGACACTGTGTCCCTGACTGTACTCAACAGTGTGTCCGAATAGTCATCTAGTCAAATTCGGACACTGTGTCCCTGACTGTACTCAACAGTGTGTCCGAATAGTCATCTAGTCAAATTCGGACACTGTGTCCCTGACTGTACTCAACAGTGTGTCCGAATAGTCATCTAGTCAAATTCGGACACTGTGTCCCTGACTGTACTCAACAGTGTGTCCGAATAGTCATCTAGTCAAATTCGGACACTGTGTCCCTGACTGTACTCAACAGTGTGTCCGAATAGTCATCTAGTCAAATTCGGACACTGTGTCCCTGACTGTACTCAACAGTGTGTCCGAATAGTCATCTAGTCAAATTCGGACACTGTGTCCCTGACTGTACTCAACAGTGTGTCCGAATAGTCATCTAGTCAAATTCGGACACTGTGTCCCTGACTGTATTCAACAGTGTGTCCGAATAGTCATCTAGTCAAATTCGGACACTGTGTCCCTGACTGTACTCAACAGTGTGTCCGAATAGTCATCTAGTCAAATTCGGACACTGTGTCCCTGACTGTACTCAACAGTGTGTCCGAATAGTCATCTAGTCAAATTCGGACACTGTGTCCCTGACTGTACTCAACAGTGTGTCCGAATAGTCATCTAGTCAAATTCGGACACTGTGTCCCTGACTGTACTCAACAGTGTGTCCGAATAGTCATCTAGTCAAATTCGGACACTGTGTCCCTGACTGTACTCAACAGTGTGTCCGAATAGTCATCTAATCAAATTCGGACACTGTGTCCCTGACTGTACTCAACAGTGTGTCCGAATAGTCATCTAGTCAAATTCGGACACTGTGTCCCTGACTGTACTCAACAGTGTGTCCGAATAGTCATCTAGTCAAATTCGGACACTGTGTCCCTGACTGTACTCAACAGTGTGTCCGAATAGTCATCTAGTCAAATTCGGACACTGTGTCCCTGACTGTACTCAACAGTGTGTCCGAATAGTCATCTAGTCAAATTCGGACACTGTGTCCCTGACTGTACTCAACAGTGTGTCCGAATAGTCATCTAGTCAAATTCGGACACTGTGTCCCTGACTGTACTCAACAGTGTGTCCGAATAGTCATCTAGTCAAATTCGGACACTGTGTCCCTGACTGTACTCAACAGTGTGTCCGAATAGTCATCTAGTCAAATTCGGACACTGTGTCCCTGACTGTATTCAACAGTGTGTCCGAATAGTCATCTAGTCAAATTCGGACACTGTGTCCCTGACTGTACTCAACAGTGTGTCCGAATAGTCATCTAGTCAAATTCGGACACTGTGTCCCTGACTGTACTCAACAGTGTGTCCGAATAGTCATCTAGTCAAATTCGGACACTGTGTCCCTGACTGTACTCAACAGTGTGTCCGAATAGTCATCTAGTCAAATTCGGACACTGTGTCCCTGACTGTACTCAACAGTGTGTCCGAATAGTCATCTAGTCAAATTCGGACACTGTGTCCCTGACTGTACTCAACAGTGTGTCCGAATAGTCATCTAGTCAAATTCGGACACTGTGTCCCTGACTGTACTCAACAGTGTGTCCGAATAGTCATCTAGTCAAATTCGGACACTGTGTCCCTGACTGTACTCAACAGTGTGTCCGAATAGTCATCTAGTCAAATTCGGACACTGTGTCCCTGACTGTACTCAACAGTGTGTCCGAATAGTCATCTAGTCAAATTCGGACACTGTGTCCCTGACTGTATTCAACAGTGTGTCCGAATAGTCATCTAGTCAAATTCGGACACTGTGTCCCTGACTGTACTCAACAGTGTGTCCGAATAGTCATCTAGTCAAATTCGGACACTGTGTCCCTGACTGTACTCAACAGTGTGTCCGAATAGTCATCTAGTCAAATTCGGACACTGTGTCCCTGACTGTACTCAACAGTGTGTCCGAATAGTCATCTAGTCAAATTCGGACACTGTGTCCCTGACTGTACTCAACAGTGTGTCCGAATAGTCATCTAGTCAAATTCGGACACTGTGTCCCTGACTGTACTCAACAGTGTGTCCGAATAGTCATCTAGTCAAATTCGGACACTGTGTCCCTGACTGTACTCAACAGTGTGTCCGAATAGTCATCTAGTCAAATTCGGACACTGTGTCCCTGACTGTACTCAACAGTGTGTCCGAATAGTCATCTAGTCAAATTCGGACACTGTGTCCCTGACTGTACTCAACAGTGTGTCCGAATAGTCATCTAGTCAAATTCGGACACTGTGTCCCTGACTGTACTCAACAGTGTGTCCGAATAGTCATCTAGTCAAATTCGGACACTGTGTCCCTGACTGTATTCAACAGTGTGTCCGAATAGTCATCTAGTCAAATTCGGACACTGTGTCCCTGACTGTACTCAACAGTGTGTCCGAATAGTCATCTAGTCAAATTCGGACACTGTGTCCCTGACTGTACTCAACAGTGTGTCCGAATAGTCATCTAGTCAAATTCGGACACTGTGTCCCTGACTGTATTCAACAGTGTGTCCGAATAGTCATCTAGTCAAATTCGGACACTGTGTCCCTGACTGTACTCAACAGTGTGTCCGAATAGTCATCTAGTCAAATTCGGACACTGTGTCCCTGACTGTATTCAACAGTGTGTCCGAATAGTCATCTAGTCAAATTCGGACACTGTGTCCCTGACTGTACTCAACAGTGTGTCCGAATAGTCATCTAGTCAAATTCGGACACTGTGTCCCTGACTGTATTCAACAGTGTGTCCGAATAGTCATCTAGTCAAATTCGGACACTGTGTCCCTGACTGTACTCAACAGTGTGTCCGAATAGTCATCTAGTCAAATTCGGACACTGTGTCCCTGACTGTACTCAACAGTGTGTCCGAATAGTCATCTAGTCAAATTCGGACACTGTGTCCCTGACTGTACTCAACAGTGTGTCCGAATAGTCATCTAGTCAAATTCGGACACTGTGTCCCTGACTGTACTCAACAGTGTGTCCGAATAGTCATCTAGTCAAATTCGGACACTGTGTCCCTGACTGTACTCAACAGTGTGTCCGAATAGTCATCTAGTCAAATTCGGACACTGTGTCCCTGACTGTACTCAACAGTGTGTCCGAATAGTCATCTAGTCAAATTCGGACACTGTGTCCCTGACTGTACTCAACAGTGTGTCCGAATAGTCATCTAGTCAAATTCGGACACTGTGTCCCTGACTGTACTCAACAGTGTGTCCGAATAGTCATCTAGTCAAATTCGGACACTGTGTCCCTGACTGTACTCAACAGTGTGTCCGAATAGTCATCTAGTCAAATTCGGACACTGTGTCCCTGACTGTACTCAACAGTGTGTCCGAATAGTCATCTAGTCAAATTCGGACACTGTGTCCCTGACTGTACTCAACAGTGTGTCCGAATAGTCATCTAGTCAAATTCGGACACTGTGTCCCTGACTGTACTCAACAGTGTGTCCGAATAGTCATCTAGTCAAATTCGGACACTGTGTCCCTGACTGTACTCAACAGTGTGTCCGAATAGTCATCTAGTCAAATTCGGACACTGTGTCCCTGACTGTACTCAACAGTGTGTCCGAATAGTCATCTAGTCAAATTCGGACACTGTGTCCCTGACTGTACTCAACAGTGTGTCCGAATAGTCATCTAGTCAAATTCGGACACTGTGTCCCTGACTGTATTCAACAGTGTGTCCGAATAGTCATCTAGTCAAATTCGGACACTGTGTCCCTGACTGTACTCAACAGTGTGTCCGAATAGTCATCTAGTCAAATTCGGACACTGTGTCCCTGACTGTACTCAACAGTGTGTCCGAATAGTCATCTAGTCAAATTCGGACACTGTGTCCCTGACTGTACTCAACAGTGTGTCCGAATAGTCATCTAGTCAAATTCGGACACTGTGTCCCTGACTGTACTCAACAGTGTGTCCGAATAGTCATCTAGTCAAATTCGGACACTGTGTCCCTGACTGTATTCAACAGTGTGTCCGAATAGTCATCTAGTCAAATTCGGACACTGTGTCCCTGACTGTACTCAACAGTGTGTCCGAATAGTCATCTAGTCAAATTCGGACACTGTGTCCCTGACTGTACTCAACAGTGTGTCCGAATAGTCATCTAGTCAAATTCGGACACTGTGTCCCTGACTGTATTCAACAGTGTGTCCGAATAGTCATCTAGTCAAATTCGGACACTGTGTCCCTGACTGTATTCAACAGTGTGTCCGAATAGTCATCTAGTCAAATTCGGACACTGTGTCCCTGACTGTACTCAACAGTGTGTCCGAATAGTCATCTAGTCAAATTCGGACACTGTGTCCCTGACTGTACTCAACAGTGTGTCCGAATAGTCATCTAGTCAAATTCGGACACTGTGTCCCTGACTGTACTCAACAGTGTGTCCGAATAGTCATCTAGTCAAATTCGGACACTGTGTCCCTGACTGTACTCAACAGTGTGTCCGAATAGTCATCTAGTCAAATTCGGACACTGTGTCCCTGACTGTACTCAACAGTGTGTCCGAATAGTCATCTAGTCAAATTCGGACACTGTGTCCCTGACTGTACTCAACAGTGTGTCCGAATAGTCATCTAGTCAAATTCGGACACTGTGTCCCTGACTGTACTCAACAGTGTGTCCGAATAGTCATCTAGTCAAATTCGGACACTGTGTCCCTGACTGTACTCAACAGTGTGTCCGAATAGTCATCTAGTCAAATTCGGACACTGTGTCCCTGACTGTACTCAACAGTGTGTCCGAATAGTCATCTAGTCAAATTCGGACACTGTGTCCCTGACTGTACTCAACAGTGTGTCCGAATAGTCATCTAGTCAAATTCGGACACTGTGTCCCTGACTGTACTCAACAGTGTGTCCGAATAGTCATCTAGTCAAATTCGGACACTGTGTCCCTGACTGTACTCAACAGTGTGTCCGAATAGTCATCTAGTCAAATTCGGACACTGTGTCCCTGACTGTACTCAACAGTGTGTCCGAATAGTCATCTAGTCAAATTCGGACACTGTGTCCCTGACTGTACTCAACAGTGTGTCCGAATAGTCATCTAGTCAAATTCGGACACTGTGTCCCTGACTGTACTCAACAGTGTGTCCGAATAGTCATCTAGTCAAATTCGGACACTGTGTCCCTGACTGTACTCAACAGTGTGTCCGAATAGTCATCTAGTCAAATTCGGACACTGTGTCCCTGACTGTACTCAACAGTGTGTCCGAATAGTCATCTAGTCAAATTCGGACACTGTGTCCCTGACTGTACTCAACAGTGTGTCCGAATAGTCATCTAGTCAAATTCGGACACTGTGTCCCTGACTGTACTCAACAGTGTGTCCGAATAGTCATCTAGTCAAATTCGGACACTGTGTCCCTGACTGTATTCAACAGTGTGTCCGAATAGTCCGTGAAAAAGTTATTGAAATAAAAATTTGGTGTCCGAATCGTCAGTAACTGAAGAATTTCCTGTTGAGTCAATCTCTCAAAAGTTTGAATCTAATTCCGTCTTTCGATTGACGCAACTTTAAACTATGTAGCGACCTGATTATTTCACAGTAATCAAATGTTTCAAAAATCATTAATAATAATGGAAATACGTTCTTATCTTAATATTATGACATCCCGCCAAGATAGGCCACGAGTTATTACCTGATATGAAAGGGTCAAACGTTGTTTTTTCTCTGGTTATAGTTCAATATGTCAATATGTTGTGTTATCTAAACATAAGCGGTACTAATTTTTATTATTTCTTATTTAACTAAGGCTCTCCGCACACGATGCCTTTCTGTAGCGATGTTGTCGCGCGCGTATAAAACGCGCGACAGCTTCGTTACTAACGTGTGTTACTCGCATTTGCAAGCGCTATAGAAAACCGCCGGGATTCCGATCATGATTTCTGGCCACCGTAGGCGCGGGCTTGCGGACGGTGAGAAATGGGTAGCTCGCTGTCCGACCGTCCGGTAACTGTCCGGACTGAGCCCAAGTCGTCGACGGCGCGCACTGTTCCCGCGCGCCTCAAGGAGCTGTCAGCAACAGCAGGGGCCCAGCTGGGTCGAAGACTACTGGGGCCAGGGTTAGTTCGAAAGATAGCTCAGCCCCAGTACGAAAGGCAACGAAGGAACAGGAGTGGGTTTTTAGTCGGTAAAAGTCTGACACTATCTCCCGCCCCGCCCAAGATCGGGGGATGTCATTAGATGATTTTTCCACCGGAAAAAATAGCGCTATAGAAAAAATGCCACTAACGCGCTTACAGCATTGTTGTGTCTGTATCGATGCGAACGCGCTACAGAATCGCTACAAAAAGTCGTCGTGGGCGAGGGCCCTAACTGGGGAAGGGTGTGAAAGATTGCCGTTTATGATGTGTGAATTAATATTTAGTAGACAAATACAATACGGGCTGCTTGTCGCGGGTTCGAATCCCGCACGGAACAAGTATTTGTATGGTCTACAAATAGTTGTATTGGTTTTGGGTGTCTTGTTTATGTTAGTTTACATGTTATGAACGCGCCTAAGATACAAGAGTAATGCCTAGAGATTTTATATTATTTTTAAGGTGGGTAACGGTCTAATGACTTCTCCCGCTCTAATGCGGATCGAGAGAGCGTGTCAGACTTTTACTGACTACGTTCCTTCAGTTGCCTTTCGAGATGAAGGACACACACACAAAAACACTTTTCTGTCAGAAAATCAGGAAGTACTAAATCTGTGGCCAGCATAGCAGCACCTAGAAATGAATGAATAAAATTAATAGATCTATCTCAATTGCAGTATCAATGCAAAAAGCAATTAGGTACTTTTTAACATTTTGAAAGATGTGCTCTTACGGACAAAAGCAATTCAAGATAACAAACATCTTATTTACAGCTATCAGCAGCACTACATTAAAAAATAATAATATATTTAAGTATCGTTTATTTGTTTTTGTGAAGATTTGACAACGTTGCCAATTATTATAAATGTCAAAGCCCATAGTTACATTGCTAGTATTCGTAAGATTTCAGACCGTTTTGCCTTATTCATAGTTCTTTTCATACGTTAATGTCATAATATTTTATGTGATACCTATTTTATACCAGACTGGAGGTCGGCAAATATTTTTATTGCTCGAACCCTTTTACACGTAGACATCTTATTTAAGTTCCATTTTGTTTTCAACATTAGTTTGGGCGACTTGAGAATTTGTTTTTTTTTGTACGAGTATCAGTATTGAGATAGTTGGACGTTTTCATGCCGTTACACACTTTTTTTTTGTATTTTAACACAGAAAAATACGTGATGTCAAACATTTTGGCTGTCTGTGTATAAAAAAATCTCTAAAAGCATTTAGATGTCCCACAAGCGGAATGAACGCAGTAGAAATGCGAGCAATCACGAAAATGCGACGAGGTATACACGCAAACGGCACACACCATAAAGAATGATGAGGAGAAAGTACGTGCGTCCATGGAAAATGGGAAAGGGCATCGTTTGAAGTGGGCCCCCTTTTGTAGAACTCACGTGAAGATGTGTACTATCGTACCTACTATGCGTTCCAAATGAGAATAGGATCGACTGCCATGTTGTGACGTCACGTCGTACTGTCAAATCGAAGAAATTTTGGCAAAACTGAAGAACTTAGAGATGAGTAAAATTGAAGAACTGGATTCTGAATAAAGTTTTTTCGTTCACAGTTCGTAAGTAACTTAAATTTTTCGTAAATAAATTAAATTTAAAAAAATTATTTCCTTGATTTGACAGTAAATCGTGACGTCACAACATGAAAATCGATACTATTCTCATTTGGAACGCATTGTACGCTTGGAAAAAATATTGTAAAGCACGCCATTTTCTTCGAGAGCAAAAATGAGCAGTTGATGGACAAGAATCAAGTCAATAATAGCTAATAGACTATTAATCATCTTACTCCGGTCATTATAGCAGATGCACTGTTATAATTGACTATCTGCACAGGAAATTATACTTTGCTCGAGCATTGACTCATCATCGTCGCGATATCTCAGCATTCGAACGAGTACTGTAACTCGGATGAATTCAAAGTGCGATTGTTCATTTGATTGGTATCGATTTCGCGATACTTCTCGATTTGGTCGCTAATAGTCGGAGCTCACGAACAATGTAATGATGTTAGGGGTCAGATGTAAATGTAGAACAGAATTATGGTGACGGATCTTATTCCTTTCCGATTTAGTATCTGCGTTAGTCTTTGCGTCACGTACCTATTAGAGCTAATGGAACGATTTGATATAGTATTAAATAAAAAATATAGGTAATCTACAGTTCAGAAGTTTCGAAGCCAATATCAAATAAAAAAAATAAAAAGCAAAGCCTTTTGTTGAAGATCTTAAAAAAACCTTATAAATGTCGTGATGGAAGCCTTGCATTGTTAAATGTTGTAAATGTTTTCAAAACAGGGGTTTACTATGACGTGTTAAAAAGTCAGGCGTGCTAACGAGTAAGAGGGATAGAGCTATACATATAATGCTGTCTTCTGTATATTGTGTGTACATAAATTGTAAAATAAATAAATAAATAGCTCCCTTTAACAGTTCAGTTTAGGCCGTCAAATAGTTGGCGTTAGAGTTCGTGTTAGGACCTCATGCCGATGCATACGTCGTCGAGCGGTAAAGGGTCACAAAAAGTAATTCGAAATTAACTATACGAAAGTTTGCTTTCGCATAGTGTAAGCCTTATTAGGAGGTCAGATTTTTTTATTGTTGATAAGTTTGGACTTGACCGCTGTCTCACCTGATGGAAAGCGACGATACGGTCGAGGGAGCGCGCTTACCTAGAAGTAACCTATTAACTCTTGACTTAAATATTCCCGGGTTGGTAGCCATTAGGAAATACAGAACCCGGCAGGGAATT
Organism: Mythimna ferrago; assembly: GCA_910589285.2. NCBI lineage: Eukaryota > Metazoa > Arthropoda > Insecta > Lepidoptera > Noctuidae > Mythimna > Mythimna ferrago. Next base: position 9,088,292 of record OU342698.1, on the reverse strand, counting down.
CCACTCGTTAGCTCTACGCTAACAATGAATGTGTTCCCAAAGAGTTTTGAAGTTGAAGTTTTACTCTTATTCTATCAGATACCAAAAAATCAGTGCAGTGTACTTAATCTGTCTATGACGTTATAAGCTTCTTTGTTCTAAATAGATTTAAAATCTATACCGTATCATATTTGCGTGTGCGGCCTCTTGAAGATTAATGTCAAGTAACATGCTTGAATTTTTAATAGGCTTTGATTGACCTGAACGAGGGTTCTGTTCAGTTCGTAAAATAGAAGCGAAGACCTTGGCAACGAGAGAACCTGTGAATATTGCCACGTCATGACAGGGGTTGTTCTTTTTATATCACACTAGCTTTTGCTCGCGGTTTCGCCATCGTAGGTACATAAAATATAGCCTCAGACACTCAGGAATAAAGCAGCTTTCTATCGGTGAAAACAATATTCGCAATCGGACTAGTCCTTTTTTTTATCCGATAAAAACTAGTACTTGAATGCGATCCCACCTGATGGTAAGCAATGATGCAAGCAACTTTCTGAGATTACCACCTACAAACAAAAAAAAAACTTTACTTCTTTATAATATTAGATACAGTTGCCGTAACGGATCTTGAGCGGTTGCGCAGAAGTCAAATATTCGGTCTCTTTAGTGGTGCGAAGTGAGACGCGAGGCCGAGGAGTGTCAGTGATTGGCTCGCCGCGCCATCGCGTCATAGACGTCACTCCTCATTCGTTCCCTGCGTTGCTGTATGTATCTAACAACGAAGACGATTGGCTCGCCAATGTAATGCGCAAAACGATCCCCGCTCTGACGCCGAGCGCTCAAGATCCGTTGTGCCCTTACAGTAGATAACTGATGCCAGCGGCTTTGCTCGCAAAATTGTAGAAAAATATCCCGAGGGAACATATTCCTGGGATAAAATAGTATCCTATGTGCTAAGTATTCGAGGATTCATGGTTTACCCGCGCAAAAAGTTTTATCGCAATCAGTTGAGCTGTTCGAACGTAAAGAAACAACAAACATACATGCTAAACTTTTACCTTTATACAAGGTGCAGTTTTAAAACTGCACAATATTTCAGGAGGTTGTAATAAAACTCATAAATAATCATGTAAAAAAACGATACCTGGTCAATAATCAGTAATACTTGTTATTTAATTTTTTAATTACACTAAACTAAATCGATTGATCGATGGCCGCGGGGGCGTGGCTAGGGTGTGGCGTGCGGGATGATGATTGGATTATACATTATTTATGAAACTATCGTTGCGAGTTAGTGTGTGTGAAAACGCCCTTTATTGTTCTGTGTTTGTGTGTGTGAAAAAAAGCGCGGTTATAAAAAAAAAAAAAAATTACCTACTTATTTTATTACTGATTCGGGTCGAGAATCACTAACATAATTACCTCCTGAAATATTTTGCAGCTTCAAAACGACACCTTGTATAATACTAGCTTTTGCCCGCGGCTTCGCCCGCGTGGCATTAGGTACTTAAGGAATCGGGTTAAAAGGTAGCCTATGTTCTTTTCTATGTCAAAGGCTATTTGCATGCCAAATTTCATCCAAATCCGTTCAGCCGTTTTTGCGTGATTAAGTAACAAACATCCACACTTTCACATTTATAATATTAGTTAGGATTAGTCTGAAAATGTGATGCGATACACAATTTTGATATTGAAATATTTCGATATTATATTGGCAAAAACGAGTCGATATAACGTGATACTCAAAGTCGAGCGTGTTTTATCTTGAAAGTACAAACAAAAATCTTTCTTTGTGTATCGATTTCATCGATCTGATTATGTGTAGATTAGTTATTGTTTTATGAACAAAGGTTGCAGTGTTAAGGCTGCTTTAGGTGCATTTTCGCCAAACTTAAGTAGCAGTGCGCAGGGCACATTGCTCGGGGAACAGATGGTTGATAGGCTGAAAGGTTCTTGCGGACAGTGAGCAATGGGTAGCTCGCTGTCCGACCGTCCGGTAACTGTCCGGACCAAGCCCAAGTTGTCGACGGCGCGCACTGTTCCCGCGCGTCTCTAGGAGTTGTCAGCAACAGCAGGGTCCCAGCCGGGTCAAAGGGGCCAAAGCCTACTGGGGCCAGGGTTATCCGAAAGGGAACTCGAGCCCCGGTATGAAGGCTTGAAGGAACGAGGTGGGTTTTTTAGTCAGTAAGAGTTTGACACTACCTCCCGCAACGCCCAAGAGCAGGGGTCGTCATTGGATGATTTTCCCCACCATAAAAAAAAGGCTAAAAGGTTCTGTAGTGGAGATTGCGCACCGGAAGACTGCGTCTTCCGGTGCGTCTTCCGTTCATCGATGATTTGGTGAAAGTCGCGAGAATGTGATGGATGCGAGACGTACAGGACTGTTCGTTGTGGCAACACTTTGGGGTGGCCTACATCCAGCAGTGATGATGATGGGTTACATTTTATATCGCTTACCAATTAATTTATATTCTACTATGCGCTGATGATTAAGAATTCTACAAAGGTTATGCTTATGAGTACAGAGAAGATCGTGCACTTCGTTTTAAATTAATATTAAATCATTTAGTTATATCATTTAGCTACGACGATCGTTCGCAGTTCGTTTCGTGCTTTGACAAACAAAAAAACAAAATTACAGGCTTCATGAAATTCACAGTCTTTCACAATTAATTATAATATTCAATGACTTGACTATTTATGCTGTGTGAAACTGAGGGTTTCTTACGCCCCAAAGCCTGTTTCAAAATTATAAATAAGTATGATAGACAATTTATAAATATAGTATAACTACATTAGTATAAAAAAACTAAGTAGTCATTCTCATAATATTAATATAGGCGAAAAAACTTTCGCCTACACAATACATTTATACACATGTCGCAGTAAGATAGATAAAGCCGTAATATAGTTATATCCCTAGGGATATAATTATATACCGTAACATAGTTATACGAAAGCGATTCATTACTATCTCACTAGGAATATAGTTATAAAACGGTCCAAGTTTAGTGATATACTTATATTACTAGATTAAGTTTAGTGAAATAGCTTTCGGAGTAATTTGTGGAATAACGTCATGTGATGAAGGTTACGGATCGCAGCTATTATGCTTGTTATGCAACAGCGAAAAAAACATTCAAGACCAAAGAGACAAAGCTGCCGAAAACTTAAGAAAAGCCGCACAAAAAATGAAAACCCACTCATCACAGAAATTTCCTGACATTGACGTGGGATCTTCAGTTCTTATAGAGATACCAAAGATAGATCGTGGACCATTGGATCAAAAAAAAGTATTAGGTAAAGTTTTAGAAAAGCGAAATGCGCACACACATACAAAGCTGAACGGATTTCGATGAAATTTGAAATACGGGTATGTGTGTGTCCTGGAAAAGCCCACCTTTTTGCCGAGAGTATGTTTCCTTTTGATAATTTGCAACTTTCACACGAGCGGAGCCGCTGGCAGAAGCTAGTTTAGTATTAAAACATTCGTAGTCTAGATAAGTAGAGTCACATAGGTACTATTAAATGAATATGTATCACACACGTGTATCAATAGCAGTTTATCGATCGTGTTATTTCATTAAAAACACTTGTTTTGTTTATGCTTACCAAGGATGTTGAACAAGGAACATTTGCGCAATAAACTATTGTCTTAGTCATACCAGACAGACCGCAAAAGGGCGAGTGATTCACATGTCTCACCTTTTAGATTAGAACGTATTGTTCGTATTTGTACTTACTCAAAATATAACAACGTTAATTCAAGTCATCCATTTTGAAGTGTACTACGTGAGCTCGACAAATGGATGTGCGATTAACGGTTGTGCGACAAAACTGTACTGCGACTCACCAAAGTTCGAATGCATGCTTATGCGAGGCCCCACGCCCACGACGACTTTTTGTAGCGATGCTGTGGCGCGTTCGCATTTTTTCTATAGCACTTGCAAATGCGACAAACGCGCGTTAGTAGCGATGATGTCGCACGCTTACGAAACGCGCGATAGTTTCGCTACAAAAAGTCGTGGGCGAGGGCCCTAACTGAAGCTCGACATTACTCTAGTGCGACATCAAGAATTAACATATTTAAGGGCACACCGATACGGCTAGGTTAGGTAAGCTAAGGCGGGAGCGAAGTGGAGGGGAACCGCCATAGAATTAGGGGAGCTCCGTCGAGCTATCTTGGCAGGTGGGGTAGTGTCAAACTACTGTAACACTGCACCATAGTACTGTCGAAGTACAGTACCTACTCGCACAAATAGTAGTTACACAATTGTTTGTCGCACTAATGTAGTGTTGAACTACTGTCGCACAATCGTTTATGCGGATCAGCGTGATGTCGAGCTTCAGTGTGAGTTTCAGTACAGGTTTGTCGCACAAGCGCATCCATTTGTCGAGCTCACGTAGTACACTCGCCATTTTGTGTTGAAGGTAAAACAGAAACAAACAGAAATTATGGATTCGTGCTTTATCATAAATCTGGTATACAAAACAGCAGTTCTTTGCTCTGGTAATCTACGATCGCACGTTTTACAATTCAGCGTTTTCGCACTTCCAAGATTTACTTTTCCTTTAGTTTTGCGAACCTTCTCTAAGCAGCACGTACAGTTTTCGAAGATTGACATTCATGTCACATTTTGAGCGTGTGTGAGTATAAGAAAGAAAGACAAAACATTTAAATAGGCATTTGAGACTTGCACATTTCTGACTAAGAAAATGAAAAAGCCTATACGAAGCCAAAAAGGCTGAATTCAAGTTCTTTTTTTACGCTAACGCGATCGAATCGTGTACCGTGTTTGATTCTCTGATTGGTTTAGAACTTGGAGCGAGCCAATCGGAGCACCGAACGTCAAAGTGTCGAACGCGTTAACGTAAAACAATCTCGTTTCAAGGTACTCTGTTAAAGCCTGGTGTGTGTCTACGGCACCCATAGATACTCACGGAATATAGTGCTAGTGCTAGCTCCCAATCTACAATCATTCGTTCAGAATGGTATATTACCCACCTTTAGGCTCCATAGGCTATTGATATACCTAACACGTCAGTATCCAATTCATGCTACATCCAATCAGTCAGTCGTAAAGATTAACAGCTCCCTCGTAAAGCACCGGCTATCAAATGTAGGTCAATCGCGGTAATAGTTCTTCAATTTATTGCGGTATTAAAAATGAGCGTTATATCTGTTTGCCTCAATATTTTAATTACAATATAAAGTGGTTTTATGGATATATATTTTGGTTCATGCATCGTCATCGTCAGAATAGTTTCTCTCAAAGCGTAAGCTTCTCTTGGGAGTCAGGTGGTTTCTTCTTCATGAGGATTTTGATATTTGGTAAAGGAAAGCTGACGGCATTTGGTCTACGATTTTATCTTCAAATGTACGTGTAACGTACGTGCGTACACGGCTTACGAATATGCACGTATGAACACGAACATCAAACTTGGAACATTTGGTTCGTACGTGAGGACGCGAATATAATTCGAATTGTGTTCGCGCACAGCAATCGTGAACTCTCGTTGGTTGTGGTCGATTGTGAAGTAGCGAAAAGATTTTTAGTGTTCGCATTGATTCATGAAGAACACCATCCATATAGAACATACTAATAGGATCGCCGTAAATATGTTTGACAAACAGTGTGTGCGATGGTCGTTAGTGGTACACACGTACGAACCAAGTTGTTGTGTATCATGCAACGCAACTTTGTTCGTACGTGCGTACACGGCTTAAGATGTAGACGATGTTTGAAACATCTAATGACTCTGCCTGAAAATGAACCAACAACAATAATATTTTCAGTATCAGCATCTTAAGATTACCATAAAGCGGCTTTTTCACATTACATCACCAAAGTTTATCTTGTCAGTGGACATATTCGGTTACGCCCGTACTCAGACTACATTTTGCCTTAAAAGCAGTATTCAATATGTTTGAACAATTTGGCAGACGGCTAGACTCCTTGGCACCGGCTGATAGTTGTGACGTAGCCCATCTGTCGGTACCTGTGTTTTTGTATATAATTAATAATGAAAACGCACCTGATAGCCTGATGAAACAATGAATGGTTGGGAGTAAAGATTTCAGATTCTAACTAGCTCTTGAAAAGGTGTTTGGACAGCTGCTAATTATTGCTGATGAACTGTTAGTATGTTGGTGTAGAGTATAATAAAGTATATTATTTTATCTATACTATTCAATAAACATTATCGTTATCAATTTTGAGCATTCCTGCACTCTACAAGACATTGTCACCGCTTTGTCAGAATTTTATAAAAAATGTTATTTCTACCTAACATTTTTTTATAAAATTCTGAAAAATCCAATGACTTATTTCGCTCTAGGGTGGAGCGAGAGGGCGTATCAGACTTTTACTGATCAAAATCCACCCCTATGTTCCTACTTTGCTTTGCGTTCCTTTCGGACGACCCATGGAGAATAAGATAGTATTTTTCAGACTATATTCAATAATAATAACTAATATAATAAAGAGGTAAAGTTTGTTTTTTTTGTTTGTAGGAGGTTATCTCTGGAAGTACTGGTCCGATTGCAAAATTTTTTTTCTGCATTAGAAAGCTGCTTTATTCCTGAGTGACATACGTTATATTTTATTTACGCGGACGAAGTCGCATGCAAAAGCTAGTATTCAATATTCAGAATAAGCCAGTATTATGAATATCAAAATATACTTTGAATCGCTTAATAAATCAAACGGTATTATTGAATAACACTCGATCTCAATAAATCGCCGCCAAATATAGCGTTTGTTTTAGCGCTTAGCGTTTCATGTGTGCAAATCCAGTTATCGGCTTATCAGCAGTCACAACACAGTCTAAGCCATCGGTATAAGCACCGATACATTATTATGTTGTTTTGAGCGCCGAAATTCACGTAGGTATAGAAGTTTAGCGTTTGTTTGCAACTTTGATCTGTCAAATTGAAGTCACTCTTTAAAGATACGATAAATCTACAACCTCGAAAGGAGAGTGGGTAGTCATGAAGCCAGTAATGTTTGGAAGTCTGACCCAGCGATGTTCCGGATATGAAATTTCGGATCTAGATACGAATCACCTTCCTTCCTTTAAACGGTACAAGGACAGGAATGTCCTTGTCCCGTTTTATTTGGGATCGGCACAACACGTATTTTTCTTCCATTCCTGATCTGGACAAGGATAATATAGCATAGGATAATATGTTCTCAGTGCTGGGACTTAGGCCTCGTCTCAAGGAGAGAGAAAGAAGATAGGAATAATATTAAACCACTTTCATATACGGTTTACGAATATGAAATTATTTTGGATTATCCGCTAGTTTCGGTTACGGTTATTAGAATTTTGAAAAAAAATAGAAAAGTGAAATACATACAAGTAGTAAGATTTGACTTATATTTCTAGCCTAGATTATCATTTGTTTGACCGAGTAAAACAAACAAAAGCCTGCCGTAACCTGTCATTTATTTAGACTTCGCCATTATCTGAAAATTTTATAACGGATTCGGTTATGATGCTCCATAATAACCCTGGTCTGAACAGGCTCTCAAGCCTTGCTTCCGTTCCTTTGTTCACCTTAGGCCCTTCGCCCACGGCGACTTTTTGTAGCGATGCTGTAGCGCGTTCGCATCGATACAGTCGCGATGCTGTAGTGCGTTGGCATTTTTTCTATAGCGCATGTAAATGCAACTAACGCGCGTTAGTAGCGATGCTGTCGCGCGCTTACGAAACGCGCGACAACATCGCTACAAAAAGCCGTCGTAGACGAGGGGCCTTAGGGTCTGTGCACAGCACGTCTTTAAAACGCGCCGTTGACGCGCCTTTGTAGCGATACAGACGTGATACGCTCGCGTGTCAGACGCGGCCTATAGATTTTTAATAGGATAAAAGCGCGCCGTCGACGCAAGATTCTAAAACGCGCGTCAACGGCGCGTTTAAAAAACGTGATGAGCTCAGGCCCTCAAGCGCTCAGCACACTTGTGGATGTTTAAGTAATTTGATTAAGATATTTTCGCGGACGAATGGGAAGATCTCAGTATTTCTGGAGTACAGTAAAATAAATATGAAGGTCGTGTAGTGGAATTTTATGTAATCATCATCATCTCCCTAGTCCAACTAGCTTGGGGTCGGCTTCCCGACTAAACGGACTGAATACCCGTGTTAAAATAAATAAATAAACACCTCGAAGTTATCGTAGACCATTGAATTAGGTTGTATATCAATGTCGTAGACCCAAATAGCGTTGAGGCTTTGTTAAAAAATTCTTAAAATTTTTTCAAATACTCGAAAGAATACGCAGCCAGTAAGTTCTTTCTGCGGAATTTTTCCAAAAAGTTACCGCGGTCCTAGAACGCAATGGCCAAATGAAGGAACACATGTCGGTATAAAGCACACGTGTAACACGCCTGGCCTGACGTGGATCAAGTGTAAGTGTTCCTTATAAAATGTATGGAGTTCGACGCAGAACGGCGTGTGTCGAACACGTTAGCAATGCAGTAACCTTTAGTCGATAATTTGTCTGACAACCCCTCTTACTCAACCCAGAATAGAAATAGTAATTTGATGATTTCCCAACGTAAAGAAACCATTAAGGCGTATAGTCCCTTGAACCATCTGACCGAAATTATGTGAACGCAACTCTCGCACTCGCCTAGGCGGCAGTACGCAAATCTGTGCATTTATTTGCGGCTAGCAGCGCCCGGAAAGCGCTTTAAATCCATTTTCTCTGCGAGATATTGATTGATTTACATATGCAATGTTCACTTTGAAGAATATTTAACCACCAATTTTTATGTGTAAAAATGTTTCTAAAGGTCCAAGCCGTTTCGAAGGAGTAGGGAAAAGTTGCGAAATTGTTAAATATTTTTTTTTTGTTAAAAGTATTAATTGCACGAAAAAATCAAATGTTGATATTATTGTTCATGAATCTATAATAAACATATATTTTTTTCAAACCAATTGACCTAGCCGTTACGGAGGAGTAGGCCTCAGAAAATCACTGTTTTATGGCACTTTTCGGGCGCTTGGCCCTTAAGCCCCTTATATGCTCCATGGGAAGTAAAAAGAACATAGATCTACGCATTGATGGGTATTTACTCGTATCTCAGTTTACGCACATTTGAACACGCGCCTGCTCAGTTGGTTACACACTTCACACGAGTGAGGGATCTATATGCTGTTCTGTCTTTGTGTAAAGATTTGCACACTTCGTTCATGATTATTGTCTGTTGATTATTGTTAAGGGTGTTGTATTATGCTGTTCAACGAGACAAATACAGTAATTATAGATGCGTTGTGGTGAGACGCTGAATCTGTATGCATCGGTTCAGGTGACCAGAAAATGTGCGATGCGAATCAATTCGCAAGTTCTTGCGATACGTCGTTCGAGCTCGCAGATTTTAACGATGTGACATCGCATCGCTGATTTGTGTTAAGCCATTAAAGCAAGGATTTTTTTAAACTGATATAAACTAGTGCTTGACTGCGATCCCATCTGTTGATGGTGAGGCGCACTAGTTTATTAGTGATGAATGAGCCTATTCAACATTCTCGAATTTTCTTTTGCTGTAGTCATTTTCCACCAAAAAGGTTTCTAGCCGTTGCTTTTGGGAAAATAGTGAGCAGCCACAAATAAAAGCAATAAACCGATGATAAAAAAGAATCTAATGTCACCAACTGTCAAACACACATGCCGGTTTCATATCAGATAGTTCGGTCGATAGTTCAACAGTTCTAATTGTCCCTATCTATATTTCAGATAAAACTGCGCAATGGCGAGATCACTGACCGACCTATCACGCTTATGAACTGGCACAGCAATAGCGCAAGTTCCTAATGTGCGTGGTTTCCATGTGAGGGTCTTCTCCAGGAGATGGACACACTCCACGTTGGCCACGGGCATAGCAAGGGGTCCAGTCGTAGTCAGTCACCGTCTACTGCCGACTTGGCGAGGGATCCTGCTGTGGTGACAGATGATGCCGTCATCAGGTCCAGGGTGCAGTCGCCTTCGACTGTTCATCATGTTGTCAGTGTGAGTTATATTAATGTTACGTACGTGGGTAATCAAATGCCGATTTACTAAGAGACAACTTTATTCACCACTAACAATAACAAAATAGTCCAGTCAACAATAATCCGAATCGCAATTAACACTAGAGTACCGTTACACTATCGCTTAGGTCGTTAGATAAAATCACTTCAAGTACTAGGGTAGTTCGCTCTTGATCGCAGTCGAAATCACAACTGACTCGCTTCCGGCCGGGGGCTCGTATTTATATGCGGAGCCAAGAAAATTCTAGATACCGACTTCCCACGAACGATCCAGAATTCCAGAACAATTGAATCGCTTCTCGAAGTCATAAATCATTTTTATTACTCGTGGTAATAACAGTCACTTTCATGCGAATTTCGACTCTATTGTTAACGTCGGAGAGTACCATTTCCCATAAATACCTAACTACTTCTTGTAAGTACTTTGTGGATGTTTCGAGATTTTTCTAACGCTGGCTACGTACAACCATTCTAGACCTTTCGAATAGCAATGCGTTTTAATTATTACGTGCTACTCTTTATTTTCTCGGAGATATGGCGGGTTCACGTTTAATGGCGTAACAGTGCCCCCCTCTTAGTCATGCTCGTCCCGAGCATTATTAGATCCGTGATACGGCGCCAATCTATCCACATGGACAACCTTGGGTTTCCCTCTTAGCCCTTTCTTGATGCGGTAGGTCACGTCATTAATCCTTTTTAACACGGTGTAGGGTCCCTCCCATCGAGCTTGGAGTTTCGGCGACTTCCCTTTCCGTCGAAGCGGGTTGTGGAGCCAGACCAGTGTACCTTCCTCAAATCCCTTGGCATTGGCATTACGGTCGTATCTAGTTTTCATTTTTACGCTGGTGTTCATGCTATTCTCACGAACTCGTTTATGCACTTCGTCCAATTGATCTTGAAGGTCACTTACGTAGTCCGTAACTGGCTTAGTCTTGTCAGGTGGCACGCCAGTTATGGCATCGACTGGAAGTCTCATCTCCCTGCCGAAATTCACTCTTGCTGGGGTATGTCCCGTGCTATCATGCACTGCCGATCGGTAAGACATCAGAAATAGTGGAATATACCGGTCCCAGTCCTTCTGATGGTCATCGACCACCTTAGCCAGGTGATTTTCCAGGGTTTGTTTGAGGGTGCGCAGGTGTTGTGCGTGTCTTATAAATTCCCAGAAGTGTACACATTTCCTGGAACAGCGCAGATTCGAAGTTACGGCCTTGATCGGAATGGATTTCCAAAGGTGCGCCATACCGACATACTACTTCTTCGACCACCTTCTTCGCCACTGTCGTCGCTTCCTGATTGGGTATGGCGAAGACTTCGGGCCACTTTGTGAAATAGTCCTGGATCACCACTATGTACTTGTTTCCGTCATTTGTAACTGGAAAAGGTCCAGCGACGTCGATAGCGATGCGTTCCCATGGGGCTCCCACATTGTACAGCTGAAGCCTGCCCCTGCTCCTAGTCTGTGGTCCTTTCACAGATGCGCACGCTGTACATTTCCGACACCATTGCTCTATGTCATCTCTACAATTGAGCCAGTAATACCGCTGCCTCACTTTCAGTAGAGTTTTCTTGATGCCCAGGTGTCCTCCAGAAGCACCATCGTGTATTTCCTGTAGCAGGGGGACTACTTCACATCGTGGTACTATTACTTGTGTGGTCACCTCTTTGCCATCGTTCGATTCCCATTTCCTACAAAGCACATCATTTTCTAGGACTAAACTGTCCCACTGTGCCCAGTAGCTCTTAGTTACGGGACTGTGTGACGATACTTCACTCCACTGGGGCCTAGTTCCGCTACGCTTCCAGTCCAGTATAGGTCGAATATCGTCATCTTCTTCCTGGGACTTCTTGAAGTCGCCTTCAGCCCTAATTAAATTAACGTGTTCTCGGGCTTCATTCTGCTGGCAGTGTCTGCAGTCCTCATTACATGGACGTCGTGACAGGGCGTCAGCATTGTTATGCCCTTTTCCACTACGATGTTCTGTCACAAAGTTAAATTCCTGCAGCTGCTCGAGCCATCTTGCAACTTGGCCCTCAGGGTTTTTAAATTGTAGAAGCCATTTCAATGCAGCGTGATCCGTCCTCAATGTAAATTGTCTTCCTATAAGGTACTTGTGGAAATGCTGCAAGGTTTTTACCACAGCCAGCAGTTCTCGTCGAGTCACGCAGTAGTTCCTTTCTGGCTTTGAAAGTGCCTTACTGAAGTAAGCGATTACGACCTGTCTGTCACCCTGCACCTGTGACAACACTCCTCCAATTCCCGTGTTGCTGGCATCGGTATCAACGACAAATCTTCCGTCTCTGCTTGGATACCCCAGTATGGGCGCTTCACATAGCCGTTGCTTTAGCTCGTCGAATGCTGACTCACAGTCCTCGTCCCAGATAAAATCTCGTTTATCCTCAGTCAGCTGATGTAGAGGTTTTGCAATGTCCGAAAAATTCTTGACAAACCGCCTGTAGTATGTGCACAACCCTAGAAATGCACGTACTTCCGTTTTGTTCTTTGGAACCGGCCACTGTTGGACTGCCTTTATCTTCTCAGGGTCGGTTCTCACCCCGTCAGCGGAAATAACATGTCCTAGGTAGCTGACCTCCTTCTTGAACAGGTCGCACTTCTTTGGGCTTAGTTTTAGGTTAGCCCCTCGTATCCTGGTGAACACTTTCTCCATATTCCTCAGGTTTTCCTTAAAAGTGCGACCCATTATAATGACGTCATCCAAATATACCAGACAAACGTCACCAAGAAGGCCCACCATGACTCTCTCCATGAGGCGTTCAAACGTCGCTGGAGCGTTGCATAACCCAAACGGCATGACGTTAAATTGCCACAGGCCGCTGCCAATACCCGTACTGAACGCTGTCTTTTCTTTATCTTTCTCGCTGATTTCCACTTGCCAGTAGCCACTTTTCAAATCAATGGTCGAAAACCACTTCATGCCACTGAGCATATCCAGCGTATCGTCTATCCTTGGTAAGGGATAACTGTCCTTCTTCGTCACATTATTCAGCATTCTGTAGTCCACACAAAATCTGGTGCTGCCGTCCTTCTTCTTCACCAGAACGACTGGAGAAGACCATGGACTCGTAGAAGGCTCAATTATTCCGCTATCAGCCATGTCCTTTACCATTTCTGCTACCTCAGATTCCTTAGCCCAGGGTATGCGGCGCGGTCTCTGTTTAATCGGTCTAGCATCACCTGTATCTATCTCATGCTTGACGAGACCTGTTCTCCCGCAGTCTTTTCCCGTTGCAAAGATATCTCGAAACCGTAGCAGAAATTCCTTGGCTTGCTGCAATTCCGAAGGCGATAAATTGCTCTTAGAATTTTCCAGAAGTTGCTGGATGTGATCCGTTTCAACTTTTGTCGTGTTTTGCTTTGCTGGAGATGTATTGATTTGACGGAGATACTGAACTTCTTCACATCTCCCAACAACACTGTTTTTCTTCAGTTGGAACTCTTCTTTCCCAAGGTTCACAATCCTTACCTTGGATTTCTCTTTCGTCATAACTAATGTTCTGGCAGTGATGAGCTCCGGGTGCCGGCCAATATCTTCAACCATTACACATCTTCGTTGCCTGATTTTCTTGGGGAATTTTACTTCAACTAAGGTTTCTGTTCTCGGAGCCAATGTAGTATCCTTTAAACAATAAAGGTTGCATGAGGTAATTCCTCGCAGGAAGACTTCTTGATCTGGGAATTTCAATACTCCCCTGTCGATATCTAAAATACATCGGTTATTCCGCAAGAAGTCAAGACCCAGTATGCAGTCGTCGGTAATATTCGCAATTAACGCAGGATGGATATACACTTGATCACCGATTTTGAACTCAATTTCTGTATCACCGAGGACGGAGACTGACTGGCCGGTTGCTGTCTGAAGTCGGCAGGTTGGAGACTCTCTTTGCCATGAGATGGTTCGTTTCAGCAACTCCGGCCTTACAATGGTTCGCGACGCCCCGGTGTCAACGGTAAAATTGCAGGCACGATGATTCAGCGTTCCTTCGATGATCAAACTATTTCCGTTATGAACTTGATTGATGGTGATGGTTGGGGCTGTGGCCCTGGCGACATTAAATTTTATCGGCTCCTCCTTGACTTGAGTTCCGGAGTCCACACTTTCCCTCTTTTTCTTAGGACAATCGGTGCGAATGTGCCCTTTTTCTCTGCACCCGTAGCACGTTGGAATATAGCGGGACTGTGCTGGAGAAAAAGCCACCACTTCTCGGTGACGTGGTCGCGCTGAAGGCGAGACCACCACTTCCCTAACTCTATGCGTACGTGAATCTTGTCGTACGGCTTCTACTTCCAGAGCGTGAGCCATCGCACTTTTTAGAGTTTGGTGGTGTCCGAGTCGCACCGTAGCCCTGACTTCAGGATCCCGTAGACCGTCGATGAATGCTTGCACCAGATTAACTTCCACCGTCTCTGGTGTCATCGACCTGTACGCACGCCGGACCAGCCGTTCAACCTCAACTCCCCATTGCTGCAGGCTCTCGTTCGACCTCTGCGTTCTCTCGCGAAGCTGCGCGCGGAAAACGTGCTCGAGGTGCTTGTCTCCATAGCGAGTGTCTAATCCCTCCATGAGACGCTCCAACGTCCTGCTGTTCGGAGGAAGGTTCTCTAGGACCAGCAGAGCGTCCCCTCGTAGAGCCAAAGTTAATGCCGCAAAAGACTGCTTATCATCCCAGCGGTTTGTTTCGACCAATGTCTCGAATTGGTACTTAAATGCCGTCCAGGAAGACGTGCCATCAAAACGCGGCACATCAAATTTTGCGGCGGATGCACAGGGAGTGTGCGATGGTGAGCCGACAACAACGGGTTCGCGTGCTTCGAGCTTGACGATTTTTTTGTTGATGTCTAGCAGGCGATCTTCGTGGCCATCAATTCTTGTTTCTAGGCTATCAGCTCGGGCGGAAACCTCCTTGACCTCCAAGGTGAGATTCTTTACCTTCTCGCCCAACGTGACGAGACCGTGGTCGATTTTATCGAGGATTAGGTTCTGCTTAGCCTCCTGATCGCGGCGAGCGGCTTCCTGTTCGCGGCGAGCGGCTTCCTGTTCGCGGCGAGCGGCTTCCTGGTTCGCTGCGATTAGGTCCTGGAGCTTGCGCTGGTTGGCCTCCATACTAGCTTGCATGGCGGCCAACACCGCAGCGAGGTTCAATTCCGAGGATGGTCCTGTTGGCACCTCAGCAGCTGCTGTTGCTCCCATACCAGCCTGATCTTCCTCCTCCAAACGATGACGCGCAGCATCCATCTCCATTTGCCTCCTTGTTCGTGGTCGCTGTTCGTCGTCCCTCGGTGTTGATGGCATTTCACTTCTGACACCAGTTGTTACGTACGTGGGTAATCAAATGCCGATTTACTAAGAGACAACTTTATTCACCACTAACAATAACAAAATAGTCCAGTCAACAATAATCCGAATCGCAATTAACACTAGAGTACCGTTACACTATCGCTTAGGTCGTTAGATAAAATCACTTCAAGTACTAGGGTAGTTCGCTCTTGATCGCAGTCGAAATCACAACTGACTCGCTTCCGGCCGGGGGCTCGTATTTATATGCGGAGCCAAGAAAATTCTAGATACCGACTTCCCACGAACGATCCAGAATTCCAGAACAATTGAATCGCTTCTCGAAGTCATAAATCATTTTTATTACTCGTGGTAATAACAGTCACTTTCATGCGAATTTCGACTCTATTGTTAACGTCGGAGAGTACCATTTCCCATAAATACCTAACTACTTCTTGTAAGTACTTTGTGGATGTTTCGAGATTTTTCTAACGCTGGCTACGTACAACCATTCTAGACCTTTCGAATAGCAATGCGTTTTAATTATTACGTGCTACTCTTTATTTTCTCGGAGATATGGCGGGTTCACGTTTAATGGCGTAACATTAATATTTTTTTAATAATTTACTAACTGATCCTCCTGGCTTAACATTTAGCCATATAAATTATCGAAGAAATAAATCGAAACAAAAATTTCGATTAAAAATGGGGACGTAGGGGAGGAGGGGAAAGGAAGAATCCCTTTTTGCAAAAAACGCAATCGGTCGCTTTGTTTTGAGGTAGAATTTTATCGAATGACTTCCTCCGTCCTGGAGCGAGAGGGCTTTATCAGGCTTTTACTGACTAAAACGACGCCTGTGTCCATCTGTTGCCCTTTGCGTTCTAGGACTAAGGGTTTCCTTTTTAAAAATTTGCGCGGCTCTAACTCCGTCGCTGGCCGCCTGCAAATTCCCTCTCGCCCCGGAGTCTGGCTTAGGCCAGGGCACCAGGACACGGCGGTGCTCCGCCTAAACAAACTGTTGGTTACGATGTTCTTCCTGAAAAGGTTCGAAGGTTCGATAGTGTGATTATTGCACTTAATGCGTGAGCCTCAAGTGGCTATTAGACCGTATTCAAACTGGTCTTCATCTAATCTAGATAAGGCAACCGATAAGAGAAGATCATTCATGCAGTAACATTGTTCTAATCAATGTGCGAAACAGCATTAATTGATCTACAATGTTGTTCGGTCTCGTGTGTCCTCGGCAGTTAATTGGCGCTTCGTTGCTAATATATGACTATAATAAAGCCGTAATGGGATAATTAGTGGTTATGGCTGTTAGTTTATATAACGGTTTGTAGTTCAGAGAGCCTATTCCGAGTTTTTGACGTAGGTGTCATCGCGGACATTTCTGCCTGAGCACTTAAAAAAAATTCGCTTGAATCCTTTGAAGATTGCGTTTCGAGTGCAAGCAAAAATGAACTTAGCGGTGGTCAGGCGGAAGTGTCTTTGATGGTACCTACTTGATCACATTATATCAAGTGCAAGTCGGACTCACGCACCGAGGGTCCGTACAAAGTTCTTACCTTACGTTAGGTAAATAGTTCGATTCCGAATCGATTGTCAAGAGTGAATAGATTGCTTCTAGGCAAGCGTGCTCCATCGTCGGCCACATCATCGCTTACCATCAGGTGAGATTGTGGTCAAACGCGAGCCTATCCATTATAAAAAAAAAAAAAAAAGATTTTTCCGAATTGCAAAAAAAGTAATTATTTTGTGATATAACTACTTTAGGTTTTCAGACTTTTTCCTTTAGTTCCTTTAGTTGTTCTATGAAACCTTGCTTTTTGACAAATATCGGGATTGTAGGTCAATGGAAAATAGCCTTATAGACTTTGATTTTCTTGCGAACGCCAAAATGCTACATAAACGAAGCGTGAATGGCCTTATCTTTAGATTAGACTTAATATATAAGCGGCCAAATAAGGGTGTTGTTAGTACAAAGTACAAACCTTTCGTTTCATAGTAGATGGATAGATTTCAATGTTGCGGTTGCTGGAAAGAGTTACCGTGGTCCTGCATAGTTGGTTTATGTTTTAAGACGTTCTTTTTGAGGTGGGAAATCTTCCAATGACTTCATCCACTTCTACTGTGAAGTGTCTTTCACTCCATACTACGCCCTTGTGTATCAGACTTTTACTGACTAAAACCATATCTGTGTTCTTCAGTAGCCGTGCGTTCTAGATACTGACTAAAACCATATCTGTGTTCTTCAGTAGCCGCGCGTTCTAGAACCACGAGTTTCCTTCTATATTTTAGGACTAGATACGGGCTAAAATAGAGCATTTTGGTCCCGATTTAATTCGACCTGGTAATACATTTAATTAAAAGCTAATAGTTAATTATCCACACCAGTAATCCTCTAATATGTCAAACTAATGTTTCCCAGCGGACACATCTCCGAACTGGGAATTTATTAGCTAATTAAACTCAGACAGCCAAGCGCCGACTGCCAGACACTATTTCAACTTGATCTCAAGGACAGAAATCTCTGATGTCTCATCATAAGTCACAAGTTCATAACCGAGGTCAATTCTCGTTTTTAATACTCGTCTAATTTCAATAACGCTTTATTATATTTCAAATATATATTATTATTTATTTATCATTTATCCTACCAGTGTAGTATTTTTTACTCCAAAGGTTGACTGTTAGAAAATGCCTTGTTACATTAAGGCTTATAGTCCCTTGGACCACCTGGCCAAAATTATTTGGACGCACCTCTCGCACCCGCATAGGCGGCAGTACGCAAATCTGTGCATTTATTTGCGGCCAACAGCGCTCGGAAAGCGCGCGGCTGACCTTTAAATCCATTTTCTTTGCGAAATATTGATTGATTTACATATGCAATGTTCACTTTGAAGAATATTTAACCACCAATTTTTATGTGTAAAACTGTTTCTAAAGATCCAAGCCATTTCGAAGGAGTAGGGAAAAGTTGCGAAATTGCTAAATATTATTTTTATACAAAAGTATTAATAGCACGAAAAAATCAAATGTTGATAATGTTGTTCATGAATCTATAATAAACATATATTTTTTTCAAACCTATTAACCTGGCCGTTAAGGCGTATAGTCCCTTGAACCATCTGGCCGAAATTATGTGAACGCAACTCTCGCACTCGCCTAGGCGGCAGTACGCAAATCTGTGCATTTATTTGCGGCCAGCAGCGCCCGGAAAACGCTTTAAATCCATTTTCTCTGCGAGATATTGATTGATTTACATATGCAATGTTCACTTTGAAGAATATTTAACCACCAATTTTTATGTGTAAAAATGTTTCTAAAGGTCCAAGCCGTTTCGAAGTAGTAGGGAAAAGTTGCGAAAAGTTGCGAAATTGCTAAATATTTTTTTTTGACAAAAGTATTAATTGCACGAAAAAATCAAATGTTGATATTATTGTTCATGAATCTATAATAAACATAAATTTTTTTCGGCCTCAGAAAATCACTGTTTTATGGCACTTTTCGGGCGCTTGGCCCTTAACGAGGAGTAGGCTTCAGAAAGTCACTGTTTTATGACACTTGTCGGGCGCTTGGGCCTTAAGTCCGCCTGTGTACCATTACAGTACTAAAGTTTGAATAAATAAATCACACCTCTGGTGACCCCTGCGATGTTGTTAAAACTTAGTATATACTAGGTCATGTGAGGATTTTAAAGTAGTGTCTAGTGTTACTGCGAGCGTCATTGCGCTAGAGTATTCTGTTTTCTGAAAAAATAGACTAGCTTCTTCATCGTAGTCCATAGCCTGACTGACATTCTGGTATCCTTGTTCTACTCGCGTTGCCAACGGTCGATCGGTCATTCGGTCAATAAGATCACTCATTCATTAGTGATCTTATTGACCGATTTCTTACTGCACCTAAAACCTTACCATTGGTATGTTCCAACAATCTAGATTTATTTATTTTTATTTATATAAAATCGTTATTGATAGGCTCGCGCTTGACCATCTACCTATCTTACCTGATGGTGATGATATCTCCATGATGTTGTGGTCGACAGCGTAGCACGCTTGCCTAGGAGTAACCATGTTGTAGCTATTAGGAAACAGAATCCGGTAGGCTCATAGCCAACACTAAGAATGACTTCTGTATTGCGGGTGCGTTCACAAACATGTGAACTCACATACAATTGCCATTATACTAAAAAGTAAGCGGCATATATCATGGATTGATTGGGAATTTGAGAAACCTAGTCCAGAGTTGACGTATTGCGCTAAACAGCATTCCAAAACTTTGGTCTAAACCTTTATAGCTCACTCACTGACTTATCAACGTACAGCCTAAATCCTTAGTCCTCAAATGCTGAAATTTAGCTCAGAGTATAATGTATAATGAGAAACGATTTTCCAAAATTTACCCGGGACGAAATCCAATGCAAATCAAGGGATCCCAAAAGTTTGTATGGAGAAACAAAATCCAAATCTTTTTGACCATGACCGTGATTGAAGCGTTCATAATGGTGATGGAATTGTTTATATTATGTTTATGTACTTTTACAACCATTTTCATTTGATGACTGTAAAGGAAAATGATGAAGTAGTTAAAAACAGTATTTGACCCACAACGCGTCAACAAACTGTTTTAGTTATTACGCAGGTACACTAAATTGTCCTCAATTGAAATGATGTAGGTTACATTGCTCATGAAAATATTTAGTTAACCACAAAACAACTTTTCAGTGTTATCTAACAAACTTTCATCTACCATATTAGTGTAATTTATTACTGCGGTACAAAGTCCAAACTTATTCGCTACGTGTATAAACAATGACTGTAAAGTATACAGGTACTCAAGTACTTGCTAGCTTTTACACGTGGCTTTGCTCGTGAAGCCTGCGTTTTTTTATTTATTTATATTAACTACTTAGTGCTTGACTGCGATCCCACCTGATGGTAAGCAGTGATGCAAGAGGTTTCAACAACGTATGGGTGAATACTCGTTGTACGTCGCCGTCGGGTTGTTCGAAGTTTTCTGGATTAAAGTAGTAACCTATGATAGCACTCATCGTTCGTATCGTGAAAGAATTATCCTAAAACCTTTGAAACTTACAGAAAACAATTCTAGCTCTCCCTAATACTTTTTTCTTACGTGGACAATCATCAAGACTCCTTAGATTCCGAGAGGTAGTGTCATACTTTTAGTGACCTAAAACCAACTTGCTTGAAGGAATCAGTTTCCATTTGTTGGGCCACGGTAACACTGTCAGTACTATTCTAGATATGTTGACAAAACCTACTTATTACAGTTGATTTTCCGATAAGATTACCTAAAGGCTGGTGTCCCGCTGCTTCTCTCTTGTGGTCCATCAGCCGTGCCGTGCACTTTTCTGGTATAAAATATAAACAAGTTACACTTATCTTTAGTATCGCTTTGTATCAGTAAAAGCATTATCCTAATCGGATCAGTAAATTTATAGATATATCTTTTTACAAACATACAGAAAAGTCGTACGATGTAAAGTACAAAGTGCAAGTGTATACGCTAGTTTACAAACAAATTATGCCACCTGTGTACTCAAGTGCTATAAGTGGCAGGGTGTTAATGAGTCCACAAGACACACGTGAATGATCACAGGGCTTAAAGCGAGTTTTTTTTTTCGCGATAACATAAAACGTATGAAAATAAGAACTTTTTGTCAACAGACATCGCTTATTCAGTTGTAGTACAAACGAGCTGTAGCTATCCCTCGCACTAGTGTCATTGTGTGGATCTTCCTGAGGACACGGTGGAGCAGCAGTACGATGGAAGTTCGCCCCGCTTGGGCGGAGCACAGTTAAGGTGATCCGTGGTAGCAACCTCTTGTTTCCGGCTCTGGTTCAGGCTATGGTCCGGAGCGAGAGGGAATGACAAGCGGTCTCCTTCTACGAAGCAGTAATGCGAGCAGAATAGATGGCCGCAAATGTTAGGGAACAGACATCGTCACGCTCCAACCGCCACCATAGGAGGCGCCTCGAGCGTCAGAAATCGCAGGGTGAGATTCGGCCATTCTTGGTAGGATTTGCTGACGACGAGCAATAGTAGATAACTCGCCGTCCGGTAAGGACCAAACCCGAGTCGAAGGCGCGTTGCGTTTCGAAATAAGAGAACGAAATATTTTTTAATTCAAACAAAAAGTACCTGAAATTAGCGCGTAAAAACAAACAGACAAACTCTTCAGCTTTATAATATTAGTATAGACTAGCTTTTGCCTGCGACTTCGTTCGCGTACATAAAATATAGCCTATTTCAGGAATGAAGCAGCTTTCTATCGGTGAAAAAATTTTAGCAATTGGACCAGTACTTCCAGCAGAGATTACCTCTTACAAACAAAAAAATAAAAAATCAAACTTTACCTGTTTATTATATTAGTATAGATTGACGTTTACGTTAACGCGATCTAGTAAATTAAAAATCTCATAAAGACCACTGCTGCCAGTTTCATTATCACCTTGAAACTACTTCTACTTATTATAAGGCTCGGAATGCAGGTAGTACTGTAGTTTTTAGCGTATCTGTTTTTATCAGGGAAGTAAAGAATATAGACAAAGACGAGACGCTACTTTGTGAAAGTTGTGTGGACTGCATGAGTCACTTTGATAGTGGAGTTGTCGACAATAAGACCAGGAACTGATGTTATCTAATAGATAATACGTTAATTAGTGTTTCTGCTTACCACTGGGTATGTTTCGATGAAACGTGAAAAATGGTCGCTGATGAGGACCTTTGCCTCATCAGACGGCTTAAAGTCACCCAAATGGAAAGGGCTATGATCGGAGTTTCCTTGCGTGATTGAATCTGGAATGAAGATATCCGCAGGAGAACCAGGGTTGCCGACGTAGCACGAAGAATCGCCAAACTTAAGTGGCAAAGGGCAGGGCACATTGGTCGCAGAACAGAAGGTCGTTGGGGCCAAAAGGCTCTGGAGTGACGACCGCGTACCGGAAGGCGTAGTTGGAAGGCCTTCTACAAGGTGGACCGATGACCTGGTAAAGGTTGCGGGAATCCGATGGATGCGAGACGCACAGGAGCGTTCATTGTGGCGACACTTGGGGACGCCTATGTCCAACAGTGGACGTCTTTCGGCTGAAATGATGATGATGATGTTTCGATGCCAATAGTAGAACGGCCAGAATAACCCTCTGACCACTTTCGTCAGATTGGTCTGACGAGTGTTTTCGTGTCGTATTCAGAGTCGTGTCATCGTGAGTTTGCAACAGGATACTCCATCTCGTTTAGCTCTTCAGTCCTCATAGGTGATAGAAGAGCAGACGAGATGGAGTATTTGGTTGTGGAAAAAGATTAGTATTTTTTTTTTTTTTACTTAGCTCACACTGTCCCAGGGTGCTGGGCAAAGGCCTCCCTCCACTCCTTCCAACGATCACGGTTCTTAAGTTCAAAAGTTCTTAAGGAAGCCATGCCATCCAGGTCGTCCCGCCATCTCCTTCGTGGTCTGCCTCGGCCCCGCATTGCTGTTGTTGATTAAATTAGTTGATAAACTAAAATGTTTATTATAATATAGATGCATAGATGAGAATAATTAAAAAACAGGATAACAAACAACGCCTACATTCGCAGCATGGTTAGGTCTCTCGGTTGTTTGTTGTGTCATATAGCGCATTCATAATATACTAGTTGCCTTCGCGGTTTCACCTGCGTCTCTGGTTACTGCTCCATTACCGTGCGTCGTACGTTAGGTACCTTCTTCGATAACTGACCTATCCACTAGAACCATTTTTCAATTGGACTACTGGTTCCAATTGAAAAATGATATATTATAATTATTTGGTACCATTTATAATGGTATATAATTCCTGAAATTACAAATTACAACAAACGCTTTGTGCTAATGTTTTATAATTATAACTTATTGGATGAAGAATAGGCCGCAAACCACCGGAAACAGTTTAAAATGCGTATTCTATGGTAATTACTAAGCATCCGTAGGCATATATCTCTATACACAAAATTTTGAAAATACTTTACAGCTAAGGACTGGAATTCCTTGCTGAAGTCGGTTTCCTAATACTTACAATTAGGAGTCTTTAAGTCAAGATTAAATAGGTTATTTTTAGGTAAGCGTGCTCCTTTGCTTACCACCAGGTGAAATAGTAGTGAAACGCGAACCTATCAGAAAAAAGAGATTGGTATTTGCACCACTCTCAAACTTAAACATCAAAGTTTACGTTCACAAGACTAAAACTTCAGCTCCGTCAGAACAATACACGTAAAAGATAACACCATTGTTCACGAGTACCGTTTGAATGCACCAGACGTTTGACCTACGACATTATGAAATAGAAAGTACTTTACTCTTTAAAAGGCTTACTGTGCCCACATACAGTCAACTGCACGTCCAAGTAACAATTTGAGTGTAACAGTGCCTGTACGTACAGGTTTAATGTGACATCCACCAACCCGCACTGGGCCCGAGTGTTGAATTACAGCCCATTCCCTCTCCCAGAGAGGAGACCCGAGTCCCAACAGTGGGAACATTATAAGGCCGACTATGTTGAGGGCTTGTAGCTCAGCAGGGTTGTTAGTTTTCGTGGCCCTGGAACTCAAGGAGCAACTAAAAGAACACTGATTTTAGGTAGTAAAAGTCTGACACTTACTCTCGCTCTACCCACAGCAAGTTTAAGCTGGAACAGCACTGCGCACACGTGTGCCACACACGCCGATCTGGGCGCGTCAGTCTCCATACATTTTATGTGGAAACTAGACTTGTAGAACTACACTTGATCCACGCCAGGCGACTTCGTTCTACGTACAAATCCTGGGTGTGTCGCACGTGTGCGTCGGGCTAATATAGTTCTAGCTTTAGGCAACTTAGCGGAAGAAGCGAAAATCAAACTGCACCCGCAGGTTTGACGCAAGTTGGCGAGGAAGCACTAGTTTATATAAATTAAAAAAATAAGCACAGTGGTCAGTATGAGTCTAATTGATCCCTTCACCCACTTCAAGGTGAAGGACATCAAATCAAGTACTTAGAGCCTTTGTTACGGGCTGTCATTCCTAGACCTTTGACAGTAATTACATTACACGTACTCGTAATCAGTAGTTACAAAAATCTGACGTTGGTCTTGACAAAAGGTGTCGTGTATCGTGTTCCCTAATTACTTCGTTGTGAAGGTCAGATAGGCAGTAGCTATATAAACCTAAAATACTGGAATTCAGCTGCATACGGTCAGACTGTAAGAGCCGTGCTTCACTAGGACGCCATAGAGGCTAGACGCCAAAAAAAAAATGGATTGGCTACGTAGCCAACAGTGGCCAGGTGGGTTATACAACATAGAGCTGCATTCATTTTCTTGGTTGCACGAGCTGGCAACGTCATGTTCTAGTGAAACACGGGCCTAACCGAATCCAACGTAGTTGGTTGGGGAAAGATGCGGCCGATTGACTGTTGCTGTACCAATATTTTTTCACAAATTTTTAATCAGAGGAAATCATCCAATGGCTTGTTCGGCGCTGGGGTGGACCAAGAAGCCTTAACACTTTTATTGACTAAAACTCACCTGTGTCCTTCATTTGTGCTGTGTTACCAATAAGGTCCGTTTTCGCACATCAAGTGTTACTAATAAATGCGGCTGATAGTATCTACTCTCTAATTATGTAGGACGAATATTGATGCGAACGCCCCTTAACCTAGATCCAACAGCCATAAAGAAACCTAGGCACCTAGGTCGTATAAAATGTATTAATGTCTGTTTGGTAATAAGTTGCCGTTGAATGGAATTGAATGTGGTTTGCAATGGCTTATGATTGAGAAAGGTGTTGGTAAGTATGCGGTATGTAATCCTCCTGAGTGTCGTTAGCTTATGGAGTCATAGTTATGTTATTCCAATCATATAAGTGTGATTATGCTTGCCTGTGTGGCAATTGGAAACTGCAGGAAATCGTTTGTGTCTATCCTTATTTTATTATCGAGATAGTGAATAGTCATAATTGATTTATGTCCTCAGTCTGGGGTAGCTGAAGTGTTACTTTGGAATTGTCGAAATCTATGGTAGAATTCAAAGCGTTGACACTTTCCACCCAACTGTTTGTAAATCTTCTAGATTTTTTAAATTATTATTTAGTAACTCACGCTTGACCACTATCTCACCTGAAGGTAAGTGATAATGTGGCCGACGATGGAGCAGGCTTACCTAGAAGTAATTTATTCATTCTTGAATTAAAGGAGGTAGCTATCAGGAAACACAGACTCCAACACGGAATTAGAGTTACCTGAATGCTAGTAATCTCTAGGAATCTAATGAAATAGTACTTAAATGCTCCCTGTAGGATAGGCTACGTGAAAAAGCTAATATTTAATATCGTACTATCATATAGGCGATAATACACCGCTAAATTTTAATCGTTTTAATCCTGTGGAGGGTCGATCCGGTACATGAAACACTATCGATTTGTAAAGATAAAATTAGTTTGTACGCAACGCCGACTACTACCTACGGGTCATTGGAATCGCTCAGCTGACGTTTTCATAGAGAAGTTAATTTCGTACATGCGTAAATTAATATGAGTTTTGAAAAAAAGGTACTTAATTTTTTAATTTTATCTTTACAAATTGATAGTGTTTCATGTACCGGATCGACCCTCCACGGAATTAAAACGATTAAAATTTAACGGTGTATAATAGGCTAGCTGCCGTGAAAAATGTAATTAGTCCGTCTTTTAGATTATTCAAAAATATTGGAATATTGGATATCTGGAATTTATTTGTAAATTAAACCAAAAATGACAAAGATATAGCCCATTAAAGTTACGTGTAACGTCACGCTACATTTTCTCGCACGGGGTGACACGTCACACGTAAATTTAAAAATAAAAAAATACGTGTCCAATATTTTTTTATAATCTAAAATACGGACTAAATAAAATGTAATTATTTTGACCCTGGAAACTACCCTATTTGTGTGTCGTCTGAATGGATTTCGATGAAACTTGGTGCACGGCTTTGGGTCCTAGAATAGCACATAGGATGCTTCCTATCCCTA
This sequence comes from Mythimna ferrago, assembly GCA_910589285.2. NCBI lineage: Eukaryota > Metazoa > Arthropoda > Insecta > Lepidoptera > Noctuidae > Mythimna > Mythimna ferrago. The sequence goes on along the minus strand of OU342698.1, from coordinate 9,061,962 downwards.
GAGTATGGTCCCTCAGGACAATTTCCTACTACAGCAGGTAGTTTTACAATAAAACCGAGCTGACCTATACAAAGGTAGTCATAATATCAATCAATACATTTGAATACCTCAAGCAAGTCAATCAATCTTTTGACATGATGCTCGAGCACACGTCCAGTTATCAATCATCATCATTGCCATATATAAATCCATTTGTCATAGCTATTGTCTGATAGACAAATTATATGCTTGAAGAGGATTATTAAGAGACAATAAACCAAGTCAGTCTATCGCTGTCCATTGCTGGATGTAGGACTTTCCTAAGTTGTGCTTAAGAAACTTTTAAATTGGTCTTACTAGACTGGGATTGTTGATTCATTAGACATGTTACAAAATGTTTTGGTACAATAATGAACTGATCAAAGTAGGCACTTAATTTTTTTTTGTTCTAATTGGATGGTCCGGATTTCTTATTATAAAGATTAGTCATTTTAATCATAAATACAGAATTACGTATTCTTTTATTTAAACATATTAGTAAAGTTTAATCAAATACAATAAGTTAAAAAAATATTACAGTTTTTTTTGCACTTTATTGATATTGTATTGTAGCTTTATGATAAATAGCATGATTGAGTAATAAATATGATGTCGTCTAATCAGTGATCTATCAGGCCAGGTGGTACCAAACACGAAAGCAATTCCTATGCATTGCATTTTAATTGACACTCCGTAGAGAGTGCCATAGAATACAAGTTCGTTTTCACACTGTTTCGTACTGCGTTTGAATTAATCCAAAAAAATAACTTCTGGTCTTCTTAATTACAGGAACCATCATCAAGCACGTCGTCTCGCCACGGCGAGAGGGCACACCATGTCAAGTCTCACTCCAGAGATTTGGGCAACAGTCCACTGTCAGCCAACACCACAGGAAACAGTTCTAGAGAGTAAGCAGATAAAAATCACAAAATCTTTATCTGTAGTAGTTTTACGCACTGGTTTATCCGGTAACTACTGCAAAACCACGCAATGGATATTGATGCCATTTTCATTATGACCTATTCGCGTTAAGAAAATAATGACACATCAGTGCTACTGCAAAGTAAAGGCGTATTCATACTAGGATAAAAATTTAACCATTATACAATTTTTTTTTATTATTTAATTACTTAAAAATTAATCATAAATGTCAGTATTTTTATTTTTACGAATAGGTGATGGATTTTTTTTTTATTGTCAAAAGTTACGGCTTTCTAATTTGCTAATTTATTTGGTCAAGGAGCGTGGCTAAGCTGAGTGACAACAATAGGTAATTATTTTCTTAACACAAATGTACAGAAAGAGCAATATACGAGGAATATGTATATATATTATTTGCACCCAGGAAAAATTATATATAGAAGCCGGGCCGTGTCACTAGTAGATTGTAATAGGATAAACTCTATTGTGCACCAATATTGTAACACAACTCTTTTACGGCTAAATTATATGGCTACAGTTAGGCTCAACTCGCACTGGCATGGAGTCTCACTGATTTTTCTAATACAACGCGTGATGACTCGCGTCGTCGCGCGACTCCGACGGTCGTACTCGTATTAGCGCGCTTGATCACATTACTAGACCAGTCGTCCAGAGAATTTTGAAAATTCGTGAATGACGGATGTGCTCGTCAGCTGACGCGTCACTGCGCGCAAGTAACGTACGGCGACAGTCAGAAACTAGTACCAGTAGTCATAGGGATTAGCATCGTGTGCATTTGGGTCCTGGGTACGATGTAGATCTCAAGATAAGGCAAAATTTTGTTGAAGAAGGTTGATTTTTAACCGATTATGCATATTTTGCATAGGATTGAATCGGGCTTTTTTAAACAATTATAGATAGGCTTGCGTTTGACCACTATCTCACCTGATGGTAAGCGATGATGTGGTCGACGATGGAGCACGCTTGCCTAGAAGTAACCTATTCCCTCCTGACTTAAAAGACCCCTAGGTTGTAGCTATATTTAAAAACAATTCGCTAAAAGTATGTGTAATCAAATGATAAGAGGTGTTCAAACATCACAAAAAGTTATCGACGTTTTTCTGTCCAGTTTATCTATTCTAGGATATCGCTAATGCACTACGTCGTAGTTACATACTTCCTGCAAACCAAAACACAATTATCCTTTTTAAAAGCATTATGATTTTGTTTTTAGCATATTTTGACGTAGGTAGCCGTGAATATGTACAAGAGTTATCTAGTCATGAGCATAAGCATAATCAGCGTTTTTAATGTTCCCACTGCAAGGACTCAGGTCTTCTCTCTAGGAGAGGGAATGGGCCACGCGTGCCCAGTTCGGATTGGTGAATATCACATGTCTTCGAATTTTTGGTTCTAGAGCATTGCCGGTCTCCTCACGGTATTTTGTTTTAGTCATGGGCACCATGATTTATTTATTTAAACTTTATGTATTCTGATGGTACATAGGCGGGCTTAATGCAAGAAGGCCATTACATTACAAAACTTCAAATCTACCAGACAACCTTTGGGTGAAAAGGACTAAACTGGTTTAAGGTTCCCAAACTAAGCAGAGTTTGTGTTATGAGTACTAGTCAACTGATAAACATACTTATAAGTACAACATTAGTTTTATTATATGCGGAACCCGAAACACATGTTTAGTATTTTTATGTAAAGAATCTATATACAAAACTTCATAGCTGTATCATGAAAAATCACAAAGCTATAAGCTTGTTATGTCAGCAAAAATACAGTCACCGAGCCATTCAGGCGGCTGAGGGATTGTTTTGCGCTTGCACCTAGATGTTTGCTGATTCCTAATGCCCGCTATGACATGCCAGGACCCGTGTTGTACTTAGTGTCGGTGATATTTTAAATATTATTGGGAAAAATATGACATGGTGTATAAACTATTGGGTTCCATTCAGTTACTGATTCTTAACAAATTATATTCAGGTTTCGCATAAACTAAAAACTATGTTGTATATTTCTAAATATCTACAATTCTACATATTATAGTAAGTTCTACGATTCAGGTCACTGATCGCTATGTTTTCCCCATTCAGCCTGGAAGACTCGCCGCAAAAGAAGATACTGCCACTGATAGCGCCGAGCGACTACTCCAGCACGGTGTATAGTCCCAACGTGTCGTACGCGCTCTCCTCCGCCGATGAGTATGGATCGCCTGCTTATAGAGGTACACACATACTTAATGTTTTATGTTTAACTATTATTTTTAATGTATTGTTTTTTGTGGGCTCGTAAACGTCCTGATAAACTTGAGCATTCACTTGTAATGAGCATTCTGGAAAATGTTACATTACAGAAAAGTAACGTGAGCGTTTTAGCTAGCATTCTATCAAGCGTTCTGGCGAGCATTCTAGCGAAGGACGGTACAGCTGCCACCACGGATATTGAACGCTCGGCGTCAGAGTGGGGATCGCTTTGCGCATTCCATACATTGGCGAGCCAATCGACGTCGTTGTTAGATACATGCTGTAAGCGCAATGAACGAATCACGAGTGACGTCTATGACGCGATGCGCAGCGAGCCAATCACTGACGCTCCCCGCCCGCGTCTCACGTCGCACCACCTAAAGAGACCCGATTTTTGACTTCTGCGCAACTGTAAATTTGCTTCGAATTTTACGTTCATTGCTACAAACATTTTCATGAGCACTCTATGCTCATGAAAATGTTTGTAGCAATGTTTGGCTCTATGCTTGGCTCGGCTCGTTGTTCAGTTCGACAAAATTAAAAACGGCGAACGCTCAATATTATGTTACAAGTAAATGCTCAGGTCGATCAGAGCACCTTAAAACGCAGGATTGGTGCCCAGACACAGTGACACGGGGCCGCAGCAGACCACGAAGGAGATGGACGACCTGGATGGCTTCCTTCAGAATTGGAATGAGAAAGCAAGGAACTGTAATAATTGGAAAGGATAGAGGCCTTCGCCCAACAGTGGGACAATATAGGCTAGCTATAATAATAATAATGTTTAACTAGGGCTGCGGCGAATGTTGAAAGAGTTACCGTGGCCATGAAACGCTAGGGGCAACTGATGGAACACAAGTGGATTTTAGTCGGTAAAAGTCTGATACTTCCTCACCTACCCCACCCAAAGCGAGAGAAGTTATTTTGATGATTTACACTTAAAAGTGATTTAATGTTTAACTGCCCGGTATTCCAAAGCACGGGGATGTTACGATTTGTGGACGTAAAGTCCTGCAACCTACATTGATGAAGGAAGATCATCTGACCAGACATATGCTGTGTCTGGTCCGGGAAACTGCCCGATGATTTTGGTTGGGCTGTTGTATATCCCGTAGTTAAAACTTAATTGGTTAAAACTAGTTTTAATTACACGATTTGGTCAAACATGTTAATATTTACTCAAAAACTTAAACCTATAGATGAATAAAATTTTGCGTTTTTTTTTAAAATAATAATAATAGTTTTGACTGAAGCCAGTTACAACAAATTTTTAGTAATTGAGACTTGACTGTAACACAATCATTACATAATTATTATGCAGAAAAAATATCGTGCAAAGAACTTTGATTGACCTATTTTTTTGAGTGAGTGATTCACTGCTGAGACATATAATATGTACTGCTAAACAAAACAAAATTTTAAAGAATTGATGTAGTAAAAATGTAAAAGGACGTTCGTGTAAATAATATTTTAAACGCGAAATCACGTGCCCCATCTCCCTTTATTTTTATAAAGAAAAAAATAATATTAACAAAATTTCTTTTTGGCTTTTCAGGTCAAGATGGGGACTATTCGAATCAAGGTAATTACTTAAAAACAAAACCGGTTAAAAATAAGTTAATCCAAATTTTAGACAAAGTTTAATTATATTAAAAAAAAAGTAGAATGCTGAAATATTCCTTTGCGATTACTAAGTCATAGAAAACATTGTAAAAGTTTTTAAAAAGCACAAAATCTGTTTATAATGTGCCTATGTGCCCATCAATAAAATATCCCAATATACCTACTGTTGTAAACAGAAATTTTAAAGCGATATTTTACCTTCTCATTAAATGAGAATGTATAAATATTAAATTGACATCATTTTCCTATTGATAACAAACAGTATAAATAATCACATTGGCTAAATAAGTTCGTATCAAACATTTTATTTAGTTTACAATTAGACTTTGATTAAACCACAGTAAATTGTGCTAATTTAAGAACAATGACTGTTAATGATTATAAATTGTGATGAAACAAAGTGTATTGTAATGTGATGTTGCTTAAGGACAATGATTGTGGCTATACATGGTTAATTGTTAGCTGATACTGTTACAGAAAATAACTATAGTGATTAAAGTATACTGACCTTTAACTGGTCTACTTGGCAAAAGAATTACATTTAAATCTCATGCTAGCAATGTGTGATGCGACATCAATAGACAATTTTTCGATAGGTAGGTTACAGTATATCCATTTTTATTTATTTATTTATGTACACACAAATACTTAAAAGAAAAGAACAAATACAGATAAAAGAGTTCAAAGGTGCTGCTTATTTCAACGAAATTAAAAAAAAGTATGTATTCTAAATGTACTGATTTACAAATCTGATGAGGAAGGCTTGTGTATAACTAGCGTTTGCCCGCGGCTTCGACCGCGCACATAAAATATAGCCTATGTCACTTATTTAAATCAGCTTTATTTCAGTGAAAAAATTTTAGCAATCGGACCAATACTTTCAGAGATTATTCCTACAAACAAAAAAAAAACGAAACTTTACCTCTCTCTTAGTGTAGATAATTTACACCCACTCGAAACCGGGGCGGATCACTAGTATTTGTATAATCAATCAAGTGCGACATAATTACTACCGTAACGATCAAGTTACCACTTTGTCTAACAATATTTCCTATGTAGTGTTTGTCTTCGAGATTATGTAGTGTTGTTAGAACTGCCCTTACATAGTGTCATACAATCGCGTATCGCCATTCGGTTGTACTTTAATCTTTCGAATACCGTGTAAGATTATAACTTTGTGATTTTTCATGATACAGTTATGAAATTTTGTATATAGATTTCATTACATAAAAACACTAGACACGTGTTTCGGGTTTCGCATGTACTAAAACTAATGTTGTATAGACATTTTATAACTGTACGGTGAAAAATAACGATGTTATGTTACCTGGTTTGTCGCACAAATACATGATCACCGGGGCACCCGGGCAACTGAGAGGTTGTTTTACTCCCGCATCCAACTGTGCGCTAGTGTTTAGACACTATAAGCTGCCCTGACCTGTGATGTACTTAGTGGCGGTGGTGTCAAACTTATGACCTTTTTGTATTTTTAGAAAAAAATATAACATGGTGTAAAAATTATTGGATTCGATTTGTTTATTGATTCTCAACAAGCTATATTCGGGCTTTGCATATGCAAAAAACAATTTTGTACATCTAAAAACTCGACAAATGAACTCGTTCTAACGCCTCTTAAAGGGAGGTAAACATTTCTTTTTCATCAATAAAAATGTACGTGTTATTCGAAGACGAGAGCGACGGCGCGAACGTGACGTCATCGAAAGCAATGGCGGCCATCGCGCACCTCAACACCAAGATCGAGCGAACCAAGGACCTCATACGACTGGAGCAGACCATACGGGATGGTGAGACATATTATACTATTATTATTTTAGTAACGGTTTAAGGTTTTGGACAGAGGAGGCCTACAGGATTGGTCGAAAGAGTTAACATAGCCGAACGAACAAAACGAACTAGAGGAAGGGGAAAGGGACACAGGTGGGTCTCCACGCAGAATGAAAGAAATAGGCGGCAGTACGAGTATGTGTCAATTAAATAGATTTTTTTTTACAAAAAAAAAATCGTTTATTTACTAAACTTGAATAGTTACATGTGCTTTCGTCCAGCAGTGGGACATAATAGCCTAACTACTTTTAAATATCGTACTTAAATTTTGTATGAGTGAATATTGAACTATTCGTTTATCTACTATACACGTAATCGATAAAAAAATGACCTCGTTTTGATTTTGAATTTTTCGGAAATGAAATGAAAATCTGTAGACGTATCACTAAACCGCTAGAAGTGCATAATAAGCTTAAACTCGCACTATGTTAATTCTTACATATTATAAAACAATTCCCTCGTGGCGCCTATTAGTTTCGCGATAAACTATAAATTGGTCGGATTTTCAAACAGTTTCCATCAATAAACATGTTTTCATGACGAAGATAATACATTCATTATAGTAGAGGACGGGTAGCTAGTTATAAACTAAAATTCCATCAATTAGTTTTTCCTTTCATTTACCATGAAACATTCCAGACAACGTGAACGAGTACCTGAAACTAGCAGCGAATGCGGATAAACAACAAATACAGCGCATCAAAGCAGTATTCGAGAAGAAGAACCAGAAGAGCGCGCTGTGTATCGCGCAGCTGCAGAAGAAGCTGGAAGGATACAACAAGCGCATCAAGAATTGGGAGGTGAGAATACCATTCATGAATTTCCTTGACCGCCTACGTCTGTCCGACAAACACTTGTGTTTATTCTGCTAGGGTCGCACATCTACGAGCAAATACTCCATCTCGTCAGCTCTTCTGTCGCCTAAGGGGATTGAAGTGCTAAACGAAATGGAGTAACCAGTCGCTACTCTGGCGAATAAACTCACGACCCTGGCGAATAGGGCACGAAAACATTCGTCCGACTAATCCGGTTAAAGGATTAAGTCCCACACAAATAACCAGACTATATAGAAACCCTTGAATTTGTACTAAAAACACGTTCCAAAAAAAATCACAAATTTCAGTTTTCAAATTGCTCTAAGCTTTGGACTCTGCAAGTAAGTACTTACCAAAATGCCCGCCATACACACTAGGGTATACCTGACAGGTTTGTCTGTATTGGTGAGTCGTACAGGTAAACCGGAGCGTGTAAGTTGCACAACTGAGCAGGTCTCCATACAAGCTTACCTCACAGGTATAACTGTGCAGGTAAACCTGTCAGGTATACCCTAGCATGTATAGTTCCAATAGCATGCACTGCATTTTGCTGAAAGATGCACTCCATATGTATAATGCTAGCTTAAGGAGTGTCTACTACACCGCACCATACCATGACCGTGCTAGGAATGTATCAAACACAGGACACGAACCGCTGTGTCTACTGAACCGTTCCGTCACTAACCTTCACCATCGCGTACCATGCTCGGAGTAAATCAGAAAATGGTGGATGGTGTTGATCAGTACCCGAACTTTTTTTTAAATTATTGATAGGCTTGCGTTTGACCACCATCTCCCCTGATGGTGAACTGTCTAGTGGGCATAGTCTCATACTGAGGTCAATAACTGGGCTGTAGAGTTTGTCAAATACTGGACAGAAAAATTGTTTGACTACATCGACAAGAAGACACTACAAGAAGAAGAAGAAGAATCATACTTATCAAAACGTAAGTATATTTTGCTTCTTCTGCTTGACTTTCCTAACACGGTCATGATGTAGTGGTCAAGGCGGAATCAGACGGTCCATTCGAAAGAATGTTCATTCAAGTGTGCTTCATTTTTCGTACATTCCATGTTCACACGGCTTAGCTGGAATGACATAGTACTTGTTCACGTTGAAACGCGCGGGCGCGGTGGCGGGTGTGGTCGCGAAAACATGGCGAGTTCGTGTTCATATTGGCTGCCAGGCGTTTGCGCGTAACACCCGCCTGGCGACAAGTTTATATCATTTGAACTTACTGACGACGCGGTTGGATCGCGCGCTCCGCCGCTTGTTCGACGTGAACACACACAAACATTTCAAGCGTTCAAACGCTCAATACAACCGCGAGCTCGACGCGCGAGCCGCTCGCTAGCATGCCCGCTACTTAGACCGCACGTGCGTTTCGTACGTGAACACTTCGATATTACGCCAAATGTTTGATATTTCGCGACCGCGCCCGCGAGTCAACGTGAACGAGTACATAGACATGAACATTCACCTGCGCTCTTTTAATATATCGTTGAATGACGTCTTGCGTCCTGAATTTAGCTGTCTGCTACAGGACTCGAGATGAAATGGGTGAACCTAAGGCCACGGACGCGTAGCTTCATAGACGCGTATTCGTCACTGTACGCTTGCGTGAAGCTTACGTACACAACTATAAAACTTTGTCGACGAAGCGGAATCGTCGTGCTGTCGAAAAAGTAACGAAATATCAGTTGATGTCCCGAATTTTAAGTAATTTCATCGCTCAAATCTATAGCAACACTGTTTTTTTTCCGTACTGCCAACATTACGGCGAAAGAACTTCATAAGTGAAACGCACTGTACGCGTCTGTGGACAGTAGACCCAAGTGAACATTCTCCTTGTGCTCGACCTGTACACTTTTCTTTCATCCACTCCTAACTTAATAATACTGCATGCCAAAATCAAAACATTGTTGGATCAATTCACTAAAGAATTCAGTCGGCACTTTTATTTTATTCCATGTTTAAATGATTAATTTAGAATGAAAGACGCAAATAAACGAAAAATGAATCGCTTGATTCCACCTTAAGACTCCTTTAACGCCCTAAGTTCCTGCAATTATTTTTAAGTTAATAGCCTAACTGTAATACTGTAAAACGTAATAGATTTTAACTTTAGTGTGAAGTTCTTTGCTTCGCAGCAACATGGGACTAGCGGTCAGGCGCACCGGCAGCCCAGGGAGGTGCTGAGAGACATGGGACAAGGGTTGAAGTGAGTGATCTTTTTATATAACAAGGTATATTTCAACATTTTATAGTTAAATCCATACTAATATTATAAATGTTAAAGCAACTCTGTCTGTTACGTTTACAAGGTTAATCTACTGACTGACTTTGATGAAATTTGGTACTGAGTAAGCTTGAACTCCGAGGAGGCTTAGATTTTTTATCTGGCTTCAACTTCCTATATAAGTTGCATTCACAAGGAAGAAGTCTCAAGTCGCGGGCAAAAGCTAGTATTAAATATTTTTTTGTTAATTGTATAGCTGACAGCAATCTATATGGGAAAACTAGCTTTTACAAACGCATTCTTTCAAGGCCTTTTTTATCATAATTTTTAGTCAAATATATGCCATTGCTAGTATAGAAAATAATATTTTAGGATTTTTATCGTGGGTGCGTGGACAAACATTTAAATACACGTACACGAAACACCCAGATTAAATTATCTATAGGCCATAAAAATATTTGGTCCGTGCGGGAATCCATCCCGCGACACGCAGCGCAGCAGCTAATAGCTCAATCATTGCGTCATACAATAGTGCCGTATATAATCATCTATTGTGTCAGATTAGGGATAAACATATCCACCAACCCGCACTGGACCCGCGTGGTGGATTACGGCCCATTCCCTTTCCTAGAGAGGATGTATAAGTCCCAGCAGTGAGAACATTAAAAAAAAAGGCTGATGATGATGATGAGGGTTAAACATTGTCAAAACTAAATCCCCATCTACCCTCCAGGAACGTGGGCGGCAACATCCGCGACGGCATCACCGGCCTGGGCGGCAGCGTGATGGCGGCCCCGCGGGAGTTCGCGCACCTGTTCTCCCGCTCCAACCGCTTCGGATCCGCGGATAACATCGCACAGCTCGCCGGTCTGTATATTATACTACTATTGATTTTCATTGATATAAAAATAAATAATAACTGTTGTCATAAGCGTTCGTCTAGTTCATTTGTTCGCATTTTGCCAAACAAATGATCGCAACGATCGCTTATATTAGGACAGCGCTTACGGTGTATTAGTCTTACTTTAATTAAATCCAGTAGATTGGTATGCTGTATGCAATGAAAAACATACTATACTCGCATCTGTTTAGGTAGTTAACTAAATGTAAACAATCTTGGTGGTATTTTTTAATTACCTAACATCGGTTTAGGTAAATACCTAATTGGTTTAGGTAAATACCTAATTGGTTTAGGTAAATACCTAATTGGTTTAGGTAAATACCTAATTGGTTTAGGTAAACACCTAATTGGTTTAGGTAAATACCTATTTAAAAAAAATATTTTTAGGCATTTTTTTACATAACGCACACTAGGTGCAATAACGTCATAAATGCTAAAATTGCTAAAATGAGTTATTGATCACAAATGATGTCAAACATGCGTTAACATCCTCTGCGACAATATCATTTAATGTAACTCCTAAAATGACCTGTCAATTTAACTTTCTGCTCATTAATGTAGGTATCGTTTTTAAAAACATTAAAGATGTACCACTTATATAACATTTTTATTTCTGAAGCAACCTTAATTTTCAAATATTGAGTATAAACAATATTTTGGTCATCGATATATAATAGTATTGTAAATACATTTCACTTTATCGAAACAAAAACTTTTAAATCGATCTCCTGAAAAAAACGTCATTTGTTAGTTATGACGTTGTTGCACCCGGTGTGCATTATAAGACGTGTTAAGATTGTTAAAAATTTAGTTAACCACCTAAACAGATGAGGTATAGTATCGCGTAGTACATATTACAATGCGTCAGCTTTGATGTCTCGTGGTTTTTCAGAAACCCTGTGTTAGGCCGTTTGAATAGAAATGAAATTACTGGCTTCACTGTGACCAAAATAGTCACATTTATGTTCCACTTTTAACATTCTACTGGATTTAACAACTGAGTAAAAGAATACACTTGTGTCTAGGTTATGGCCATACTTGATTGCGTCATTAGCAAAATAGGGTTATGTTGACGTCTATCAAGCGTTTCAATAGGGGTATAAACTCCGGTGGCACTTGCTGTTGCCATCATGAATAGTGTTGAAACGTGTGATCGACAACATCGTAGTATTAACGTGAAAGCTACGGGCCCAAGCGAAGCCTGTTCAGTGGATGACGTTGAACTTTGTAGGTAACGTAACGTTTTTAGTGAATGGGAGTAATTCTAACTGTTCATGTCTCTAAGTATAAGTATAGCGAAAGTATAGCACTGTTTGTTATATGTTGCTGTGGTTAAAGTCAGGGCACATAGATCCTAGAACTGATGGTGATCGATAGTTGGGGCCGAAAGGTTTTTGGAGTGGCGACCGCGTACCAGAAGACACACTGTTAGAATGCCTCCCACAAGGTGGACCGATTACCTGGTGAGGGTCACAGGTGTCGATGGATGCGAGACCGACAGGACCGGTCGTTGTGATGACACTTGGGGTAGGTCTATATGTAAAGCTGTGGACCTCCTTTAGCTAAAATGATGATGATAGTTATAGACATGAAACAATTTTGGTAGAAAGATTTTAGCATAATTATAATAAACATAGCCTTCTCTTTAAGAGAGGGAATGGGTCCACCTCGTGGGCCCAGTGCGGTTTGGTGGTTGTCACATGTCTTCGAATTTTTTGTCATGACGGTTTCCTCACGATGTTTCCCTACACCGTTTTGAGAGTAATGGCAATGAAATAAATAAAAAATAATAATGCACCTGGCTGGGTTTGAACCCGCGACCTACGGACTCTTAAATCAGGCCACTGGGCCACAACTGCTCTCAAAGAAAGATTTTAGTGAATATGATTACCTTGACATAATAATGCTCCCATACACTAAGACCAAAGCGAGAATACTACTCTAGGCCCCTAGCTTTCAAATTAATATAATTTCTTGACTATAATTTTTATAACTTGTCACAACCTTCTGTATGGCCATAACCTTTGTAAAGTAGATGTTTGCTGTGTGACACTTGACTTGTAGTCATCACTTACTGTAAACAAACATACAGTACACATCTCCCAATACAGATACATATATTAGAATATATTATTTTGAGTAGGTACAACTGCAAAATAGTATATTGTAGGAAATAATTAGTACTTGATATCAATGATACAGTTGGAAGTTTTTTTTTTTTCTCTCGTAGTATCTCGATAAATTTCTTCTTGTACTTTATTTCGATTTCTTTGTAAATACTGCCTTAAATGTAGTCAGTACAGCTTTGGTGGTTTGCTTATTAATTATATAGTTTATTTAAAAATTTTGTTACCATTCAAAACCTTATTCTGTCGAGAAATCAAAATTTCAACAGTAAATTTATACTTGCTTTTATCATTTTGTTGTTTCATAAAACATCTGTTAAAAAACATTCTAGTCATAAAAAAAATCTTTTAAAAGTGGTTTTCTAGGTTACTTCAAAATCATATTTCAAATATCAATTTCTACATTTCATAAATCATTCAATGTTTCATAAAAACTTAGGTCCAACACTATTACTAAAGTAAGTGTAAACAATATACGTTTATATAATAAACAATGTGTTCTGTCGCACAGAGAACCCGGGTCCTTGTGAGTATATAATAGGTATATAAGTTTAAACCATCTGTATGTAACTCATTCCATCATATTTTACATTTAAAACTGATTGAAATATTAAAAACTTCATTTAAACCAAAAAATAATCCTGTTTCATATAGTAAAGGGCTTGCATTGGTAAATAATTTTTTATTGAATGTTTACGTTTTATTCATGTTTTTATTTTGGATTTACCTGATTGGTATCGAGCTCGTGCTTCCAATCCAGTTGCCAGGGCTGCGGATTATTCAAAAGAGTTACCGTGGTCCTCGCAAAGAGCAACTAAAGGAACACTGGGGTTTTTAGTCAGTCAAACTCTTGACACCCCCCCTCACTCTACCCAGAGCGGGAGTAGTCATTTTATGATTTCCCACATAAAAAAAGACTCCGTTCCAGTTTACAACTAATCCAGAAAATACTAAATTAAAAGGGAAATTAATTGTTTACCACTTTTGAGAATGTAAAGCCTCAAACACAGTACGGGTCAAAACTGTCCCCTAACATGACACAATGACGCTGCATCGTTGCCAAGTGTCTCGCATTTGCCCCCCCAAACGACGCATTTATGTGTTGGACAACTTGCCAGACAACCAGCTTTGCGTATCATGTAGGGGGAAATTATGTCCCCAAGTGTTTTCAGGCTTAAACTTCACTAAAGTTGAAACCATCTAACTGTAACCAAAAGAAATAGACTTTGTCTTTAAGACATACAAGTAAAATTCAACCTCGAGTTGATTAATATAAAATTAATTTCCCTGACTACACCTGAATAAAACAGTAAACATTAAAAAAAATATTTAAAAAATCTTACAAAGGTGATTAATAATAACAAAAATAACCTTCTTATTGTTACTCTAACCTGTAATGTGTTACCAAATTGTTCAAGCACAAGTGAGATAATAATCAATTGAATGCTTGCTGTAATTACGTTCCCATGTAGTTACTTCTAGTTACGTATCTATTATGTACCTACCTAATTATATCGTATTTAGTGTACCTATATGTAGGAAGTATACTGAGTTTCCTAGCTGCACACCCGTCGTCGTAGATGCACGTGTTATTACTGTTATTGTAGTAAAGGCAGATATTAATTTAAACCTTGCGTCGGATGACGACGAGTGTTTTCGTGTTCTATTCACCAGGGTTGTAGGTATGCGACTGGGTACTTACTCCATCTCGTTTAGCTCCCCCTTAGGTGACAGAAGAGCTGACGAGATTGGAGTATTTGGTCGTGGACGTGCGATCCTAGCTAAATAAACGCGAGAGTGTTTGTTGGATACATCCGATTTACGCAGTTAAAAGATTTAAAAAAATAGGCGCTCTTTATACCTTGTCAGAACTAAACTTTGTTTATCTAAAAAAATATTATTTATCTGACATTATTGCCTAATATTGAGATAACAAGATACCTTATCACATTTATTCATAAAAACAATTATAAATCTACATTCACGTCTTTTCCTTTGAAATAATAAAACATATCTATGTAAATAAACAAAAAAAAACATTGAAAAACAAATCCAACTAAACTTGTAGTGTAGTTTACCATCTTATTCAAATCTTTATAAATAAGTAAGGTCACAAACAAAAGACGTCTGGCACAGACAAAACTACCGTGTAGACTATATTTATGTAAGTAGGTATGCACTTATTATACTTGTCATGGTCGAACCGAGTGTTTCATCACGCGCTTGGTGCACTTACTACGAGTTATCTTACTCGGTTTAATTTTACTTATCTAGAAAATGTTTTGGCTACATTAACACTAATTGGCTAAATCTTGCAAAAAAAAGAACAATCAAACTCAAACATCAGAAGTTGGGCATGGTTCCAATTGGATGTTTACATAGAAGAATTGGCAATAAATACCATGTTTCTTTCTCCATGTCTCGACTCGAAATTGCAGTATAAATTAAAAGAATAATATTAGTTTTTTCGGGTAAATTAAGTAACATGCGCATATTACACCCACAAAAAAAAAATACCATTATTTTTGTAACAAACTTGTTCTCAGCTGTATTTAGTCAATGTTATGAGTGTTTATAAAAACAGATTATGTTTCCTATCGCGTTGTTGTTACTGGCATATTGATCTTCCGAAAAGATAACATTTGATGAATAAAGTATTAACATTCAACTTGGTTATGCTGGAACAAAATTATATGACAAGATACTCTTTCAAAATATAAATTTGTAAGTCAATAGTCTTTATAGACACTATATTGTAGTCACCAGGCTACTACAAAATCGATTCTAAAAAAATGTAAATGCTTTTCTTCGTTTACAATCGCGAAGTCTCACCATCATGAAGACTTTAAATACAGATTTGCAAAAACCGTACAACAGAGAGTCACCATCCAATCGCTGATAAAGATAAGTTTTATCTTAGATAATTCAAAAACGTATATGAAACAGCAAAGCAATGAATACACAAAATTTACATAAGAGAAAACCTGTATGACTAAACAGCTGACTAACTCACGGCAAACAAATTATCACTCACTATCGCTAAGCAGTCTGACAGCGCATAGTATCGCTCTATCGTTTTGTAATCTGCTAGACAATGCTCCACTAGTCAGTACCGTTACTGACTCAGTGCCAAGCGGCTGTGATGTTGTTTAATAAGTGCAAGAAATGCCGGAAAAAACGTAAATACAGTATTTTTCTTCAGCGTTTTATGTTTGTGCATATGACGTCATTTTGTACTAAGATTCGTGGTCGTAGTATACAGTTATTGCGTGTTAAGTAATTTGTCTGATATGTTAGGAATAATTTGTTTATGTCTGATTATTAAGTGTGAATAAATAACGGTATTTGATGTTGTAGTAATTTATAGAGATTTTATTCGGTGTGTAGATGTAGTAAGTAAATTAAATAAAAAAAATTCTAACTCATTGCAGGAAGACCTTAAATGTTTGACTTCAAAATGTAATTAGTGACACCCTTTCTGTAGCATAGTCTCTTTAAGTGTATAACGTTTTTCGATGTATATATTTAAAGGTCCATTTTACTCAACCCCTTTTTACATAAATCCCAAATTCAATATACACTGTCCATACTATACATATGTAGCAGTAGGCACATACCTGTAATACTAACTGCCAGTTTCCGGTACGTTGATCAAAATCAAAATTAACTAATCAGCTGTTAAATTAACAGCTGTGTCAAATCAATTCGGGTTGCTGAAAGGATGATTAGTGAAAAATTAACTAATCTATGATCATTTTGATTTGTCATGTGGATTGTTTTTAGGTATGGTCACATTGATTGGACATTTCAGTTTCAACTGTGAAAAAGTTCCATAAGACCTTGTATTAAACCAGTAAAAAAAATAACCTGCGTCGTCCTTGACAACAAAACAACTTTGCTTGCTACACATAAATATGTCAAAACTCGCGTTAATTTCAAATAATTGTGTATTAATATTTAATCATATTTTTTAAATGGCTTCATGAGGGAAAGATTTCACAGAAAGATAAAAGTGCAAACTATTAAAACTGGTTCAAAAGTAAGTACGCCACAAATAAGTTACAAATACATAAGTGAAGAAACACCTACATCTTAGTAATTAATAGATATACATTTTAGAGGTTTTTTCTAGATAGAAAAACCTTATAGAAAATAAAGCAACAAATGCGATCTCAATTATACAAAAAAAATAAGCTTGGGCATGTCTAATTAGAGATTAAAACAGCATCACTGAGGTGCTTAGAACTCAAAGACAGCTCTACACTGCCTTTTCGAATTTGAAAAGGGTTACGAGGCAGAACATCGCTAATGAAAATGTAACTATACAATCGGCCAATGTCTTTGTGTTTAGCAAGCTATAATGAATACAGATCTATAACTTCTGATCAACTTGGGAAATTATTTTAAATAAACAAATAAAACAATACAGATGAAGAGGTATATAATTTAGAAAGCATATCTTATACACTCTTTACATTTATAAAGATCGTATTCTCATAAACTTTATTATATTTTTCTAACAAACTTATTTGTTTCAGTCACAAAATGAAATGGCAGAAACACTCCTACAACAGTTTTTAAAAGATGGAATAGCTGATAAGGTCTAATAATAAAACAAGATTGAAAATATCCTTGGAGTTTCTTGCACATTCTTCTCCATAGAGATCTACGCTTGGAATGTGGAATCAGAATCTTTTTAATTGTATTTAATGTTATTGTTGTTAATAAAATGTTATTTTAACTATTTAATACTGAAATTAAACATTTGATTTGAATCTTTGTTAATATTTAAATAATCATCCATCCTAATGTTTCAGTGATAGCTTATACATGAGATTAGAACTAAATTTATAAAGCTATTAAATCCACTTTTAATTATATTGCGCTCTTCTTCTAGAATCGAGATGAATCGAGGCATGATTTCTACTGGCTGTTGATTTATGCATCCTTATATCATCAGCTACTATTATTTGGAATGCTCTTGTTGCGTAAAAATAGTACTTTTTCCAATGCACTGATAGATTTGTTTCTGAATGTTAAAGGTTTTATTTTTGGATCTATCATAATTACTAGGAACGTGATTGCGGCTTTGCTCATTCGGTCCCAATTTTTTTATATTCTTTCTGAGTACTCGTAGGGATACTTCCTTTATTGAAAAATTTGCCGAGTTTGATGCAATTCTTCATCACTCCTTGTGGATACACATATATCCGAAAGAGACATCTACAACAAAACACAAAAATGAAATGCTTTTTGCAAAAACACATTAAAAAATTGTGATTTTACTTAATAAACATGATTTCATACCGTAAAAATGATAATCTGCAGAAAATAGCCAATATTGTTTATTTGTTAATTTGTCAACATGCACTGTAGGCGTGTGTAACTATTTACTGGAACCGACTCATTGTTCCGAAACATTTTAGTGTTCCGAAAGATTGGAACACCAGTAATGTTTTAAATGCATCATTTGGAACAATTGGAACACTCTTTAAGTGACCAGCAGTCTTTTTAAAATTCAAATTTAAACGTAAATAGTGTAATAGGTATAACTAACGACCTGAACTAAAAACATCTGCTTTAAATTATTCTCAAATTAAATTTCAATAAAACTTATAATTTGACGCAACAAGCAGATCACGATTCATAACATTTGTATCTTGTACGTCGATTTTTCAAATGTTCCGATGTTCCAAATTTTCCGTTTGTTTCTTGTGAGCCGATGTTTCAAATGTGCCGTTTGCATCTATTGAGCCGATGTTCCAAATGTTCCGTTTGTTTTTTGTGAACCGATGTTTCAAATGTGCCGCTTGAATCTGTTGAGCCGATGTTCTAAATGTTCCGTTTTTATCTTGTGAGTCGATGTTTCAAATGTTTCGTTTGTTTCTTATGAGCCGATGTTTCAAATGTGCCGTTTGAATCTATTGAGCCGATGTTCTAAATGTTCCGTTTGTAGGTATCTTTGAATCGAAGTTCCAAATGATACATATCACTGTTTCGGAACATTTTAGTGATTCAGATGCAAATGTTCCAATCGCAAAGATGACACACTTTTCCCACGCCTAATGTACTGATTTCTTGACAAAGCTTTTGACAGTAGTTTAATCTATGATCAAAATAATCAGCGTTCCAGAAACCCAAAATGGCATTTCGCATGTGATTTTGTACTAAGATTTGACAGAGCGGTCAACTAATCAGATGATCAAATCAAAGTAGCTGATCATCCTTTCAGCAACCCAACTGATACTTGACAAGAGATTTGACAGCTGATTAGTTAATTTTGATTTTGATTTGCGTTTCGGAAACTCGGTGTAAGTAAATAAAATACCACATAGTGCTCACACCATTTGTCTAGTAATTGCTGTGGACCCTGCTTGTCATCTAGCCTACACGCACAGAGTAGTCAGCTAATGGAGTGCTAATGTGCTAGTGCCGATTTATGCATTAATTTGCATACATGGCCATGATTAGTGATGAACTGTTTTATTGTATGATACGTTGTTGAAATACGTTAATCGAAAGAAATATTGCTCAATTTATTAATAAAATATCCTCTTATTTCAAAACGTGGGAAAACTGTAGCCTTGGTTAAAGGTCTGTGAAACTTTAACAATAGACTACCGTTAAACTATGCTATGTATCAAGGGAAACGTGTTTATCCTAATGAAACATTTAATTATATTTACAAGCGTAGAAATAAATTACTAAGAGTAAATGACAATGTATTATCTAGTACCGAAAACAGATAAACCCGTTACAATTATGATTTTAGTGTTCAATAGCAAGCCGTAATAAATTGATGCAATACCAATTATTGATCAACGTATTCACACGCATGAGCACTCCATTAACATACAACTCCGTGTCAATAAATACAACTGTCAATTTGTGTTGCTTATCATGCCGTGTCCTTTTGCACGCCAGCGCCACCTCACGCGGAGTTACGAGGTAAATAAACGTTTTTATATACAATACGTTATGTACAAAGATAAATTGTATGTATTATATGCAGTTGACTAGTAATAGATATGAAGAATATATTAGCTGCTGTAGCTAATCAGCTGAGTTGAAAACTGCACAGAAACTTGAGTGTAGTGTGTTTTTCAGAATGCTTTAGTTCTAAATCGGTAATAAAAAAAAACACCGAATGCATAATCTTCTTTTTTGGAGTCGGATAAACATGTAGACAAAAATTACGAGATTTCAGCAGTGATTAAAAAAAACACGTTCAAGATATTTATCTCGGGAGTAAGTCCAAATTATACGTTAAAAAAGCCTTTTGCTTTCATTTAGTATCACAAATACACGAATTAGAAAAGCTTTTCGCAATAATTGGCACAGTTTTTATGTAGATTCTTTGCTGAACTTAACGTACTAATATATTTTTAGTTTCGCTATTTTTAATAAATAACTGGTGACTGAATAACTAGTTCAATAATGAGAAAATAACATGCTAAAGTAATATATAGGTAGGGTTTTATTAGAATTAAGAATTTTATATTTTTATGTCCCACCAATTCTCCCACTATCACTGAAAATATCATGATATTATATTCCATTCTTTCACTGCTCTGTGTATGATACGATCTTTGCGCCTCTGTCACTCACTCCACAAAATACAATATATTTGCCTTTGGGCACAAGCATCAATAAAAACAATTACTTTTTATAATTAGCAATTTCTTTATCACAGAATCTATTTAAAAATAAACACAGTCTTCAGTTCTCTATGAATAATAATTCTACCTCAGAAATCCTTTCGTATTTCACATTACTCTTATATTTTAAACACTCCCAAAAGTGCACAAGACGTGAAAAATATTTTCCCCTTTTCAATCACGTTTCTTCCAAAATTGTTTTCCACTCTTTTTATTCCTGTCTATTTCTGACAACTTCCCACCCTGACACATACGTACGAACCCTTTAGAAACCTTATAAAAACCTACTTTAATTACATGGGGCTTTAAGGAGAACGCAACCGACCGCTTTTTTTCGGTGATCAATTTTTTTTACCAATTTTTTTTTGTATATCATTTTTTCCGCATTGCTGAAATGTGTTGGCTGTAAGAAGTGACATCAAGCACTCACACAGGCTTCACTGTACGGACAGCTATCTGGAACGACTTCAAACCATTTGCAAGTGTACTACTTGCACTCGCTATAATGCGTGCTTGCGTGCGTGTAATTTCGCTCGCTTTATAGAACCGCCATAATAGGCACAATATGTCACGCTATCAGCAAAGAGGATTGTCGTAAAGACAGAAGGAGTTTGAGTATCTTCAAGGCAAGAGTGAATAAGCTCTTAAAGTAGTGCGCCTCACCATCAGAGATTGCATCACTGCTTACCATCAGGTGGGATTCGGTCAAGCACTAGTTTATATGCTTGCGAATCCCATACAATTTCGACGTTTCGAATCTCTGTCGCTTACCGAATGTCACTTTTGTCTTGAGCTTTTGCTATACCTTCGATTTAGTCATCGAAGTAAAGAACATTCAATGTTTAATTCTCACCGAGTTTTTAGTAGTCACTTGCGTTCTCCCTCTGGTCCCATATAACCAAAACCACCATGTATTGAGTATTGCTACAACGTGGTAGCGAACGCGTCATCGGAAGGCTCGCGCGCGTCCGAGGCGGGTGAGGCGGCGGCACCGCGGGGCTCCACACTGCCTCGGGCAGCGACGTCGCCAGCGCCCAAGTACTCGCCGGAGGCATCACCCAGTTCTTCGGTGACTAGTGAAGGAGCGCCGTAAGTATACTTTTATAATACACTCTTTTCTACGTAAGTGCTATTTCTTATTCAGATGGAACCGAGGGTGTTAAGGTAAACATAAAAAGCATGAATATACGTTATCGTATATGTATTTCCAGATAATTCCTCCTATAAACAAACAATTTTTCTTATTATATGTAAGTTTAGACGGTCAAAACTTGCTGGCAACTCGTTTTAATTTGTCTCTGGGTTACCGGTGATGGTTGACTGGTAAAAAATGCTCCAACTTCCCGTTGCTTACGGAACGTTAAAAATTAAAGATAAAGTTGCCCTTGATAAATTGGAAACAAGGAAAATACATATCCATAAATACATAATCATATTTTTATTTCCTTGATGTTGGCAGAATTGGTTCTTGATCGAGTGCAATATTTTTGAAGAAACTTCCCGTAAGCAAGTATCAACAGTAACGAAAAAAATGGCGGATAATAATGTCGTGGTTTACAGATATCCAGCACAGCCCGGTTCCAATAATATTTCGGAGACGACCTTCACGTTGAAACCGATTTTAAATGAGTTGCGCGAGCGTAGGGAGGACTTCGAGAGGCTATCAGAAAAATTAGATGCACTGAAGGTATGTTTATTACTTATTTATTTATTGTTCTTCGTGTTAACACATGTTTGTTTTGCTTTTTATGCATTAAGCCTTGGGTCCATGTGGTAAACGAATTATATTTATTTCCATAAGTTAAAAAAAAAAAAACATGGTGCAGTCGCCGTCAATTATAAATAAATAGTATAAAGTCTTAACAAAAGCTCGAAAACATGCATGATGCATTGTGTGTATTGAAGAGAAAAAAATGTGTACATACGTCAGCGCGATACTTTCTTGCATCACCACGTCCGTCGGGGTCACCAGTTTATTTTTATGAATAACAAAGTCCGTTTGATAGAACGATTCTCTGTTGTAATAGAAGAACATCCCACCATTCCTTTGAAAATGTAGACAAAATATAGAGATCAGGGTTCAAGTTTTTGTTAACTGAATAATCCACTGGCCTGACCGAATGAAAATGCTAATGATTACAAAATTTCGACTAGTAAATTAGCACTCATTCTAAATATTCTAAAAAAATTGTGGAGCTATCATCGTCATCATATTATCCGAAAGCCGTCCACTGTTTAGACGTAAGCCTCCACTGAGTGGACCTTCTAGGAAGGTCTTCTAACGCTGCGTCTTCTAGTAGATGATCGTTATTCTAGAACCTTTTGGCCTAGGTATGACGTGAACCTGTGAAATGAAACTATTTATCTTAATTTAACAGAACTTGTCACAAGAGGTGTCGTTCCTGTCAGCGGCGCTACAGGAGGAGCGCTTCAAGACAGAGCGGCTGGAGGAGCAAATCAATGATCTCACTGAACTACACCAAAATGAGGTAATATACTACACTATTAAAAGAGTATCAGGCTTATGTGACATGGGGTACGAGCTTTGTTTGTTAAACAGTCTCTTTCTCCCTTATTTTTTGGTGTAATCTTTCAATTCAGTTCAAAATATTTTCTTTCACATAGGCCTACATAAGCTCTAATAAAACTTCAAAAGCTAGTGCATAGTACAAAGTAGTCGTTTTCTATGGAAACAGTTAGTCTTTAAAAAAAAAAAAAAAATAATGTGAACCAATCTTCAGGGCAGACATTTAGATTGTCTCTATCCTTGACAGGGTCATCATTTCGAAGATGTCCTGTTGGACACAGACCTCCCCAAAGTGTCGCCACTACGACCGGTCCTGCCCGTCAATCGCGGGATTGCATCCATTGTAATCCCGCGAGTCTGAACAGGTCAACGGTCCACCTTGTGAGACGCCACGCCAACGCTGCGTCTTCGCGATAACTATTTCGAACAATCCCGCAGTTTTTTTTTAACAAACTTGATTGTTATTTTTTGTTATTTATTGCTTAGCGTTGATGTTTAGCCTTACTGCCCTACTGCTGGGTATAAGCCTCCCCAAGTCCTTCCAGACATACTTTTCCCGCGCCGTCTCAAGCCAGTCCTCGCGGTACGCGTCCAGATCATCCCGCCAACTGTTTCAAGGCCAGCCTCGAGCCTGTTGGAACCCACTGCTTTGCGACGCTGTTTAATTTATGTTGTTATATTTATTTTTAAGGTGGAAAACCTGAAGCAAGCTTTAACGGACGTAGAGGAGAAAGTGCAGTACCAGAGCGAGGAGCGAATACGAGATATACATGAAGCGCTCGACCTCTGTCAGACTAAAGTGAGTACATTTGTACGTGGCGAGTCTTCTTAGGCCTACGGCCTATACGCTTGGTGTAGCGTATAATGATGAATACAAAGGTTTATAAAGCTACGCGTCTGTGGACAGTAGGCCTAACATGATTCCCAACGTAAATTACGTAACTGCCCGGACCGAGCTCAAGTCGTCGACGGCGCGCACTTTTCCCGCGCGCCTCAAGGAGTTGTCAGCGACCGTAGGGGCCGAGCAGGTTCGAAGTCTACTGGGGCCAAAGGTATACTTCTGAAAGGAAGGCTCGGCTCCGGTATTAAAAGCAACGAAGGAACGAAGTGGGTTTTTAGTCACTTAAAGTCTGACACTCTCTCGCTCCGTCCAAGGGCGGGGGATGTCATCTGGATGATTTTTACCCACAGAAAAAAAATAAACGCCCAACGTAAATTCAAACATCGTTGCACATTTCATATACATCTTAGTTTAACGACACCCCAGTTTTCGTAAGAAACCCCAGCTTATATTTGAAATCGAAATCGAAGCGAATTTGAAATCTCTTAAGAATAAAACTCAGTAAACGTATTTTGGAATCCTGGGACTTCCAGTCCCAGGAAGCATTTGGGATTTTCTGTGACCTTTCCAAAGCATTTGATTGCGTTGATATAATACTCTTAAGTTGTAAATTACACTACTGTGGAATTCGAGGACCAACTGCTGATTTTGTTTTTCTATTTGTCTAAGACACCGCAAAAAATAACCGTTAACGACAGAGGATCTTCAGAGTCTCTAATTAAGATGGGTATGCCACAGGGTTTAAATCTTGGACCTTACCTTTTTCTAGTTTATATTAATAACCTTCCTTACATACCGCTACTTTTTCCACTACAAAGTATGTATGTATGTATGGCACTGATGACTCTTTCTCTTCTCCATTTCGTCGTGGGGTTCCGAAGCTAACTAGTTCACTTATTAAACTGTGAAACTCTGTCGACGAAGTGGCATTCTTCTGTCGTTGTGTCTCGTCTATGAAGCTACGCGTCTGTGGACGTTTGGACAGTAGGTCATAGATTTGTATGTAAGCTTCGCGCAGGCGTACACCAAGCGTATAATGATAAGTACATTCGGTAATTACGTGATTTACTCGAATATTTCACAAAACTTGTTCCAGGATTTCCTGGAACAAGTTTTGTGTGTTTTTATTAAACCCTTAAACGTTTTTCAGAAAAAATGTTGTTATTCAGAAACTCAATTAAATTGTGTATTGATATTTTAATACATGGTATATTATGGAGGGCCAAACAAAGTTCAAGTAAAATAGCAGATTTTCAGAGGCCCTTACTAGATTAGTTTTACACAAATTTATGTTTTGATTTCTATAGAAGCTTAGATAATGTCGACAATATAGCTGTGTATCCAAAATATGTAGAGAAAGATGTGTAATAACATCATAATCACGTAAGAGCGGTTGTATGAAAATGTACCTCAAACAAGACGCTCCAAAGCTATTTTTGATGGCGCTAATGGTGTATGGTCATATGATGTAACAGATCAGCAAGCTAGAACAATGGATGGCGGGCGGCGGCGGCGGGGGCGGAGGCGCGGGCGGCGCGGGCGACAGCGGCGCGGGCGGCGCGCTGCCGCCGCGCCTGCTGCTCGTCAAGCTGCTCAACGTGGCGCTCACGCTGCTGCAGCTGGCGCTGCTGCTGGTGGCCACGGTCGCCGGCGTCGCTATGCCCTTCTTGCGTACTAGGTAAACTATTTTTTATCATCCATCCCTTTCCTTCCATTTCCCTTTTGCATCGCTCATCTGTCCAGTTTTGATTAATATAGTTCATGTGGTTGTTCAATCAAGAAGAGACAAAAAGCAATAACTACTTATACTTATTATATTATTTAATTTTATTGCTCTGGCATATCTCTTGCAATTGATACTACTCGTAGATACCGATTCCCACATTATAGGAACCTATAACTTCTGTTGAATCTCTCCAATAACTGTAAGGTTATTCTGTAATAGATTACTCAAAAAACCTCGGTTACCCCAATATGAGATGAATTTTTCAAACATTCAGGTGCAAAATGCATAAATCTGTCTAACTATACCTATTATACTCAACTACTGTAATAAAGAAAGCTGTGGTAAAAGCGCCAACTTCAAGTTGTATGTCGTGGGTTCTAACCCAGCCAGGCGCATTACTTTTTGTAGTTTATTTCATCACCACTGCTCTCAAAACCGTAAAGAAAAACGTCGAGAAGAAACCAACACGTCCTAAAATAAAAAATATGAAGACATGTGACATCCACCAACCCACACTGGGCCCTCGTGGTTGATTGTGGCTTATTCCTTCTACAGAGGAGGCTTGAATCCCAGTATTAGAACCATTAAAAAATGGACACAAAGGCCTCCCCCTCCCACCCTTTCTCCATACTTCAGCCCTCCTCCCCTTAGTTACACGAACGCCATTAAAAAATATAGTACGCTTAATGTCATAATGACGTATTCCAGAGTACGCGTCCTAACAACGAGTCTAGCTGTAATGGTCGGGGTGATGGTCCTGAAGCAGTGGCCGGAGGTGACACAGCTGTCGGAGCACCTGGTGCGGCGGCTCAAGGAGTACCTGCTGGACAAGCACCACGACAGGTAATGGGAGGGGCGGCTGGGAAGGAGCTGGGGAATGTGGGGGCAAGGTTGGTAGGGCAAGGCTGGATCTGAATACACTGGAATAAATGTGGGCTTCAATTAAATGCAATAAACAGATATTTTGCTGGTAATTGATTAAAAATTGTTTTGGAATTGTCAGGACAACAAATGAACTTGTTCAGGGCCTGTTCACCCATGGATAAATTGAAATATAAGGGATGTTGATCGCAGACAAGCTTGTCTCAATGCAAGTCTAATTCAGTACACTGTAATATTTAATTTCTAAGGCATAACACATTGAAGCAAAATTAAAAGTTACATCGACTAAGTGACTGACCTTGCACGTCGTATGTTTCTTCAATTTTATTGTTCATGAAAGCAGGATACTTGCATTATGTAAATAGATTTCTACACTTATATCATTTGCACATCTGGAATTTAATGACAAAAATTATCACGTGTCTGACTTGGCAAGCATTGTCCTGCTATATAAATTTATCAAAGAAAAAAATGCGGCCGAAGGTAGGGGGTAAAAAATAGCATACAACCTATCCTCAGACTTAACAAATATACTCAAAAAAATTCATAAAAATTGGTCAAGCCGTATCTTAGGAATGTGTTAACAAACACTGTGATACGAGGTTTTTTTTTATATTAGATTTCCTAGTTTTTGCCTAACACATAAACAAGCTCAGGCCCTGATACGATATCAAATCAGTCTTAAACATACCTACCAACCACATCGTCCCCACAAAACAGTATTATCTCCTCAAAGCCTTGCAAAATAACGTATTACTCCATTATAACAAGTTAGGAGCCCAGTGTGAGGAGGCGTTGAAACAAAGGTTACGTATGTGCCGGTCCAGTATAGCGTAAACGTTGAGCATTACTTAGCATAAACGATTCTAATTGAAAGTATATAGGCGAATATTAGAACAGGCTGGTGTTTGGACATAGAGTTTAGTTGAAACTTGTTCAATATTTCTTGCAATTGGTTTTTGCTTGAATGTATTTATACCCTATTCACGTTAAGATTAGACATTTAAAGCTGCATGAAGGCTGCGCTGACGTTCATTGTCGAGGGTCACCAGTTTGGAGGTAGGCGGAACAGAGAGTAAAGTCCCACATGCCTCCATTGAAAGTGAGGATCCTCCGACCAGACAGGTGTTATTGTCTGGTGGGCTACTGCCCGATAGATGATTTCGGGCTGTCGTATATGTTCAAATCGCGCGGAGAACTTCGATTGCGCGATGCAGGATTTCGTACTTTCTTCGTAGTTCTTATGTGGCGCTATAGATGTCGCTACAAAAGAAACCTTTTTTACTGTCTGTTCAACTGATTTTAACTTCTATTTTGTAGGTATAAGGATAGCATTAAATGGAAAAAGAGTGGTTACATTACCAACTATTTACTGCAGCCACCATTTGTCATGCCACCAACGCATCAAAGGTCAAAATCGGTTGAACTGACAGTAATAAACGATTTTCATAAATGTGTAATGTTATTTTGAACAGAGTATTGTTTTATACACTACTAGCGGTCCCAATAGACGTTGTCTTGCCCGAAAGCTGGCTTTTCGTAAAAAAAAAATGGAAACCCGATTGCAGCGCCACCTATCGGGTTAAATTTTGGTTTCAAACCATTCAAGGACTCGCTCAAATATATACACAGAATTTAATCCAAATTGGTCAACTCGTATAAGAGGAGTTAGGTAGCAAATACAGGTACTGAAGAATTTTGCATAACTTTACTAACCTACTTTTACTAACTTTGCTAGCGTGAATGTAGGCCTCTTCATTACAATTGTTGAATCCCCTTTTCATCCTCCTTAGAAGGTGGATTTTGGAAAATCGTCTTCTCATTCTTTGTACACATCGTAAAAGGGAACGTCTGTATAAAATTTCATCGTTCTAGATCTAAAGCTCCTCGCTCTCGACGATTTTCAACGAAGCCGTCGCGCGTTTCGTAAGCACGCGACAGCAACGCTACTAACGCGCGTTAGTCGCATTTGCAAGCGTTATAGAAAAACTGTCAACGCGCTACAGCATCGCGACTGTATCGATGCGAACGCGCTACAGCATAAAAGTTGTGGGCGAGGGGCCTAAGAGTTTAGACTGGGCGTTGATGAGTTAAGACCTTGTCTTTTATGTATACAGATAAAGTAAAGCATCTTATTATTTCTCTGAAGATATAAAGCTGCTCGTCAATTTTGTTTATTGAATGAACTATTGAAATTGACTTGATATTTATCGAAAACAAATCAACTTTCAAGATACGCGACTGAATACAAAAATTAAGATATCGAATCGATTTTTTTTTTTAGATTTCGTACTCGATTAACCAGCGAGTAACTAGGAAATTAACTTAAACTTTACCTAGCATCTCTATTTCCAAACACTAGCATAAATATAAAATGAAAAGTCGTAGATGATATTGAATAGTTGTCTATTATTTTCAACAAGCTATTGTACTGTAGTCATTTCACAATATTACTATTATGTAAGCTTTGTTATGTACTATATCGTGTATGTATGTATTATAGACAGCGAGCATCTTTTAGACAGATGGGGCATAGACAAGTAATTTTTATACCACTTGAGATTATTTCATTTGGATATTTATAGAAGTATTTATTCGGTTATCTTGTTTTCTTAATTACTTTTTAAGTAAAAATCGTAGATAAAGTCAAATTTAATTTTATTTAAACTGCTGCATCATTCTAAAGGATGCTAAAATCATATCAATATAATAATATGTATACCAGATACAAATACATGTAATGTTTATATAAATGAACAAACTGTGTTGCCAGCAATAAAAATGTAAAATATTAATTTGTACGTTTTTTATATATGGACGGACGCAATTGCAATACTCTTTCCTTGTATTTATTTATTTAGTTTATTTTTTAATTATTTTTTATTTAATTTCGTTTTCTTTTTGTCCACTGCAGGTATGAATGCAAGCCATTATGTGGTTGATTTTGTCAGAATCAGCATCGCTAGTGGAATTTTAGGTGATATTGCAATTTTGTCCTGGGAAACTGCGTTATAGTATGTACGCCGACCGCGTCGAGGTAAATACTGCTCAGTTAAACTAACATTACAGGTATATGGGATACTAAAATACTTCATGTATATAGCCTCATCTGTCTAGCCTTTTCCTAACTTTATTGGGATCGGCTTCCAGTATAACCAGATACTGGTAAATACCAGTATATTACATGTATCGACTGCCTGTCTGAGTACCTAGTGCGAATTTGTTGTACATTAGCGCGATCGACACGTTTCTGACGTGCGTCGCTCCGATTGGCTCGCTCCTAGCTCTTAACCAATCAGAGAGCCAAACGCGGTAAACGTTTCAATCACGCTATCGTAAGAACTACTTACGTATTTACTGGTACGACACGATACCCCATACTAAGGTTAGTTAAACAATGTACAATAGCAAAGTCAAATTCATTTTAAAATAACCCATGGAGTTACAGTGAGTTCACTGAAGAGATTAAACTCAGAAATGTTAGATTAACTCAGCAGTTAATATTATTTACTTTTTGCACGACGACGTGAGTTGATAAATAGCGAAGATTTAATGCTTGATATATATTCAGACATAATTGAACGTCTTGTCCGATATTGTAAATACTATAATGGTTATATTTCGTTCCTAGCGGCTCTTTCGAGATTAACATAAAAATGTGGGTTATTATAGTAATTGATGTTTTTATACAACGTTGAAAAGAAAATAATTCGCTGCTCCATACATTTATGTTCATATAACAACGAATACAAGGTGTAAGGGACAGCCTTCCGCAAACTTTAAGGGCTTGCTCAGTCGACGAAACTGAATAACCTTCCACAAATTTTTTTTCAGGAAACGAAAAAAAAAATCAGCCTCACCATACAAAATGATTAACTTGATTGGACAATTTGTATGGCGAAGCCGATTTTTTATCGGTAATTGTATTTGGAGCAGCTGATTTCGTGTTTTCCCGGAAATCGCATAGTATATGTTATTCATATTGATGAGGACAATTTATCCTTTAACAGCCTACGTCGGATATGTTCGACAAACACTCGCGTTTATTCCGCCAGGGTCGCACATCCACGACCAAATACTCCATCTCGTCAGCTCTTCTGTCACCTATGGGGATTGAAGAGCTGAACGAGATGGAATACTCCGTCGCTAAAACACGACCTTGGCGAATAGAGCACGAAAACAATCGTCGGACCAATCGCAAGCGGTTAAAGGGTTAATAAAATCTTCCATGTGTTGTTTCAACGTTGTATATTTGTTTGTTTGTCACAAGAGTTACAAAGTGAACTAATTAAGCAATAATGTTATACTCAATGTTAGTAGGCTCTCTGTTACGGTAGAACATAATTATATTGTTATAATATCAACTCACGCGCCGCGCCCGTGGTGTAAGTATACTTATTACAGTGATATTTCTTTATTATTACTATTATTTAAGTGGAAATCGAAGTGGTCATACATAGTTTTAGACGTCAATATTATATTATTCTTGTATGGATTACTGATTCCCAGTTACTGGAAGGCAAATTAAAGTGACAAGGTTGAATTAATTGTCAACAGACAATCACAAGTGTCCTATGTGCTCTTGACAAATTGTTACAATAATTTTGCTATAATTGTAGTTTAAGAAACTGGGGGTAAGAATCCTTAAGACATTCGATCGTTCTCATGCTTTTAAGATGTTATCTTAAAAAACTGACTGAATCATTCTTAGGGATGCGTAGTTCATTAATATTTTAAGATCATGAAAAACTAAATATTAATTTATCTAACTTAACGTAACGTAAAGATTTATAAATCTATGTGTGATCACTTCGTTTAATTAGTGATTTTACATGAACAAACAAAGGGCTGGGCCCATTTAGATATTGATGATTTAATCTTACGTCGTTGACCGTACGGTGTCGAAGCTTAGTGAATTGCTCACAAATTCAGTTCCGATGTGCGAGAGTTGTCAGGTAGGCCTACTGTTTCTGGACGCGTAGCTTCATAGACGCGTATAAGTCATAACACGCTTGGTGTACGCCTGCTCACGAACATAGCTACAACGTCACGATGGCATAGAATACGCTTCTACGCGTCCGTGAACAGTATGCCTTACTCGTGATGTCGTTGTGTTTGTTAAATAAAAATGTGTTGTGAATGCCTTTTAATTGAGGAAATGGTTAGTTAGTCTTATTTAAAAGTCTATGATCATGTTATCATTATAATACACCTGTTGTATGACAAACACAGCCACAGTAACCGGCGGGAATTCCTTTACACCAAAAAGGCTGAACGGTTTAAAAATCTCGAATCTGTTGAAACTTTTAAACTAACTTGTATCGTTTAGGTGAAGGATAATAATAAATTGCTTGATTGCGTTTGTACAAATTGTAGTTAAAGTGGAAAGGGGGCGTGTTGAGTTGCCATCACAATGATGTTATATGCGTTCCGAAATTGGTTCTAAATATATTCATTATTTTTTATATCGAATTTAGTCAAATATTCGCTAAAGACTACGTTAAAGTATGAATATTGAATGTACAATTTTTTTATTCGATTGAAACTCTATTCCTTTCGAGAGCATTAAAACTATGGAGACGAAAAATGTAAAATCTGTTCATACTTTATTAGTTTTTATCAAAATGACGTTATTTATTAAATTAAATTATTTATGAGTCGATTGATTGTCCAAATATACACAGTTTATTTTATAAGTTTGATGTAACTTATCAATAAACTGTGTTCAATTAATTTAAATTTGAAAATTACGATTGTGTTTATTAGCGTTAATACCAATACGCATGAAGATGGTTCTTGTATTACAATTCATGTAACTGTACATTTTTTTACGAAAATATAACATAATAAGCAATAAATTTAAATAAATAAAATAGTTTTGTCTACAAAGCTTCGAAATAGTTTTGGCTAGAGTCTTAAATATATACATATGGTTGGAAACCATTCTTTATCGAGTGTTGGTCTCATATCTAGGTAATCCTTCTTCGTATTTTAATGAGAACATTCCAAATTACTTACTGTGTCTAATATGGCAGATTTGGTCAAGTCAGGGAACCCTAAAATTACTAAAAAATTTGGCAACAAAATACTTATTAAGCTCAAAATGTCCTATTCCTAACTAATTATTCTTTTTATTAACTATACTAGATGATTCGAACGATTCCCACCTTTGAATAAATGTAGCTTTAATATATTGTAATAATGATAGCCTAGATCCTAAATTACGATAGGTTTCCTGACGAGCCCGAGACAGAACTACAACTTAGTTTAGCTAATAGCCCAGTTGTAACCATCCAAGTTATATGATGTACAAAACATTTTATTTCTGAAACAATCGTTGTATACTATGTAAATATTTTTTATTCAACCTCGCTAAATATAGTGAAGTAACCAAAATTGTTATTGATTATTCTGTATTGACTCTGTACGTTGAGAATATGCAAATATTTCAAAAAAACATATAGGAAATGCATTTGATTTCATATTGATTGATATCTATGTTTAAATAAATATTTGCAATGCCTTATATAAACTCCAATATTGTATGAACAAGTGTTCAGCACCAGTATGAATTGTGTTGTATTTTTATACCATTTGTTTTTAAAGAACACTCAAGAAAATATGTATGTTGAAGTATGTAAAAGTATTAATTTTCGTTGCCGGCTATGGATTGAATTAAATCATCACAATTTTATTCAAGTTTTGTGTTTTATTTCGACAAAATGCCTAATACACACACAATGACACGACGGTAGATGATTCAATCATCATCATCATTTAAGCCGACAGACGTCCACTGTTGAACATAGGCCTCTCCCCCAAGCGTCGCCACAACGACCGATCCTGTGCGACTCGCATCCGCCCCAAGAATCGCCAAACTAAACTGGCTGTGGGCGGGACACATTGCTCGTAGAACGGATGGTCGATGGAGCCGAAAGATTCTTGAATGGCGATCGCGTACCGGAAGAGAACCTAGCGTTGGAAGGCCTCTCGACGATTCATTGCCAATTACAAATAGTACACTAGTTTTTCTAGTTTCGTTGTAGTAACCACCATGGCACAACGGTTCTCCCAGTCTACCAGTTAGCCGGCGAGAATACCAACAAGATAGAATTCTTACACACTTGTACACACCACACTTGCAGATTTATCGTAGGTACTCTGGTTTCCAAAATAAATATGGAAAGTTTATCCGTGGTTGGATACCATCTCATTGTCTCTAAGGACCAATCGTCACGTTAACACTTCAGTGAAAACGGGGCAGCGTACGGGCCGGACGACGAGGCCGGCATCGTCTTGAGGCTTTCAGCGTCCAGGACGTCTCCTGTGGCGCCGGCTGGAGCGTGAGGATATCCGCTCCCTCACGGTTGCGGCTATCTCGTTCGTTAGTATTACTGCCTTGCAGAAGGATGTGACCTCTTCCCTCCGAAAAAAAAAGGTTTTTGACATTTCATATCGAAATAGGAATTAACTTTGTAGAACCCAAACATGTTTAATGGGAGAAAGGTAAATGAGATGCCCATTGCATGATATTTTAAATACCTATTTTCTTCTTTATTTGTTCAAAAAGTCTGTCACAGTAACCGTATAATAGTAGAGGATACGGTTAAGAACGACCTTCACCGGTTTGTTTAATGGATGAAACGTATTTTATTTATGATAAATTTAGTATATTAAATGATATAACGCGTGTTAGTATTAAATTTATTCGTTAAACCACCGGTGCATTATTCAAAAAAAAAAATTTTTGGCCAGGAATTTCTTAGGCAACCCACCCGCGTTATATTATTTAATACACTAAATTTATCATAAAATACATTTCATCCATTAAACAGACCGGTGAAGGTCGTTCTTAATCGGATCTTAGACTATATAAGTGAATCCAGGATCGTAAAATTCAGTCCACTGATTCTGGTGGTATTGTGACATACGTAGTCTATCTAAATCAGTTATCTGTAGAAATTCTATCCAATTGCGAAAAATAATGTATACTAGCTGACCCGACAGATATTGTCCAGCGGCCGTATTATGACATCTTAAAACCATCATGTTTTCTGTGTGAGAAAAGGATAGTGCTATTCGTCCTGTATAGCTCCGTCTCTTTTTCACACCGAAAACATGATGGTTTTAAGAGGTCATAATACGGCCCCTGAACTGTTTCGAGATAAGAATGTTACGGCCGTGCCACTTTTTTGCTTGCCTTTTAATTTCTCCAAGAGAAGGAAGGAAGCAAAAGTAACAATATTTTATATTAAGTAGGTAATAGTGTAGTTTATCCCTTCCAAAATTATCTTGTGTAATTTATATAAAGAAGGCAGATAGCACGTAAGGCGTATAACAAAAAAAAAACCTCATATTTTATTACAAACATATAATAATAAAACTTCTTTTACAAACCAATACAAAAATATGATAAAATATAAAACACATTACTTACAACAAAATGTAGAACATATTAATTTCACACCGAATCAAGCCTGTATATCCCAAAAGTTTAGGCAAAGGTGCACCCAGGTATATTATCCCAAATAAATAGTTCAATCAAGACTTAGTTACAAAAATAAATAGTTTACTCAACTCCGCTTATTCGTTGACGGCCACAGACTCGGGTCGTGGAACGGTTGTTAGGTTATCTGGTTTGGGAGGCGGTACTGGTTTTTCCAACACTTCGCTGTGGTCGACCACCTCCACGCTAACCTCTTCATCGTCGTCGTAAGTATATTCTGTAGACTCCACTATTGTCCTGCAAATTGATATTACCTATTTTATAACCAGTGGCGTAGCTGGCTCACCAACGGCCCTGGGTCAAAAAAACTAGGGGCCCCTTTTTTACATGGGCAATCATCAAATAACCTCTCCTGCTCTGGGTGGAGCGTGAGGGAGTGTCAGATTTTCACTGACTAAAACGACTTGCCATGATTAAAGTAGTGTTGCAACCTTCCAAATTCTCCCACCTTCGAAATCTAGACAAAATATGTCTAGATTTCGAAGGTAGGAGAATTTTTCGGTAGTTTTGGTTTTTCAATCAGGTTTTGGTGTCCCGGGATACTGCTCTGCCTAGTCTTTAGTAGCTGCCAATGTTTATGACTAACCCTGTTCTATTTGTATTTATGTATTTATATTCACTTGTACGTACCTAATACCTATATACATACTGTAGAAACTAGGTATCCAGAATATTAAAAATATTTGAGTCGCGACTTGCTGCGCCCTATTTTCATAACTTTGTTGTGTTCTTTCGAGGTCGAAACAAATCGGGTATTGAAAAGGAAACGAGTTTCGTAAACAGGAATTGAGCTTTGAATACACATCAAGAGCGGATACACCATTGTGGACACGATAGGCCTTGCACAACAAACGGTCCAGTCTCGCATCCGTCGTGTTCCCGCGACCCTTACCAGGTCGTCGGGCCAACATGTTCACTATACCTTAACTGAGATCAATATACTGAACGCCAACTCTCCTAATTAAATGTATTTTGTACCCATTGCTGTATCAAGCGCTTAGCTTTGAGGACCAGATCCGTCCCTGATACACATGTATCAGGGACGGATCCTAGATGCTTGGCCTATGGCGTTAGATTAGTCGACCGCAGAATAGTATGTATATTTGGAATAAGAAGTCCACCCTATGTACCTAGTCACTGTCAATGATGTTACTATTGATATGCGGTCGACTATGGCTTCATAGTAAGCGGCCTATATTTAGCTTGTAGCTTATAGGATAATAAGCTGCAAGCTAAATATAGGCCGCTATTGTGACTGTGTTCTAGCAACCTGTAATTTGTGTCCTCTTCAAAAACTGTTTCAGACAAAATCCTGGTGCTGATAAATTATCAGCTTTTAAGCCGTTTCATAAGCCAGGGTAATCCGAAAGGGCGCTCGAGCCCCGGTATCGAAGGCTTGAAGGAACGGGATGGGTTTTTTAGTCAGTAAGAGTCTGACACTATCTCCCGCTCCGCCCAAGAGCGGGGGTTGTCATAAGATGATTTTTCCCATCGAAAAAAAAAAAAAAAAAAAAAAAAAAAAAAAAAAAAAAAAAGCCGTTTCATAAGAGTTATACTAAGTTTCAATGCCTATTTCATAACTTATGTGTTGTTAGGAGATACATACCCATCAATAGTCGTGGTAGAAATTTGTTGGCTATACACATAGCCTGACTCAGTGAATGCCGTCACGTCCCTGGAAATTTCATCATTTATCTATTTGTGTTATTTTTTGTTCCATGTACACCCATATCAAATAAACATAGATAAGCAATACGCATAAAAACATCCCAGTGTATAATAAACTTTATAAAATTGATTTAAACCAAACTTGCCTGCCGCGTGCGTACACTGCGTACCATCACTTCCAATACATAGTGCTGTATACCTTTCATTGCCACATAAAATAAGGAAGAAGCACCCATAAAGCAAATATTATAATAATTAAATTGCACGTGAGGGGGAGGTCACGGGTTGGGAAATGAAAAAGTTTTACTGTTTTACCAATTCCGTTTTATTTTTAGGCTTACACATTCTTGTATATTAACATTACCGATAGCTAGCATTACTAAATACAGTGGAGTAACTATAGTTATTAATTTAATAGATAGTTCGATTTCACGTTAAATGTTAAGAAATTAAAAATCTCCTATTTGATTTCGAAATAAAAATCTAAAAATTACGTAATCAATAAAATCTTGAATAAAGCCTTAAAACGTGTAACAAAATAAAAATTTACAATAAAAAATATTATGATTGTAAAATATCGTTGTATCCCGCAGGAATGCCTAACCTAATAAAACGCTACAAAAATATTTCACAGAATATAACTTAAATAACATAAGAAAATATACATTTCTAAAACTAATAAATTGAGAATGAAATTAGTGTTAAAAATGCCGATGAAGGGGAATGCAAGGATATTTGAGGAATGTAACATATAAAGCTACACATTATTATGTATATATTTCTGTAATGGCGTTTCATATTTAGATTATCACATAAACAATTCCACATACACATTTATTGCCAATTCCCACACATAATAAGCGATTAATATCTTATACATTACGAACTCAACGGTAGACAGACAACCCGAACATAGACAGTTAAGCGTGGGCCACACGGATGGAATCCAGCATCCCAACAGAGGTGACCTTGCTTTTTGCAATCCGTGTAGACAGCAGATGTAATCCAACTATCCGACAATCAACATGTAGTGGTGCTGACGCATATTTCGATGCATCTAAGACTGTGTTATCGCGCCCATAGTTCCCAGCTACTTTATTCATCAAGAGACCTCTGAGCTATTGACACATACATATGTAACTATTCAGAAATATAAACTTTATTAAATGGTCTACCTGAATATCATTTATCTCCTACACACATTACCACACAAAAACACAATGCAATGCAAGAACGCAAGTTCCCATCAAGGTGACATAATACACACATCCGTGTGGCCCATGCATTATGGTAAAATAATACATTCTTATAAGAATGTCAACGTGTTTTTGGAAGCCAAACGAATTAAACAGAATATTTTAATGCTTATTCCCTTAACACTTCTATTCTCGGTTCAGTTAAGTACCCCAAAATCGGTTTACATGTACGTAAAACTACATTTTTTTATAATATAAAGCACGAATTTGCTTCAGAACATACAACGGCCATTTCGTACTAAGATAAACTGAATACGATTCGTTGTAAAAATGTATAAAAACATCGACGTGTAGATAATACTAATCATTCATAAGTACTATTCATTTAAGCCGTTTAAAATGTTCGGTTTTTTGTTTAAAATACGTCATTAAATATTACGTAATTGATTTTATATCAGACGTTGTGTCTGGCATACTTAATAAGTTATTCTTAACAATAATGCTTAGGTCACGTACACAAGTATTATTTATATTGTTGAAAACACGAAGTTGTGGGTACTCAATATTCTGAAAGCTACTATTTTTTTTTTTCCTAACTACATTTATACTCCATTCAAGATCAGATTAGACATTTAAGCAAGCCCTTTTTACCGTCCATTTAATCGATTTTGATTTCTATTACGTAGACATAAGGCATTCAAAGCAAAAAGGTACAATACCAATAATTTACTGCAGCCACCATTTATCATGTCACTAATGCAATAAAGGTCAAAATTGGTTAAACGGACAGTAAAAACGTTTTGCGCAAATGTCTCATCATATTGCGAATGTAGTACAGCAATATGTCTCCCTGTATAATGAGGAAAAGCAAGCTTATACGCTATAACTAAGCAGCTTATATAGATAAACATGTATTCTTGATTATTTAAAGTTGTCTAAAATATTGAGTACCCGCGACTTCGCGCAATCCCACCTAACTAGTGACACAAACCTGGACAACACAAATCTTTGTATAATTTGGAATGTAGGACATAATATTCAGTCGATTAAATGCTTATCGCAAATATAGCGGTAGTAATCGTTCGGTAAATCTGTGGAAGGGTCACATATCATGATATATTTATATTTAGCATACATCCAACTTTCTAATACAGAACATACGAATAATTAGATGTATGATATTTGTTTCTGAATAAATCTCATTCAAAACAAGCCAGTTCAGCAAGCCAATCCGATATTTCTCAGGTTGGACCAGATTGGCGGCCTCATAAAATATATATGATAATAAAACTGTAAATAAAAATCTTACTATTATATAGAGAACTTTTCACTTCCATTGTACCAGTAGGTGGGTATCGTAATTATTTCGTTTAAAAAATTAAATGGCTGTATAATTTAAATAGAGCCATTTAAACACGTTACTAGGCGTCTTACAATTATTAGTCACAAGTTATGCCTTATTAAGATAAAACCCATACTTGACCAGTATGAGACCAAAGTACGTCTATCTTTTGACGTGTGGTGACTTCTAAATCTAATTTTATGTTGCACTGTGTCGAATGCTGTTAAAAATTTATATCTTGCGTGAATTATAAAGCTCCTTAAAAGTGCCTTATAATTTTTATATGCCCATCAGTTACTAAAAGGCTTGTCAACGGATAATAGAAGGAATATCTAAATTATCAGATTGAAAAACCTTTTAAAACATTAAAAAACAAGACGACACAAAAACACACAATTCAATATGTAAATATGAACCCTCTTTATGAACTAGAAACATTGACAATATAAATATAGTAAATCAACAACTCTGCGGAACTCTATAAATGCATAGAGAAAAATATAAATCGAAAATCAGTAGCTAGATTACAAACCAAAAAAAAACCGTATAATAACAAATAATACTTTTAACCCTCTCGCGTCTAATCGGACCGATGAATGTTCAGGATCTTTTATTTGCGACAGGGTACTCCATCTCGTTTATCCCTTGAATCCCCATAGGTGACAGAAGAGCTGACGAGATGGAGTATTTGGTCGTGGATTTGCGACCCTGGCTGTATAAACGCGAGAGTGTTTGTCGCTAGCAAAAGTACTGCTTTGTATATCATTAATGTCAATGTTTCCCAGAAAGACGACACAGTACGCTTACATCACAATCTACCTATACCTCACTACATACGGAACGTCATTTGGTACTTACTCGATATATATAAGTTCATTTAAATTTTTAGGTTTTTGTAAATGATTTGAGGGCTCTGACTACCCAAGCTTTTACCGCCCTTGAATGTCCCAAGTGTTCAACCACATATAACAGATAATAGGGCGCAACAGTCATATAAGTAGGAGGTTGTTACTACAATGACTCATTGGGCAGGACTGCCAAATTCATGACACGCGTGCTAATGGCGGCACGCAACTAAATAATCTAGACACGCCAATATAAGCTACTTAGCATCCAGATAATTAGTTTTAAGAAGTTTGAGAACTCATCGATATTAAAAAGATATTTGCACAATTGCAGTGTGAATTTTGAGTTGCAAATAAAAGTGACGAATAACATTATCTCACTCTTACACTGGCCCAATATTGGGCTCACATCACAGTGCAATTCTATTTTAATTCAAACTCCAAGCGAACGCCGGCGTTCGCTTTCTCATTATCTTTATATTGTGTCTCTAATTAGGGTATTCGAAAAGTTAAACTGACCATTGCATGTATAATTTTTGGCAAATTCACAGACCACCATGAACATTGTCCTTTTTATCTGACTATCAAAGCTGTTAAGGTTTTTGCGAGTATGTATTTCCCAATATATCCGTCCCGTATGTAGCAGATAAGTTACATTAGAGTGTCTTACGCCTTGACGGGCGCGTCCATGGCCGGGATGTAGTCGAGCGCCATGAGGCAGGCGAACACCGTCATGATCATCTTGGGCTTGCGCTCCGTGATGTCCTCGGGCAGCGCGTACACGCGCGCGCCGCACCGCCGCGCCATTGAGATCGCGTATTTCGCGTTGGCGAGGTTCTCCTGTGGGGCAAACGTGGAAAGTGAGTCGTTTTTTACGATTATGTATTTAAACTGTAGTACTCTGTTTATAATGTTAAGCCACGTACAGACATCGCGAGGCGTGCGTCGCGAATGGTTCGTCACGCTTGCCTCGACCTGTCGCATACGACGGACGGACACGCAAGACGTTTGCAACGATTGCAGCTGCGGCCTATATAGTAATTCATTCAATATTTGCAACGATCGTATGACGCGAATGATCACTGTGAGCGTACAAGTTCACACAGCCCGAGGCATGCGAGACGAACCGTTCGCAACGCATGCCTCGCGATGTCTGTACGCGATGGATTTTAAGATTTTTGTGTTAAAAACGTGTCGGTGTTCTTTATGGTATGATATTTGAC
Source organism: Mythimna ferrago (assembly GCA_910589285.2). Taxonomy (NCBI): domain Eukaryota; kingdom Metazoa; phylum Arthropoda; class Insecta; order Lepidoptera; family Noctuidae; genus Mythimna; species Mythimna ferrago. Next base: position 9,020,804 of record OU342698.1, on the reverse strand, counting down.
AAGTTTTGTCAAGATATCAAAATCTTCATACAAAAGTCGGGAATTTGTAAATAGATATGGTGTACCACTGCAACCTTGTCTAAGGATTTCACACTTAGTAAAGTCATGTCATAAAGAATGGAAGATTAACATAATCAGTCTTTTTAATGTTCCCACTGCTGGGATTCAGGCCTCCTCTCTAGGAGAGGGAATGGGCCGTAATCGACTTCGTGTGACATTCACGCGAACTAAGTCAGTGGAAAAAGTTAGTAATAGATAAAGGAAACGATAACACTCTTATTGAAACGACAAATACCAATTCGCGAAGATAATCAAAATGCACGTGTTTGCAATACATGTTTAACCTATAACGACCTTATTAATAAACGTGGAGAAAAATTTACAGATCTAGAAGAGTCTCCTCGCATCATCACTAGGGGAGAGGGAGTGTAAAAGTATGATGAGTCTTACCTCCTCCTTGCCTCCAGGCAGCACAAGATCGTAGTTGATGGAGCCAGGCTTGATGGCGTCGATCAAGTCGATCACAACCTTGCCGTCAGCCAACACCTCGTCCTGGAAATAAATGATACAATACATTAATAATTAAAACATAAGTAGCGATCGTTCCATTTATCGAATTTTTGTCAGACTATGTCCTAAAAAAGTTACTTTTTTAATTATTTGATATCACAGTCTCTACCACACAACAGAAAACGAGATGTATTAATATAATGTTGAATACAATACGCTTGCAGCACCATGTAGTACTGCGGCCTGACCCCGCCGCTATTTTTAAAATTAATTGTACCAGTCAGCGAACCTGGCCGGTTGCCTTATCAAGGTCCATATAAAATATCCGTAAGCCATTTCTCATAAGTATTTTTTTTTTAATAGTATGTTGAAAAACGTCGTTTGATACCCGTAGGTAATTGTTTGAGCGTCTAATTTGGCACTTTTGCATTGAAAAGTTTAAGACTTATTTTACGCAAAAAAAAATGAACAAAATGATACATTTATACATCGTATTAGTGTCATTGTGGATCCCTTTCGCAGGATATGACCCAACTTCTTTTCTGCCCTACTACTTGTAGTTGTACCATGCAGGATCTAAACTCAGTAAATGATAAAAGACGACAAAGCTTGAGAAGCCGACCTGTAAGCAGGTCGGCCATTTAAAGTGTATCGACACGAAAACCATAAGGAAGAATATGTTACCTGGAAACTCCTGATGGAGGAAGACTTGCCGGCGTTGCTCAGCTTGTTGTTGACCCACTGCACGATTTCCTTCTCGATGATGGGGTTGCCGGTGTTGGCCAGCCGCGTCAGCACCGACAGCGTGTACGCGCGCATCAGTTGCCAGATCAGCGCTGCAATGTACATTATCGGGTTAAGAAGTTATAGGGAATTTGTTACGAGTGTATCTGTAACCAGCCAAACGAGAGTTTAGTATGAACTAGTTTCACCTAGGCTAAACCAGTTCTCCCCACACGCGTGGAGCCCCTTCTGGGTGGTTTTAAAAAAAGTAACCACGAAGGTGGGAGCTCTTTTTACCTAGCCTGCCCATGTCGGAGTGCCCTAAAATTGTAAGCTAGCTTCGCTCGCTTTTAGACTGATATCACAGGTTTGGTCTAGACGAGACAGTTTATCCTGAAATTGGGTTTGACCAGTAAAATATCTCAACGGCATGTTGGCTTCGTCCTCGTTGCCTATTCATAATGACTGTGTATATATAAAACTGAATGTGAACTAAAGGTGATGTGTGTCTATGTGATGTTATCTTGTACTTGTGTTTTTTTATCAGGAGAAGGTACTTATTAAAGGAGAAAAATAGGTAAGTTGCGCGGTACATTAAAAAACTTCAGAAAACTACGACAATTATTTAATCTTCGGGCGTTTGACAGTTCAAACCTAAAACAGGGGCCGTATTATGACCTCTTAAAACCATCATGTTTTCGGTGTGAAAAAGAGACGGAGCTATACAGGACGAATAGCACTATCCTTTTCTCACACAGAAAACATGATGGTTTTAAGATGTCATAATACGGCCGCTGGACAATATCTGTCGGGTCAGCTAGTATACATTATTTTTCGCAATTGGATAGAATTTCTACAGATAACTGATTTAGATAGACTACGAATTTAGTTTAGATTATAGTCTGAAAGATTCACGCGATAATCTTCGATTTATCCCAGAAGGCTGTCACTGATATTGAACGCTAGCCAAAGTAAAGTTACCTCAAAACAGATCATTTTGGACAGGTAAATATACCTATCCAAAATGATCCTCTATCCGCTCCTCAATCTCGTGTATTTACCTAGCGTGAGCGTAGCATTTCCCTCGTTGATGTCAGCGCCGGCGATGCCGACGAGCGAGAAGCCGAGCTGCCGGCCCAGCTCCACGGCGTAGTTGCAGTTCTCCAACCGCTCCATGAACTTGCGCAGCTTCGAGAACTGACGGTGCACCTGGAAACACGACCACCGTGTTAGGTAGAGACTTTGACGATGATGATGTTTACGTACTTTATTTATTTTACAGTATCTTCTGCCAGCAACTTCGTCCGTGTGAATGTTGGTTATTGCGGACGCGAAGGCGAAGATGGATAAAAAAGGTTTGAAGTTCAAGCTTCCTCCGTACCAAACTTCATTAAAATCAGTACAGTGGTTTAATCGTGCAAGCGTAACAGATAGACACATAGAGTTACTTTCACATTTATAGTAATAAACATGTATGGATTGTTGAGTTAAGCTCGCTTTTGTACATGAATTGTTAAATTATTGTGTGCTATGTTAAGTTTTTGTATACAAAAGACTCGTAATAATCCGTTGTATATTATTTGGAACTCATGCAATAAAAAAAGATACATTTTCTTTTATAACTGTGACACAGATAACGCTCCACTTCTGAGGGGTACATTTTTGTTTTTTTTTTCAATATCTTAATGAAAAATGGCGAAACACTCTCTGTTTGGGCAATAATTACTTTGACCAAGTTATTATTTATCACTTAGATGTCACTGAATAAAACAATATAAATCTTTAACTATACAAATGCGTTTAAAAATTGTCGGAAACATAACTTTTTTTTTGAGGGTGTAATGGATGAAAAATCCCTCTTATTAACCCTCCTCCATTTTGCTCTATATGTATATAATATATACAACAATAAGCAAAATCTGTTTATATCGAATTAAAATCCCCTAAAAAAACAGGCATGGTTGAAGATATTTCCGTGTTACCTTCTTCCAGTTGACGATGCCAGGTTTGATGATGTCATAGAGCTGGAAGATGACCAGGCCGTCGGTCAGGTCCGAGTACAGCCAGTTGACGTGTGGCGCCACGCCCATCGAGTTCATCCAGTTACGGTACGCTGTGGGGGAAAGAAAATGGTTTTGAATTTAATTTGAAATTTAGAGAAATTTTGTTTATATAGATTATATCTGATCTCTTCGCTGCAAACATAACTTGGCCAAATAACTTTGACTAGCCTGTTGGTTTAGTGATGGGATGAGACAAATGTTTGTGTGATGAGCACGATTATTTGTTCTGTGTCTGGGTGTAATTTATCTATAATAATGTATGTATTTAGAAAAATTATCAGTTGTCTAGTACTCATAGTATAACCTCCTCTACAGTACAATTCACGAATGATGGCGGCCGTGAAGGAGAGAGGAGAGGCTGCGCAGTAACGTGTTTTAAGAACCAAAAGGCGACGTGCGTGTGCGAGAAGAGTGTAGTATGCGCGAAAGTTCGCAAAGGTTAACTTCACGGCCGCCATCATTCGTGAATTGTACTGTATGTAACACTAAATACGCGAAATATGGGAGACCTTCACACTGATACACCCTTGAGTATTCTATGAAGTTATACTGTCGTGATTAGTTATTTTTGAGAGTTTTTTCTAAACACAAACTTCAGCACGTAACACAAACGAAAACACACGATCACCTGATTTAGTAACTCTCGCCAAGTCGCTCCGTAGCGGCGAATGATCTAAGTGCAGTTCCTCAGTTAAGGATCACAGGGTTATCATAATATTACCTCAATGACACTCATTACACTACATAAATGAATACTGCTGCCCATTAACTAATCACAAAACTTGTGTAAACACACACATTAACATCAAAAAACACGACAGAAGGAGATCTTAATAGTACATACATACACTATTCAATAGTCATGTTATAGTTTCTAGTAAAAGTAAATGAATTAGGTTAAATGTGTCAATACGTACACTAATAGTTTGGGTACAAAACAAATATCTAATTTATCATTTTGAAGTACCAACTTAAATTATTTATCAATAAACAACAAAATATTAAGTCATAACAAACAGTCTAACAAAGTATTAAGAAACACATTAAATAACACTAGGAACGAGAAAACAAGCTTATTTCTTTTAAATTACTTCTAATATCCGGCTCGAAGGACTAAGAATAACAGAAAGGAATATAATGATATTTTATTGAGAATGCCTTTCGCAGACACAATAAGGCTTACTCATTAGTAATAATCTTTTATTTAATTCAAAAGGCTATTGTTGTATCTAAGAATATATACAGTTATCTCATACTGCTAGTATGCCAGAGACGAGACCTCATTAGCATACTAAGCGTGAGATTGCAATAAACAGAATAATTCATAACAATAAACCGTTACCTTGATTATTTCTATTATTTGATTATTTCCGCATTTGATTATGTTGATTTAAACAAAATAATAACTTGATAATCAACTTGATTATTTTGTTACTTTGTGCTCTTTTCAATTATAATTTATTATTCCGCTCTTGTTTAAATATTCGTTTTGATTATTTCATTGTCGTGCTATTGCAATTTTAGTATATTATAATTTTAGCTTTTTAGTCTTCTCTTCGTTCTAAGGCAGTAGTCCGACCGACGACGATAAACGACAAATGAGTAGAACTAGAAAAAAATGAGAAAAAAAAAGAAACGAGTTGGCGATCAGCGGAAAGCGAGTGTACTTTCAATGCCGCACTGTAAAGAAATGATCAAGCGAGCGAGCATCGCTGAACGAGTATCGCTGAGCGAGTTTATTTTTGTTTTTCGTCGCTCAGCGACAAAACTAGTAAAGCGAGTCGTCGCCGACAATGTGAACAGTCAGAGAGCAAATTTAATATATGCATCTCTTTCGTTTACACGGAATGTACATTTATCGTGCGTTTCTTGAGAGAGAAAATCGCCGATAGTTCGTCGTTTTCTCGCCGGCGGTCGGACCCACGGAACAGTAAAAACAGTGGAAGTAGCTTGAGAAAATGTTTGTTCCAGAACCGGTGTCGCCAAACTCATACATTTACAATTTACTCTTACTGCAAACCTAAAAATATGATTGGCTGAAAACAAAAACAGGGCGTAGACGAAATGCAAAAAAAAATTTATACGAAATGCAACTTTAATTTCAAAGGACTATAAATCAAATTGACAAAAACAAGAAAGAAATACATCTTTGACTACCAAGTACTGCCACTCGTCGCTAGATGGCATTGTTCAGTATATAATATTCAGTATGAACTGTAACTACGTAAAAATAAGATTGGTATTTGAATGGCGTATCACTGACGCGAATGCGCTCGCTGCTACTCAGATAGGGAAGTGACCTTATTCGATCGAAATATGTATCGATTGTATGAAAACGTATTTAAAACATAATCATGCAAAAAAAAATTGTATGAGATAGTGTGATAGTATTAAAATTATGAAATTAATATGATTAAAGGCAATTTTTAAACGTAGTAAAAAGGTTATTTATTTGCATAGTACATCAATTATCATCATCTCAGCTGAAATCATCGTCATCGCCCACTCCTAAACATAAGAATATTAAGTATAATTCAAACGCCCTATGTTGTTCCTAACTCTTTAACTAAATTTATTTAAAATACATCACAAATATCATACCACAATTTTTATTTTATTATATTTATTAATTTAATAATTATCTGTATTATATTACTTACAAAAACTATTAAACTATAATATATATTTTAAAAAGGCAATGTAATACATATTATACATATCGATTGATTTTATCGATAAAGTCACGCACTATTTGGATAGCGTCAAAAGTATAGGTAGACTAACGAATATTCCAGAAAAGCTAATAACCGAGAAAAGAAAATCAACTTTGTTTTGATGTATCTAAGGACTAGTTTTGTTTGCATATCCTGCGCAATGTTTCACGTAATTTTATTTTTTCATTTTATTAAAATAAATCCGAAAATAATACTTTTCGGTGGTATGATACACCTCCATGAGTTAGATTTTTAGTCAGACTATGGTTTTTAAAGTACAGTATGGGACAATAAGGCATTTTAATATTATTTTTCCTTAATTATTATGTTGCGCAGTCTAGTTAGAGAATGAGAGCGCTTGAACAGCAAGTGCGCAACGCGATTCTTACTAGCGGCGACAGTGCCACGCCTACTTACTTCTTCCACTGTTTTTACTGTTCCGTGGTCGGACCACTGCCTAAGAAAGCTGGTTGAGCGTCTGTGCAACGTTGGCGCTGCGCAGGCGTTGGAGAAGCGTCAACGCTCGTAAAACGATAGTAGGGTAGTGGCCAAATTGACGACAGTGTAAGACTCAAGCTAATTGTCATTTATAAAAGAATAAAAAAAAGAAAGCTAATTGTCATCTATAACGCGGAAACGATGTACACAGAAGCTTTGGTTCATCTAAATAAATAAATTAAATAAAACCAAACATATTTTTTACATTACGACGTTTTTAACCACAAAAAAAAAAACAATGCACTCCGCACAGTAGGTAATCGTATCCAAACTCGTATTTTATTTAATAATTAAAACATAAGTTATACAAAAACTTAATTACATATTCTTGATTAAGTTGGTAAACACTCTCGCCGTCAAAATTCTTGATGCATACAAATAATAACTTTTAGTTTTCATGTCACGGTTGTTAAGTTTTTGGTAAATATGTAATAAATCTTACTAACTCATTACAAGCTCATTTGAACTTAAGGTAGAAGACACAATGATCAACATAACGACTTTATATTGGATTTGATTGATATCTTTGTGGGAATCTCCGGGTGAACCTTATGATTGACATCGCCTAATTAAATGATAATATTATTAAATATTTCGCAAATATCACACAATGCGATTTAGTTCCAAACTAAGCAGAGCTCGTGCTATGAGTACTAGAGAACTGATAAACATTTATTCGTCAGTTTAAACTAGATGAAACCGGTGTTTCCTAGTCGACCACCCTGAGAAGAAACACCGAAACAAACTCGGGGGTCAAGCTAGAACTACATTAAGGTAGCCTTACATGCTAGGAAAACCGGAGCGTGTATGTTGCACCACTGTGCAGGCAAACCTGTCAGGTATACACCGCTAAATTTTAATCGTTTTAATCCCGTGGAGGGTCGATCCGGTACATGAAACACTATCGACTTGTAAAGATAAAATAAAAAAATAAAGTACCTCTTTTTCAAAACTCGTATTAATTTACGCACGTACGAAATTAATTTCTTTAAGAAAACGTCAGCTGTTCAATGACCTGTAGTTAGTAGTCGGCGTTGCGTACAAACTATCTACAGGTCATTGAACTCGCTCAGCTGACGTTTTCTTAAAGAAATTAATTTCGTACATGCGTAAATTAATACGATTTTTTAAGAACCGTAAGTGCCGGATCGATCATCCACGGGATTAAAACGATTAAAATTTAACGGTGTATATACCCTAGCGTGCATGGCTACCTTTAGACCAACGCACACGTGTAACTAACACGCCTGATTTGTACGTAGAACGACGTCGCGTGGCGTGTATTAAGTGTAGCTCTACAAGTCTAGTTTCCTTATAAAATGTATGGAGACCGAAGTGTCTAGATCGGCGTGTGTCTCACGTGTGGGCAGTGTAGTTCTACCTTCAGAGTCCATATAGCAAATATGTAAAGGTTATGATTACTCACTCTTCTCTTCCCTGGTCTCGTCGAGCTGGTGCAGCTCCTCGGTGTCGGCGGTGCGCTGCAGGCCCGGGTGCTGATTGAACAGGTTGGCCACGAAGGCGAGGTTGAGTTTGTACACGCCGCCCACCACGTCGGCCGGCGTCACGAAGGCGCGGCAGCGGAGCTTCGCGGCCTGTTGCAGCATCAGCTCTGCGCGCCGCAGAAGGTCGGTTTCCTGGAGAGACAGAAATAAGTATTAACTAAATAAATGGTAAGGGATGTTCTGGCAGTTAAAAAAAAATCATCATCATCGTGATCATCAGCCTTTTTAAAGTTCCCACTGCTGGAACTCAGGCCCCCTCTCTAGGTGAGAGAATGGGCCGTAATCCACCACGCAGGCCCAGTGTGAATTGGTGGATGTCACAAGTCCTCGAATTTTTGATTCTAGGACATGCCGGGTTTCTCCACGATGTTTTCCTTCACCTTTTTTTTTTTAATATTATTTATTAATTCACAAACGCAACTGCAAATGTTTATAATTCTTGGTGATGTTGCTTGTGCAAAAAATCTTGTGTGTCTGGTTTGGATCTGCCCGAATTTTAGTTCCAATGTGGCGTCATAAAAATCGCTACAAAATGATGCGAAAGAGACCGAAATTATTGTTTTCTCTTTTTTTTTCGCCCTAAATCGGTTGCGCACCCAGGTAGGCCGCTGTAAAGACAACTTAGCAAAATGAGGTTTTGTAGACCAGCTGGGTAGTCAATGTGAAGTGCCCCTGTTCTAAACATGAGCCACACGATAGTGTGCCCAAGTGCCACCGATGCTACAGTTAATATAGCTACCTACTGGGCCTAAACAGTTTAACGAGTTTGCCATCGATTCGATAAGAAGATATCATTTACATACATTTGTGTTTATTTTTGTGTTCTTACTCATATTTTTTATCGGAGCTTCAGTAATAATATTTTTAGGGCCACCTAACCTTTCTCGATCTTCTCATCTACATGACTACATACCCTAAGCGCGTCGAGTGTGACGCCAGCATCGTTGGGCGCGATCTGCTTCATGAGGTACGAGTATATCTCGGAGTCGGCTACATCCTGTTGGAAGTTGGTGCAGCGCCGAGTGACGCCGGCCGACTGGAGCTGATGGTTCACCCATCGCAGGAGGATCGCTTCTGGGGAGAGGGCGAGCAGGTCTTCGATGCGTTCCTGCAAGTTTAATTGAGGGATTAGTTGCGGTTTTTATGGGATAGCAGTAGGCGTACTTTTTTATCATAGTAAAGTAGATTTAAAAACCATTTGTTCAATACTGTAGTTCAATTATTTGGTCTTGAATGTGACTAGGGTAAATATCGTTAATGTAAATTTTTATTTTATAAAAATTTTGGACCCAGTGTGACATTGACAACAGTTTTTTTAAATCTTTATTTTTTTAGAGCTTTTTCGCTAATGCGAATATGACACTCTATAGAATTATACAAATTCTAGAATCCCGATTCATCACCTAAGAGCAATTTTGAAATATCCTTTCTTAGTGGAGTTTGCCACAAGGTTTTTATGACATAGGCGATGTGTCATAAAAGCCTTGTGGCAAACTTCACTCTCCTTGTCCCATTAGTTTTGGCTGTGCGTTGATATGTTAGTCAGTCAGTTTCTCCTTTTATTACATTTACAGTACAATTCACGAATGATGGCGGCCGTGAAGTTTGCGCAGAAGGCTGCGCAGTAACGTGTTTTAGGAACCAAATGGCGACGTGCATGTGAGAGAAGAGTGTAGTATGCGCGAACGTTCGCAAAGGCTAACTTCACGGCCGCCATCATTCGTGAATTGTACTGTATAGATTATTAACAGGTGCATAGTAAATAAGTTATCTACAGTTTTGCGATTTTCTGATTTGTTATTTCAATAAAGAACAGAAATTTGCAAAATTGCAGAAAACTTGTTTTACTTTGCATCAGTCGCTATATTCTGTGGTTACTCCAAACATAGGTTTCTAAGGCTGAAGCAGTTAACTGGCTCTTTTTACCTCGACTTCAAAAAAGATGAAGTTCTATGCTCATCCGTATATCATTTTTTTCCCAATAGTATGAAGATAATAAGCATCTACTGACCTCATCATTCAGCAGCTCAGTAAGACCGGGGCAGTGCTCCAGTGTGATCTGGTTGAACAGACCAATGCGGATGATCTGCCACAGGAGACCCAGCACCAAGTGAGGTTTACCTGTAAAATTATAATAAAACATTAGTAAATCTTCTTCTTCTTCCCATATTACTTGGGGTCAGCGCAACCAGTTCTTTTTCACCACTCTGTCCTGTCACCCGTCACACTATAACTCCTTTTTCTTTCATATCATTCCTCAGGACGGCCCACGGGTGTGCACTGCACCCGCAACCCCTGACCCAAGTATGCGAGGGAACACCGGGGTAATTTTAGCCAGTAAGAGTCTAATAAACCTCTCCACTCACCCATGAGGATTTCCACCCAGAAAAAAAAAAAGAAAAACAGGTTAGCTAAGGTCCAGCGAAAGTCACAACGCCCAAAATAAGTGTGCAAGGGAAATAATCCGGGGTAGTTTTAATCATTACGAGGCTTGACAGTCCCTCCCCTCCCCCACTCGGTGGAGGACGGAGGATATCAACGAGGATTTCCACCCCAAATAAAAAAGTTTGACTTAGGTCATCACCTACCCGAACTACGTGAATAGATTTGTCACAGTATAAATATGGAACAGTACAAGAAACTCCCTACAAAAAGTTATTATTTTATCAGCTAGGCTTAGTTTCCATACTGTTCCATATTTATACTGTGCTTAGATCTAGCAGTGTGGTCAACTTTCTTCTAAATGATGTTGCAAGACTTTTTACAAAGGCTGGTCTGTTCTGAACTGGTCTGTTAGTCTAGTGGTCAGTGGCTCTGACTGCTATGCCAGAGATCGTGGGGTCTATTCCCACCCAAGACAAATATTTGTGTGATGAGCATGATCATTTGTTCTGTGTCTGGGTGTAAAAAAGAAACAGGGGTTTTTGTTTACCTTTAGCCAAGTCATGAGCATCAATGTTGACGATGTTGCAGCCGATAGCTTGAGAGGACACGAGCGCGAGGGTTAAGTTCTCATGTTTAGTGTAGAGGGTTAGGTTCTTCTTGTTGATCGCTCGCTCGTCTATCGTGTCTGGACACGAATGGTTTATCACTTTGCTGGAACAGAAGAGAAAAACTGAGTCAGCTTGAGGTTGCGTACGTTCTAGGCAAGCGTGCTCCATCGTCGGCCGCATCATCGTTTACCATCAGGTGAGATAGTGGTCAAACGGGAGCCTATCTATAATAATAATAAGCTGTTGGAATTTAAGAATGAATATTTAAATGTTATCGTATAGTTTCTCTAGAGAGGAAATAAGAAACAGCCAAAAACGATTGCATTTTTAATCGACTTCCTAAAAGAAAAAGATTCTCCAATCGTCTGAATGTTCAAATTGTAAAACTTTTAAACTTTCAAACTTCTTCTTCTTTTCGAACTGATGGTAAGCTTGTTAAACCGTTTGGGTCCAGTAGGTGGCTAAGTTAACTGCAGCATCGGTGGCACTCATTAAATCCTCTAAAAATAAATAATAAACTTCCAAAAAATAAACTTTCTAACTGCGAAGTAAAATTGATGCGAACCGATTCTAAGTTTCATATGAAATATTGTATTTCCTTTATTCTTATTGAGTTTTCTATGATAATGCTCATTAATTTTGATTTTAAAGAATTCACAGGTGTGCTACAAGTTTTGAATATTAGATGTAAGGTTTTTCGTTTTCCTGTAGACTTCAAGAATTCAAAGAGGTCCCAGGTAGGTAATGTTTACCCTATGGTTGTATTCTTAACTTCGCAGGCACAAAAAATATTCCTTCATATTGTTCTTGTGACCAAATAAGATGGATGCATGGTAACAATCAAACAATAATTTAACTAAACGACTTTTAGTCATATTAAGCCCTAAGAATATTTAGTATTAGCGTTAATACAATTAATAAATCATTAGTATTGTGCAGTTACAATAGGCATAGAATTAAATAACGATTATATGTATATTGATTTAACAATAACTACATTGTATTGTATGTATATTTGCCTACCTTGATAACTAAGTTACTGCAAAAACAAACTGCTGGCGGATAGAAGAAACTAAATCATTTGTAATTTAAACTAAATTGTGCAAGTTGAAGAAGAAAACAGAAAAATGATAATTACTCGGTTTTTTTTCTAGCAAGGTAAAGTTTTACGATAGCAATGATGACACAGAAAATCTCAATTATCTAAACATATTAAATAACTAACAAATAATTGTGATTTTCCACTGTCAATAGTTTGTATTTTTTTAAAAATCTTTTTTTAAAGAGTTTTATTTTGTTAGGTGGACCAATTTTACTTGTATCCACGGAATAAAGAAAAGTAGAGGAAGTGCCCCTCAGATATCGCGCGCGTGTCAACATTAGGTCGAGATGCGCAACATTTAGCTTATTCACCGTCAGACACTTGTCGCGATTGGTTCTCTCAGAAATACGCGAAATATTACAAATTATGCCTGGTTTTTCGGTTTTGACCTGCAAAAACGAAAGCAGAAAAAAAATGTATCTTGTGGAGGTGTATCGTTTCATCGTTAAGCACTAAACTTTGTTAATTTTTAATAAAATTGATTTTAAATGAAAATACCACATTTTATGACTTTAATGCAAACTATAAACAACCTTATAGTCATAATTACAAAGTCTAAATACACTTGACCGTCATCTACAAAATCATAACATAAATTCTAGTAACTTCGACGCTACTCAATTAGGGATGGGACACATCCGTAAAGTAGGTCGGTATCGATAATTTTTATTTATTTCTAACTATTTATTTCATGGCTGGCACCATCATTCAGAAAATTTGTGTCGGACTTTTCATGTGTATAATTTATAAATATTTAACTAAGATTGCACATAAATCACGAGGTTTTAACAACATGTAACCTGCATCCGTCCGAAATAGGTGCGGGTTGCTAATCACTTTCTTTACTTCTTCACGCTTGAAAGGCTGAATATTACATAATATTACCCGTAATACATTAACTTCACAAAACAAATATAGATATTTAAACGATAAAGCAATACCTACTAAGAACATTTTAATTAAAAAAAAAAATATATTTCAAAGTCAGTCCACAATTGACCGAGATATCGGTGAACAAAACATACATTAAGTCGAACATAGAATCTTCTCCTTTTCGAAGTCGGTTAAAAATAAGATTACCCCCTACATACAAATACCTCTTTAACATTGATATTTTAAAGATAATCAACCTTATCCATTATTAAGCATTTGTAAGATGTTAACAAATTATTACATTGCTTACCTGAATAAATTACGTAACATCGATATTAAAATATCGATATATGTCTACATCTCTAAATGAGTAGCAAAAGTGATTACATGTGCAGGTGAATATGGCATCTATTTCAAAGTAACTAGAGTTCTGAATAGAATGACAAATGATGAATTGGTTACAGCGCCATCTTGCGTGGAGTAGCTGAACTCGTTGTAAATTGGTTATAAGACGAAAAACATCTTTATTGTTTGTGTCATGTCAAATAATAACAACTTTCACTTGTTGTAATAAGACTTAATTTATCAAAGCAATAAGAAGATGATTAGTAAAGGTTGCGTTTTTAATTTGTAGCCAATCATATTACAGTTTTTTATGTGTGTAATGGACAATTTAATATACAAATGTGTGAGTTTGGCGACACTAGTTCCCTTGCTTTGCCAGGATAGGGGCACTTCTACCTGTATTTTCTGTTCTGTGCTTGTATCAATTATTTAAAAATTGTTACAAGTTGGGCAGAAAAATTAAAACTCTTTTAACCTTTGGAACGTCATCATCTTCCTGCCCTAATCCCGTTTTATTTGGGGTCGGCGCAACACGTTTTTTTCTTCCATTCTGTCCTGTCACTCGTCACGCTATCACTAACTCCCTTTTCTTTCATATCGCTTCTCACACAATCCATCCATCTTTTCTTTGGCCTCCCTCTTCCCCTCCATCCATCCACGTGTAAACTCATAACTTTTTTAGTAACATGCGTTTCATCCCTTCTTTTCACATGACCATACCAAGACAAACGATTCCCTTTCAACTTTTCAGTCACTGGCGCCACTTTTAAACTTCCCCTAATATACTCATTTCTCACTTTATCCATTCTCGTCACACCACACATCCATCTTAACATTCTCATCTCCGCTACATGCAATCTTTTTTCATCCGTCTTTTTCACAGCCCAACATTCTGATCCATACAGTATGACAGGCCTTATCACGGACTTGTAGATTTTACCCTTCAACTTGAGGGGCATCCGTGGGTCACAAGTGGTTCCCGTGACCTGTCGCCACTTCATCCATCCTGCGTTGATCCGACGTGTTACGTCCCGGTCCACCTCACCATCCCCTTGGACGAGCGACCCGAGGTACCGAAAGTCGGAACAGATCGGTATGGGCGTTCCAGCGAGAGCTAAAGGCACTGGATTGGAGACACCGCCGAAATCGCAGAACAAGTACTCCGTTTTGGTTCTACTCAATTTCAGGCCAACACTCTCCAGTCTGTGCCACCACACCTCCAATCTGTTCTGGACCTCTAGGCCACTCTCGGCAACCAGCACAATGTCATCGGCAAACAGCATACACCAGGGAGCCTCTTCCTGAATGTCCGACGTCAGAGCGTCCATTATCATCAGGAAGAGGTAAGGGCTGAGAGCCGACCCTTGATGTAAGCCAACAGCCACATTGAAGCTGCCAGTGGTGCCAACTGTAGACCGGACTTGGGTATTACATCGACTATACATCGCTCGGATCAACTGCACATACTTCCCAGGCACACCTTTCTTCTTAAGGGCCCACCACAGAACCTCACGAGGTACTCGGTCGTATGCCTTTTCGAGGTCAACGAATACCATGTGCAAGTTTTTATGCGCACTTCTGTATTTCTCGCACAGCTGGCGTATAGCAAAAATGGCATCCGTTGTACCCCGACCCGGCATAAAACCGAATTGGTTCTGTGAAATTTCACTCTCTTCTCTCAGACGCCTTTCAATAACTTTCTCCCAGGCTTTCATAGTATGTGACATTAGCTTTATTCCTCTATAATTGTTGCACTCAAGCACATCACCTTTGTTTTTAAAGATGGGCACCAAGAAACTGCTGCACCAATCATCAGGTATGGCTTCTTCCTGCAACAACTTATTGAAGAACAAAGCTAACCACGTCCATCCATCCACTCGCAATAACTTCCACACTTCAACTGGTATTCCATCTGGACCAATGGCTTTACCATTTTTCATTTCATTCACTGCTATTCTGACTTCATCCATACTAACCATTCTCACTAACCCTACATTCACTGGTTTACTCTCTAAAATTCCATTCCAATGATTTTCCTTATTCATTAGTCTTTCAAAATAGTCCTTCCACCTCTCTTTGATTTTTTCATCGTCTGATAGGACCATTCCAGCTTCATTCTTTACACATCTTACCTGACAAACATCCCTCGTCATTCTCTCTCTTCTTTTAGCAAGCCGGTACAGCTCTTTTTGGCCTACAGGACTGTCTAGTGTGTTGTACAGTTTGTCCTGGGCTTTTGCTTTTGCTAATGCCACGGCTTTCTTAGCTTTCTTCTTCAAAATATCATACTCCCTCTTTTTTTCAGCTTTCAGACTACCATTTCCCGCTTCTACACGCTGCCATTCCTTGAACTTTCTCTTCTTCTCTTTCAACACATTCTGAATTTCTATCGACCACCACCATGTATCCCTATCTATTGTGCCTTTTCCTCTCGTTTCTCCCAAAATATCTTTCGCTGCATGTCTAATACACTCTGCCATCTCATTCCAGCTTTCATTTATACTTCGGTCATTCATGTCACCCAACTCTATCATTTTGTCCACCACTCGCTCTCTGAACCTTTTCGCACAATCATCCTTCTCTAACATATGCCACTTTATTTTGGGGGGAGGACGCTCTTGGCCTTTGTTACGTTTTATTTCAACTAGCGATTCCATAACCAGGAGTCGGTGCTGCGATACTAGATCTTCTCCTGGCAGCACTTTGCAGTCTTTGACGTGCTTTATGTTGTTGCGCCTAACTAAAAAGTAGTCGATTTGGGTTCTGTGGTGATCGCTTTTGTACGTAATAAGGTGTTCCTCACTTTTTTGGAACCAAGTGTTGGCTACTGCTAAGTCAAAGGCGGTAGCAGATTGCAGCAGCGTCTCTCCCTCATTATTCGGACTTCCGAAACCCCATCCTCCATGTACTCTTTCATAAATACCTTTCATTCTTCCCACATGTCCATTAAAATCACCTCCAATTATCAATTCCTCATGTACAGGGATGGTCATTAAGGCAGTATCAAAATCCTCCCAAAACTTCTCTTTCACTATTTCATCACATCCTACTTGTGGTGCATACACACTAACCACATTCAGCATCACATTCTCTAACATAACTTTCACAACTATAAATCTATCACTAATCCTTTGAACTTCCATCACGCTTTCTTTCAATTTATTATCTAGCACTATTCCTACACCATTTCTTTTTCCATCACTTCCACAATAATAAAACTTATATCCCTCACCAATTTCTCTCGCTTTTGTTCCTCTCCATTTGGTCTCTTGCAAACATGCTACATTTATCCGTCTTCTTTTCAATACATCCGCTAACTCTCTGGCCCTTCCAGTCATAGTCCCAACATTCCAACTAGCATACCTCAATCTCATTTCCCGAGCTTGCTTCTTACGTTGCACCCGCCCGGGATGGTGCAACAACCCTGGTCCATTTCCCACAGAAGCCGGGTGCTGCCCCTGCGCGTCGCCTGTGGGGTACGCCCTAATCCTACCGCGCATTCTATTATTAACAAACATGTTACAAAAAGATTTGGCAACTGTTTTATAGTCGGCCGCCAGCCTGACACCAACCCTCCTTGGGAACGCTATTGTTGGTGGTTAACGCATCACCATGCGGTGACCTTCAGTGCTTTATATTACGCACGGTCTCAAAATGTCCCTTAGTCGCCTCTTACGACACCCACGGGAAGAAATGGGATGGTGTTATTCTTTACGTCCGGACACCATACGGAACCCTTTTAACCTTTGGAACGTATTGAAAATATAATTACGGCTTCAAAGTTTGGAGACCCCTTTTCTAGAATGAACCTGTTCCTATAGAGCCATTTATAAACCTCACTCACCATAGTATAAGTCCATCCTTCAGCTTCTCATACAACTGCTTCCCCTCATGGTCTATCGGCAGCAAATGTTTCAGATCAGGGTCATGTTCCAAGTTGCTGTTGATCCATCCGGAGAACGCCATCTGCTCTTCGAGACGGACTGAGTGAGTTGTGCCTGGGGATTGAAAGATTGGTGATTTAGTTTATGGAGTCAACTTCTAGATTTTCAAAGATAGCTTTACTATTTTTTTTTTTTTTTTTTAAGAAATCAATATCAATATCAATTTTGTTCTTCAGCCCTTCAATCAGATCGTTTTGTCTTGGTATGGTCATGTGAAGAGGAGGGATGAAACGCATGTTACTAAAAGAGTTCTGAGTATACATGTAGACGGATGGAGAGGGAGAGGAAGGTCAAAGAAAAGATGGATGGATTGTGTGAGGAGTGATAGTACGACGGGTGACTAGACCGAATGGAAGTAAAACACGTCTTGCACCGACCAAGTAATATGGGTTAAGGGCTGGAAGATGAAGAAGTTCTTCAGCCTTTCCTCTTCACAAGAGAAGAGAGCTTTTAAGAAATGTTGTCGGTTCATTATAATTTTAATGGTCCAAAAGATTTTGATTTTGGGTTTATTGTGTTATGGACCATAACTTATGGTATTTAAGCTATCCCCTGATGTAATATTGCAGTACTGATTCAACTAATTCATGTTTTTTTGTGTGTAGTTGCTTTTTTAAGGTGGGAAATCATCAAACAACATCTCAAGGAGTGTCAGATTTTTACTGACAATACCTTATTCGCGTTAAGATTAGACATTTAAAGAAACCTTTCTACCGTCTGTTCAAGCGATTTTAATTTCTATTTCGTTGACATAAGAATAGCATTAAAAGCAAAAAAGTGGTTACAATACCAACTATTTACTGCAGCCGCCATTCGTCGTGCCACATCGTAATAAAGCTCAAAATCGGTTGAACAGACAGTAATAAAAGGTTTTCATAAATGTCTAATGTTGTTTTGAACAAAGTATAAAACTATCCTGGTACCATGTTCCATCCAAAGCCGCTTGAGCGTGAAGGGGTTGAGGTGGGAGGTTTATTTGTAAATTATATGTTACATTTTTTTTTTCTTCAATGTGTATGGATATGTTATGGTTTTGGGTTATTAAATGTATTTTTAGTTTGTAAGTTTCAATTTTACAACTCATTGGACATTCTTCGTAATGTTGTACCAAGTGCTTGTAAATAAAATACATACATACGAACCTTCGCCTCTATGACATTAATGTGATTTTCATATTGTCAAACAAATAGGAAAACATCAAGTTATTTTTATACGTGTCAATTCTAATAATCATTATTTCTTTATTACAAGAAATTATAGTTCCAATAATTATTTATTATTTTATGACAATCATACAGTTACTTTCCTGATACCTATATTATTTTATATTGTTCATTTTTCCCTTCATTTGTTATGCTACTATTTTATACCAATTAATAAACATGAATAATGTTCATGACGTTTAGGAGGAATATTATGTTCAGTAGTAAACTGTTATTATATTGTATAACAGTCATTGCTTACTTATTTTTACTTTTTGTTAAGTTAATGTATGTGACATGTGATTGGTAAACTAAAAACATTTACAGCCCTAAATGCAATCACACACTACGTTCTAAGTCTACAACTGCACAAATAGAAATTGAAAATTATCCTAAGGGAACATACTCTTGGGATAAAAAATATTCAATAGATTATTTTAAGGGTAGTATTTAAACGAGTGACTGTAAATTAAAATTTTAAGTTACAAAAATAATTATTTTGGGTTATAGAAATAATAAGTGAGCGACTGACTGCGAGTGACGAGAAATCAATAGAACAGCGACTTAGAAACTTTAATTTGAGTTACTTAAAATACAAAATGAGAAGCTTCATAATATTTGAGCGACCTAATATTTGTTTGTGTGTCAACGAAAAAAATGGTGAAATAAAATCTGCGAGCAACTTGGTCGTAGCGTTCGCCGGCCGCTGCCGCGGCACCGCTCGCTTCGCTCACTCGGCTCACGCGCGGTAGGTCACAGTTCTAACCTAACCTAACCTATTTCACCCAGTTCAAATGATGAATCTACCTGCGACTAGATAATTCTAGTCGCTCACTTATTATTTTAGTCGCTCACATACTAATTTAATCGTTTAACTAGGATTTCAATAACCCACTTTCAGTAAGCTCGTTCTGGATTTTATTGTTAATCAATATTTGTTGTTAGTTTAGTTAATGTGTCGCTTACTCAAATTCATACCGCTCAAGTTATTAAAACAGTATCTCATCGTCAGTCGCTAAGTTTTTTTTAGTCGCTCGTTTTATAATTACCCTTATTTTAAGGCATGATCTACCCATGTGCCAGATTTCAATCGAAATTGTTTAGCTGTTGAATATACAATGTGTTGTTTTTGATATCCCATAACTCAAGTTTTATATTCTTTAAGAAAAGTAATTCTTAAAGTCCTAGAATATGTGTCCAAAAATATATGGTTTCGAAGATGTTCATCATAATTAATTTAAGTAAAAAATTTATACCCAATAATTGTCATACGGACTGACGTTGCCAGTCATCGATGAAATCTAAAGTATTTTGCAAATAAACAAATGACATTACATATTTACGCTGTCATATTTGACGTGACGGTGTTTTACATAAATAATCGAGAATTTATTGAATTATTTTGTACGGAAAATGAAAACAAAAAAAAATAATTGAAAAATAATTCATATGCCAGTTGATTCTTTGATAAGGTCTCATTCATTTGCTAGTATTATGGATTATAAAAAAAACACGTTGTATACACATAAACTTTTTAAGTGTGATAATTATGATATTCTCTAAATATACCATAGTTAATCTGGTCGGAAAGCTCTGTCATTTTTTGTTTCTACCAACGAACCAGTTCTCAGTGGGGACCTACTTCTCTGTTCATCCACCAAAGAATAGATTTACCACCATAATAAGAGTATACTGACCATCACTGGAAGCTTCGCTCATGCCACCCAAATGTTCCAAATTCTCCTTTTTACTGACCGCCTGTTTGAATGTGCTGGACACCTAAAACAAAACATAACGACACTAATTAGTATCAATTAATTAGTAATTATCAATTATGCTCCACTGACTTACAGTAGCAAATGACGAGACAAAGATATGCCTACAAATTCTTGGTGATTAGGTTATCAGGAATAATTATAGCATTGACGTATTTTGCTAGACCACTATTAGCTTTGGACGTAACTAATTGCTTTTAAATTAAATTGTAAAAGTAGGTTAGAGAACACAGAAGATTTTAGTAACAGTAGGAAACGCAAAAGGATGTGTGGAAACTGAGAATCTTATGCCCAGTATAAGCGGCTTCACGTTAGCCCGGCGAAGGTTTGCGGACGGCGAGTAATGGGTAGCTTATCGTCCGACAAGGACCAAACCCGAGTAGACGGCGCGTTGTGTACCCCGCGCACCTCAAAGAGTATTAAAGATACCTTTTTATCTGTACTCGTATAGCTAAGAAGTGGAATTCCCTGCCGGAGTCTATTTATTGATAGCTACAACCTAGGGGTCTTTAAGTCAAGAGTGAATATGTTACTTCTAGGCAAGCGTGCTCCATCATCGCTTACCATCAAGTGAGATAGTGGCCAAACGCGAGCCTATCAATAATAAAAAAGTCGGATACTTCTTGAATGGAATCGATCAAGGCATGAACTTTTACGAAGCAACAGAGACCTTTTGACCTCTGCTTTTAGTCTCTAAAAAAACGATGGAAGACTAACATTGATTTAAAAAACGTTTTGACCATCATAACTTGAACACCAGACATGATAAAATCAGCTGACACATCAGAGTCTACTCCCACATCACGATAAATCGGAATTAACATAACATATGCATACATTAGATTACAATACGCTCATACATTGTAGAGCTTGTAAAAAACATCATAAAGAAACAGCGTCAGACCAATGACCCGGCGTTCAACAATTGCTCATTGGAAGTGTGATTATTACAAGTACATACATAGGTAGGTAGGTATAATAATTTCTTCTCACTTAGGGTTATCATTTGATACATCATAGTATAGTATAATCAGCCTTATTATGTTCCCATTGCTGGGATTCAGGCCTTGTCTCTACTCTAGGAGAGGGAATGGACTGTAGTCCACCATGTGGACCCAGTGCGGATTGGTGGGTGTCACATGTCTTCGAATTCTGATGTTTTGTGTACAGGACATGGAGGTTTCCTTACGATGTTTTCCTACACGGTTTTGAGAACAGTGTAGCGTCTATGTCCCAGTGCAGGCTTTTACCACTTGGCTACAACTGCTCATTTGATACATCACCTTAAGGTTTTGAATAAAGTGGTGAGTATTTTGATGGTTACATTACATGTAAGGGTAGAGGAGGAAGACCAAAGAAACAATGGATGGAATGTGTGAAAAACTTACATGATCAGAAAGTAGGTGACGGCAAATAAAGCGGTATGAAAATAAGAACACCTATTACCATGATTTTTAATAGGATTGGCCAAAGTGACAGCAGTGGACAATGTTCAGCTGTCGCCTCGCTGTCATAGCTGTCAATTTGGTCCATCTAATTAAAAATCATGGTATAGTTGATAGACACACGGAACTGTAAGGAGAAGAGGCTCTATCACCAGTAGTTGGCGGTAGACGAATGCATGCGGTACACGGTGTGAAGTCCAGCAAACCCGCGATGAAGAGGGAGGATCCTTAGAGCAAAAGGGTGTTGTGTCTGGCCCGGGCAACCGCCTGGGGCTTATGTATACGTTCTAATAGCGCGGAGAAATTTTATTCCGCGATGCAGAATTTTGTATATTTTAGTATCCATGTGGCGAAGACCTCGCTACGGTTTACATCATGATAGGAGATGATTGTCCTTAAAAATTGTGGGGAAATGTCGTTAAAGCAAGAAATGAAAGATAAACTTTACATATAAGTGCAGTTATTATTATTGCAACAGACCTCTGAGACGAGTTTATTTTTATTGTTCTCATTTTTCAATGCCACAATTCATTATTGAGCCAAATGGAAGCAATATATATTTTGAAATGGAAGCTATCATTTCGATTTACATTCACAATCCTTGATTATATCATTAATGAGTCCTTTAAAGCATAAAAAAAACCGGATCAGCAGACGATTATATTTACAGCCAGACAGTAAGCTTTCTTTCCTAAATCAAGAAGAAAATGTAAACGCTAAAAAATACTGTTGTGAACCTTTATAATATACTAGCTGGTGCCCGCGGCTTCGCCCTCATACATAAATCATAGCCTTTCACTCAGGAATAAAGCAGCTTTATATCGGTTAAA
Source organism: Mythimna ferrago (assembly GCA_910589285.2). Taxonomy (NCBI): domain Eukaryota; kingdom Metazoa; phylum Arthropoda; class Insecta; order Lepidoptera; family Noctuidae; genus Mythimna; species Mythimna ferrago. The sequence continues at coordinate 8,998,282 of OU342698.1, read as the reverse complement.
AAATTTTCGCAATCGGACCAGTACTTTCAGAAACTACCTCCTACAAACAAAAAAACAAACTTTACCTCTTTACAATATTAGTGTACATTTTTTACTATTGAAAAACTGTTTATCGTTTGTTGTTCGGATACCTACAACGCAGAGAGATTACTAAAAGGTCAATGTACTTTATTGCAAATTGATCTGGCTCCTACTATAGCTCTAAAGTAATCCAGTTCATCGTAAATCGTGAACAATATGCCATAATATTGTAAGTCGTAATACACTGTCGGGCCTACAAACTGCTAACCCTGGCAGTGTCATCTATTTGACCCCAACCATTAGTATTTGTTTATTTGCGAGACGCACAGGATCAGTCGTGGCGACACTTGAGGGAGGCCTAAGTCCAGCAGTAGACGTCTTTCGGCAAATGATGATGATGGCGATGATGACCATCTCGAAGCTAATCAGATCACATTTTTTACCCCTTTCCTAGTGCAGTTTAAGTACTTGATTGCAAGTTTATCTGGCGCCAACCTTAGCTCTAATATAATCTAATTAATCTACACTAATATTAAAAACAGGTAAAGATTTTTTTTAAGCTATTGCATAGCTTCTATTGCGGGCCTTGAGCGTGGAGACCGAATCCAGAAATTCCGTAACGAAAAAAATCTAACACCCCCCCCTCATTTGTTTTTTGAGCGTGGTGACCGATAAGAAAACAAATGAGTGAACAATCAATCAAAATTCAATTCAATGTGTGAAAGTGTAACTTCAATTAATATCAAAGAAAAAAAAACTGCATAAATAAAATAAATAAATAATTATAATTGCATAAGTTGATAAAAATGCTATGCAATAGCTTTACCGCGGCAGTCCCCGAGTGCCACACGTCTTTTTGTTTTTATGAGGGAACCTCTGAAAATACTGGCCCGATTGCGAAATTTTTTTCACCGATAGAAAGCTGCTTTATGCCTGAGTGACATAGGTTCTTTAGGTACGCGGACGAAGCCGCAGGCAAAAGTTAGTATGCCATAACAGTGTTGTGATTCCTGACCCGACCACGACATGGTACGGAGATTTTACCATGGCACAAATTGGTTATTTTAATTGTGTTTTATTGTGCCACTTATCCCAGGAATTTGTGCCTTGTACTTTTTGAGTAATAAGAGTACGATTGTGGTCGGGCTGGGGATCACGGTTCCTGACCCGACCACAACCAGATCTAATAAAATATCAATAGTGGAAAGTTACTGATTATGCCAAAAATATGTGCCAAATTGTGCCTGTGGCACATGAAATTCTTTTACTATTCATATCACAGAATATATCTTGATTTGGATAAAATTGAATAATCAACAAGAAGTAAATCACACGCTATGCAATTTTACTACGACTTTGCAAGCAGTTTTATTCTGTGAAATTATGCTATATAATATAAAGCACTTTATTATTTTATTTTACTGGATGTGTTCACGACTTCGTACGCGTATACTTATATGTAAATTATAAAAAAAAAAAATTATGACCACTATGTTTTGTAGCATTATATTAGTGTGTTAAGCTTGAATAAAAAAACGGTCAAATGCGAGTCGGGTTCGTATCCTGAGGGTTCCGAGCGATTTCCATAGAAATTGACCAAATAAGCGACATAAGTAGTCATATCTTTTAATTGCGTTGACTTAGTTTGATTATTTTTTGCCGCATTGGACTGCATAATTCATTGTTAATTTCAATTTAATATGTCGACGCGTAATTGTCGATTATAGTATTTTTTAGATCTATGATTCACTATTTAACGGAATTGCACTTATCATACAAAAAAAAAAAAAAAAAAATAGTTTATTTGCACCTTTAAGTATATGTACAACTATTGTTATTTACGTAACGAGGTAAGACATTTTTTTGCTTTTAGTTTTAAAGCTGAAATGTGGGTAGTTGGAATAAATTTTTCGTAAGTGCCTTATTTGAGCACTTATATCAGTGATGACGTTGTGTGTGCCATTGGCACAATTTGACACATATTTTTGGCATAATCAGTAACTTCCCACTATTGATATTTTATTAGATCTGGTTGTGGTCGGGTCAGGAATCGTGATCCCCAGCCCGACCACAATCGTACTCTTATTACTCAAAAAGTATAAGGCACAAATTCTTGGGATAAGTGGCACAATAAAACACAATTAAAATAACCAATTTGTGCCATAATGAAATCTCCGTTCCATGTCGTGGTCGGGTCAGGAATCACAACACCCATAACATTGTAAACTTTAATACACTGTCGGCCCTATAAACTGGTAACCCTGGCATGGCAGTGTCATCTATTTGACCCCAACCATTAGTATTTATCACTCGTTTGACCATCTCGAAGCTAATCTGTCCACATAAACACTCCTTATGGCTTGTCAATTTGTTTTTATGAGGCCAATAATATTGATTTGTTTAATCGGAGTCTTAATTGAGTTTGTTGAATAAAATTGTTTTAGTTTTTATTGGTTGGACGAGAATGAATTTATAGTTATGGTCGATACTTTTATGTGTAACAGGACAACGGTTAAATGTTGTTTTGATTTTATTGAGGATAGCTGCTTATCTATTAATTATAGTGTAGGAAAAAACCTAATGTAAATCACGAACTGCAGCTGCTGGGGTTGGATTTTATTATTATTATTAATTTTGAGGTCAAAAGTCATCCAATAACATCCCCCGCTCTTGGGCGAAGCGGGGGTTGTGTCACTTTTACTGTCAAAAACTCCTGTTCCTTCGTTGCCTTTCATACCGGGGCCGAATCTTTTTTTCAGAAGCAGATCTTTGGCCCCAGTAGGCTTCGACCCTGTTGGGCGGCGCACGTGGAACAATACGCGCCGTCGACGTCTTGAAAGCTGCTGGAGTTGGATTTTATTTTTTAGAGGAGTCAAGCACGAGCAGAGTACGAGTCGGGCACATATTCGTGTAGTGTGCTTGACTTACAAGCTTTGAACGAGCGCGGTTCGAGCTTTTGGTCCGTGCTCAACTGTGCTCTGATTATTTTCGGTTTTTTGACACAAAGGGTTTTGTCTCACGTTCGAGAGCAGTGATCATTGGACGCTCGTTATACGACCTTTAACTTACTAAAAGTCATCCGCGTACCTTTAGTAGCCTTTTGCGTTCCAAAGTTGCGGCAACTCTTTCCACAATCACGCAGTACTTATCAGTTGCTAAGTAGTCTTCTGTATAAAAATCGGCCCTTGACATTCAATCATTAGGTTGTTGTGATGATAAGTATATTTCGGTTTTCAAATTACATTTCAAACAGTATCGTTTGACGTGACACCGCTCGGGAACAAACATTGGTTTAGTTTGTTCCTTTAACACACGCGACCCTAAAATAACATCATTTCGAGTTTTTCAACCTTTACATATTTCCCTTATAACAGTCTTACATGGGATATCAATATTGATCTCTTTAATTTTTACCAAAGGCAAGGAGAAATGGAATCGGGCCATACTATACACAATAAATCTCGCGAAGAGAAAAGGTTACAAGTTAGACACCACCGACTCGAGCTTGGCGTGCTTGCGGTCGGCCCTGGTGACCAGAAGTAAGGCGGCACAGCTAGCAGCTGATCGTGATCGTGCGACACTAAGTACAACACAGGTCACGGCAGGTTGTTGCGGGTATTAGGCGCCAGCATACAGCTGGATGCAAGCACAAAACAACCCCTCAGTCGTCTGGATTGCCCGTTGACTATGTATTTTTGCTGACATAACAAGCTTGTGTTTTTCATGATACAATTTATGAAAATTTGTACATAGATTCTTTACATAAAAATACTAGACGCATTTTTCGCATGTACTAATATATATATTATATTAGTAGAGCCAGTTACCTGCTGAGCCTTCAGATTGGCGATGAGCTCCTCGAACTCTGAGAGGCTGATGGCGTTCTTCCGCGCGTCGCCGTTCATACTGCCGTTGACGCCGCGTTTGTTGTTGCCATTGTCGTAGTACTCTTCGATCATACACCGCACCTGAGGAGGAGATACAAAGGTATGTTAAAAAAAAAAAAATCTTTAAGAAGGTTAAGGGTTCAAGTATCCCGTGCCGTGTCACTGACATTTTATTTTTTTATTATTGATAGGTTCACATTTGACCACTGTCTCCCCTAGAGATGTGCCGTTGCCGGCAATATTGCCGTGAAGTGGGAATATTGGTGGCAATGGCTAATCCGATCCGAAAGAGAGGCTATGGTAGAGCGTACAAATATCTCACTTCAGGCAGTCTCCAAGTGGGGTAAAGCTAATGTGGTGGGATTTAACGCCTCCAAAACGCAGGCGTGTCTGTTCACCGCTAAAAGGAGCCCGTTCACCTTGGCTCCTACTTTTCAGAATTTATCCCTGGAGTACACCGACCGCCTTCAGCTCTTGGGGGTTGAAATTCCCTCGGACCTTAACTTTGGGCGGTTCATTGAGTCCAAAGCCAAGGTAGCTGCTAGGAAACTAGGCGTTCTTGCAAAGGTCCGGCGGTACTTCACACCGGGACAGCTTCTAATGCTATACAAAGCACAAGTCCGTTCGTGTATGGAGTACTGCAGCCACATATGGGCTGGTGCTGCAAAATGCCACCTGGCAGCTTTGGACTCTGTGGAAAGGCGTGCGAAGAGACTAATTGGCGATCCAGATCTGGTTGAGTCCAATCTACAAAGTCTTGAGCATAGGCGAAGGGTAGCCAGCCTTTCGGTGTTTTACAGGATGCACTTTGGAGAGTGTGCGCAGGAATTACATGACTTAATTCCACCATCTCACTTCTACCATCGGACAAGCCGACGAACGGCGAATATTCACCCTTACGTTGTTGAAACCTCTACGATCCGGACCAAGCGTTTCGCTTCGTCGTTTATACCACGTACATCGAGGGACTGGAACAATTTGCCTGCTGCGGTCTTCCCGTCTGATTATAATTTAGGTGTCTTTAAGGCAAGAGTGAATAGGCTCTTAATAAACTAGTGCGCCTCACCATCAACGATTGCATCACTGCTTACCATCAGGTGGGATCGCAGTCAAGCACTAGTTTATACAAATTAAAAAAAAAAAAAAAAAAAAAAAAATATTGCACGAAGTATGAATATTGGTGGCAATATTGCCCGAAGTTTGAATATTGGTGGCAATATTGCCCGAAGTTTGAATATTGATAGCAATATTGCCAGCAATAATCCCACTTCGGGCAATATTGCCGGCAACGGCACATCTGTACTCCCCTGATGGTAAACGATGATGACTTATGAAATCAGTCCATAACATATGAAAAATGACTGCAGACTTAGGGGATACCTGTACCATAGAACAGTGTCAGTTCAGGAGTCAGGACAGGAGAAAAAAAAAAACTAGAACTGGTGTAGATTTGCAACTTTTCCGTTAATAGTAGAGGATACGGTTAAGAACGACCTTCACCGGTTTGTTTAATGGATGAAACGTATTTTATGATAAATTTAGTATATTAAATAATATGACGCGGGTGAGTTGCCTGAGAAATTCCTGGCCAAACAATTTTTTTTTTTTTTTATTAAATTCACCGGTGTGTTTAACGAATAAATTTAAAACTAACCGAAAGAGTGAAGCCTTTAGAACGTAAACATTTTGGGTTGCCTATTTGTTTCCTGGCATAACTATGGGTTGCCAGGTATAAACAGGTATGTATAAACAGGTGTGTTTATTTTGATATACAACAAATTCTATATCAAAATAAACGCTGTTTCATTACGAATACGATGTTATAGTGTTGTCTGCAAAAAAATCTGGTATGAATAACGGTTGTGCATTTTTCTAACCAAAAATTAAATTTTCAATTTTTTATAAATAATAGTCTGGCCAGGAATTTCTTAGGCAACCCACCCGCGTCATATTATTTAATGCACTAAATTTATCATAAAATACGTTTCATCCATTAAACAGACCGGTGAAGGTCGTTCTTAATCGGATCTTAGACTATAATTACTTAGTTGATAGTACATTTTCCCATAACATAAACACATTCCCTGAAACGAGAGGTGCGTTTTATTGCAATCTCAGTACAAGGTAATTGAAATATTCTGTTTACCTTCCATTGTGGAATTTTATAACCGACGCTGTCGAGGGCTTCTTTTAACTCTTTCAAGTCTATGTAGCCGCTGCTGTTTGTGTCCAACTGTAACAAGAAAACAAAACAACATTAATATTTTGGTTATTATAAATAGACCAGCTGTGCCCGCGACTTCGTTCGCGTGGACTACAGGATTTAGAATTTATTTTTTCTAAAATAAAAGTAGCCTATGTTACTTCTTATTACATCAGCTACCTACCAAAAAAAGTCCTGTCAAAATCAGTCCAGCCATTTCAGACAGACAGACAGACAAAAATTTAAAAAAATGTTTTTTTATTGTACCGTATATATATTCATATGCTTGTAGTAAAAAGCAGTTTATTTCAATATTACAAACAGACACTCCAATTTTATTTATATGTATAGACATAGATATCCGTGTATAGATGTAGTTAGGTGCCTACATTATTTTGGCTTGAAATGTACCTACGTAGGACGATTGCGCTATGGGGAACAGTCTGTTATTTAATTTTATTGCCTGAACCTAAACTGGAAATCCCAATATTTTGGAATATGGCAGAGCGCGATCTAAGAGTGAGAGGGGGGGGGGAGGCAAGCAAAAAAAAAATGAGGGGAGGCAAAATTGGTCTTTCAACCTAGCCATCCACACCCAAGTTGCCAGGTTGAGAATTTCATGTGCCACCTTCCAACCTACTTCAGGTTGAATAGTGGAAATAGTCAACAGTGAAAAGAGTCATGACCTAGGTACATGGTTTTGTGTATGTAATTGGTAGTGCTGCTACACCGTTCTTAATTCTTCTAACATTAAACTAACTAAATAACTGAACATCACTCTCATTTTCGAGCGCATATTATTATAAATTACAAACCAAAACACATAATTCCAATTTAACGGACTGTGAAATTAATTACAAGTTTCGATTTTTACACTGTCGGCAAAATGTAGATACACATTTTCATGAGCGCGAATCGCGGTTAAGGAAGGGGAGTAGGGTTGTCACGCGTAAACAAAATCTAATGTTTGTTTACCGGCTATGCTGATTTAAAAACATGACACGGGAACGCTAGCATACACGGTGTTGACTGTTCAAATCTTGGGGTCGTTTATCGCGGCATTATGTTTGTTTTTGCTAAGGGATGGTTTAAATGGCAGGATTTGGTTTGTTTTATATTACACGTCTCAAGTTTACATTTTGTGCTTTCAGACAATTTTTATTTAAAGCAATTTGTGAGCTTCTAACTGGAGATATACATTCTACTACTTATCAAGAATGTTCTATAGCTATACTTAAATAAATCAATTAACACCTACTACTCACAATAATCACCGTGATGATGACTTCATATGAATTAATTTCTAATTTTAAACCAAACGATCTGATTCACTGATTAAACAGACATCATAATCTCTTTGATTTTGACAGCTTGAAGGCAAAACGTTTGATTTAAGTCAGAGTTTATTGATCCTATCTCCTTCTTTATTACGCCATTACTTTTATAATCATTCATGTATCGGCCTATTGGTTTGGCTTGACAATCCTTTCTCATAACTATAGCATTCCAAAGAACTCTCTAGCTTCCTGCAATAGCCAGCTCTTAGCAAGAGCCGACCATATGGCAACGAACTACTAAATCCGAGTACTTACAAATAAATAACTTTAAGGCACGTAAAGCAAGGAATTATTGGCCTCGGCGATCCTTTTTGCGGCTGTTCAAGTACACAACATACGTATTTATGGTAATGGAGATTCACTGCATATATTTATTATTGCAGAACTCGTATAAACAGCTTTTGTATTAAAAACCACGTTTATTTGTACCAAGAATCGGTCTGGCTGTTGTGACGTAAGTATTGATTCTGATAAGGATCTGTTATCATAGGTTCCGTGATAAGAAATCGACGATGACGGGTCTTTGAAGCAGATATAGGTCGTGTAGTCGATCTAGCGATAGTATTTGTCGAAAAATGCGTGATTTTGTTGTTTCTAACTGGTTTTGGAAATCTGTATAGAAAAGGAATCTTGAACTCCATCAATAAAGCCAAATTAAAGAATGACATAATGAACATCGGTCGTGCCTTTACAATAACTAGCAAACGATTGAAGCGAGACACGGACAATCAAACAATTGGATGTTTATTTAATAGCGTGCTACGTGTACTACTGTATTAGTCACTAGTGATATAACTTATTGTGATGTAAAGATTATAAAACGGAGTCATAGTTTCGTAAAAACGTGATAAACAAGTGGATTAGACGAAGATAATGGGATATTTTGGGGATTATTTCGCGTTGCGTGATACTAACAGCTGTGTCAACGCGTGGATTTTCGGTTTTAATATCTGAAATACGTTTTTCCTACTGTTCTTCAGACGCACTGAGTCACAGCCATTTGGATTGGCTGGCTCTGCTAGCAATTCTGCCCTCAGTGCCAACTCTAGTTGCCCGGTCTACATTGCTGACACCTATTAATTCATTAAACCCCAAGCAAACGCCGTTCGATGTCTCATTGTCTTTCTATTGCGTAATTAATTTATAACAGATAAAAAAAAAAAGATAAGTATTCGAAAGGTTAACATTGTAGAACGAATCATTTAAAAAAAAAGAGTAACCAAGGCGTTTTTTGACGGTTCTTCTTCTTACAAAACAACTAATTAGAGTCATGCGCTAAATTCTGACGTTTTATAAGTGCCCAGATTTTGAGTCGAGTGTAGTTCCCAACTTTATACATCAAGTATCACAAACCAATGATAACCAATCAGTAGTGATGACTAAGAATATTGCTGCAGTTAATACGTAGCCTTTAGAAGTGCTGTTATTGCACGCTTACTAGAAACACAATTAATTTATAGTCGATATTGTAAGCCCATCCATTGTACTATTTTTGTATGTATCTTTATTATCAAAGGTTCTATGTAAACATTCGATTTTTCAATAGATGTCAAAGAATATTACATTTCGACTGCCCTTTATTCCATATTGTTATGAAAACTCTTTTGTTTCGCCAATTAAGACTTGCCTATGGCGACTTTTTGTAGCGATGCTGTAGCGTGTTCTCATCGATGCTGTAGCGCGTTAGTAGCGCGTTGGCATTTATTCCATACATAACATACATAATGAGCCTTTTTAATGTTCCTGCTGTTGGGACTCAGGCCTCCTCTCTGTGCGGGTTGGTGAATGTCACATGTCTTTGTATCCCGTTTCCTCACGATATTTTCCTTCACTGTTTTGAGAGCAGTGGTGATGAAATAAGATACACAAAGTAATGGGCCTGGCTGGGTTTGAACCCGCGACCTACAACTCGTAAGTCGGGGCCGTTACACCCACTGCTCATTTCTTCTGTAGCGCTTGCAAATGCGAATAACGCGCATTAGTGCTGTCGCACAGCATCGCTACAAAAGTCATCGTAGGCGAGGGTCCGAACTGCCAAATATTCCATGAAATACTTTATTCATAGCTTACACCACAAAACAATGCAACTACAAATGCAATATTTACCTGTTTCCGTATTACATCACAGTTTTTGTGAAGTATAATTAGTAACGGTAAGTTTAAATATCGTGCATCAAGTAAATAATGTTAAAGTGACCATGCTCTGTTTCCGACGAAATGTGGAAGCAAGGTCAGCGTTACGTGTTTTTAACCAAGACAGCTTGTATGACCGTTGGATTATAAAGATACACGTATACTACACATATACATACATGTATACTACACTTGTAGCAGGCTAGCAGCCATTATCCCAAAGGACAATCTACACTAATATTATAATAGAAAAAATATATTTTTTTTTGTTAGGATCTTTGTAAGTCCTAGTCCGATTGCGAAAATTTTTCTACCGATAGAAAGCAACTTTATTCCTGAGTGACACAGACTATGTTTAATGCATGCGGGCGAAGCCGCAGCGGGCAAAAGCGAAAAAAAAGTGAAATAGCAATATCCTAATGAGTAATTTCGTAAAGGAAAACCAACTGAAATTATTGTTTTTACTATCTCCCACATATCAGATAAATAATTTTAAATTATGTTTTTTTTTTCGGTAAAGTTACCATTCTAATCAATCTACTGAACTGATTAGGAGAAACCAATACATTTTCTTCACTTATCAATTCTTTATAGCAGGCATATCAAGCATAATTTGTGAATAATTTGATTAAAACGAACGTTATACGATAATTTATAATTACTGTTATAAATTAATTTGGCCGTAAACGAAAAAAAAAACATGTAACAAAACAATTATTTAGCGGTTAATTAATTAATTTGTTGAAGTCGATAACCCTGAATGCTTAATTGACCTGTGGCCCATTTTTTTTGGTCGGATGTGTAATTTGACAGTTTGCCAAGTTGTCTATTAGCTTTTGTCGTTTTATGCAAACGTTATAATTAATGAGTTTGGAGGTGTGACAGGCATAAATAAACATACACATTTTGTATTATTTATGTCAAAGTATTTTCAGGTAAGGTTCAGTTGAAAACCAGCGTCAGGCAACTGCTACGTAGTGGCCTGGCACTATGCTGAACTGGACCAATTTGGCGCAGCCGTGAGACACACAATGTTGATGTATTTTAAGTTTCTATACTATTAGTATAAATTATATATTAAAATTATAATTGTTATCTTATTGTGTGTACCTGTGTACCAAATAGACGTGTTTTCTTTCTTTTCTATAGAATTCCGATTCTATTAAAATTTTATCTAATCATAGTAATAATATGTTTGATTTCTGTGAACACTAGCGCGACTTATGATAATACCTATCTATACTCTGTTGTCACAAATGATACTGATTACTATTTATTTATGTATGGTACTGTGGCGCTTGAAGGTACCTACTTGTGTACGTGTTCGTGATTGGGAGTTTAATCACAACAATATTGCTTGTCAAATTAAAGTAAGGGATTCAATTTTAATTTGTGCTCGAGACATAGTAACGTTTAATCAGTAATTACGATTGTCGAAAAGTCATAAAAATGTAACGCGGATAAACCGTGACCGCGTGAAGGTTTCGTTAACGCTTCTAAACCCGGTTCAATGACATTTTGATAAATCCTTAGCATCATTGGTATGATCACTGGCACTGATATCACTTGTAGAGCCTCTCGTTTCCTTGCCGACTGGCTCTAGGAGTGCATTCCACTCGGGTAGTTTACCTTTTTCTTGTTTGCAAGACCTCTAACTGGCTGGAATGGGGATAAGTTCGGGAACTGTGGAATTTTCCCCTCAGTAAAACCACCCCGGTACCTCTTATAAGACCGAAACGCCCTCTGCCTCTGTGCTATTAGGGCTCTCTGAAGATCTATCTAAAGGGGTCTTTCCTGAGCCTCACTGTAGACGGAAAAACGACGTACATGCTCACTGTGCCACCGTCTTCCCTAGAATCTCTGGATGTCTCTTCCCACACAGAGACCCCACTCTGAGCGCCCGTGGTTCCAAAGTCCTGCCAGCATTGATGCAAGTGAGCTTCCGGGAGCTTCGGTTGCCTCTCCGCTTTGGTTGTTGGACCGATCCTCTCACTTGGGCAGTTACTTAGAGATCAAACTATCTGATAACAGGAAACAGGAACACATCTCATAAGACAGAACGGGGAACAGGTAAAAGCTATTTTAGTGAAAAGCGAAATACAGCAAGCAACGTAAAAGGAAGATGCTGATTAAACAGATTGTCATGTCTGACTGTCAACTTCAAAACGAGAATCCCTTACAAGAAGAGTTAATGAATGGAAACCCGTCAGCCATCAGTCAAGACTGCGTATGATTCACCCCACGTAAGTTGTAAGAATTAGTTACGGCAAATTTTTATACCATGACCAACCGAAGGCCTGGCCTGGCCGGTTATGTTTTCTTACACCGTCATGGGCAATGACGGTGTAAGAAAACATAACCGCCTTGAAGGTCGACGGTATTATATGTTTTGTATGGTAAACAGTATCTAAGAACGAAGACGATTGGCTCGCCAATGTATGGAATGCGCAAAGCGATCCCCACTCTGACGCCGAGCGCTCAAGATACGTGTGACTACTGTACGTGGCACACGCGTATGCAGTGTAGTTCTAACTTTATTCTTTGTAAGGTAGAACAAGACTGAGACTGTAGTTTTTAGTTGAGGAAAGCTTTTCGTTTGTAAAACTTGCTGTAGAACATAAGGGAAGGTTTAAGAGCCAGTAGTGGAAGTTTTACAGTTGATAATAAGAGGATGATGCACGTGTATATCGGACGCCTCGTGTCTATGTTTGGAAGAAATAGACTATAGAATCTAGAGAATTTTACCAAAAAGCTTCGTTCATTAATTTTGTAGCTCTTTACATTCAAGATGACTTTGGGCGGGTGTCTGAATTGAGTATTTTTAGTTAAGAACGTTCCAAACTTTACTTGAATGCCAAATTTTGACAGGTTTTCAGGATAAGGGTTGAAGAAATACTCAACTTATTTGAAGTTGAATTGTTGTTTGAGAGCTTAAATAAAAAATCGAGGGTTAGTACATTTTACCAGATAATAAAATAACTCAAAATAAAAATAAAAGAATCCAAACATAGTAAATTCCCAAGACAAACAACAATCGAACAATATTCCGTGACGCGGCCACATAGCGCGAATATTTATACAGATGGTTGGGCCTCCAAATTCAGTTGACTCATTTCTATTCAATTCCATGCAGAATTGAAGTAGAAATATATTTAGGAGTGATCGTAAAACGTAAAAGGAAACATGAAAGAGGACAAAGACGGTTGTGGAAAATAAACGCGTACGAATGAAAATTTCTATCTTGTTTTTGTGATTATGCAATATCGCTTCGGCCGCGTCGTAGTAGAAAAATATCCTAAGGACAGATACTCTCGGGATATAAAGTATCCTATGTGCTATTCCAGTTCTACGAACACGGTCTACCTGCGTGCTAAGTTTCATCGAAATCCGTTCAGCCGTTTCAGCGTGAAGAATTAATAACAGACAACCACACAGTACACTCTTTCTCATAGCACACTTTCGCCCTTATAATATTAGTGCTATGATCAGTTAAAATATTACGAAATCAAAGTTATTTTCAGCTAAAACTTAGGTTTCTGTAGTTAATATTGAAGTAACTATTATGATATGAGCCATTCAATTAAAGAAGTTTTAGAAGTTTTGCAAAACAGGTCTAACCTTAGCTGTGACGAAATAATGAATCAACATAAATCTGTACCTACACTGTCCTTTGTGCGTTACAATAAGAATTTTATTACAATAAAAACTCCCATTCGTCTACATTTCACGTTTTTATTTATACTTAAAATTTTATATTTGGTTTTTATGAGAATTGATACCAGAAACAATCTGAAAAGGGATTTTATTAATGCGTAGTCTCTTTTCTACAAGTTTAATTTATAATTCCATACTTATAATATAATGTAGGTACTATAAAAAAGCGAAAGTCGGAAGCTTTGTCTGAATGTTTGTTTATATTTAGAATAGAATAAACTTTATTGTACACCAAAAAGTAACACAGTTTGTACAGAAACTTACTTTGATTTATTTATTTATTTAATTTAATACTTCATACACACGAAAGTACAGAGGCGTAATACATATACACATGTATATTTATATTACTTTCATTTGTGTTTTGTACGTTTCTTTAGTTTATTATGTCCGGAATTCATACACGCAGAGCTGATGGAAGAACCTAGTAAATATAAACAAAAACATAAAATCTACTAGGTTTTCCCAGTAATTGTGCTACAAATTAGATAATATAAAGTCATATTTTATGATTGCATGTAGCATAGTATTACAAAAATATGTCCTCAGTTGTCATATAAAGCTGTACTCAAGTCTGTATGTCGTAAAATCGATCGAGAGCCAGGCGACCAATCCAATTGAATTATAACAATCAATACCGTTGTTTAAAAGGTTTCAAGGTTTGTGGTGAGTTAAAATATAATTGCATACAGAACTTATCGAGTCAAAACCCCAGGCTTTAGTATCGACGCCAGTTGCACAAGTGGCACGGCAGAGCCCCCAATAAGGCATGAAAAAAAGTGACACGGCCGTACCCTCCTTTTCTCGAAACAGTTCAGGCCATTTTCGACCCCCTATAACTTTGTTGTGTATAAAACTAGAAGCTTAACTTTTCAGTAACCAAGCAGGCATTCGTTAGTTTACATTTCGGAGAGTGTGTCTTAGACTTACACAATTTAATTCCGCCAAGTCTGATCCATCATCGGACCACTAGACGTGTGGTGTTGCTTTACTGGTACATGTTAGACATCCCACCCTTACGTACAAAGCGTTTGGGGAATACATTAACTGTGCGTACAGCGAGATAGTGGAATTCCCTGCCAGAGTATATGTTTCCTGCCCCCCTAGCCAAGTTACAACCGTTTCGCTTGCGCCGAACGCTTCGAGTTGACCTTGCCGCCAATTCTTTTGTTCTGACCACGTGACTGAGCGTTAAGACGACGTCATTCCCGTACATTTGAAGCTTTCTACAAGCGTTAACTATTGCAGATTAGCAACTTGGCTAGGGGTACTGATTGTTTAGCCACCTAGGTTGTAGGTGTCTTTAAGTCAAGAGTGGATAGGTTACTTCTAGGCGAGCATGCTCCATCGACGGCCACATCGTTGCTTACCATTAGGTGAGGTGGTGGTCAAACGCGAGCCTATCCGTAACAAACAAAACTAATGTAATTGTAATAGTGTAAGATCTGAAGTAGTTAGAGGAGGAAGCTGTAAGAGGAAAACTATTAATAATTTATAAACCCACTAGTCAAAACAGGAAATGAACATGGGCAAAGGAATCCTAGCCATACTGAAACTACAGTTAACATAAACATAAAAATTCGCACAACATGACTAACTACGGAATTCAAAAAGCGTTTAAATTGCTAACACCGTCATGTAACACCTTATTTATTTCTTAACGCAATCCATTTGGCGCCATTGACAGGATGCATTTTAGAGAGTGTGTGCGCGGGAATTGGTTGATGACTTGATTCCACCGTCTTCTGTCTACCAGACTCGTACTAGTCGGACTACACCACGTACGACGATTAACCCTAACGTCGTTGAAACGTTGTCAACGGTCCGGACTAAGCGTTTCGCTTCATCGTTTTTACCGCGTACATCGAAGGACTGGAACAATTTGCCTGCTACAGACTACCCATCCAACTATAATTTAGGTGTCTTCAAGGCTACAGGAATAGGCTCTTGATAAACTAGTGCGCCTCACTATCAACGATTGCATCACTGCTTACCATCAGGTGAGAACGCAGTCAAGTCGCACAAGTTTATATCAATAAAAAAAATATAGGGTGCATAGCATAATTCCCATCCCTCTTTCTCGCACGAGTAACATTTTAAGACGTTATGGTAAGACCCGTGATTTAAAATTACTCGGAGTAATTTTAAAACAAGCAGTTTTTAGGAAGATCTGTTTGAATTAGTATTTCCTGTTTGCGTTACAAGATTTCTTACGTTGAATATTCTAATGTTGGCAACGGCCAGGATATCCTGAATAACAGTATAGTAGCCGTAGTACAAAACTAATAAGGAAACATAAATGTCAGTTGTACTAGAAGCCAAAATTACATCCTTTCTTTATAAAAAACCGGAAAAATTAATGTGAAAGTTTCCCCTTTGTGTTACAAAATGATGTTGACGAAAAGAACCGTTATCTGCAACTGTGTGTTTATAATTTTGATAGAGGGCACCAATATTAGCTCTGTGTTAGGTTACAAAATAAATAATATTTTTGTTTTACTATAAAAGGTGACAACCCTAAGATTACACCGGGTGATATAAATATAAACATGGACTCTTTTTGTTTAAGAAATAAAAAGACGAGATATTAGTGTTTTTGATTTAATTTTTTTTTTTAATGATATTAAACAGTGCTTGACTACGATCCTACCTGATGGTAAGCAGTAATGCAATCATTGATGGTGAGGTGCACCAGTTTATTAAGAGCCTATTCACTCTACCCTTGAAGACACCAAAATTATAAATGGACGGGAAGCCCGCAGCAGGCAAAATGTTCCAGTCCTTCGATGTACGCGGTATATACGACGATGAACAAGGTCTTAGCATAGTAACTGAGGAACGTCTAAACGAAGAACTAATATATTTAATCTGCTGGATGTTGAAGGCACAGGATCAGTCTGGGAAGGACCGAGCTTCGATCAACGGCGTACGCCTCAATGTCCATTTTAGGACAGATGCCTGCTAGGGCTGCGGATTGTTCGAAAGAATTACCGTGGTCCTCGCCAAGAGCAACTGAAGGAACTGAAGGTTTTAATTTGTAGAACTCTGACCCTCGCTTTCAGTCCACCCAGAGCGGGAGAAAAGAAGTCATTACATGATTTCTTACGTTAAAAAAGGATCAGTCGAAATGGCGACACTTGATTTTCTTTTTGTAGGTGGGAGATCATTCAATGACGTCTCGCGCTTGGGCGGAGCGGGAGGGCATGTCAGACTTTTACTGACTAAAACCTACTCCCAGTTCCTTCGTTTATTCCAGAGCCGGGTTTTCCTTGCAGAAGCGAACCCATGGCCCCAGTAGGGTTCGACTTCGCTGGGCCCCTACGGTTTGCTGACATCTCCTTGAGATGGCGACACTTAATAAGAAATTAAATGCGTTTCGGTAAGCACATATACTTCTAATTTACATACTCTTTGTGCTCAACACAATGATATAAATCACACTGTACGTAGGTGCGACTTGCGAGTACATACTACAAGATAGTATAGTATATAACCGCGGAATAATAATGACACATAGTATGATTCAGTAGCTGACAACAACTTATTTATTTAACATCCTCATATATACTTCAGTGCGTAGTAAACTTCACGCTATGGGTCAAATCGTGCTTGTGTATATATCTGTAGAAATAGATCTATTTAGCTCAAACTTGCAGCAGATAAGATAAAAAATTGAATACTTAGTGATTACATCTGATCTAATCGGAAATCAGAAACTTTATTTCAAATACACCAATTACAGGCACTTTTGAATTGTCAAAATGTTGGTCAGTCAAAAAAGTGAAGCTAAATTGCACGTTCCAAAGCGTAGATCTCTATGGAGAAGAACGTGCAAAAAACACCATAATCATATTATGAGTTACATAAATCTTGGTTCTATATTTTTTGTCGCTACTATTATGTGAGCACAATGTAGATAAGTAATAATAATAATAAAAAACTAATTAAAAAATAGAAATTGAATTAAGCCACTGGCAGCTAAGAGACGACCAGTCTCAACTGACGGCACCCGTTCACGAGCATGACGCGTGCATCAGCTACACAGCATAACATAACTATAGTAAATCTAGTAATTGTCGATAATATACCTGTTTCTTGTGCGAAGACTAAATTACCGCGGTCCAAACGCAAAGGCCAACTGAAGGAACGCAGGTGGGTTTTAGTCATTAAAAGTCATTTGATGATAACCTACCTCAAAAAAAGAGGTTGAGTAGGTAATAGGCAGAAACCAAACGGCATCCAAGGACTGATAGAAAGGATGTTAGTCGTCCGACAGGGCAGACGATATTACTACCATTGCAGGTAGAACCTGAATGAAGGCGGCATAGGATCGTAGGCCAGTGGGCGAGAGCAAGCTGTGAATATTGATATTCTTTTTCTTTTGGAATCAATAGCAGACTCGTCAAACTGTTCAGGCCCATTAGGTGGCTACGTAAACTACAGCATAGTTAGCACTCATTACATCTTCCTAAGTGCAGCCAGGGTTATCCGAAAGGGCGCTCAAGCCCCGGTATGAAGGCTAGAAGGAACGGGGTGGGTTTTTTAGTCAGTAGAGTCTGACACTATCTCCCGCTCCGCTGATTTTTTCCCACCATAAAAAAAAAATCTTCTTAAGTGCAGGTGTATGGATACTTGGGGCACTCTAACGTGTGGCTCATGTTCAGAACAAGGAGCACAGTATTTGAGTTTTCGATGGGTCTATAAAACCCCATTTCGCCAAGTTGTGTTTGCAGCAGCCTACCTGGGTGCGCAACCGATATAGTGCTTTGCATATACACCACAGCAATTCAGGTCCAGGCGGGAGAGGTTTGCGCTTGACCGCCATCTCACGTCTCACCTCAGGGAAAGCGACGATGCGACCGAAGATGGAGCGCGCTTACCTAGAAGGGGCTGTAGCTTCTTGGATATTGGTGATTACATATATGACGTATTGATTGTAGGCTATATGGTCTTAAGAACACAAGTTCTATAAAAGGCACCTATGTTATGTATATCATAATAGCATATACTATTTGTTATCAACTCATTGACTACGTATGACATTGTGAAGCATTCCTTCAATTGATTCTTAATGCCAAGTGTGAAGGGCATCGTCGTGTGCATTTAGAAATCACTAGTTTATAGAACAATATAGATATTCATGGACATTCAGAGATTCCTTTATTATGTATGAAGATTGTGATGAGAATTTTCTTTTTAACGGTTTAATATCGTCAACATTTCAATCGAAAGACAGCTTGAAAGGCAATAATTACTAAGCGACATTAAGTAAACTTAGAGATCGATTTAAAGTTTTTAGAAAAAAAAACATGTTTATTAAAAAAAGTCGGATTTAGATACTATTGCTACGATGTTAATGTTATCTAAATCCAACTATTTCGTAATTTTTAACTTTAAATCACTCTCCTATAAAGTTAACTAAATGTCGCTTGGTAATTTTTGCCTTTCAAGCGTCGACTGCATCGCGACATCCACTTGATTTAGTTTTCGTATAGAGCGAATTTAAGTGGCTTTTTCAGGGTCTCCGGGGTTCCATCTTATGGAAAGCTTATCAACGATTTGCTGAGTCCAGAATCATTCTTATTTAATTTTACTCATACGTATCACAATAATTAAACTACTTGAAATTATTGATATTTTCTGCAACATACAAAGGGCGTACTTAATTCTAAATCTTACACTTTTGCCAATTAATAAAAATTTATAGTATTCAGATTGTAAGTTTTAATAAGTAAATATTGTGTAATCAAAATCATTGTTTTCAACGTAGCTAGTGCAATTTTAAATAATATATTACAAATCATAAAAATGTGAAAAACTAAGGAAGTTCATCAAAAAGTTAACCCAACATTTTGTCACTGAACGAGTTGATATAAAAACTGTCCCTATTTCTTAATACAAAAATAATGACATATATCAGTGATGACGTAACCCAATAGAATTAATTCGATAAAACAAGATAGCAACGATAAGCACTATATTAAAAATACAGTACATAGCATACCTATGTTCGAGTGACGGGTGACGATATAATATTATTGAGTTTATATGTTTAATTTATAGATTTATCAATGTTAGGCACTAGCTGTAAACACGTCGGTAACTTATAAGAGACTTGTAGCGGTATTTTTTTCCGCAATGCAGTGATGCAGACATGTAGTATTTGGCTAGGAAAACACGAAGCAGACTGCACTTTTTTTTATCTTTGCGACACGGTCTACGTGATAAAAAAGTCTCAGAAAGAATTTAAGACATCTTCCTAAACTGTTTGTAAAATAACACTGTTGATTTAGTGTGTTTTCGGAAATGTTCTCTACGGTCCGGACTAAGCGTTTCGCCTCGTCGTTTATACCACGTGAACCAAAGTACTGGAACAATTTGCCTGCTGTGGTCTTCCTGTCCGAATATAATTTAGGTGTCTTCAAAGCCAGAGTGAATAGGCTCTTAATAAACTAGTGCGCCTCGTCGTCAAGCACTAGTTTATTATCAATTAAAAAAAATGTATACAGATCTATAAACTTTCACCATTTTCCGCATAAGGGTATGCCGAAACTACAGGAGATTATGATGAAATTAATTTTATTACTTACGTACCTGAAGACTCGACCCAGCTTCGCGCCCGGGTGTTAGATCTTTAAAATTCTTAGCTTTTTTATATTATAATATGCATGTAAACCTTTCTCTTTAACGACTCTGTATATCGGTGAAAACCAAACAAAAATCCGATCTGTAATTTTTGAGTTTATCGCCTACAGATAAACAGAAGCAGCTTGCAGTAGGGAGTTTGTTTTATATTAAGTAAGGAAGTTTGTGGTAGACCGTAACAGGTTAATTAATAGGCAAATCCAGTAGCTAATAGGGAATACCAGACCTGGTCATTTTACTTATAATATGTGTCATATTGTACTACCTACTAAAAAAAAACAACAACGTCAAAATTGACGCGTTCTGAAATTATATTCCGCTTAGCTTTTTTCTCACGATGTGACCTTTCCATTTTTAACGACTTTTATGAATTAAAAGACTGGCTTAAGTATCAGTATTTAATCTTTCAAATACCGTAATTAGAGACATAATAGAAAAACAATGAGAGAGCGAACGGTGGCGTTCGCTTAGGGTGAGTTGCACCATTTAACTATAACGATAACCAAACCATAACCAGCCGTGAAACGGCCGCCTATTGGTCAATTCGACGATTTGACACCTGTTAACGGCTTTGTTATCGTTATAGTTAAATGGTGCAACTCACCCTTAGGGTTTAATGACTCAACTTAAGAAGGAAGGCCACCTACAAGATGGACCGATGACCTGGTACAGTAGGCACAATGGATCTTGAGCGGTTGCGCAGAAGTCAAATATTTGGTCTCCTTAGTGGTGCGAAGTGAGACGCGGGGGCGGGGAGTGTCACTGATTGGCTCGCCGCGCCATAGACGTCACTCCTCATTCGTTCCCTGCGTTGCTGCATGTATCTAACAACGAAGACGATTGGCTCGCCAATGTATGGAATGCGCAAAGAGATCCCCACTCTGACGCCGAGCGCTCAAGATCCGTTGTGCCTACTGTAAGGGTTGCGAGAATCCGATGGTTGCGAGACGCACAGGACCCTTCATTGTGGCTACACTTGGGGGAGGCCTATATCCAACAGTGGACGTCTTTTGGCAGAAATGATGATGATGACTCAACCTATAATAAATAGTAATAAATATTCATAAAAAATATGCGAATCTTAAATGTACCCGAATCAATATTAATATTGTATGCCTGCGTATCTTTCAGACAACATAATTATTTCTGTTACTATGATCTTTTCATATTTAAATCCTTTTGCCAAACATTCCTCATGGCCAATTTCGCTTGGCCACCTGTACATAACCTTAGTATTCCACGTCAGTCTCGGTCCAAACACGGAGTACAGCCAGGCAGTACTGCGCAGACATTAGCGGGGGTCAAGGACCCGCGATGATGCGATTAGGAGACCGTTGACCCGCCAACTGTGACGATTAATTGATCGGCTGTGCAACTTTGATTTTACTATCTGTTAGAAGTTGTACGTGAGATATGATTTGAAGTTCATCATTTTATTTTTTTTACTAGCTTTTGCACACGGCTTCGCCCGCATACGCGAGTTATTTGGTAAAATTATATAAAGTTATTTGGTGATAATAATAATCTGGATCGAGATCTGTCCAGTATTACGATCCATCAACGCGATTTGCTTTAGGAACGAATTTCTGCTCAATGGGAAAGGCATTAAGCACTTATCGATCAATATAAAAATATAAGTATCGATTGATTGTTGAAGCTTCATCGTCGACCACATCATCGCTTACCATCAGGTGAGATAGTGGTCAAACGCAAGCCTATCATTAATAAAAAAAAAAAAAAAGCTAGCTTCTATAAGGTTAGAATAAAATAGAATAAACTTTATTGTACACCAAATAGTTGTACAACTCTTCTACAATTTGTATAGTATCCTATAGTACCCATCCAGAATGCAGAATTGTTCGAAAAAGTCACCAAGGCCCTGAAAAGCAAAGGGCAATTGGAGGAACACGGGTGTGTTTTAGTCAGTAAAGATCTGACACTTCACTTCGTTCCATTCAGAGCGGGAGAAGTTATTAATTCATGATTTCCCACTTCAGAAAAAAAAAAACCCACATCAATCAATTTCGGACCTATCAAAGCGTACCGGAGGACCAAATTCAAGATTGACACCAGCACTCAGACGTCTACAGCATTAATTTCCTGAAATATTTAAGGACCGGAAGAAACCTTCCCGTTCCATTTCCCTCAGCTGCTCAGATTTCGAAGCCCGTCTAGACAGAGTAAGTCTTAATTGATATGAGTCACCGCATGGACGTACGAATAGAAAAGGGGGAGGAGACTATAGCGCATGCGCTCCTAGACTGCACGGGTGTCACTGAAACACCTACACGAATCTTAGGATTCCTGAACTCCCTCATTGACGGCCCTGAAAAAGCTGACAGGCCTAATCAGTTTTTTGAGAGAGGTGGACTGGTTGGAATAAGCCCACCAAAGGTCATGGCCGCCATGGTCCATGTGCAATAGTCCTCATAGGACTAAGTGCGGAAACCATATTCACGAAAGTTATAGATCGTTGGAACGGAATCGAAGAATATTTGCAGATTGTTAGTCCTTATTTTTGGGGTTGTTATATTTTGGGATGAAGTTTTTCGTTTGGTAAAAGAAGATGGCAAAAGCTGCATTTCTGATAATTTAGTTAGTTTTTTTTAGGCTTACTTACTTACTTCTCCCGCCCTTGGGCAGAGCGCGAGAGCGTGTCAGACTTTTACTGACCAAAACCCACTTCTGTTCCTGCTTTGCCTTCGTTCCAGGTTGTGTGTTCATTCAACTTTCAATTGCCCTAGTAGGCTTTGACCCTGCTGGACCTCTACGGTTTGCTGACATCTCCTTGAGGCGCGCGTGAAACACAACGCGCCGTCCATGACTTGGGTTCAGCCCGGATGGTTACCGGACGGTCGGACAGCGAGCTACCCGATTAGCTAATTTAGATAGTAAGGACGGTAATGGGACTGACTGAGTGACACTGTCATTTACTTGGTGTCATGACCACCAATCCTTTCTTTCTTTCTTTCAATCCATCCCACCCATACTGTACTGAACGTTTTGGAAATATTTTCAATGTGCAGTTCGGAAAAGGAATTCCCTATACAAGAATGTTCGAAAGAGTTACCGTGGCGTACTATTGCTTATTCTGTGCCGTGGCTCTAGAACGCCAAGGGCAAATGAAGGAACACAGGCGGATTTTAGTCAGTAAAACTTTGACACGCCCTTTGGCTCCACCCTAGAGCTGGAGAAGCCATTTGATTATATCACACCTCAGAAAACAAGAGAGGAATTCCCTGGCGGAGTCATGTGTTCCTGATAACTATAACTTGCGGGTCTTTAAGATAAGAATAGATGAAGCTTCTTTTTAAATGCATGAACTGCCAAACATAAATAAAATCGGATATAACGTTACAATAAAAAAAAAACATCGATTTTAAAACGCAAACAAATGACATTCCCCACTTATTTACATAACACGATACACATCTACAAACATAGACACAGAATATCTACCTAGAACAGCTGTCACTGTCAAAAGCCATGACTCATAGCCTTACATAAAGCACTGTCTCCCCTCTCGGAAACCCTACGGAGGGTTCGAAGTTCATGCTTACGTGTACTGTCATAATATTATATATATACTAACTTCTGCGGTTGCGCCCGCATGAAAAGTAGACAGTTTTTCTCGAGGAACTTAAGTACTACTTGGATGTTCGTTAATCGTTTAAAACAGATCTCATAAAATCTCATCGTACGTCCCTATAAATGACCAATCCATCAATATAGGTAGATAGGTGGGATGTCTGAACATTTGAAAGGCCCTAAAACTTAAAGGGCAGCTGAAGGATACAGGTGGGTAGAGTCTGGCATACCCTCTAATTCCACCTGAAGCGACATCTATGACTAAACATAAGAACTAAAGATTCAAAATCCTACATCACGGTAGTAGAGTTCTCCAAACGATCAGTCATCACAGTCCGATATCAACTATCGCGCAGTTGCCCCGACCAGGGCCTCAAGTCTGCTATTACAATAGTGTCAGAATGGTCTATCATTGATTTCATAATTGTTGATTTTGACAAGTTTTGGTAATCTACTAATAGTATAATGGCGTCATTATGACTTTCCGATGGTCAACCACTGACACTCCATTGAAAGAAATGGCATAGAATGGTAATCTCGTACATAATGACAAATGAATATCTGACGTATGCGGTAATCTGCAAAAATTTTGACAGTTCCTTTTAACAGTGACCTACCATTACGACGGCATTGCGCAATTAGTGCTTTTAATAAGCTCGATATTGGTATTCTACCACAACTCTATTACAAGACCATTGGCCGATCAATGATCGATCATTATGAATTAGCAGATTACAAACTTTTAGCAAAATGACAATGGGATCGTGTTGGAATGACGAATTTATAAAAATAGCAGACTCGGGCCCCAGATATAACACCCGTCTGGTCGGACAATCCTCCCTCTTTAACGGAGGTCTGCTGGACTTAAAACTCTTTTCCGCATAGTACTAAACTGGAGTGGAGGATCCTCCTATCCCTAGAGCGGGACAGTCATTGGATGATTTCAAACCCTCAAAAAAGAAAACTTAGACAGGCAACCAATTCGGTTTAAACCCATCACAATATGCCAAGTATCCATCGAATTCGTAACACCGATAACACACAGATAGACCGACACACTTTAACATTTAATAATATTAGTATGGTATTAAAGTAAGACGCCCTTTGCAAACAATGCGTGGAGTGTCAAAGTATGTTGAGTTATGTAAGCTAAAAATGCCCTTTTGGGAGCTTTATTATCGATGATAGTTTGGCACGCCATTTTGATAATGGTTAGTAGAGTCTGTCTAAAAAGTCAACGACTTGGTAATTTTAATATTTTTTCATAATTTTAGTACAGGTGCTTTATTTTTCTCACCATTGTGGTGGCCGAGTGGTAATGGCTCCGACTTACGAGTTGAAGGTCGCGGGCTCAAACCCTGCCAGGCCCATTACTTTGTGTAATTTATTTCATTACCACTGCTCTCAAAACGGTGAAGGAAAACATCGTGGGGAAACCGGCATGTCCTAGAACCAAAAATTCGAAGACATGTGACATTCACCAACCCGCACTGGGCCCGCGTGGTGGATTGCGGCCCATTCCCTCTCCTAGAGAGGAGGCTTGAGTCCCAGCAGTGGGAATATTAAAAAAGGTAGTGATGATGATGACTTTATTTTTACTAACATTTCTGTGAGAAATGACGTCAATTGTCTAGCATATTCCGTTTATGGTAAACAAATCTGATGAAGCGAAGATTATAATTACTAACTTTGTTCGAACAACCCAAGTTCGTTTAGACTTTTTAGACAGACTATAGTATTTGTTTAAGGAATACTGGTTCGATAGGAAAATTATTGATTACTTTATAAATAATATTTTCGATTTCCCAAAGGCGTACTAGAGTGCGTGCTATGGGATTATCGGACTAGAACGCAATGGGCAACAGAAGGAATACGACTGGGTCTTAGTCAGAAAAAGTCTGACAGTTCCACTTGCTCCATCCTGAGTGGCAGAAGTTTGGTTTTTTCCCATTCACAAATAAAAAAAAACTGTTGACTTATACTTTAAAAATGAAGAGTTTTTTGAACGCACTTATCTCAGAAACTACTTGTCCGAAATGAAGAAATATTAGTGTTGAATAGCCAGTTTATCGAGGAAGGTTATACGAGTATAGGCTATAAAATATTACAGTATAACACACGGGAGTGGACAGTCCACAAAGATGTGGGTGAAATCGCTTGGGACAGCTAATTAATACTAAAAGGATTATTATTGGAAAAGCTCTATGTTTTATGGTCAAGACATTACAAGCAGTGTAGTGTGTGTTCGGTATTTACAGTGACTTGGGTACCGTAGCCATGTTGTCTAGTGCACTGTAGCCTTATCTCTCAAACGATTAGTACCCCAAAGCCATTACTGAACTAATTTATCTGATGACGACTTCAAATGGTGCTATTACTCGAGTTCAAGTGCTACGTATGCATCAAATGGAGTTAGTATCTTTGCTTGTTTTGATGACATAGAGGTCGGGGCACAGGGGTACTTATATTGATTACGTTTGATATATTTTTATTCCCTTTTCCTGAATTTTTGCAAGATTGCATTAAATTCTTGATTTCTCAACGTGACGATTACTTAAACATAAGAGGGAAGGGAGGGGTAAGAGTTTTGCTGACAAGGGAGAGTGTAGGGTTTAAAAATTACTAAAAATCTGCGGTACTATGTAAAATATAATACCTATACAACTAGTTTTTTTTTATGATATTCTAGAACTCGAGGGTATGAACCATTTGATCTAAATTAATTATGATTGAAGATATCTTCGAAACCATGCTTTTTTGGATCACATAATCTAGGACTTTTCGTATTATTTTTCCAGGAATATTAACCTTGAATTATGGGGTATCAAAAGCAACACGTTGTATAATACATAAACAGTTACCGTGAGCCTAGCGCAAAAGGCAAGTGAAGGAACAGACTTTTACTGACTAAAACCACCCTGGATTCTGGAGAGTCTGACACTCTCTCTAGCTCCACTCAGAGCACGAGAAATTAATCGATGATTTCCAAAAAAAAAAATGTCATGTCATCGCCTACACAATCCTACTGTATTTTTATCAAGGTTGACTAGTTATAAATACAGGTAGATATATAAAATAATCACTATTATAAGAATTCAAAGAATCCCTCAAGAACAAATAAATGCGAAGCCGATAGCATATCACAATCGCTTCTAGATTTGTACAAAGGATGTCACGTCGACTCAGTTTGGTTTATTGAGGATGCCCCAACATTGTTAGGTATGGCAGATGTCTGACTTGACATGACTGAAATAGTTCGTAAGACTTGCGAGCTTTATAGCTTCTAGGAAAACTGGTCCTTTTGGTTATAAAATCTGGAAGAATGCGGATCAAAGGACCACTTGGAAAAATTGCAGGCATGGATGGAATGACAAATTCTGAGGGTATCTGCACTAATATAATAAAGAGGTAAAGTTTTTTTTTGTTTTTATGGTATTTTTAATGTATTTTTTTTTTTGTTTCTATGTTTGTAGGAGGTAATTTCTGAAAGTACCGGTCCGATTGCTAATTTTTTTTTCATCAATAGAAAGCTGCTTTATTCCTGAGTGACATCCTTACTAATATTACAAAAGCGAAAGTGAATTTGTTTGTTTTATTGTTACGTCTTCACGCCTAAATGGCAAAACCGATTTTGATGAATTTTGGTACAGAGATAGTTGGAACCCTGGAGACGGACATAGGCTAATTTTTTTATAAAAAAAAGAGAAAAGGGGGAGAAAGAGGGAAGGTCTTTTATGTACGCGGGCGAAGCCGTGGGCAAAAGCTAGTAGGCTATATTTTATGTATACGGGCGAAGCCGCGGGCAAAACCCAGTTAATTATAATCTCGTAACTATCATGGTTTATATCTATCACTAGAGCTCGGTTTGTGGACGCGAGACGCTTGCGCACTCGTAGTCCTATTTGCAGTCGACTGACAAAAAAATTGCCGAAGATAACCCGTCAACGGCGGTAGTGATATCTGTCGTCAACAAAGTACCGCTCGTCTGTAAAGCACTAAGGAAAACCATTACGGAGCAAAGGTGAAATTATCAATACAGCCTATACTATACAGATATGCTTTCTTCAAAGCAGCAACGAAACTTTCCTATTAAATAAAATATCAATGGAAAGTCACTTCATTCATCACTCATTTATGACGATAGTAAAAGAAAATCCTCCATTAACGAGTTGTTCATGACCCAGCGAAAGTTGTAATGTATCATAAATTGAGGGTAATGGGTTATCATTGCACTCATAGACTCGCAGACTGTCAGTGTCACTTGACATGTCGACACTTGATTGCTATCAAGCAGGTCATTAATGAGCGAGCGTTTGAACGGTGTGGACGTGCCTTAGGTACTTGTTTATTTTTAAATTGAAATTTTATTCATTTGTTATGCTTTTTTATTATTGATATTCTCGCGTTTGATTACTTATCTAAAAATATTATTTGCCTAAAACTTGCTTTTTCTATTCAAGGGTTTGTTTCAGAAGTGAGTATAGTCATTGTTGTAAGTCTATAATAATAAATGACAAGAGTTTCTGCAGAATGTCAATCAAATGTTGAACTACATTTAGATATTAGAAAAACTTTCTTTTAGGTAAGCGCGTTCCATCGTCGACCGCATCGTCGCTTTCCATCAGGTGAGATAGCGGTCAAGCGCGAACCAATCAAAAAAAAAAAAAAAAACTATACGTACGTAAATGTAACATCTTATAACATTTATGCTCCAGAAAGTGCAAGAATACTAAAAATACACAAGAGTCCATTACACAGAGTATACATATATGAAGGGACTGACACCGGACGCTCATAAGTGGGCAATCATAGAAGGAAGAATAGTCGGCCTCCATGACCATTACCTCTTTATAGTAATGCTCAGTGGAACTGTTCCTACGACTTAGACGGGAATGGGGACATGAAACCATTCCGACATATTATGTAAAGGGTTAACGACTTTCGTAAGTCTTTAACCCTTTAACTGCTTGCGTCGGATTTGTCCGACGAGGGTTTTCGTGTGCGTCAGGGTCGCGTGTTAGCGACTGGGTATTCCATCTCGTTTAGTTCTTCAATCCCCATAGGTGACAGAAGAGCTGACGAGATGGAGTATTTGGTCGTGGATGTGCGACCCTGGCGGAAAATACGCGAGTGTTTGTCAGATATATATCCGACGTAAGCGGTTAAAAAAAAAAATATATATATATACGATATTGTTTGATAATTTTCCATTTAAAAAAGGCAACTACGAGTAAATATACAGGATAAGAAAATAGATAGTGTTTCCGATATACGTTTAAGAATCCAGAACAACTGAAAGATAAGAATCGAAACTGGTTTCAATTATAATAATCATGATTTTTAATTAGATGGACCAAATTGACAGCAGCGGTTCCGTTGCAATTGTCATTAAATGTTTGTCACTTTGTTCCAACTAAATAAAAACCATGGTATAGGTACCAGATACCAAGAAAACCTATAAAAATAACGTTTAACCGAACTAAACAACCTTTCAAGCTCTCGACTCCTCACCAGCTCATTTAGTGCTTGACTGCGATCCCACCTGATGGTAAGCAGTGATGCAATCGTTGATAGTGAGGCGCACTAGTTTATTAAGATCCTATTCACTCTAGCCTTGAAGACACCCAATTAAAATCGGACGGGAAGACCGCAGCAGGCAAAATGTTCCAGTCCTTCGGTATAAACGACGCGGCGAAACGCTTCATTCATGCAAATAATTTCCCGGGATTTCATCAAGATCTGTCACACCGCATCAAAGGTCAGGCTGCCGTAATTAACGAATGATGGTGGTGTGAACGGGAGCATGGGAAATAACTGTGCACGTGGTGAATGGGCTCGCCCCCGGAAAGTTCGCACGGAACAAGGTGCTAAAGCAACGGATGGCTGCTCGGTGCCAGCTTTTTGTATTAAACGGCAATTTGTTTAGTATTTTCGCAGAGCTGGTATCGGGTGATTGGAACTCAATTATGGTTAATAATAGGCTGCAGAATATGGTAATTTTCAGGCATGTTGTGGATGTGAATTTTCGGATCTGAATACGGATATTAGTATCTATAATAGACTAGACTTATACACCGCTAAATTTTGATCGTTTTAATCCCGTGGAGGGTCGATCCGGTACATGAAACACTATTGATTTGTAAAGATAAAATTAAAAAATAAAGTACCTTTTTTTCAAAACTCGTAATAATTTACGCATGTACGAAATTAATTTCTTCAAGAAAACGTCAACTGAGCGAGTCCAATGACCTGTACGCCGACTACTGCCTACGGGTCATTGGACACGCTCAGCTGACGTTTTCTTAAAGAAATTAATTCCTCCTATCTTGAATTTCTTCTCTATCATACAACTCAAAGGTTTACTGGGAGAATATTCTTTGTTGAGTTAAGCTCGCCTTTGTACATGACCTGTCAAATCACTATGTAGTATGTTACGTTTTGTGTACCTACAATAACGAATGAAAGATATAAAAATAACATTAGGACTGGTTTCGGATTTGAAATTATTTCAGATTAGCAGCTAGTTCCGGTTATGTAGGTATACAAGGTGTAAGGGACAGCCCTCCACAAACTTTAAGGGCTTGCTCAGTAGACAAAACTGAACAACCTGCCACAAGATTTTTTTTTCAGGAAACGAAAAAAAAATCGGCCTCTCCATACAAACTGTCCAATCAAGTTTATCATTTTGTATGGTGAGGCTGATTATTTTTTTCGTTTCCTGAAAAAAAAAATTGTGGAAGGTTGTTCAGTTTCGTCTACTGAGCGAGCCTTTAAAGTTTGTGGAGGGCTGTCCCTTACACCTTTTATTTTAATAATTAAAAAAAATAAAAGTTAAATAGAAATGGCAAGATTTGATGTTTTATTTCTATGTAGTTTAAATTATCGTTTGTTATGCCGGGCAACACAAACAAAGCCTGCCATAACCTGTCTGTTAGACTCCGCGTGTATCTGTAAGTTTTATATCGATTTGGATTACTGGCCGTATCGGTTACGGTCACGAAGCTCTAAAACCTTCCTGGTAATTTTGAAGAAAAACATTACTTACAGTGAGACAAAGACAATAATATTATTTTTAGTTTATCCGAAACCTGAATATTGTTTGTTCAGAATCAGTAACTGTACTGCGGGTATTAGGTGCCAGCAAACAGCTGGGTGCAAGTGCAAAACAACCCCTCAGTCGCCTGGATGGCCCGATGACTATGTATTTTTGCTGACATAATAAGCTTATAACTTTGTGAATTTTCATGATACAGTTATGAAATTTTGTTCATAAGTTTCTTTACATAAAAATACTAAACAGTTATTTCGGATTTCGCATATATTAAAATTAATGTTATAAAGTGCAGATCCAGCCACAACTCGCAATGCAAAAAGGATTAGTAATTTAGTAATGTCCTACTTAAGGGCCAAGCGCCCGAAAAGTGCCATAAAACAGTGATTTTCTGAGGCCTACTCCTCCGTAACGGCTGGGTCAATTGGTTTGAAAAAAAAAATATGTTTATTATAGATTCATGAACAATAAATAATATCAACATTTGATTTTTTCGTGCAATTAATACTTTTGTCAAAAAAAAAAAAATTAGCAATTTCGCAACTTTTCGCAACTTTTCCCTACTCCTTCGAAACAGCTTGGACCTTTAGAAACATTTTTACACATACAAATTGGTGGTTAAATATTCTTCAAAGTGAACATTGCATATGTAAATCAATCAATATCTCGCAGAGAAAATGGATTTAAAGCGCTTTCCGGGCGCTGCTGGCCGCAAATAAATGCACAGATTTGCGTACTGCCGCCTAGGCGAGTGCGAGAGTTGCGTTCACATAATTTCGGCCAGATGGTTCAAGGAACTATACGCCTTAAGACTCAGATATAAAACAATTTGTTTATTATTCTGTTCAACATTCAGTTTATAGATATTCAGGCTAGATCAGTCACGATTTTAGAACTGGTTTCCACACCTTATCCATAATATCTTGGCTATTGTCTTTCAATAAGTTCCAAAGTAATTGACAGAGAACCAATAAATCATGCATAACCTGCTATTGTTGAAATCGTGGTGGAATTTATTAAAGCATTTAGTTTGAAATAAGGCCAAGCAAATGCAGTGCACCCTAAAATATTCAAAACAATGGCAAAGCTTGTAGTGGCAGTGCCGTAATCAGACTTCTATACGCCCGGTGAAAGCTTCTATAATTGCGCCCCTTGAAAAAAGCTTTAATCTGCTCAAACAATAAAAATAACTAGATATTAACAAAAAGTATACGTAGGCTTTGATTATTATAAACTACAAACTTAAAAAACTTTTACAATGGAACTAACCATAGAATTGATAAGCTAATGTTGGAAACTCATATTTGCATAACTCGTCGCCCGAACAGCGCATAATGTTTTGCTGGTGTTTTCGAGCGCCCACGTAGTTAGCACTCCTGGTAGGGTGTGTCTAAACCTTATTAGGTACATGATAAATATCATATGTATGCTACTAACTTCCAAGTATAATACAAAACTTGGGTCTAGTTTGATCATTTCTGCGCCCCTCCAGGGTTTGCGCCTTGTGCCTGGGCACCGCTGGCACCGACCTAGTTACGGCACTGTGTAGTGGAGGCATACAGTAATGTACATCAAAAATGCAATTAAGCCGAAAGTTACCGAAACTTTGCGAATTCATACGAAGCAATTTCGCGAATATGAAATAAACGAGTATGGAATAAATTTCGTTTGCTCACGTGCATGCATTGCGAAAAGTTTGCGTAACATTTGGCTCGCCATTGCATTGTTACGATTTTCTTTTTTTTATTGCTGCAATGGCTGTCGATGGGTGTAATCCTTTTTGTTTTAAACTAACACGTCAGGATGCGTGTTTAGTGGTATTTGCAACGTTGTGGTTGTTTTTTTTTTATAGGCTTGAGAGTTCTTTGAAAGAATAATTGCTTATTGCTCTTATCCACCAACCCGCACTGGGTCCATGTGGTGGATTATAGCCTATTTCTCCTCCCAAAAAGGAGGCCTGAGTCCAAGCAGTTATTAAGAAGCTGATTGTGTTATGCTATGCTCATATTTATGAGCTTAATGACGCGACATCGCCTTTTTTTAAATTAATACAAACTAGTCCTTGACTGCGATCAAATTATAATCGGACGGGAAGACCGCAGCAGGCAAATTGTTTCAGTCCTTCGATGTATGCGGTATAAACGCCGAGGCGAAACGCTTAGTCAGGACCGTAGAAGTTTCAACAACGTAAGGGTGGATACTCGCCGTACGTCGACCTTCCATACATCGCAGTCATTACATATATTTCACACACTTTAGCCATCTTTTCTTTGGCCCGTCTGTTTACTTTAGCCATCCTCATACGAACTCAACACGTCAAAAAAAAAAAACATACATTCAGCCGAACAAAGAACCTCCTCCTTTTCGAAGTCGGTTAAAAATAAGCCATACTGTTTACTTCCATAAGCAATCACATTAATTGGACAAATATGCTGCAGATTTTAAATTTAGGTCATGTTGGCTTTTTATTATTAATATATTGTCGTATTTACACTCATTTATAACGTCATATTATTGCAAAATATTAAACATATTATTACTTTATAACGATAATAACAGGAAATAAAAGCAACCTAACTTAAAATCTTATTATTACGGCTGTTTATGTCTGCCAGTAGTTATATCGTAGAATTGGCCGTTTCATGAAGTAGCCAAGTAGCCAACCATTATGTGAAATGGCCAAATACCATTTTTTAGTAAATGCATTTAAAAGTAGGTTATATTCGATGAATATAACAAAAAATCAGTTTTTTTTGTCTGTCTGCCTATCTGTCTATTTGTTTGTTCCAGCTTATCTCCGAAACCATTAAACCAATTTTGACGGAACTCACACTGGTAGATAGCTGATGTTATTACTTCAGGGTTCCTCCCAAAAAAATGATTACCTGCAACAAAAAAAAAACTTCTTGAAATTGTTATCAAATGTATTATCCTATTTTATGACCGGACAAAGTCGCGGACACCAGCTACCTTTTTCCAATGACAACCCCCGCTCTTGGGCGGAGCGGGAGATAGTGTCAGACTCTTACTGACTAAAAGACCCACCCCGTTCCTTCTAGCATTCATACCGGGGCTCGAGCGCCTTTTCGGATAACCCTGGCCCCAGTAGGCTTCGACCCGGCTGGGTCCCTACCAGCCTTTGATAAAATTGCAATGCTGACTTGGATACCTTAGCCGATCATTACAAGGTAGATTTTGCTGTCAGTTTTGCCACAGTCAATGTATTGATTGACGAAAACCCTACCGTCTAAGATCAACGTTTTTTAGTACTGACTGACGAAAACAATCATTCATGATTGATGGAATTGATTGACGTTTGCATGACTGTGTAATGGACGCCTTAGACAGACACATGTCACCACTCATTATGCATACTAATTACAATCGCTCTAAACAAAACAGATCAATAATGTTCATGAAAGTTTAATAATATCATGAAAAATGATATGAACTTGAAATTATCGAAGTGATAAGATAGGCCCGCAGTCCAATGTATTTCAAATTAATGATGATAACGTTTATACGCAAAGAATACCACTGGCCTTGTATAAATTAAATTTTAAATTTATTTAAATATTAATTAATTTTGCCTATACAAGGAATAGTTATTATAGTCTATCCTAAATAGAGATGTGCCGTTGCTGGTAATATTGCCCGAAGTGGGAATATTGCTGGCAAATTGGCAATATTAGCTAAAACTGTCAGGTAAATATCGCTGTCAGCGGTAAGACCATAGATATCCGTGGGTAAGACCGTCATTGTACCTTAGATTTAAGTATCTGTAATTTTTTTAATATTTTGGTGTACAATAAAGTGTATTTTATTCTATTGGTGAACCAAAAAACGGCCAGAGATTGGATAAGAATCGAAAAATATAGGCGAGAGTTCCAAAGCTTGATCTCTAATGTATAGGGCACTTTTTACCCGACTGCAAGAAGGGTTATGTTTTTCGCGCGTATCTTGTATGTTTGTATGTATGTAATATTCTTTATTACCTCATATCTTCCAAACCGCTGAACAGATTTTTATAATTAACATATCGTTAGATTCGTCTTGACAACCCAAGTGTTCTTAGATAGGTGACGTTAAAAAAAAACACAATATAGCGACTGTGAGATGCTATATGTTAGAGTAAAAAAAAATTTTTTTTTTTTAATTCTGCAATATGTGTGTCAAATTAAAGAGCTTTTCATGAGGATTTCAAAATGGTAGGTCATGACCATATTAAAAAAAAGTACAACAGGAAATCTATGTTATTTATTTTGTACTGAGGCGAATGCCCAGGTCGGTTTTTGAACTTTATAGTGATTTTAAGTCTGAAATATAGTGAATAAATAGTGATATTATAATAGTAACTAAAAAGTGTAAAATAAAAAAATAATTTTAAAAATAAAAAAAAACCGACTGCGTAAAAAATTACTTTAAATAAAAACTGAAAAGAAAAATAAACAAGTTCAGTCCACAGTTCAGCAACAGTCGGGACAAATTAAAATAATCTAGACTAAAATCATTCTATCTAATGTGGGTCCCGACTATTGCTGAACTGTGGACTGAACTTGTTTATTTTTCTTTTCAGTTTTTATTTAAAGTAATTTTTTACGCAGTCGGGTTTTTTATTTTTTA
The DNA here is from genome assembly GCA_910589285.2 of Mythimna ferrago. NCBI lineage: Eukaryota > Metazoa > Arthropoda > Insecta > Lepidoptera > Noctuidae > Mythimna > Mythimna ferrago. Next base: position 8,963,080 of record OU342698.1, on the reverse strand, counting down.
AATTATTTTTTTTACAATTGTTTTAACCATGGATATCCCCTAAGTTCAGATAAAAGAATAAACTGCCAGTTGCTAGCAGTAATTAATTGAATTAAGGGGGAGGGTAGCCCGCAAATTTAACATTTCAAATTTTTTTAAATTTTTTGCACCGTAACCACAAAGAGGGAGAGAGAAGGGGAAGAACCACAAAGTAGAAAGTTTGAATTTCGCAGGCTAGCAATTATTTGAATATAAGGATTTGAAGTTCATCGAATTTTTGAGAGTTCCTATGTGAGAATGATCAGTTGATATCATAGATATCCGTGAAATAACTTAACTTAAGCCAAAAGTGACTTCTGACTCCAAGGACCACTTCAAAGTCGGTCTTTCGATTATTAACAATTACTGAATAGACTAGTGCGCCTCACCATCAACGATTGCATCACTGCTTACCGTCAGGTGGGATCGCAGTCAACCACTGGTTTATCTACATCTACACTTCTATTTGTAGGACGTAATCTCTGGAAGTACTGGTCCGATTGCTGATATTTTTTCACTGATAGAAAGCTGCTTTATTCCTGAGTGACTTAAGCATATATAGAAGGTGTAAGGGACAGCCCTCAACAAACTTTAAGGGCTTGCTCAGTAGACGAAACTGAACAACCTTCCACAAATTTTTTTTTCAGGAAACGGAAAAAAAAATCGGCCTCGCCATACAAATTGTCCAATCAAGTTTATCATTTTGTATGGTGAGATTTTTTTTTTTTCGTTTCCTAAAAAAAAAATTTTTGGAAGGTTGTTCAGTTTCGTCTACTGAGCAAGCCCTTAAAGTTTGTTGAGGGCTGTCCCTTACACCTTGTATATTCTTTAGGAGGGCGAAGCTGCGTGCAAAAGCTAGTATTATTTAAATAAATTGAATCTAATTTTCATAGTCAATCATAACTGAAAGTAGATCTGAAAGTAACGTTATTACTTACAGGTTTTGTCTGACCTTAGTTTTAGATTGAGACTGAAGCCTGAGTATGTGTATACTTTCAATTTTATTTTAATACGGCTTCTGCCCCAGACAGTGTCAGGTTTCACAACGAATCACCTTTTGTTCACAAAGGAAATACTAATTGTATTAATTTAGATTTGAGCCTTTCAGACCAGAAAATAATTGTATTTATTACACTTTTATCAGTTATTTATTGAAGTAAAAGTATGTTACGGTACATATAATTGTAAAACAGGTATTATTTATTGGTATTTGTTGTTATTATGCAAGCAATTTGTACCTCTTTCCGTTTTGCAATTATTTACTTTAAAATGTTTTTTTACACCTGGTGAAATTGATTAGGAAACTGGTTGAAAAACATCGCGTTGACTCATTCTGTTGCAAGCACAATTCATTATGAAAAATACAGGTTCATTGCTATTTAAAAGCATTAAAAAAATAAGATTTTTTCGCTTCTTTAATAAAATCTCTTCGGCAATGTCTGTTATGTATTTTATACTGGATAACTGGAGATTGAATGAATGGAGAGAAAGACCAAAGAAAAGATAAATGGATTGTGTGAGGAGGCGGGATGAAACGCATGATACTAAAAAGTTGACTGTTGTTGTGGATGAGTATACATGTGGGTGGATGGAGACGGAGGCCAAAGAAGAGAAGGATCGATTGTGTGAGGAGAAAAGGGAGTTGGTGATAGCGTGGCGGGTGACAGGACAGAATAGAAGAAAAAACGTGTTGTTCCCAAATAACAAGGGAAAAAGCTGGGAGCCGACGATTCTGCGGTACATATTTTACCGAATATATTATTGTGAATATAATATTGTAAGCACATATTCAGATGATTAGGTTTCCTTTACCATCCAACAAAATTTAATTACTTTTCCGCGATCGGCTATCAGTATTTCATTATCTACAAAACCTATATATTTTAATTCATTTTTTTTCCTTCCAATTTCCGTTTTATATTACAAAATTTGAATACAACATTAATTTGAACAATGTTATTTGTTTTGTGCCAATCTTCTCCTTCTGGCTAGACCTTATCCCATTTATTTGGGGTCGGCCCTCCTGGTCTTCGCTTTCCATTGTTTACGATTTTGTGCCATACCGGTGTCGAAATGAGCTTCTTTTAGGTCTCTTTGGACCGTCGTCAACCAAGTGGGACCACACGGTCTTCCATGCGTGCGCTTCGTCGTAGGCATTTCAAGGGTATTTTGTGCCAATTATATTAACTTTAACTTAACCTCAAATGTCTTATGGAAATGCTTTCGCGGTTTAGATTTCAGATGTTTTATAAAATATTTGATTTGTGGTTACAGAAAAAAAGTACGTGAAAGTCTTATCCGTGCCATTCGAACGTCAATTGAGTCAATTTGAATTTGTTTTATTATTTCCAATTTTTTCACAAATACTACATAATATCTAAAAGCTCCTGTTATACCTACTTCTGCAAGACTGCTATCAAAACATACACCGCCATAGATTTTTTTGATATCTATGTACGCGACTATGGGCTTCAGATAAGGAAGACCTTTTGGGGGGACAATACAGAAGTTGTACGCTCAACGCGCTTCTGGAGCAACGATTTTTTATTAGTACTTCCATCTACAGACTGCTAGTGAGGTGATTCCGTCCTCTGGTCTATTAGGCACAGATAATTGCAGCATGGTAATGCAAAGTACCCAAATAGAGTATTCATCCTTAGAGCGCTTGGGCAGTACATCCAATCCGATTTAGAGAAATGTCGGTCCGAAGTAGTCGTAATGTTACTACAAGTAACATATTACTTGTAGAACTAGATAAGAACCCCGTCCGTCCCAAGTCAGAACATTTTCAATTCGGGTAGTACTCGAAACTGAAATTCGGATCGGACGCAATGCGAAAACGCACTTAAGAACGACGATATCTTACACGGTTCAAGTATTCAGCTTCTTTAAGACGAGAAGTTCCAAAGGATCCGCTCATTTCTGCACTTATGTCCTAAGTCGGTTCTCAGCACGTGCCTTTAAGTGGTGGCAAACGTGTTCAGTATTAATATACACTAGTAATTCCACTCATTATCGCTCATTCGTTCAATCAGCATCCGCTGTGGACCGCCTCTGAAGTTCTGGATAACATATCTGCGTATTATTGGAACCTTGAAGTGTTACTCAGTGTTATGTTTTTTGGATATGCAAACATAAGCATAATCACAGCCTAATAATGTTCCCACTGTTGGGACTCAAGCCTTCACTCTAGGAGAGGGAATGGGTTGTAATCCATCACGCGGGTACAGTGCGGTTTGGTGGATGTCTCATGTCTTAAAATTTTTGGTTCTAGGAAACCCTCATGATGTATTCCTTAACCGTTTTGAGAACAATGGCGATGAAATAAATTACACAAATTAATGTCCTACAATATTTTTTGCAGTAATAGATATTTTAGAACCCTAAAAACTACTTTCTACTTGCTGATAGATATTCTTTGGGAAAACCCACACGTATTTGTATTTTCTACTATCATGTGTCTGCTCTTACGTCTGGTACTCTGAACTGTGTAAAAGACTTAAGTAAGCTTGGCTCCGCCGTCGACCACCTCATCGCTTACCATCAGGTGAGATATTGGTAGATAGTGGAAGCACGAGCCTATCAATAATAATTAATTAAAGCCTTGGAAGCTAAAGCGACGGATAGAGAGAACAATGAAACTGCAGACTTGAAACATACTTCTGTGTCATCGTATTCTAAAAGCTCGTTTATCTAAACCCGACCATTCACAGGATGCGAGTGATAAAGGCGAAACAATACATTATCGAGCAATTACACACATACAATAACAGTTTGTAAATACATCATTGTATGTAAAACTTGATTCTAAGCGACGCGTGCTGTTATTTTCTGCGCAACGCTGGTATATGGACACATGAGTGATTGAGAAATTAACGGTTTGGAAAAGAGGCTATTGAGGGTGTAAAAAATCATAGTAGATAGCAGTGACACTAAGGAAGTGTAAGCCTAAAAGTGCAGCGTCTTTGCCAATTATATTAGCGTTGGCTTTTAATTTAAAAGAATACAGCAATACCGCAACAATAACTTATCATTTTAATATTGAATATTCCATACGTGCATGACATGTAGAAAATTGACTGTTAATCTTGCAAGTTTTCCTATTAGTCATAAAATTTCAGCGAATTTTACTTTTATGCAATCATTCTAATATATGAGGATAACAGAACACCATCGCTGATAAACATGATAGCCTGAACATGCCCCGACACCCTGTATCGATAAAATCTGAAATCGATTATGACCCTAATAGAGCCGGCCGACGGTAATGCGGAGATGGTTCTATAAAGATAGCGATATTTAAACCATTCATCATACTGAAATTAAAACCTTTATCAACGTCATAAAAGAAAACGACTCTATCAATTCGTAAATGCTTTTTGGGAATCTTCGGAAAAAACTTGTAATAGTAATGGTAATGGTCCTTCGAGTCTTGAAGGACCAAATTTTGTATTGCTTACCTAATTTAGAACTGCTGTAAATTCCTTACTGTTGCAATTCAAAATTGACACAGATTTATTTAAAAAAGGGAATATCTGAATTTTTAGACGACTTTACAATCTGTTGTAGCAGGAAAACTGAGGTGAAAGAAAGAAAAACAGTTTATTTACGCGTTAAAGACGCAATCTTAAAAGTAGGTAACAGAACATAACATCAATTGATAGGGAAGATATGCGTCTCCACCGCGCAAAACGGCCGAACGCTCAGCATAAAGCTGCGGCCTCACGCATAATGCGTTGAGCTCACAGCGCTGGTGCAAGAAACTTACTAGTAAATAGATATGTGGTGTTCAATAACTACCGTAACAAAATATTTATAAAGCAACCACTCGAAGAGACGATATAACGCAAAGTTTTCTTAAGCAAAGACTTCATTTCATATCAAAATATAGTAAATACATACCTACCTACTGCAAATATTTAGAATTACTAACAACATGTTGACATTTTTTCTTCTTGTTTAATCAAAAGATTACAGATGAGAATGACTGATAACTCCTTTATATATTTGTATATATTTATGAACATTATTATTGACAATCATGAGAAGTGATATGAAAGAAAAGGGAGTTAGTGATAGCGTGACGAGTGACAGGACAGAATGGAAGAAAAAAACGTGTTGCGCCGACCCCAAATAAAACGGGACAAGGGCAGGAAGAAGAAGAAGAAGAACAATTATTGACAATCATGACTGTGAGTCAATATTCCCATATATGGACGAAAGGCTAGTCCATTGAAACATGACTAACATGATTTATTACAATGAATTTACAACAATGGTTATACACATTATTATATCTAGAAATACTTGGTACTAAACATACAAACTATTCTAAGTAATCAGGAAGCCACAATAGCCTATTAATCGAGTAGTTATTAAAGGTCGAGTAAAGTCCCTTTTCGATCTACTACTAATGTGAAATTTAATGTTAAATGACACATATAATGTATTAGTAATATTTACTATGTGCAGAAATAACTGTAACAAGTGGATAGCAAACAAAATATGTTGACGTTGCTATAGTAAAACGTAATATCCAGTGACGCAAGTAGAAAAATAGTCACACTTGTAAACGTTGTAATTACCTCTTTGGCAAAATAACTTAGGTGAGGCCTGTGTGAAGTTGCAGAGACTATAGAATCAAACAATGTCCAGAATACCACGAATGGTTAAGTAGACATAATTTAATTCGCAGCTTATGAAACCCCATTATTCGAAATCCATCATCTCTAAACTACTCATATCTATCCCAACAAGTACACAGCTAATGAAATCGGTCGGCTATTTAATAAGCGAGGCGAGAGCGATACGGACGAACGGACAGACGGACTGAAAGTTATTTACGATATTATGCTTGATCGAGATAAGTGCATGTCTGCGAAAGACTCAAGTGAAAACGTTTTCGTTCGAGACGACTCTGATTCTGAAGAGATTCAGAACACAGCAGAAGATTAAGACGTAGGTTAAACACAACGTGATATTTTGCTGCATGCGGCTAGACTGGAAGACGATCGCAACATGGAAAACGGCAAGCAGATTGAATCGCGAAACACGAGAAGCTAAAGAAAACACAACTCGAAGTGGAACCAAGATATGTATGCAGAAAGTTAAAATGCCTATACATTGTTGGTTTTAGTAAAGGTTTAAACTTGACAAACTAATAAAGTTTATTATATTCTTCAGCAGATTTGTGAAAATAAGACGACTATCAAAAGCCTAAGATCGCAAGTCGGATCAAGACACTGATTACTTAGAAACGCGTGGATTGAGATAAACCAATTCCTGATTCACACAATCCGAAATATCTGTAGATCGTCTAGATATTTTTTGAAATAAACCGTTACCGAACAACAATTAAATTTAACATACACATTAACCGATTACCAATAATACGACTCGAAGGATACACTCGGAAGCGAGACGAAAAACAAACATAATGAGTCATGAACGGCCTATAACTCAATTATTCAATCTTTGACTCCAACTATACGGCGTACAAACGCATGCTTTGATTACAGTTATTACTGGTGCACCGTTTGATAAACAAGGCAAAGGTAATACGTACAGCTATTTATGTTTAGGGACATGGAGTAGTAAGCCATTGGAGCGATCAATGTGTGATATGGATGAATGAATGGAAATTACTGAACATATTTAAACTAATATATCCTGCTGAAGAAAAAAACGTGTTCCAAGTCAATAGCAGACAGTAGCCCAAGCAAAAAAATGTGTTCCATTCCGCAAAGGTTCTACAAATGCAAGAACGGCGATTTCTAATAAGAACTTGCTCCATCAGTAATTTGTCTCTTAGACAACGCATCGACAAATGACAGACGTCTTATTATCCGTCTCACTATTATGGAAGATGCCGGAGAGATTACGTTTAAGCACTCCATTTTCTACTTCGTGACTAAATCCAACTAACTATTTATGTTCCAAACTTAATAAACGCATGCGCAGCACACCGTTTCCGCAGTGACGGCATCGCAGGCTTAAATTCCAGGTATTACCTAGAGATATCCCATGGTTTGTCAGGTTAGTTTTAGGTTGTTGTTTCGATGGAAAACCTTGACGTAAAGGGATATGGGATGTTCTCATTCTTAGAACTTCTTGTTTATTATTTATTCATGTCTTTTATTCTTGGAAGTTCATCGGAATTCTCTCTTAGCCAATGACAAACAGAACAGACGTTACAATTGTCCATAAACAAAACTCACCTTGATTTTAAATGCAAGTCATTAGGTTCATGTTCACTAATCGCTAAAATAACATCCACGTCATCTACAACAATGCACAATGTGATGCATCAAGGTGCCTTATCAAGTGTTCAAGTATGCGGTTTACCCAGATTTATATTCTTTTCCGCATTCACTACTATATCCGTAGCGTGTACATTCATCGAGGAACCTCTGTGTAAACCAGAGGTGGTAAACATATTGAAAGCTTGGATCGCAATAAATTAGCACGTCGTACATGTCTGTCTCAAAATAGAAGGAGTTTCTCGACTTCCTACCAATAGTGGTTTAGTGTTAAACTACAGATGTGAAGGTTTCCGTCGGAGATCTGTGTCCATTGACGATACTCTTATATAATCAGTAGAGCGACCATGTTTATTTGGTTCAATACCATTCGCTTTTGCCAGGCTTATCAGTACTTTTTGAGGTCTACTATTCCTATGATTAGGATCAGATATGCACCTCTTGTCTTTCTAAAACTATCAATATATTATAACGTATCATTAATGTTTGAATATTTCTACTTCGTATTCAATATTGCTTTTGGATTCCTGGACACCCCATATTTCTTTCTTCATTTGCAGAAAAAGGCTCCCAATCCCTACACACACACCATCAACCATTCAGCCACAATATTTACGTCGTCCACTTAGCACTGGAATGCGTTAGTTTACATCAGTGTTTTTCAACATGCGGGTGACGACTCCTATGGGTGTCTCGAAATCTTACTTGGGGGGTCGCGGTAGCCCAGTAAAAGTAAAAGTATAATATAATAAAATATAACAACTTTAGTAAAATGTTGATGAATTAACAGACACAGCCAAGAAGTTGTTAATTCGTCAATATTTTTTCTAATCTTGGTTCTATTATTGACAAACAAACAAAAAACACTATATTATGTGATATGAATAGCGTGTGATTTGAGTCAGATTTAGCTCAGGAGTAAAGATAAAACAAGATATCATAAAGAGCGTAGGCCCGCCCACTCACCACATTGTTACGATCCTAGGGGGTCGCCATTTTTTTTTTCAAAGAAAGTTGTCGCGTTCTTAAAAAGATTGAAAAACACTGGTTTACATCATGCGTACTCTCATCAACTCACCTTAGGAGCGGGTGAGTCATGGAGTGTTGACCCGTACCGGCTTAGTGTGAAATATTGTTAGCTTTCATTGTGTGAGTAACCACGAATTCTTTGGAAGTTAATCGCGAATACACGATGTGTTCTGATTTAGTTTGGGCTTTGTTTTGGAAGATCGTGACTATATGTAAGATACACCACTTCAAGAGATTATGCTTCAAAAAACCTCACAATCTATTTTTATAAAGCCATTAAGCCCAGTATGAATTGAATTTCATGACGAGAACTAGAAGAGTCAGGAATTTGAAAATCTGACAAGTGACAATCTGTAAGCTAAGATTAGGGTTAAGTAAAATTAATGAGAAGGGGAAGTCGAAGGTCAGACAGCAATCGTATCGAATAGAATACTGTTATCGACTTGAATCTGGAATAGACGGGGGCCGGACCATTTTAGGCAACCTAGCATGACTTGCGAATAAATTATCTTTGGAGCTTTTGTATATGAGACTTTATTAAGGGTCAGACGCTGAGGCGAGAGCTCGAAAACATTTGTATCTCTTAGCATCGCTATTAACCGTTTGACCACCGCGTACGCATAATAAATTGCCACCCAGACGCGAGCCAATAAATTCAAATGCAAAGGCTCAAAATATTATTTGTTTGGATCGTATGGACTGACATTGCTAAATGAAAATAACTGCAGATTGCATTAGAGTGATGAATATTTTCGGGAAAACCTTTGTTGAAACAAACGCATAATAGGCATTGTCATGATAGGAATATTGATTAGAATTTGATGGATTTTACGACGTCCAATCACGCGTAGTTGGCGCCATGGTTCGCCTACTGTTGCATAGACAGTAGAGACACGCCAATGGCAGAGACCATTTGAAAACATAATTTCATATTATTTTCTTTGTTCTATTCATTTTGTTTTACACACGATCAATACGCATAGGGCTCAACCCTTTACTGCACGTGTATTCGATTTTCAACCCCTTGCAAATACAGTATGAATAGCCTTGATTAAGCACCCTTTTGGTATGAACTGGTCACCGGTCAGATGGTTAGTGTATGGAGAAACTGTGACACAATGACTCATTGTTATCTATTCAGCCGATATAACGGCAAGTATTTAAACTTGTTATTTCGCAACGAAGCGAAAGGCCGGTTCTCGTTAAAGGAGATTGTGAGGAAAGTTTCGATATTATTTTAAAACATTGGTAGGGCATGAAACATCTGTGTAAATGTTTGTGCTTGCTTATGAACTGTATTTTGTAAGACACGTGTCTTTTGTCTGTTAACATCGTTCTTATCTAGGTCGGGTGTCTTAGATTTTCATACTTCAATCTCGGAAGCTTCCAATAGCGTATCGTCTTTCCCTACCTTCGTCCCATCAAGTCCCATGGTTCTTAGGAGTTTTTGGAGTAATACCTTTTATTCTTCCATTTCCGTTTCGTAACTTCGAAGTGCAATAATCATTTTGAACGGAAGGACCGATATTTTTTGGTCCTTACTCCTTTGGTACAAAAATATACCAGAGTAAACATCACAACAGAAGACCCAACACGATTATGCCATAATAATGGACGCCATTATATTTCCCCTTTAAGTATACTTCTTACCTATAGGAAGGTACATTAAATATCTCATTGAAGGGGTACTAGAATTACAGGTGTAATATTTTATAGTCCAATGGGCTATTACCCTGGACACAAGTTATTAGATGTTATTAAGTTTAATAATAACTCTATGCGTCATAAACTCATAAATGACTAACAGAGTACTGGGCTATGATTACCTACTTAAAATTAATAATATTTTTGAGATAAACTTGTATTTTTCAAACAAAACCTGTTAGTTAGTGATTTGTTATGAAGACTAGAAATATGTGTCTTGTCAAATAAACAAACTATTGACCGCAACAAAAGTAAGGCGATCGGTCGGTAGAACCAATATTTTACAGGTTTAATAAAATGTAATAAATCTGTCTTCATTTGACAAATTACACTTCGGTTATGTTGATTTCTGAAAGCTTTTTAGACAGGATGTTTTGTATGTATTTACTTTTATTTATCTATGTCAAGTAAAATGTGGTAGAAAAGATTTAACTCCTATTTTACGATTCGCACATGACTTGTCTTCTTCTTCTTCCATTTATTTATCATACAGTAATTGTCATCATAGTGAGTTGTTTTATGTCCATCCACCATGTCTTTTGACTCCCCGTATTCCATTGATGCTCAAAATTTTCCTCCCACCACTATACCCAATTTTTTTTGGGATGAGAAATCTTCAAATATCTTTAGGTGGAGCAATAGGGAGTGTCAGACTTCTATCGACTAAAATCTAGCCGCGTTCTTTTAGCTGTCCTTTGCGTTCCAGAGCCGTTGTAACTCTTTCAAACAATCCCGGAGAGATGCCTATACCCTGATAACCGATTTCCACACAACTTTTCAATCACCAGTTCCACTTTCAGACTTCTTCTCTACAGAACATCAAGTGTGTACATCAAGTGGTATTTATGTACGTTAATTCCGAAAACATAACTTTATATTTAGTTATGTTTTCGCAATTAATGTATCCAATTTACTATCGAAACACAACCAAACATGAATGAAAATAAGTGTAAAGCAAATTAGTTGTACAAAAATACCGTGTCGCGTATGTAAGATTACCACAATTTCATAATACTATTCGTTTCAATATTAAACTGTAATTAACTTCACTGGTCACACACTGCAGTAATACATTGGAAAGCAAAAGGATTTCATGCATCGTGTAACTTGATTATGAAAATGATTTTTTAACTGTCTGTTTGTTTGTCTGATCAGGCAGACCAAATCCAAACCCCTTCTTTAATCCGTAAGCAGTTTGCTTAATGCTTGTCCTCGTGTATGCCACTTTACCTGATGGTCCTAAGTCTCCTGCATTCAACCATTGCCTGCTATTCTATCAGGTCGTCTATCTGGCTTCTGGGGCCCTACTTTACCCGTCTCTCTCTCTCTCTCTCTCACACACACACACACACCGGAATAATGTAATGATGATTTTAAGATATTATGGAGACGTCAGGAAAGCCTCCTGACATGATGTTTGTCTACAATCCAAACCTCGTTACACATCAAAGTTTCAAAACTTTGGGGAACTTATGCGAATTGGTCCTTTACAAATTACAACTTGAAATAGATTAGAGACTTGGCCTGTTCAATAATCAAGACCGCTAAACTTTTCTATGGAAAGTGAAAAAAACTGCATTTGATAAGCATAGCTTAATAGCATAATCAGCCTTCTGGGACTAAGACCTCCTCTCAAGGAGATCCTGGGAGCTGGAATATTGCGCCTATCTACAAACACACAGAACAGCTAATAACATCCTAAACGATGAATATTACTTTGACATATGAAGCTTCATCTAATAATAATTTGAATCAATCAATTGCCAATTGATTCATGAGTGGAGGACCATTTAGAATAAAAACCCGATGCTATAGACTATTATACGCTTTTCCTTTCCTATAGGCATTATTGGCAAGGACTGGAAGGCTCTAATGCTCAATTGGCGTGACTATTGCAAATTCCATGACGTAAAAGATATTTGAGACGGATGTCTGGGACTTTATTGAAATGCTGACGGGGATGTCTGAGTGAGTTTCATTTTTCACTTACATGCCAAGCTCAGAATCTTTTTATGCCAAGGAGAATTATGTTTAGGAAAATAACATAATGAAAATTTTGAGAGCTATAAGAGTACCGAAAGACCAAATACACGATATAGTGAGAGATGATATACCAAAAAGGGTGACTACTGAGATGAGATGTCTATCTACTAATAATATAAAGAGGTAAAATTTGTTTTCTATCTTATTTTTTGTTTGAAGGAGGTCATCTTTGAAAGTACTAGTCCGATTGCTTAAATGTTTTCCCCGATTAAAAACGGCTTCATTTCTGAGTGACATAGACTAGGGCGAAGCTGCGGTCAAAAGCTAGGTGATTAATAAAGGCTATGGTAGAATACAAGTTGCACAATCCTCAAATAAATTGGCATAAGGGCCAATGGAGCCATATTTATCAATAAAAGATCTACGTCAGCAATTTAAATCAGTTATGGCAATGAATCATCGAGACCACGAATGACGATTTGCTAAGTACTGGCGCACCTTGATCAGTCAAGACTCGGTTCCACATCTGCTGACAGGTTAGTCATTCCTACGCAGCGTGAGTCATGCGGAGCCCCTTCACAAGACATGCCTTACTTGCTCATCAGACAACCACCTGCACATTCCAGGACTTGAACGAGGCGAATTACTTTATTGTCAAGGAGGCAACATCAATAAGCATACACAACAATCAAAAGTTTCCTACCAGGTTGGGATCAGAGGCGCATCCACGAGCTCTTAATGCGATCCATTTGACGACCAAAACTGAATTGTCAAAGGGATGGAGCTATAGGGTGTAAAGGTCCATCTCTCTTTCTTGTCAGCACGCTTGACATTTTAACGCGTCATGGTAAGGCCCCAGCTTTCAGTCAAAATGCATACGGGGGAATACCAGTATTTTACAATAGAGTACAACCCAACAACTGGGTAGCAAGGTTCCCTAAAACGACTTCGTTTCTTTAAGTCAAGTGATTGTTGGAGTACCTATGACAAAAACAAATTCTTCTTCAACACTACGGACTTCCTTTTTCTAACCAATAAATATTGTAAATAATGGTCCAAGGCTCTGAGCCCCTTATCAGCATTTGAATGAAATCCCTTGTATGGTTACAGTTACTATATTCCTTTAGCCTTGAGAGCACACGTGTTACGTAAACACACGTTCCAGAAATAAACAGTAATTATTCAAATCCTTAAAACGGTGTTTTCTTTGATGACCAATTAAATGTAATATAGGTTATTTCTAGGCAAGCGTGCTCCATCGTCGGCCACATCATCGCTTACCATCAGGTGATATTGTGGTCAAACGCGGGCATATCAATAACAAAAAAGAATGAGCTATTCAGATTCTCTAACAGCATAACAGAAATCGTGTCAAAGTCTGAGTGAGTAAAGCCGGGTTGCACTATACGATTGTTAGTGGTATAATCGAATGAATCACAGTTTTGTAACCGCAACAAACGGTTAGATGAAAGTCTGCATAGTTGCGTGGTACTGTCACTAACTCACTAATGTATTTGCGAACGTTTTGTTAAAGTAGGCAATTTGCTTAATAAATCTTGGATTAAGATTATTATTGTTTGTTGGTAAATGTTGTTTGTTATGTCAGGTATTTTACTGGATTGGTTTAGTAATCGAATAACATTTCTCGATTACTTTAACGGTTGCGTTTCGAAGGACCAACATTTAGTCTTAGTTCTTCTCTGCTTCTTCTGCTCTGACTTTGGTCCTTAACTTTTATGTTATTTTTCAACTTAGAATTTTGTGAAAGCATTTAACATAAAAGTCAATCAAATTACGTCAATGCTTAATAAAATAATAAGATCAACAACAGCCTACATAACTAACAATATTCAGTCGTTTTGACCATTGAGACGTGGAGTGTGCGGTCAATGCCATTTAAAACTAACCCGACCACTACAACATGGTCCTTGGGAGGTCATTATAATCCTCGTCTTATCACTTTGTAGAAAAACAGCATGGAGTGGGGGAGGTCTTTCTAACTGGTGGCGAGAGGATTTCTTTGAGCGAACTTTTTGTTGATGTTTTTGTGTAGTGTGTAGGTTGTTGCATAGATTAATAAATGTTTATAGCCCTAGAGTGTCCACTCTTAACAATAATTATTATCAGTAGTTTTTCAAGTAAATAGATAAGTCTGTTTACCATATGCAGAATGGACTTGGCATTTGCGATATTCAAGTACCTACATAAGCTGTCATATGTAGATAAAATCACAAGGCTATTTATATACTAGAAGGGACACAAACGATAGAAAAACCGAACAAAGCTGTCGTATCCAGTTGACCACAGACTACAATGGTTCCTTAGTGTTCTTTTATTAACTTAGAACGTCGCAGAGCTAAACACCTACACACTTATACGCGCTAGAATCGTCTAGGTGGAAAAACACACATCAAACCTTACTAGACCTTATATCTTACGTCATAGAGTTCAAAATAGCCGTACATAAGTGACCACATTCTTGATCCAAGGTCGATGCACAACGACCTACGGTGCGCCGTGTTTAACTGAGCAAATAAAGTATACTAATTATCTTTGGATGCAATTAAAAATTGCTATCCAGCCATTATGAAGCAGCTTCCATTGGTCGGATGTTTATTTTTAATTATTGCGGTCGATAATGAGGAAACGTGACAGAGAATCGATAATTCTGAGAACTTGGCTGGTTATAGTGTAACCTCAACCGTAGTTCGTACTGAGTATGTCAGTTATTTTATCATCATTTCAGTCGAAAGACGTCCACTGTTGGACATAGGCCTCCCCCAAGCGTCACCATAACGACCGGTCCTGTACGTCTCGCATGGCATCGGATTCCCGCGACCCTCACCAGGGCATCGGTCCACCGCGCGGGAGGCCTTCCAACATTGCGTTCTCTGGTAGGGTAGACCGGGTACAATAGTAACACGGGTCAATAGTACCATCATCGATATTTCTCCTTCTGAGCAAAATTTTGCGTGTGTGAGTGCGCCAGCACATGCGCTACTTGAGTCCCGAGGCACCCCTCGGTCGCCGTCGCGCATGCTGTGAAATGGGCGTGTTAGGACCGAAATTTTGATTTTCGGCTAGCCGAGGTAAGTTTTTACGTAAAATATGATTGAATATAACTCGTACTACCAGAGCCTTTTCGATAAGTAATTGTTGTTGCCATATTAAACAGATATTAAACTTTTGATTTATAATAAATACGGAAATTATAAGTTTAGAATTATGTATCTATTAGACGGTTTTTCTAAATTAGTTACTTGGGTGCAATTGTACCAACATCGTCGGGGTCAATATTACCGGTACAATTAACCCCATGGTAGAAATAACCCCATGGTAGAAATAACCCCGTACTAACAATAACAGGGTAAAATAAATAAATAGGTAGGTACCTACTTAAAATATGCAATTACTTATTAGACATGTTCTTGTAATATATGCCACGAAATAGAATAAAAAAGATGGACCGTAAGTCATGAGATATATTGTTGTATGAACTGGCATATGATGAGATTTTAGAAGGGCAGACGCGCCACTCCAAATATGTTCGACGTTTGTCATGTTTCTCTGATAAGATATAAACTAAAAAAGAAGTTAATCCTGACGAATTTATTTCTATGGGGTATAATACAGCAACAAAAACAAACTATTTACTATATAAAATATGATTCCAGACAGAAAAAGAAAACTGCAGCAAAAAATGAGTCTGAAAGTAGTGAAGAAAAAGAAGAATAGTTTTGTGTTGTATGTATGGAACATATAGCGCTAGTCACCCTAATGAAATGTGGATTCAATGCGCTCAATGTCGATTATGGACACACGAGGAGTGTACACCTCAGGAGTCGATTTATATTTGTCATAATTGCGAATCTGACTAATATATATTTCTTTATTATTTAAATACCTAATATTCTATGGGGGTCAATTGTACCAGGGGTCAATTTTACCTCCATACTAAAATATTTTTCTTGATTATTTCTATTCTATCATTGTTATACAGCTAGATAATAGCAAATATGCATCTTGTGACCCAAAGTTGATTACATGTTAATAAAAACTTATTTTATTTTTGTTCTAATTGAAGAATTGTTAGGTTGATGTTGTGACTTTACATTTGTTTTTATTTAAAACTCCAATCTCACGATTTTTTGTTTCTAATTTTTAGGAATGGTTATAAACCCATAAGACTTTAAATAAATGACTGAGAAAATATGATTAATACCTTAAATCGCGTTTTAATACCCACTGCAGTTTTGGTACAACCCTGGTGACCCTCAAAGGGGGTCATTTGTAGCACTAGCCATCATTTCATTTAAAGTCAATTTTCACCAAGTTCGGTTCAATCTAGGCCAACTTCAGATATTTTCTTCGATAGATAATAAACCAAGGCTGTAAAATAGTTATATTTAAAACAAAAAGCAACAGCCAACTTTGTGTAATCAACCGATGTTTCGAAAATGATACTATTGTCCCCGGTCTACCCTACGTGGTTACCACTTCAGAAACTTTCGTTCCCACCGATCATCAATTCTTGCAAAAACTACTGGACGGATTTTGACGAAACTCTACAGCAGCACAGCTTACACATCAGAATAACACAGTTATAATTTATAATGGGGAAGTACTATAACCACACGGATGAAGCCGCTGACAAATACTAGTTACTCATAACCTAAACTAAATTACCTCCGATTCTATTGAAAAATGAATACGTCAGAGTTTACAACAAGCTGCTTACAAAAAACAACGTCCTAAAAATAGATCTTGTTTACATGTCAAGACCCTCAAAAATCGTGAAACAGCGAACCACGAGTGCGATTATTCTTAGGGTCAGATCACACCGACGCGACGCTGTGCGAAGAGCGACTCAAAATATACTATTGTTCCCTATGATTTTTCATTATTATTTCTTTTTTATTTCATTATTTTTTTTTTTTAACAAAAGTATACATAACTCAGATCATCTCACAATGAAATGTGTTTCTTCTCGTGTGGTAAATAAAGTTATAAGAAGAATCTTTGATTTCTTTGGCCACATTGCCAGAAAGAGAGGTGATAACCTAGTAAATATGTCACTGACAGGAAAAGTAGATAGGAAAAGACTCAGGGGCAGGTGTCCGATACGTTGGTCAGACCAAATCCGTTTTACACTGGAAACCACAGTCTGCGACGCTATCCACATAGCCGAAGATAGGACAATATGGCGAAATAGTATAGTCCACAAGAAAGTTATTCGTCGAGGTCACGGAGGTCACAAAGGAGGAGGAAATATATTTATATTTTATTTATTTATTTATTTATTTATTTGGCTCTTCAACAATGAGTGCACTATTACATATGTATAAAGAAAAAACAATACAATCTTACGTCTAAGTGCCCCATCACTTAAAGAAGAGCACTGCATGCACTAATTTGTACGCCTTAACAGATAATAACAATAATTAAAATACAGAATAAATAATAGTAAGAATAAACATAATAAACAGATTTTTTTTTTAAATTTGATAATTAAATTAAATTTAAATTAAATTTGGACAAACCGAATTTAGAAATTGACATGAAATATATTTTTGTTGTTAATTGTGTAACAATATTTTTTGAGTTGCTCTTCGCGCACTGTCGCGTCGCGTCGCGTTTCTGTGTGTACTGACCTTTATTTTTAAGGGTAATGATTCATACCGGAACTGTAGTCGATTTCAGAGGTCAAAGTTAACCCAAGACCATTTTCAAGTTCATAGCAATTATTTCTTAAAGTTTATATTAAGCGGTGAAATTTTTGTCACTTTTTACAACTTCCCCTTTTATAGACCTTGAAGCTGGAAGGTTTATTTCTTATTTCTTTTGCCTATCGAGTTTCTTATCGAGGTGAAAGAATAATTAAGTTTACCAGTAATTTAAAACTTCATCGATTTTTATAAAGCTATCGTAAAGTTATTTAATTTTTTTCGTCGTTTAGAACAGGGTACTTTGGGTTGCGCGAATGTTCGAAAGTACCGTAGCCCTGGTAAAAAAAAAAACAACTGAAGTGACACAGGTGGGTTTTAGTCTGTAGTCTAACAACCCCTATCGCTACACTCAAAGCAGGAGAATTTATTTGACGATTTCCCATCTCAAAAAAAAATCATTGGTCCTTTAGTTCGCATTTGAATTTTCACAGACAGATTCATTTTTACTAATTCATAAACTTATTTTAGTCATACTTTTAATCATATCTCATACTCAGTCCAAAAATACAACACGCTCCAAAATTGACCTACTTTTTATAATTAGTACTATCTCCCCCATACATAGAATTAATGTCCTAGTTAATTTCAACGTAAGTAATAAAAACAATAATTAATAATTCGGTCATTTTTCCTACAGGAAAGCTTCATAAATTACTTTGAAACAACGTCATCAATTCCGTGGTTTTAATTTAGGTAAGTATGTTGGTAGTTTAGGGAATCCAATCTTGTGTAAAACCAATTCAATAAACCTAAAATTTATGTTCTTTTTTCAGTAAACCAAGTATTTCTATCTATGGAATTCTTTGGAATGTACTTACTTCAGTAAAGGAAGGTACCTAAACAACTAGACGCCAAAGTTGACGCAGTGGTTGAGCCATTGACTGGTCGCTCGCGCTGGTTAGTTTCCCGCACGGAACAAATATTTTAGGTATTTGTATGGTCTACAGATAAATTGGGGTCTGGTTGTCTTATGTATGAGTTTATGTGTCTGTAAACACAACTACGTTACAGGAGTAATTCCTAGTAAAGGAAAATATAATAATAATATAATATTCCACAACTATCACACAACGCCGTCTAGCCCCAAGCCACATTTTATTTACTCATGTGCCCAAGCTAAGCAGAGCTTGTGTTATGAGTTCTAGACAACTGATAAATATACTTATATATTTCTAAATACATAAATGTTATAGATAAATGACACCCAGATACAGAACAAATGATCATGCTTATCACACAAACATTTGTCCTGGGTGGGAATCGAACCCATCACTAACCACTAGAGCAATAGACCAGTTAAGAACGAAAACTTTTACAAATCTCCAAAGACCTGAAACGTAAACCATAACAAGATACAGAGAAGTCATGGAAAAGTGGAAAAAATACCTCTACATAAAGGAAACGAATTAAATCAAAACCTGCTTAAAAATTGACTAGTCCCACAATTTTCGTTAAAATTAAGAACCTGGACGGACAGTCTCATAATAACACTTAATACAAACGAAGAAAATGGAGAACCGTCTTTTCATTGACTTCACAAAAACTTGGTTGAATATAGTAAAGGATTAACCTTTATCCAACCAAGTTTTTCCGGGCAGCAGGCCGGTTCATATACGGAACACCATGCGTGTGGTTGCTCAAACTCATACAGTTTTACACAGCAAGACTGTGGTGATGCTAGTACGGATAACGTCATCAACTGGTTACCCCCTTTTCTGACCTATTTTAATTTGAAGGGTAACCGACGCATGCAGCTGTCTATACCGAAGATAATGCACCTACAATTCACTTGGTAACTAATGTTTTTGAAGTTACTGCAGCGAGTACATCAAAGGAAGATAATGTAAACACGCCTGACAATTTCATATCACTGCTGGCTATGTTTATGTTAAGTTGAGCGCATTGCCTCACATCACCTACAAAGGCACATGCTTTCAAAATATACTATGTTGCTAGGAACGATGTTTACTAAGAATTTGTTGAAGGTAATGCTATTGATAAGGGAGTTTACATTTGCTGGATAAGGTGGTATATTATCCGTTTTACTGCAAAGGTGCTTTCTTTGACAATCTTTGGATGGGAGTTTCTCGTAGTCGGATCAGGGACACACATGTGACATACATTGTGCGTACAGCTAACGAGTAGAATTCCCTGCCGGAGTACTAATTTCGCCTGGCTCGTTCCATCATCGGACCACCAAGCGTACGACGTTGCACCACCGGTACATGGTGGACATCCCATCTATACGCACAAAACATTTTGGGAACACATTAATTGTGCGTACAGCTAAGGAGTGGAAATCCCTACCAGAGTGTTTCCTGATGGCCACAACCCGGGAATCTTTAAATCAAGAGTGAATAGATTACTTCTAGGCAAGCGTGCTCCACCGTCGACCACATTATCACTTAAATGAAATAGTAGTCAAACACGAGCCTATCAATAATTTAAAAAAGGTGTACCAACTGGCAGTAACTCTAACTCTCAAGGACGACTTTACAAAAGATAATAAAAATATGAGACAAGACGGAGTAACGACCAAAATTGATTGTGGAGAAAAAGTAGATGGAAGTCACGTCACGTCTCTGGGATTAGAAAGGCTCAGAGAAGATCAAGCAATTTTGAAGTAATCTTCAAAAAATTCTCTTGTTTTCTCTGTAGTATTTATTATTTATGGTGTTTTAGATATCATCAGGTTGAAAACCCCCGAAATTTTATACCCTTCAGATTTTCGTTCGCCTCAGAGGTATATCAAAAGTTTGCATGTTTCAAAAGAGGATACAACAAAAAAGACGAAATTCTAAAAAGCAACCCTCGCGATTTGCTCAGAGACAAGTTTGGTCCTAGACGGACTTAAGGCGACCCTGCCAGACATATTATGTAATGGAACTTTTAGGTTCGAAACCAAATCTTTGACGGCAGACTTTATATATAAGCAGAATATATTATGTACGAAAATATTGGAAGGGTGATTTCTATATCCAAGTATTGGCCAGATTTATGGAAAGTACCTTTTTACCCGACTGCAAGAAGGGTTATGTTTTTCGCACGTATCTTGTATGTATGTCTTTTTCTTTAAAACCTCATATCTTCCAAACCGCTGAACGGATTTAAATTATTAAGATATCGTTGAACTCGTCTTGATAACCCAAGTGCACTTAGATAGGTGACGTTAAATCAAATCAACATAACGGTTACTATTAAAATAATCTAGACTAAACTCATTCCATCTAATGTAGTTCCTGACTGTTGCAGTCAATTTATTCCGTGTTAGAATTTATAGAAATTAGTTTCTGCGCTATTGGACTGAACTTGTTTTTTTTTCTTTTCAGTTTTTATTTAATTTTTTTTACGATGTCGGTTTTTTTTTTATCTTTAATTTTTAGTTCATAGTGGCACTTAAATATTGCATTTAGTCTTATCGATCCGAATCAGGCTCCTAACTACCAACCTACCTACGAGTACCCACATCAGTGAGTGAGGGTCGAGTAGATCACGACAATGCAATAAAGTCTGAAGTCGGGAGGTAGGTTACTTTGTGGTAGACGTGCGAGGTTACGTTGTTCAGCCAGGTTTAAAAAATAATATAAACTATCTATCTAAGTTAGTAAGTTAGTAGGTGTTTTTTTGCTCAAGTGATTTTGATGAAACAGAAATTTTGGTAGCCTCAAGGAGATGTCAGCAAAACGGATGGGACCCAGTAAGGCCGATATCCTGATACCTGCCAGGTTTGCAGGTTTTTTCGAAAGAGTCAGATGATGTGGCCGATAATGGAGCACGCTTGCCTAGAAGTAACCCCTAGGTTGTAGCTGCAGCAGGAAACACAGACTCCGGCAGAGAATTCCACTCCTCCTTAGCTATACGCAGTGCACAATAAATGTATTCCCAAAATACTTTGTACATAAGGGTGGGATGTCCACCATGTACCGGTGGTGCAGCGCCGTACTTCTAGTGGCCCGATGATGGAACGGACTTGGCGGAATTGAATGTAAACGACAGAAAATCGTCAAGTTCTGACTAAACAAGCCTTTAGATCTATCCTCCAATGACAAATGACCTAGTGTTATCTACAAGCCATTACTAGTATGTTATTGAAAGCCAGGACACTAACTACAGTTAACTTATAAGCACTGATTGATTAATTGACCCACATCAACATCGAGTACGATGCTATGATTCACCAACTATTTGCAGACTTCTCTAATGAGCCCTAACAAGAGCCTCTTGCATACAAAGTGCATCTAATTTTATAATTGAACACAATTAGAATTTCATTAGAGAGAGTTTGCATTCTGCTTTCGATCTTACGTGGAATGGCGTGATGTTATGTTAGGTATTTTATGGACCATCAATCGAATTGCGTGATAATTTGATGATTGTTCAATATTAGTTTAGTAGTTCTGAAGATATGCAGGGGATAGACACACAGACAGCTAAAATCTTTTAGCAATTTAGAAAGTAGTAAGTAAAATGAATAGAAAAATGTATTTAATTTATTCACAAAAGTCTTGGCTGTGCATTGTTCGGAGTTAGCTCAGCCTTCGCAATCAAGGTCAACTACAGGATCACTGAGTTTTAGTCAGTAAAAGTCTGACATTCACTCCTGCTCCATCCAGAGCGAGAGAAGTTACCTGTTTGATGATTTTACATGTCAAAAGTACCATCGCAAATGTACAAAGAAAGATAAGGGTTTTAGACATTTTCTACCAGGCCAACCAAGTCTAATGTAGAAATAAAAAGGTAAGGGCATAATTTTTTTTTATAAGTACTTGTTTTTAGACCACTGCCTGTGATAAACAATAGTGAAGGAAAAGCTATGACTGGGCTGCTGATCTAGTGGTTAGTGGCCCTGACTGCTATGCCGAAAGTCGTCGGTTCGTTCCCACCCAGGACAAATGTTTGTGTGATGAGCATAATCATTTGTTGTGTCTGAGTGTAATTTATCTATAATATGCAGAAATGTATAGTATGTTTATCAGCTGTCTAGTACTCATAACACAAGCTCTGCTTAGCTTGGGACTAGACGGCGTTGTGTGATAGTTGTGGAATATTATATTATAACTCTATTAACTATAGATGCAAAAACCAGTAGCCTGACCCCTCTATAACTAGATTATCGCATAAAATACTTATGGAAATTAACCAAAGCTAAAAAATATATTAGCATCTATCTTTTACTCATTTATTCAAATTACCTACTGTGAAAGAGTCATAAAAATGGTTGTTTACAATGTCAATAACAGAATATTTTCACGCTTGAACTAAAAATAAACATGACAGTGATAAAATTGAATAAAATATCAAGTAATTATGCAGTTAAATTAATGATTATTAAATTTTAAAGTGGTTCTTTCTGAATTACTTTGATACTTTATTGTTTGTGATTATTATGTATATTATATTTTATTAATTGAGAAAGCAGATTCTTCGCTGGAAGAATGAACATTGGCATCAATCAATCCCAAAAAAAATCTGCTAATGGTTCGTCAAACCGATTGCAAAATTGAAGAAAAAAAAAAAATGATAATAAAAAAAAAATATTCCGTCAACTCATATTTGCAGTGATAGTAGGTACCTATACCTTTAATTCTACAAGTCCCAGCTCCGAAATCCCACAACTCAAACGCAACATTGCTACTCTAAAACCCCTGTGTAGTGATTCAAAGGTCCTACTAGGTCAAACAATCATAAATAATTCAATAGGAAATTACTAGGCTTACAACACAATACAATTCGGGGTTTTACACATAGGAAAACCAGGGTCAAAACCAATTGAATAACAAGACATGTGTAAAGCAATTGGCTTAGTAAATGATAACTCTATTTGGTTATTCAATATCTATGGCAGGGGTGGCCAACCAGTCCATTGCGATCGACCCGTCGATATTTTAGGCCAAAAGAACTAAGTCGCGATGCGGCAAATAGCTAGCTATTATAATAGTGTCAGAATGGTCTATAATTTTTTTTTTTTTTTTTTTATCTGTTATAAACTAGTACTTGACTGCGATCCCGCCTGATGGTAAGCAGTGATGCAATCGTTGATGGTGAGGCGCACTAGTTTATTGAGAGCCTATTCACTCTAGCCTTGAAGACACCCAAATTATAATTGGACGGGAAGACCGCAGCAGGCAGACTGTTCCAGTCCTTCGAAGTACGCGGTATAAATGACGAGGCGAAACGCTTAGTCCGGACCGTAGATGTTTCAACAACGTAAGGGTGGATACTCGCCGTGCGTCGGTTTGTCCGATGATAGAAATGAGATGGCGGAATCAAGTCATGCAATTCCTGCGCACACTCTCCAAAATGCAATCTGTAAAACATCGAAAGGCTGGCTACCCTACGCCTGTGCTCAAGGCTTTGAAGATTGGACTTAACCAAATCTGGATCACCAATCAGCCTCTTCGCACGCCTTTCCACCATTTCCTTCATTGATTTCATAATTGTTGATTTTGACCAGTTTTGGTAATCTACTAATATAATGGCGTCATTATGACTTTCCGATGGTCAATCACTGACACTCCATTGAAAGAAATAGCCTAGAATGGTAATCTCGTACATAATGACAAATGAATATCTGACGTATGCGATAGTCTGCAAAAATTTTGACAGTTCCTTTGATCAGTGTCCTACCATTAAGACGTCATTGCGCAATTAGTGCTTTTAATAAGCTCGATATCGTCATTCCACCACAATTCTATTACAAGACCATTGACCGATCATTGATCGATCATTATGAATTAGCAGATTACAAACTTTTAGCAAAATGACAATGGGATCGTGTTGGAATGGCGAATTTATAAAAATAGCAGACTTATGCCCCAGGTTGCCGCGAACTTCTTGTTTGTCGAGAAAAAGTCGCACTTATTCGTGGTTGTTGTTGAGTTCCGTTAATATTTTTATTAGTATTGTTACTTTTTTTTTTCCACTACTATCACACAACGTCGTTTACTCTCAAGCTAAGCTGAGCTTGTGTTATGAGTACTAGACAACTGATAAACATACCTACTTATAAACTTCTAAATACATAAATATTACAGATAAATTAAACCTAGACACAGAAAAAAAAAACCGGCCAATAGCGTGTCGGGCCACGCTCAGTGTAGGGTTCCGTAGTTTCCAGATGAGTTTAAAAAAATGCTTGCATATACGATTATACTACAAACTTAGTCCAGAAATTATTTTGTAGAAACTTTTTGTCTTTTTGTACAAAAACTGTTCTTTCCATCAAGTTCAAAATAATTTTCCTAGAAAGTCCTTATAAAGTTCTACTTTTCAGATTTTTTTCATATTTTCTAAACTTATGGTTTAAAAGTTAGAGGGGGGGGGACACACATTGTTTTTTACTTTTGGAGCGATTATTTCCGAAATTATTGACATTATCAAAAAATGATTTTAGTAAACCCCTATTCATTTTTAAATACCTATCCAACGATATATCACACGTTAGGGTTGAAATTAAAAAAAAAATCACTTCCCACTTTACATATAGGGGGCTACCCTAATAAAACATTTTTTTCCAATTTTTATTTTACCACTTTGTCGGCGTGATTGATATACATATTGGTACCAAATTTCAGCTTTCTAGTGCTAACGGTCACAGAGATTAAGCGAGGACGGACAGACAGACAGACAGACGGACGGACAGACAGACATGGCGAAACTATAAGGGTTCCTAGTTGACTACGGAACCCTAAAAAAGATCATACTCGCTCATCACACAAACATTTGTCCTGGGTGGGAATCGAACCCACGACCTCCGGCATAGCAGTCAGGACCACTAACCACTAGACCCGCCAGGCCAGTTAAATTGATTTTGTAATTGGTAGATATCGCAGTGTCTAGCCAGTAAACAGTAGATCGTGGTCCGAATCAAGTTGGCCAGCCCTGATCTACAGCATGTCCACGGTGTACAAAAACATGTCAAGGCAAGCGTATAACGTCTTTTGAATAATAAAACATGTGTGAACAAAATTGCCTGTTGGGTAACTGGTGACGCGCTGTATATGCAATGAGGTAGTTTATGTAATCACACCTAAGTATAACCAAGTTAAATGGAGTTGAACTGGTTCCTTTGAGATTACTTGGTTTGTTCATTAGTCATATCATTATAGATGTAACCAAATCTTAGTATCTACATATGGCTATGTTTATACAATCTTATTTTTATTAGATGCGCAACTTGAAACACCTGTCCAGTATTTTTAAGTCAAGAATTTATATACAAAGTATCATAACTACATCATGAAAAAATCACAAAGTTATAGGTAAGTTTGTGAGGTCAGCAAAAATACATAGTCACCGGGCCATCCAGGTGACTGAGGGGTTGTTTCGCACTTGCAACCAGTTTACTGGTGCCTAATGCCCGCTATGACCTGCCGTGACCTGTGTTGTACTTAGTGTTGGTGGTGTCCAACTTGTGAATTTTTTAAATATTTTTGGGAAAAAATATAACATGGTGTAAAAACTATTGGAATCCATTTAGTTACTGATTCTGAACAAACAGTATTCAGGTTTCGCATAAACTAAAAAATTGTATATCAGGCTAGCTTCTGCTAGTGACTTCGCCCGCGTAAAAATAGGTTTATCCATACAAACTTTAAACCTTCAATAGGGTAGTGTTCAGGGTCAAAAAAAATACATTTTATTTAGTCCGTATTTTAGATTATAAAAAAATATTTGATACGTATTTTTTCTTTTTTCGATTAAACAAAAAATAACAAAGATATAGCCCATTAAAGTTACGTGTGACGTCACCCCGTACGAAAAAATGCAGCACGGCGTGACGTCACATGTAACTTTAATAGGCTATATCTTTGTCATTTTTGGTTTAATTTACAAATAAAAAAATACGTGTCCCTTATTTTTGAATAATCTAAAAGACGGACTAATTACATTTTTTACGGCCACTAGCCTATTTTGAATACATTTTCATTCTTTGATGTGGAGTGGGACTTATACTGAAAATATTTTGAAACTGATTCAACGAGAATAAATTACATAATGTAGATATGTAATTAAAGAATGTGTCGCAAAAAAAATCCATACTAATAAAGATTATGCTGATAAGGTAAAACGTGCACCTGACCATTGGTGATAGATAAAATTTTATAATATATTGTTAGCCTAGACTAAAACTGATAAACATAATACTCTGGACTGAAGAACTCTCATCACTGTCCATACCCTTTTTTTTTGTTTTGGAGGGGAAATAGGCTCTTAATAAACTAGTGCGCCTCACCATCAACGATTGCAACACTGCTTACCATCAGGTGGGATCGCAGTCAAGCACGGGTTTATATCATTTAAAAAAAAAAGAAACCTTCAAGATGCGCCCGGACTTTTTTTTTTTTATTAATGATAGGCTTGCGTTTGACCACTATCTCACCTGATGGTAAGCGATGATGTGGTCGACGATGAAGCACGCTTGCCTAGAAGAAACCTATTCACTCTCGACTTAAAGACTCCTAAGTTGTAGCTATCAGGAAACACAGACTCCGGCAGGGAATTTCACTCCTTGGCTGTACGCACAATAAATGTGTTCGCAAAACGTTTTGTGCACTTAGGAGGATAAGTCCAGGGAGTGTGGGATTTTTACCCCACTAAAACCACCCCAATGATCACCATCAGCATATAAGAAGAGGCGTTGTACGTAGAACGACCTCGCGTGGATCAAGTGTCGCTCTACAAGTTTAGTTTCCATATAAAATGTATGGAGACCGACGCGCCCAAATCGGCGTGTGTGTCACACGTGTGCGCAGTGTAGTTCTACCTTAAAGGACCACTCCAGAACCTCCTCTGTGCAACGCCTGTTAGGGTACACTCCTGAGGAGACTGTACAACTGTCTCTCGACTGTTCATGCCCTAACAATTAATATCAGTACAGCGCTTTATCTTACATCATAAATTTTATAGATATAAATTGACATTGGAAAAAAATACAAGTCATTATTTTATTTAGTATGATCCCTTAAGGGTAAAAACCTCTATCTGTTTCCAACTGCGTTTATCTATGAAACTATTGAATTCCTTCTTTCATAAAAAAATTGCGAACAAAAAGTAATTCAAAGATACAGAGCTATTAGTTACAAAAAATAAATCAAAGGAGTTGAAATCAAACTAAAAACAGCTGTATAAAGAAACAAACTGTGAGATCAGAGAAGCCTGTCTTTTTAGGAGGGAAATCATCAAACAACTTCGCCCTCCCTCTCTGGGTGGAGTGAGTCGGTGTCTTCTTCTTCTTTGTCCTCGCCTCTTCCCATTATGCGGGGTCGGCTTTCTTAATCATGCGGCGCCATTCATTTCGCTGATAAGCATCGTCATCCGTAAGGCTAAGCTACATGTCCTTACGGACCTTTTGTCATCCAGGTAACTAGCAGTCTACCTCTTTCTCTCTTCTGTGTAGTCATGGAAAGGCACGATATGGTCATTGGGTTTCCACATGACATGTCCATACCACCTTAATCTGAACTCGAGTTTTTCAGTGATGGGTGGAGTGAGTCCAGGGCAACCTTTTTAACACGCTTTTATTTATGTACTGGCTTCCGCCCGCGACTTCGTCCGCGCCCGCGTGGAAAGACATAAATGCTGTTGCGGACTTTTTTTAGAACTTTTAAAGGGGAATAATTCTGTCATACATGATTTTTTCGAAACTTTAACCATTTACGCAGCGCACGCAGCGGAAGCTCTCAATAGAAAAAAAAATCATCCGATTTTGAAACATTCTTCAATGGTGCTTCGCTCCTATTGGTCTTAGCGTGATGATATATAGCCTATAGCCTTCCTCGATAAATAGGCTATCTAACACTGAAGAATTTTTCAATGCGGACCAGTAGTACCTGAAATTAGCGCGTTCAAGCAAACAAACATACTCTTCAGCTTTATAATATATGTATAGTAGTATTAAGTATAGATTAGGTACTGTTCAAAAGCGCTGATTCTCAGCAAAATTTACATAAATGACATTAGATTTTGAATGGATTCTATTCAATTATAGAAAAAGGTTTTCTATAATTGAATGAGATTCATTGAATTATTTAGACAATAGGCATCGACAATGACCTTTAAGAGAAAGATCTATGCAAAACATACAGCATCTTATTTATTAAGATATCTAACGAATGATAAGATCTTAAAAGGTTATTGTCCACTAGAAACCTGGCCCAACCTCATACAGGTGCAAATTATACACAGAAAAAAGGGTACGCAGTTGAAGGAAGCAAGGAAGGCCTTACTTCCATCAACTGTGTCAAAATGTGCTAGATACGTTTTAGGAGTTAGCAGTCTGCTAACTCCTAAAACGTATCTAGCACATTTCTCGCAGGCCGATGCTGAAAGAGATATTATATGCGTTCTCTATACTAATTTTATAAAAAAGAATTAATTTTTTAATATTTTTTCACCAGAAGAATGCTAAGTACTTTATTACTGAATGACATAGGCACGTATATTTTCTGCTTTCACGCAGGTGAAGTCGATGGCAGAAGCAAGTACTTATACTATGTAGAGATACCCAACATTGTTTTTGAAACATAATCTTTGGAAGTTGATCCGGGTTAGATTTAGCACTTTAACTGCGGGTCTTGTCACATTTTATCCTGAAAAATGCATTTTTCTTGTAGGATAACCCACAAGAGCAAAACCATAGAAATAAGCTAGTTGTCAATTTGAGGAAAAAAAAACTAATAAATAATACAAAAACTGGTTAGTGACTCATACAACATCACGTTAAATATAATTATCACAAATGAACCAACGTCATTACCATTAAAATTATTTAAGTACCTATTTTATTTATAAATTGTTGATGCTGTTTTATGAGTCATTTGACTTGATAATCAAAATTAATCGACAAAAAATTAGATGCATGACTACATATCTAATTAATTGAAAATCTGAATGTAGAAAAGAAATGACGTGCATCAATAAAGTGATGACAGTATAATTTTCAAAGCTTTGAAAGCATTGTAATTAAATAAAAATTCAATTGGATTGATTTTTAAATAAATCAATAGACAAGAGGAGGCTAAAGTCTCCACAAAGAGGGCTCCTGAAGCTGGACGACACTACTGTAGTGCATTCAAAAATAACCAGAGTTGCAACCCAGGGTCATTCATAAATAACTGGAGTAGCTACCCTAGAGTTAATCCAACTAACTCTAACTTTGAGCAGGGTAGGTTGGAGTAAGCGGCAATATGCTTGACATTGACAATTGAACTCTATTCGCGTTCAAAAATGCCAGAGTAGAGTAATTACCCAATGATGTCATTAGAGTTAACTCTAAACTCAAATTTGAACGCAGCCCTGAGGTTAACCTGGGAGGAGGTGTTAATATTACCTAGAACCTTACTGCAAAAGCTGGTTCAAGGGGGCTCGAGAAAAGAATACCTGAAAAACTTTGGGGAGGCCTTTTCCCAGCAGCAGGAAAGTATAGGCTAACTAAATTAAGAAAAAAATATTTTGTTTGCCTATAACTATTTTGTCAATGATCGGTTGACATTAGTTAATATGAGCGTCTTTATTAGTGAGAAATCAGCAATTAGCTCCTCTCGCTCCGATTGAAGTAAGAGAGAGTGCTAGACTTTAGCCGACTAAAACCCACCCATGTTCTAAACTTAAAAACAAAAAAATTTACATCTTTATAAAAAAGTAACCATTACTAATACCAATGTATAAAAATCTTTTTCATACCCACATGGGATGCTCAATACTCCCAAGTACAAAAGGTACGCATTTACATGGACACTTAGCATGCAACGGACCATCATTGTCTGCATAAGTAATGAGTCGTAGGCTGCATTGTGAAGTTCTTCATATTAATTGTTTTATTAAAGTTCTCTCTCTAATAACATGCTAATCAAGTTTTGCATATTATGGAATGTTTGATAGTAGCTTTAATTAAATAATTTTAGTATTTTTGTGTCTCTTTACCAGTTCTCGGGTAGTAGAAATCAATTAGGCAGTCAGTCCATATTTATTTTTTAAATTGTCACGAATGGGTAATCCTCATAGACGCTCAAACTGCCCCAATGAAGGCAGTCTGGGTAAAGCCGGACTCTTACTGGCCACACCTGCTTTTGCTAAAGTCCTCTAACATGATCAGAGTAGCCCTTTGTATAATCTGCAGTTATTTGGAAGGCTTACATGGTTTTGTTAGGATTCTACTCCACAAAGTGAAGTCACTTCATGTTGGGTACTGGTAATTCAGTTTTATCTTAGACTGAAAACATACCCGATAATTTTGATATGTAGTAACATCGTGATGAAACCGGCATGTCCTAGAACCAAAAATTCGAAGACATTGGACATCCACCAACCCACACTAGGCCCGGGTGATAGATTATGGCCTATTCCCTCTCCTAAAGAGGAGGCTTTAGTACCAGCAGTGGGAACATTATAAAGCTGATTTTGCTATGTAGTGCAATGTGACTTTGGGATTACGATAGCCTTTCATCAGCAGTTTGCAGGAGAGCACTTGAATACCAGACAGTTCTTGATGAGTTTCTAATTAAAAGGTGATTATTAAGCTACACAGTGTGTATATTTTTCACCCAATTCTCCTTTCGCAGTTCTGCTGGAAGATTTCTTTTATAGAATAGAATAGAATCATTTATTTCTGAGTACATGGTACATGTAGTCTTGATATTCAGCACCTTTCTGTTCTTCTAATAGTATTCATTCTTTTCATTTTTAAGTGTTTGTGTCTATTTAAATAAACAAATCAACGGGTGCAAAGTACAAAAAGTTATCTCCACTTTTTCGATTTTCTGATAGTTAACTATCAGAAAATTAATTAGAAAGAAGAAAATTAAAAAGCAATTATTTGGTCATTTTCTTTTTTCGAAAACATAATTAACAGAAAAAAAGAACTATTATTTCTTCATTGTTGACACTTGAAAAACCATTTGCCATGTCTTAGAATATAATTTTTTAGTAAGTTACTGCAACTATCACAAAATTGCAAAATTATAGATAACTTTTTTTACTTTGCACCTGTCGAAATAAGTTAGGAATGTCCATGGTACAACCACACCACTGACATTCCTAGGTTATTTAGGTATTTATTGAAGTGAATAGTGCCTTAGAATAAATTTGGGCATGGAAAACATTCAGGTGTCACCATTGTACCCTGATTGGACAGAACACTACAGTGTCCTCATGGAGGCAACCTCTTAAGGCCCTAGTTCAGGCTATGGTCCAAAATGAGGGGGATCAGCAGGCACATATTTGTTTACTTTATGTTGTAAGTCTTTCTTATTAGAACTTAGAATCAAAGTAAAAGAACCAATAAAAAGTCTATATTCCATACTGTGGTCAAGATATTTGCATGCAATTATCTACAGATAGTGCATGGTATCACTTTGCTGAACCATGTTAATTTATCAGTGCAGTGTTAAATGCTTTCTAATAATTGAGCACATATTATCAGCATATCATAGATAACAATTGATACTGGCCTTTTACACTGTAGGTTTTATACTTTTTAGGACCATACATAAACTTATTATGATTATAATCTATAATTATTTTTTTTTTATATTGCCAGTTTCTTTATAGGCTAAATGGTTGACTAACGTGAACTAAACAATGTTTGACTAATAATAACTAACTAATCATCTCATGTTTTCCTGATTTTTGCACCTAATAGGGAAGTTAATAATGAGCATAGTAATAATAAACAAACGCTTTGTAACTAGGTACTACAGTTTATCTTAACAGAGAGAATAATATTGAGAGCAAATATCGATTTTTAAACATACTCAGAGATCCTAGATATTCTAAATTCAAGCCTTTTTGGTTTTTATATGAAAGAACGTAAAACAGCGTTTATGTCAATACACGATGTTTAAATTCGATCGATCATAAAACGCCGGTTCTAACGAGAACATCGGAGGCGATCAGCGAACTAGACGGACCACACGCGGCCTCAGAAAACACACGTTAAAAACGCGTACGCTAGCATTCCATAAACGGCAAACTGTACATCGAATATTGCAAAACATTATTACGAATAAGCAGTGCTCCAAATTCACACGGCGAATAAAACGCCGACAAATCAATTCCGATCTACCATTATCTGAATTAAAAGTAATAAACTTACCTGTTCAAACTGCTCCCTGATCTCAGCCCTCTCCTCGTCGGTCAATTTTGAATTATCTGTCATCGTCACACAAATAAATTCACAAAAACAAGGATCACATCGACAACGTAACGAGTGTTTGAAAAACCCTTTTTTCACAGTTCACTTACTTGCTAGTATTATATGTATAAAAATAAAAATGTAATATAAAAATCACAGCACTCGACAAATAGTGTAAACGAAGGAGGCACACTTTAAAAATACCACACGGTCTCGCAACACGATAACATGAAACCAGTGCAAATCATAAATACGTCAAGTTAAACCGAAGACTGCGCAGCGAGTGTGTAGTGACGCAAGACGGGTCGATAACTTAGTTAATGTCGATATCGATGAAACGTGACTTAGCTGTGTGTTGTTTCTTATTTTAATTATATAACCTGTTGCAATTTACATAAAAGAAAATTTGGTCATCAAACGACTAAGACGAAATGTTATTGCATTGAATAGTATCTATTGTCAATATGTAATACCTATGCAAATATTGAATTACAAGGATTTCAAATGTTTCTTGATTCTAATTACTATGATTTCCGCTTGTCTTGTCATGCTTGTGATTTTGAAATACAATAAACCATTAGTTCCGAATTACGTCAAAAGCGATTTTATCGTGAATCCGATCAAAGGGGTTGGCCAAGATATGGCTGAAGGTTTCTCAATATCGCGGATAATATAAATAATTAAAAATCTTAATAATTTCTAGAAATAATTATTAAAATAATATCACGTCAGTAAAAGTTCGGATATTTATTATTAAACAATAAGTAAATTCATTAATTCGGTGTTTCCATGGTTCCTGCAACCATTTTGAAGTATTTTTTAAATTATTTTTTGACCATGGATTGGATACAAAGTCCTTCAGGCGGAAAAATAAAGATTACGATCAGAGAAATAATAAACATCATTATTATACCAATACTAAGTATTTCAACTCTTCATTTGTGGAAGAGACTAAGAGACACCACAATTTATCTGATAATGTCGTATAGCCAAATTATAAATATCGAATCTACTTTGATCGCTTAGTGCACAACACTATCGTTGGCGTTACTGTTTTGTACAAAGTTGCCAGTTACCAACTGGAATATATCGAAGATTTGACGAGACGCCAGACAAGATTTTTAATTCAATTTATCAAAAGTTTTGTTTTTGAGACATTCTTTGATAATTTTTTGGGCACTGAATATATTTCATGCTTATAATATATAAAATAAAATGTTGTATTTCGCTTTTCTGAAAAGCCTTTTAATCCAGAAGGTTAAAAATATCGTTAAGCGCCATCTATCAGCAAATATTCTGACAAGTTTTGAGTAGAAGCTCAGGGAAGCACGGCTAAGGTGTACGTAGTTTTACTACTCCATACTAGATGGCGTTATAGCACTTAATCTGCACGATTCTAGAAAGTTCTTACTATTTACTGCTCTGTGATTGGCTACAAGAAAGAGCGGGAAAAGCCTACAATGTTCGATGCAGGGGTATTCAAGCAATGGGTCAGTAGTAGATATCGTTTTAAAAATTACTAGCAAATATTACCCGGTACAGCGTAATGGTATGTTAAACGCAGCCGATATTTGAGTATATTATTATATTTTAGGTTTAGAGGTAATGTAAATGTAAACTTATACTGATATAAATAATTAGTCAATATTTAAGATTTTTATGTAAGTCTAAAGATAATATTGTAAATTTTTTGAGCAAAAATATTTGACACTAATTGTTTAATTATGAACGTCTCTCTTTAGTTAGATTGTGGATATTTTTGTGTTAGTGTCAGATAGGTACCCCACAATTCTGAAACACGCAATCACTTTGATGAGTAAGCGTATTTTAATTGATCATCTACCAGTATACTTAAAAAAAAAATCAATTACTACTGACTCCTAGTAGATGTTGCGATATAAAATTGATCACGTAGTTTTATATTTAAAGTTTTGAAGTGTCTACACAACAGGGCATTATGTAGAATCATTAAAACAGGCGCGCCCTTAGTAAAATGCAGCAGAGAATTTTATTGTAGTGTCTCGATCGATATTAGCACTCGTACCATATAGACGTGCTCGGTAGCAATATTTAATTTTATAAAATAATATCAGTGACCTTCTTTTTGCATACATTTTTGCCTACTGTGTAGTGTAGTAAATACAATGAAAACTTAGAATAAGTGAACTAGTTATAAATAAAATGGACAACAGCCCCTTCTCAAGAGATCGAGTGAATCTCTCCGCATCTCCAGCGAAAACGATGACGCAAAGTCCAGCCCAATCTGATCTTCCAATCGAACTTGTTTCAACACCCGAGATACAAAGATGGATGTCAGCCATTGACCAGCATTTAAACGAGGTTTGTTCTATTGCCTCGGATGGCAAACTCAACTCAGAGCAGAAATTGAAAATCTCAGCCCTGTGCCGTAAAATAGGATCTGGCACCTCACAGATGGCAGTCCTATATCAATCCTTAAAGCAGAAAGCAATCCAAGAGCGCATCCTCAATGAAGATCTGATGAAAAAGTGCAACTTGACAGACCACATCTTGGACCTCACGAAGACGATTAAAGACTCTGGTACTGTTTCGTTTGCCGACATGGTGAAGAAGGGGACAAATGATTTCGTTCGACCAACCAATTTAAACTCCGTGGCCATATATATATCCCAACAACAAATTGAAGTCCAGTGACGAAACAAAAGTCCTCGTGCAAAAGATGATACGACCAGATCAAGTCAAGCTGCATATACGTGGTGTCAATAAGACTAAAAACGGAGGCGTCATAATCAGTACGTAGACGAAAGATGATGCGGATAAAATTAAGCACGCAGTCCTGCAATCTGAATCTGGCCTTACCGCCGACGAATCCCGACAAAACCCCGGATTGTAGTTGTAGGAGTGCCGTCCTCTTTGGCCGAAACTGAAGTCTTCAGGTGCATTTACGAACAGAATGTAGCCGAAAAGTTTCCAACGATTTCCGTGGATTCCTTTTTAACCATAGTTAAATTAAGTCACAAATCGGGGAAAAAAAATTCGCAAACTTGTAACTACGTGGTTGAAGTTGCAGCCAACATACGAAGAGCTTTAATTTCGCAGAAAAGGATTTTTATAAATTGGACTTCCTGTCCTGTCAGGGACTTCACCCTGGTTACGAGATGCTACAAATGCCAGCAGTATGGACATGCAGCAAAAACCTGTAGAGACTCGACGTGCGGCCATTGCGGTGAGACAGGACATTTGATGTCCGAATGCGCAAAGAAAGCGGACTCACCGAAATGTGCAACTTGCACTCGCTTCAAAAAGCCCTCCAACCATAAAACAGGAAACGCTGAGTGTCCTGCTAGAAAAATAGCGGAATATAGATACATCAACTCTATCGATTATGAGGGCGCCTAGAGCGTCATACTCAAGGCCAGACTTCCTTGTAACGCTTACTGCTGACTCAAAATTCCAGTGTGTTGACCTACAAACGGTCATTTTTCTTATTATTTTAGCATATTTGTCCAATGTAAACATAACTCTTTAGAATTAACGTAACCTCGAACCAATTACTAATTCTGCTGACGCAAAATCATGTGTGTGACTAGAAAATAAAGTGCAAGAAACAGTTATAGAATACAAAATAACATATTGTGGGACCTTTAGTGTTTCAGTAAACTAGGTATTTATCATTATAAATAATTTAATTATATTTTTCACTAATTATGGACTTTTTAAATATTGTTACGAATTCTATTGTCCTACAAAACTATAGTGTAAGACCTTATACCGCCTGTGATACAGGTTTATCCTAGTACAGGCACATAACATAGTATTTACCTTTGTAATTACTTTTAAGATTTTATGTAACCATTTTACCAAATTTTACCCTGAATAAATATATTATATTATATATCGACGGTTGAAAGGCAAAATGATCTAAGCGACATTTGGTAAACTTTACAAAAGAGTGACTTACTTAATTTTTTTAGAGTTTACTTTTGTAAAGTTTACTCAGTTACTTAGACCATTTTGCCTTTCAACCGTCGATATTATAGTGTTGATTAGCTCAAAGCAGCTTGCCGAGAAGGTTGTTTCGATACGTTTAGGTAGGTATAGTCTGTCTAATAAGTTAAACGACTTGGGTAATTATTAGGATTTAATTAAATCTGATGTAGTCAACACTATAGTTGCAAAACTTCTGAAAAATTCGGAATAATTCCGGAATACTTCTGGGAAAGTTTCTTTAAATCGGAATTAATCGGAATTTACTTAAGATTTTTTTTTTTTGCTGAAAAATTGTATTTTGCATCGATCGTCGATCGCCGCCGCCGCTGCTGCAGCGCTGGCCACAGAGTACTTTGTACGCTGGCGCCGCGACGCGCGTGCGGGCCCGACTGCCGTCTGCGTCTGCCACAAGCAAGTCGTGCGTGCAGGCGATGGCGGTGCGGGGTGCGGTAAGAGGGGATATGCTCCCCGGAGAAGTTTTCCCCCCCGCGAGAAAGATTCGTACCCCGCAATCGAATGTTTCCGAATGTTTCCGAATATTTCGCCCGAATATTTCGCCGGATTGCCGGAATAATTCAATCGGAATAAACGTGTTTGTAAGTTAATAATTGTTCAGTGGCACATACGTAAGTAAAATATAAATGTTTATTATATAAATATATATAAATGGGATTGATTAATGTTAGCCTGCGATTAACAGGATTTTTATTCTTTTGTTTTTAGGTAGGTACCTTCTTATTTCGAAATCGAATGCTATTTTTATAAATGTCAGTTGTGAAATAAAAAACCAGGTCTAGCATTATTTGATTTGTTTTTTTAAAAAGGGTTAGAGTCTGTCTAATAAGTTAAACGACTTGGGTAATTATTAGGATATAGTGAAATCTGATGTAGTCAACACGGATTCAATAATCAAGGTTGATTAAGAAATAGAGATCATTGTTTAATAACAGAAGAACTTTTATAAAAAGTACTGAATGTTTGTATTTTTTAAATGATTAAATATTATACAAAATTCCCAAGTCGGTTGAGAGAGATCTCTGATTCGCAAGTCGCATAGCCCACCAAGTCAATTAAAACATTACGCGTAAATAGCCCAGTCAATAAATACATTGAATTTGTTGTTTGTGTTTGTTGTTGTTTGTTCTATGTTTGTTTTGTTTGTGTGTTTGAACGAAAAATATTAATATTATATTGTAAAAAAGGGTGGGGCGCTTTGTGCCATATGTTTCGTAAGAGTCGAATCGAGCACCCCACGCTTTTCCTAAAGTCAATGACCATGACCCCTAAGTATTTGACCTAAAATGTTATCGAAAAAAAATTGATCTGTGTTATTTAGAGAAGTAGCGCTCGCCGGCGGTCAAAGCAGCCCTTTGGTGTCCCGGGCGTTTCACAACATTTTTGCATTTGACCTTGAGTTCAAGGTGATTGACTTTGGTGTCAAGGTCATGCCCTATGGTGTCCCAGGTGTTTTCCAACTTTTTATACATTTGACCTTGGGGTCAAAGTCATTGACCTTGAGGTCAAGGTCTGGCCCTTGGGGTCAAAGTCATTGCCTTTGGGTGTCACAGGCGATTCCCAACATTTTAATGAAGTAAAGGTTTAAGTAAAGGTCATTGCCCTTGAGATCAAGGTCATAGAATAAAGGATCATTGTGTTGTCATCAGTCTTTGATGGGTGTGCAAAGTTTTAAAAAAATCTGTTCGCCCTAAGCTGGTCAAAATCGAGCTCAAAGGCGTTGATTACAAACAAACATATAGGTGAAGCTAATAAAAGCGTGTTAAAAAAGGAGGTTATGAGTTTGAACCGTATGTATGTATGTTTGTCCGCGATCATCTCGCGTTTGGCTGAACCGAATTTGATGCAGTTTTCAGAGTAGTATTATTAGTCACTATATGTACCTATACGTGACATAAAAAAATGTTGAAACAAAAATGTTTAATATATTCCTACCGCTCACAATACAACTAAAGATAATATTTTACAACTTCCAAGCGCGAAATAGGTAGTAAGGTCGATTTTCCTGGTTTTTTTTTGACAGTTGAAATATTCCGAAAGTTTCGGAATATTTCGGAATACTTCCGAAGTATTCGACGGGAATGATTCGGAATTTTTCCCGCCAGCATCTATAGTCAACACGGGT
This sequence comes from Mythimna ferrago, assembly GCA_910589285.2. Classification (NCBI taxonomy): domain Eukaryota; kingdom Metazoa; phylum Arthropoda; class Insecta; order Lepidoptera; family Noctuidae; genus Mythimna; species Mythimna ferrago. The sequence continues at coordinate 8,924,119 of OU342698.1, read as the reverse complement.
TCAATAATCAAGGTTGATTAAGAGATAGAGATCATTGTTTACTACCAGACGAAACTTATGAAAAGTACCGAATATAAGTATTTTTTAAATGATTAAATTGTCTAATCAAAATTCCCAAGTCGGTTCACTTATTAAACAGACTATACTGCCAAATACTGCTAAAACTTTACGATATGTTTCTTCCACATTCAAATGAAACTCATGTAAAATCTTAACTTCACACTGGCTAAATGTATCAACCGTGCGAAGCTAAAATAAAAAAGAATATATTAACAATATTACCTCTTTGAAATCCATATTTGTTTAGATTGCTAATTTTATTTTGGCATCATTACTAAAGCTACAGTTCTTTTATTCGTTCATAGATTAACCCTGGGCGGATTCCTTCTCTAAATTGATTAAGTAAAGACAATTCATTGTTTCCAAAACCAAAAAATGAATATCGGTATGGCTCTCATTTCTCATAATTTTTAAGCGTTTGAACCTCTTCATTAGCTTCATTGACGCATTAAAAATCGAATTCATATAAAAGTAGAATTATCATCGTATAGCAAGCTAGAAATATAGCAATTTTCACAGAACCACTATAAAACAAAATATCAAATACGTAAGCGACCCGCATGCTCCGCAGCTTGAGTTCCGCTGCATTCGCGAATATTCCACAAAGCTCTCGTAGATGGCGCCACCGTTTAAAAACAGTTGCGCGCGCCGAAACGTCAGTCATCCAGTTCAAATTGAACAAGCGAGTGCGAAACAAAAATTGTAAATTTTTCAGCGATCAAGCTGTTTCTAATTTCCTTCAATTTCTACTAAGTTTTTGAAGGTTATCCAGTGAAAAACGAGTAAAGAATAATGTCGCTGCTGCCATTCTTGTTAGACTACGAGGTGAACCGCCCCCGCCTTCTGGAACAGCATTTCGGCTTGGGGCTGACGCCTGAAGACCTCCTCCACGTAGCTGCTGGGCCTATGAACATCAGCGAGTACTACAGACCCTGGCGTCATCTTGCAGCGGCTGCACGAGACGTCGGCTCCAGCATCAAAGCAGACAAAGACAAGTTCCAAGTGAACCTAGACGTGCAGCATTTCGCGCCGGAAGAAATCTGTGTGAAGACAGTCGATGGTTATATCGTGGTTGAAGGGAAACACGAAGAGAAGAAAGATCAACATGGCTACATTTCCCGCCAATTTACTCGACGCTACGCGTTGCCTGAGGGTTGTGTTCCCGAGTCTGTGGAATCCAAGCTGTCTTCAGATGGTGTATTGACTGTGACGGCTCCTAGGAAGGTGCCTCTAGCTGTCCAGGGCGAGCGCAACATCCCTATCACTCAAACCGGGCCAGTTCGCAAGGAGGTTAAAGATCAAGCGAATGGTGACAAGTGAAATGTGATCTCGTATTCTAAGTCTCGTGTTTTAATTTTAGTAATTCCTCAAGTGTTCTCTATGTTTAAGACTGATTGTTTTAAGGTAATAAATACTCGAGTATTTTAATGTAAATGCGTTTTATCTCTACCCTATAGCTCAGCCATAGAGAAATCGTACCGAGTGGAATTCCCTGTCTGAGTCTGTATTTCCTAATGGCTACAACCTGGAAATCTCTAAGTCAAGATTGAATAGGTTACAATTGCCGAAACGGATCTTGAGCGCTCGGCGTAAGAGTGGGGATCGCTTTGCGCATTCCAATTTCCATACTGAGAATAGGAGCGCCGGCCATGGTGTGACGTTACGTCTTGCTGTCAAATCGAAGAAATTGAGTAGGGTGAGCAAAAAAAGAAATTAGTTAAATTTAATTTATTTACGAATCATGAACGAAAAATCTCCGATCAAAATCCAGTTCTTCAATTTTGCTGATCTTTACGTAACTGTGTGAAGTGTCTGAGTAGTGGCGTCATCACCGTCATCATCACTGCTGCTTTCCCTTATAAAATGGATAATAGAGGTTTTTAATATTAATATGACTAACTGTTGTTTTAAATCAAAATAGGCATTATTACCTGTATTTATAACAAAATTCAATCTGGATACTCAGTCGCACGAAGAAACACCAACAACGAAGATAAAATGGCAGCTGGCAATTTGAATTTTGAATTTGAATTTTTGAATTTGAATTTTGAATTTAAAATGTAGCCAATAATGAAAATAAAAAGAAAGTAAGTATGTAGTATAATTTGTTAAATAATTATTATGAAAAACTTTTTAATCTATTTCTTAATATGACTTAACTAAGGGTCAGTTAAACAAAAACAAAATCATTAAAACGCAAATAAGCTTTTTTTGCAAACCGTACTTTTCAATCAAAATTTGACAGATCGAGTTTATTGACTTTCCTATTCTCATTTGGAACGCATAGTAGTTAGAACATGCAGCATCGCAGGCAACGAATCAGGAGTGACGTCTATGACGCGATGGCGCGGCGAGCCAATCGCTGACACTCCCCCCCGGCGGTCTTACTTCGCACCACTAAAGATACCGAATATTTGACTTCTGTGCAACTTGAAGTCAGCGCTCAAGATCCGTGACGGTAGTTGTACGTAATATCTCTGAGTAGTTCGTCAGTTTGTGGCCATATAGTAATAACTAACTAGGTTGTCTAGCGACCGTTTTTTAATCAGGTAATCCAATGAGTTCGGTGGAGCTCTAAACGCCGCCCCTGGCGTAGGTATTTCCTTATTCCCTCTTTGAATGCACACGTAGTGCCACGAATAGAAAGAGATGAAGAAGTCTCTCAAAAGCCGCAACTAAACTACTAGTCGATCCATGACCACGACCACTCCGCCAGGAGTGTACGACTAGGATTTCCTTAGCTGTAGTTTTTATATATATAGGTACATATATACCTATTATATGGTCCCATTTATAGGTATCTGAAAATATAGGATAATAGCAAGATCTGTTTTCTCCTAAGAAACGCTAATTATCAGAGGTCGGAATTAGGTAGAGTTATTCATTTACTTGCATCAGCTGATATCAATACCTAGGTATTAATATCTTTTCAATGAAAAATCCCGTGTGGCCAACAATATTACAAAATAAATAATAATAATAACCTCAGAGATATGTAGATGAGACAAATAAAACGAAGAAAAAATTTAATTTTTTTTTGTATTTTTCATTGAAAAAGATCTCTCTACATCATTGATATACAAAAAACCCCTCTACATACGTCAACTGAGGTGAGGTTAAGTACTTACCTAGGTATCCGTGCTTGAGTAGTAGAACGTTACAATTCGCGTTTCAAGTGTGCTAGTGCATTGCCCTTGAATAAATATTATCTACTTAATACCTACAGTTGATACTGATGGGGATAATACACATAAGTAGGTAGGTAATGACCTACTAAAACAACATAAGTACCTACTTATTAATACATTTATCGTAATTCATATTAAGTGTAAATCATGAAATAATGTGCAGAATCGGCCTTTGAAACGATTTCAACAATTTGTTACATAAGTTAACTAAGATCTATGTAGGTACCTACCTAAGTAATTCAAATTCAAATTCAAAATTGTTTATTGTGGTACACAGGTATAGATAAGATGTAATAATTTATAATAGTGAAGTACTTCTATGACCCGCCTTTTGGCATACAATATTATTTATAAGAGTGCTGCAACATTATAACAGTAATCAATTAAGTAGTATAATAACAATTGATATAGCAGTCAATAATTTGATAGTATTTAATACAAATGTCAACTTTATAGATGTCAATTTTTTTTTTAAGTTTAATCATGTTCGATATAACAGTTAATAATTTAATGATATTTAATACAATAATCAACAATTTAATACAATTTAAAATAGTAGTCAATAATATAATTGTAGTAGTCCATAATAAAACAATTTTTAATACAAATGTCATTTTTATAGTTGTCAAAAAAAGCGTATACACAATAATTAATTTATTTTTAGGCAATTATATAACAATGAAGAGTATGCAATATATTTGTGCAAATTAAAGTCTGTCATCTAAGTACTCATTAACAGAGTAATATACTTTTTCATTTAATAGTTTTAATAACGCTTTTTTAAAATCAATTATTTCGTTTATTTCTTTTATTTCATTAGGAACTTTATTATAAATTTTAGGTGCCATTCCAAGAAAACTTTTCGAAAATAATGCTGTCTTATGTGAAATAGTACATATCTCTTTGTTACGACGTTTGGACTTCAATGTTTTAAACAAATGAAAATTAGATTTGACAAAAACTGCAGTTTCAAAAATGTACATGCAAGGAAATGTTAGGAGTTTAAAATTTTTAAAATATGGTAAACAGCTATCAGTAGGTTTCAGTTTAAATATAGAGCGCACACATCTCTTTTGGGCTTTGAACACATTTAATCTCTCTGTGGAATTTCCCCAAAATATAATTCCAAAACGTAATGTAGAAGTCACATATGCTTTGTACGATGTAAGAGCAATAGACTCGTCTACAATCTTTGCAAGATTGTAGAGAGCATATGAGTATTGGTTTAATTTTTTACAGATTATCTCTACATGACTTTTCCAGTTTAAGTGACTATCCAATTGAAGACCTAGAAATCTGGCTTGGTTTGTCTCAGCTATTCTTTGACCTTCATAAGAAATATTTAAATTAGGGGTTACAGTTTTTTGATTAAATGTCATAAGCTTAGTTTTTTCTATGTTTATTTTTAATCCATTCAAATTTAACCAATTTATTATGCAATGAATGGAGTCATTTATATCATCTTGGTAAGTTTCAATATGTTTGCATGGTACAATAAGTGTGCTATCATCAGCGAATAAAACTGTTTGAAATTTTATGCATTTTGGCAAATCGTTGATGTAAATGAGAAACAACAAAGGGCCAAGGACACTTCCTTGTGGCACACCACATGATGTATATCTAGGTGACGACATATCAGTTACTTCTACTCTAGACTTGGAGCAGATTCTCTTTAGAACTGTAATTTGCTTACGATTACTTAGATAACTTTTAAGTAGACTTAAAATATTCCCTCTTATGCCATATCGATCCAATTTACCCAATAGTATTTCATGATTTACATGGTCAAACGCTTTGGACATATCCATGAGTACTGTTGCAATAGGGTTTTTTTTATCCACATTACTAACAATTTCAGAAAAAAGATCATATATTGCCCTATTAATATTTCTCTTTTTCCGAAAACCATATTGTTCTTTAGTAAAAATATTATTTAATTCAAGAAATGAATATAACGAATTATAAATCACTTTTTCAAATACTTTAGATATTACTGGTATAAGTGAAATTGGACGGTAGTTAGAAACTGTAGCTTTTTCTCCTTTTTTGTGTAAAGGCTTAATTAAAGAGGTTTTTAAAGAATTTGGAAAATAGCCGTATTCTATGCATAAATTTATTATAAAGCTTAATACTGGTGCGATAATATGTGATACTGATTTTAAAATGTCAGAGGTTATTTCATCATACCCCGCACTATTCGTGTTCTTTAAAGAATTAATGATTCTGAATATTTCTAAAGGATCTGTAGGTTTCATAAATAGCGACTTGTGATAATATTTTATTGAAGATAGAGCCCTAGTGCAATTAGTGTTAATATTTGATTGAACAGAATCTATAAAATAATTATTAAACGCCGAAGCAATTTTTTGAGGGTCACTTATTTGCTCATTTCCAACAATTATATTTTTAATAGGTTCAGGAGGAAAGTTTCTTTTGCATCTATTAATTAATTTCCACGTTGCTTTAGTTTTGTTTTCTGCGTTTTTTACCAAGTAATTATTTTGAGATTTTTGTGTCAAGAATATCACTTTTTTTAGTCTTTGAGAATAGACTTTTAGCAATTGTTTATTTTTTAAATTAGGTGATCTTCTGTATTCCCACAATAATTCTCTCTTCCGTTTACTGCAGTTTCTAATTCCTTTAGACATCCAACGAGAGGATTTATTGGAAGAAATCTTTTTTCTTATGATAGGGAAACATAGATCATAGAATAGTTTGAATATATCGTAAAATGAATTAAATGCTAACTCAGGATCACTACTATTATAAACTTCAGTAAAACTCAAATTGCTGATAGCTTCGATAAACTTAGATTTATTGTCTGAACTATAATCACGTGCCAATACAAACCAGTGATCCATGGAACAGGACTTTTTTACAGGACACTTAAAGAGTTGTGCTGTGTGATCTGATAAAGCAAATTCCAAAACATTACCACTGCCCCCCTTGACATTGTGCATAATATTATCTATGCATGAACCACTAGATATTCGTGTTGGTTGTTTGATGCTTGGTTTCAAGTTGTAGTTTAAAAGCAAATTCAGAAATTCAGCACTTAATTTTGTATTATTTAAAATATTAATATTAAAGTCACCACAAAGTAAAATTTTTTTGCCCATGTGTCGACCACAGTAGTTAAGTAAATGTTGAAGTTTTTCAAAGAAAAGGAATGTAGCGCTGTTATTGTATTTTGGGGGTCTATAGATACAGATAATAATCAATTTGTGAAGTATAAATTCAATGGCACAGCATTCTATAATACCAGGAACATAAAATTGCTTAGTATCTATCTCTCTGAATTCCAGTCCATGTCTAATTAGTATACCTGTCCCTCCTTTTCTACAGTTTCTAGATGAATAGGTTGCAAGTTTATAGTTTGGTATATATAATTGTAAGCTATCTTCATCTATCATATTATGTTCTACAATACAAACAGCATCTATAGTTTTTCCTTCTCGTTTGAGGTCATTTAGATGTAAACTTAATAAATCTGACTTTCCTATCAATCCATTGATGTTTTGATTCAAGATGTAGATATGATTATAGACGAAAAAAATCATTTTGACCTTCACTAGTAGCGCAAATGGTTTGTTCTGCCTGCTTTGTGATTGGTTTATTATCGTTTTTTGCGAGACATTGTTGACAAATTATATTCCGCGAAATGCTCAAAGGCTGTTTTAAGTCATCGAGGAAGTACTTTATGTTTTGGAAAATTGTAGCAATTGCTTTATTGTTTATTCTAGAATTATTTTTCCAGAACATCTCATTAGTATATTCTAAATGGTAATTAGTATCAAAAAGATATGCATACTCACACAACTCTGTGTCGACATACATAAGATGATTAAACATCTCAATTCGCTTATTAAAAATAGAAAACATATTATTAAGCTTGAAATTCGGGGAACATATTATGACATTAGTATTAGTAATATTTTTTAGCTGGAGCTTTATATAATCAACCAGAAGTCCATAGTTAGAAGATGTTTCAAAGTCTCTTTCACCAATGTAAACAATACAATAATCTTCATACGTAAAGTTTGTGAGTTTCTTATCTAAATCTTTAAACAGTTGTTTAACACCTGCATTTGAAGTTAAATAATGACATAGTTTGTAATCTTTGAAAATATTTTGACTTATACGTAATATTTTATTAAACTTGTTACTGGTAATCATACATAGTTTTCTGTCTGTTGTAGTTACTGTGCTAGAGTTGCAGTTTATTTGAGAGATAGACTGTATACCAGAGATGACATTATTCTTTATATAGGTTTGTTTGTTTGGCGATTTCATTTGTGATACAGTTTTTTGTTGATGAAGTGTGATTTCCTTACTCAGCGACTGTTTATCAATCGTACTACTATAACATTGATCAGTCGGCAGTTGTAGTTTTAATGTAGCTTGAGTTCGTAGTTGTTTCTTTTTACTCTTAGGTGTAGGACCGCTTGGTGTATTTTTTCTTGTAGGACTACACGTAATTACTTTGAGAAATTCGTTCTTCTTCAATAACTCGTCATTTATTTGTTTAAGATTAGAATTCTCTAGAGATAATAATTCAATTTCTTGATGTGCGCTGTTGAGGTCTAATACAAGTTTGTCGATTTGCAGTCTTAACTTTGTCATTTGTTTATTTTGTATTTCGTCTACGGACAGCTCGGGCATACTTGTTATACTATCGTTTTGGCGGGTACTTGTCGATAATTGACTATCATTAAACGAGTTTTGGTCAGAATTTGTAGGCTGACGTCGAAGTGTTATGTTTTCAAGGAAGCTCATCATTGCAATTGGAGTGTACAGTAAACAAGAAAGGTTTGCAATTTTTGTTTAGCCTTGTGAAAACATTCACAAAAAGAACATCTCGATGCGGGGTTTGAACCAGCACACTTGTGATTGCCGATCCGCACTATTCCTTTCCGGACTAAATGCTATTTGAAGTGTCGATTGAAAATTCGGTTCTGGTGTGAAATATTATAAACTTTTGATAAAATGACGTATTAGTCTCTTTTTTAAAATTGACCCGTTGATATTTTTTCACTTTTTTTTTTAGCTTTTAAACAAATGTTCACTGTATATTTTGTTTATTTAGCGTTTTAAGAACAGCACTTTTGTCACAGATCGCAGTGTTTATAACTTTATTCACCGATAACGGTTCAACACTTTTTATCGCAATAACTTTGCCAATTGTTGAAATATTTTTTGAATAACTATGTCAACGGTGTTATGCACTGTATTTGTCACTTTTAAAGCGTATTCACACAGATTTGAGCATTTGTACTATTTTTACAATAAAAGATATACGGAGCTTAAATGTTGTCATGATAGCACGACTACCCTCGACTACTAACTATTGAATATTTATTTGAATATTTATTTATTAAAAAAAATACTGAATATTTATTTATTATTTTAGTAATTTTTTTATTCTAAAATAATCCAGAATTATTTTGGGTGATAAGTTATAGACGTTCCTCCTCATAACATCAGAGGGGTAACTACCTACTAGTGAAACTCCTTCAAAATTGTTTCAGCCGTTTTGTAGATTTACCGGAACAAACAGATAGACAGACCGACCGACAGACAAATTTTTTTAACCGACTTCGAAAAGGAGGAGGTTTATGTTCGGCTGAATGTTTGTTTTTTGTTTTAATGTATGTTCACCGATATCTCGGTCAATTGTGGACCGATTTTGAAAATTATTTTTTTGTTTGAAAGGTTACCTATGCTTCCAAGTTGGTCCCGTAAACTCCCGTAGAAATATTGTTATGATTTGCTCATGAACTTCGAAGATATGGAACAGAACTCCTTATAGGATCACAGCAGAACTGTGGTTACAAGTAAACTTGCTTTGTTTATACGTCGTGTAGTCGATGACTGACTGACAGAGTGACAGAAAAGAGGGGGATGTATCGAACTGATCTAATGATGAAGCCAGAAGGTAAATTAATGTAATCTAACCGTGTTTGGGATTATTAAAATCGTTATAAGATGCACTGCGGCTATAAGTTATTTAAGTTTGGCGGTTTTGACTGTTGCAAAACTGACAGCAAAACCTACCGTGTAAGGTAAAAAAGGATTATAGGTAAAATGCCAACGCACTACTGACGTGCTACAACATCGCGACCACAATCGCGACTGTATCGTTGTGAACGCGCTACAGTATCGCTAAATAAAGTCGCCGTCGGCTAGGGCCCTTAGATAGATAAGATAGATAGATAAAAAAAATTATTTGTTGCAACACAAAATGCACACAAAAGCACAACTAAATTATAAAAACCAAAATACACCTACACCGATACAAACAACACAAATAAAAACAAATAAAAAAAAAAGTTACAATCCAAATAAAACACAAAAATAAAATAATGATAACAATAAAAACAAAACCAAAAAAAAATAAAAAATAAAAACAAAATATATAAAGTGAAACTTGGGTGGGCACTTGAAAATATCAAAAAAAATAGTGCGGTGTGCATCTCAATGTTGCACCAAATGGGAGCCCAGCTCAGCGTGTGTCAGGCAGAATACCTGACGCTGATATTCTGCTGGATCCCTGCGGTGACAAACGGATGCTCAGTTGTATTTTGTGAAAGGAAGAAATTACACTTATGACAGGATAAAATTTTGGAAGTAGTTGGTAGGTATTGGATTTTGAAGATAAGGAAGGACGTTAGAGTTGGACACTGAAGTTCTCACGTAGTATTTTGCATAAAATTACTTGATTCCATTATTTTAAGGTACTATTATTATGTGTCTGAGTGAAAATCGAGTGAATATAAAATAAATAAAATGTATAAAGCATGTCAAAAATAAATTAATTTCAATAATTGGTGTCATTTACAAAAAATAAATAAATAAATAAATATACTTAACTAGAAATAACATTCAAGTACAAACTACAAATCGCGATATGTAGTACCTACGTCAAGCATAAAGAAAACTCGGACATAAACTAAAATAACACGCTACCCAGCTATATAATGGACGTATTCAAATTATTCATCCCGAGATCCTTTTGCGAGGTGATGAGAAACTGCCGTAATCGTGACTTGAACGTTTCAAAACATTTAATATTTCTTATTGGTGGGGGTATATTGTTCCAGCATTTAGAAGCTGAGTACCGAAAACATCCTCTGAAGGCAGCAGTCTTGTGTGACTGAGTGGTCAGTTGCTGCGAGCACTGTCTGCTAGAACATTGCCTTCTGCTAGCTATCCAGCTCAATTTATTGTACAAGTAAGACGGCCGCTTGTACTTTATTACCCCAAACAGTAGGCAAGCCAAGTGTAACTTGCGGCGTGACTTCATCTTGAGGATTGAGTGGTTGTTCAAGAATGGGGTTACATGAGTTCTAGGTGGGATTTTGAAACAAAATCGAGCGCAGGCGTTTTGCACCCTCTGGATTAGTCGATCAGTCCTTGCCAGTAGTCGAGGGCCAATAACTGTATCTGCATAGGTTAAATTGAAGAGTACGAGTGATTCAACCAGCTGGATACGCAACTCCTCAGATAGATAAGGCCTTATTTTATAAAGGACCTTCAGCCGGTAGAAACACGTACGCACTGAAGCTGCCACGTGAGCTTCGTATCTCAATTCCGCATCCATATTCAGACTTAAGTTACGTGCCTCACTAACTCGACTGACCGACTCACCCAGAAGGGTGACATTGAGCGTAGCCGGCACTGCACTGATTTGAGTTTTAGTTCCAAATAGCATGTATTTACTTTTAGTGGGGTTAAGTACTAAACCATTGTTCTCTGCCCAACATGCTATTCTATCGAGATCGTCATTTAAATCCTTAATCCTTATTTAACTACCTACCTACTAGGTTATATATAGTATAAACGCGAAAGTTTGTAAGTATAGATGTATGGGTGTTTGTTACTCTTTCACCCAAAAACTACTGATTGGATTTCGATAAAACTTTCGAAAAAACCAAACCCTGAACTTTTTTTATGCTCCCTTGGGATAATTTTCAATTATCACGCGGGCGAAGCCGCTGGTAGCAGATAGTAAATATTGGCAATTAGTGTACGATATGTGCTCATGATAACAAACAATTTTTATTATGGAAGCAAAGCCGAAATTGCAAAAAAAATATTAGCTGTTCAGTACATTGGGCAAACATAAATGTACTGAACAGCTGATTTTTTTTCGCTATTTCAGGTATGTTCCCATAGTATAAGTTGTTTGTTGGTTATCATGAGCACAATCACTTGTTTAAGTATCGTACACTAATTACCAGTCACCCTTTATAAAATAAGTAATAAATTTAATACAAGGTATAAATCCGTAGTAAAAACACTCAATAATAAAGGTAAGTACGTAGTTAAAGGGGTGATAATTAATCGTCACTAGGTACACTTTACCTTTTGTTGATTGTAGATAATTATTGCTCTCTAATAATAATTAAAACTTTATTATTATTATTGCCTAAGATCATGACAGATGACTAATTTAATGTCTATCTATATGTCGCAGCAAAATGAGAATATCAGGGATTTCACGAAATTCCTGGGGTTTTCACGAAATTCCTAGGGATTTCACGAAATTCCTAGGGATTTCACGAAATTTCTAGGGATTTCACGAAATTCCTAGGGATATCACGAAATTCCGGTAGATGTCGAATATTTATTTATTTAATCATAGGAGAACCAACAGCTATAACAAATGGATAACAACAGTATAAGAAACATTGAGCCAATTACAGGTTCTCACGGGTATAAACATTCTTGTTTATTACGTGTTTTTACTAAAAATATCTACTGATAAGACAAAATATTAATATAAAGTCAGAGATGTGTCGTTTCACTAAACTAAATGTAGTGAAATAAAGAATAATATTGATGAATAAAGTAATAAAACAAAAATCCAAATTAACTAGTGCATTTTTATTAGAAGGAAATTAAAGTTCTAATCAACTAAACATAATATCAGGTATTATACCTTTTTCTATTACGTGGATTCGTTCATTAGGTTCAAAATAATAATTGTAAGTATTAATTAAAAAAAATTTAGACTTTTAAAAGTATGTGAGGCTCAACAATTAGGACGACGACTAACTCCTCATGGAAAATCTTGTCATTTATTTATACAACGCAGTGATTTGTGGCACCTTGAATTACACAAAAAATCTAACTTCTTGCAAATACACCTTTTGGTTTTGCACTGGGCCTTTCCACCGTAGGCGCGGGCTTGCGGACAGTGAGCAATGGGTAGCTCACTGTCCGGCCGTCCGGTAACTGTCTGGACCAAGCCCAAGTCGGCGACGGCGCGCACTGTTCCCGCGCGCCTCAAGGAGTTGTCAGCAACAGCAGGGACCCAGCCGGGTCGAAGCCTACTGGGGCCAGGGTTATCCGAAAGTGCGCTCGAGCTCCGGTATGAAGGCTAGAAGGAACGTGGTGGATCTTTTAGTCAATAAGAGTCTGACACTATCTCCCGCTCCGTCCAAGAGCGAGGGATATCAATGCATGATTTTTTCCCACTATAAAAAATAAAAAACTGGGCCTTTGATTTTTTACAATTGCATGTGTTAAAGCCTTGTCCTCCAAATGTAGCAATATTCTTCCAACTAACTCTCGCAATGACAGTTCAATTTGTGACATTGAATCTGTGAATGTTGTGTCTGCTTTTAGAATTGAGTTTCGGGATTACCAATCCTTTAATATACCAGCTGGAGACCCAACTTTTTAAAGTCCATTTTTTATCTCCAATCATCATCATCATCATCATATCAACCGAAAGACGTCTGTTGGCCATAGGCCTCCCCCAAGCGTCGCCACAACGACCGGCCCTGTGCATCACGCATCCATCGGATTCCCGCGACCCTGACCAGGTCATCGGTCCACCTTGTTGGAGGCCGTCCAACGCTGCGTCTTCCGGTACGCGGTCGCCACTCCAGAGCCTTTCGTCCCCATCGACCATCTGTTCTGCGTGCAATGTGCCCTGCCCTGCCCATTGCCACTTAAGTTTGGCGATTCTTCGAGCTACGTCGGTAACCTTGGTTCTCCTGCGGATATCTTCATTTCTGATGTGATCACGCAAGGAAACTCCAAGCATAGCTCACCTTCGGTTAAGCTTTGATGCAATCTCTGATGGTGAGGCGCACTAGTTTATGAGCCTATTCACTCTTGCCTTGAAGACACTCAAATTATAAGTTGCTGTATATACCTAGTCTGTCTAAAAAGTCAACCGACTTGGGAATTTTGTATAATATTTAATTATTTAAAAAATACTTATATTCGATACTTTTTTTATGGTTCTTCTATTAGTAAACAATGATCAATATCTCTTAATCAACCTTGATTATTGAACCAGCATTGACTACATCAGATTTTATTTTACTCTAATAATTACACAAGTCGGTTGACTTATTAGACAGACTTTTCTAGTTGCTATTGATTGCCTGAAATAATTGCATTTTATTTTATTTATTAAAAATTTAAAATGTACATCGACACTACATCGATACCGCCTCCCACATTACTTAGGCGACCATTACACGGGCATGCAAGCGTCAATCAATTCTATCAATCATGAATGATGGTTTTCATCAATCAGTACTAAAAAACGTCAATCATCGCATTAGACGGTAAGTTTTTCGTCAATCAAAACTTTGACTGTGGCAAAACTGACAGCAAAACCTACCGTGTAATGTTCGCCTTACAGCTATATGAGTCTTTTAGTCAGTAAGAGTCTGACACTATCTCCCGCTCCACCCAAGAGCGGGGGATGTCATTGGATGATTTTTTCCCACCATAAAAAAAAGCTATATGAGTAACAAAGACGGAACTAGTCCATGACCGAATATTTTTTACGATAGAAATGTAGGGTGGATTTATAACGAATCACGCGCAGTACACAAAGTTCATTTGCATTTTAGATAAGTAAGTACCAATGTTTAGCCTACTCGAAGTAAAAATTATTTTAGGTAAAAGTGTACTTGTTACAATGGTTAACGAACAGATTATGTGTTGAAAAGTGTGTTTTGTGTCTTATCATAGCGCTGTAAGCAGATACATTAGCCATTTAACGTAAATAAAAAGATACTTAGCGAAGATTTTTAACAAGTATTTTCGTACATTACTTTACGTCTTTTTAAATCTATTACATAAAAGTGAAATACCACTCACTGATTAATCACGAAATCCGAAAACCGTAAAGTTGTAGACACATTATATTAAAAAAAATCCGTGATAAACTATTTACATAACTAAAAATTTGTACGGAACCTTGGTGCGCGAGTCCGACTCGCACTTGACTGGTTTTTGTAAATCCAACCCACTTTGGTGCACAAACCTACCTCTTCCCTTACAAACTACTTGCATGGGACTAAGTGCGAATGGGACCCAGTGCGAATGGGACCAAGTGCGAATGGGACCAAGTGCGAATGGGACCAAGTGCGAATGGGACCAACTGCGAACGCGGTACAAAGTGCGAATGGGACCAAGTGCGAAAGCGGTACGAAGTGCGAATGGGACCAAGTGCGAAAGCGGTATGTACGAAGTGCGAATGGGACGAAGTGCTAATAACCCATCTCAGAAACTATAACACCTACAAACTTATTTGGCAGGTTCCATAATTGAGTAATTTTTTTTGAGTGAAGTTCAGTGACTGTTATAATTATACGTTAATTGTTTCTTAGTACTTAAGGTAAGCCATACCATGCCATTTTATCTATCTGTCTATCTATCCATACACGCTAGGGTATACTTGACGGGTTTGCCTGTACAGTTGAGTTTCACAGGTAAACCGGAGCGTGTATGCAGCGGCGGCCATTAGATGTAATGTAAAATTGGTGTAGTTTTGTTTCTCAAGTGTCAATACAACTGGATAATAATATGTGGAATCATTGAAGCCGGTTTGATCTCGGTAAAATGGAGCTGAAGTTTCATCAAAATCGGCTCATTAGTTTAACCGTGAAAGCGTAATAGACGGACAGACAGAGTTACTGTCACATTTATAAATTATCTACTAGCTTTTGCCCGCGTGGCTTCGCTCCCGCTCTTCCCTACTCCACCCTACTATTACCCTACTCTACCCTACTCTACCCTACTATACTCTACTCTATCCTACCAAACTTCACACAAAACCATCTACTAAATAGTCAGAACAAAGCCTAAACATTTGGTTTGGATAGGTGAGCCCGTTCTTGAGTTATAAAATTACAACGAAAAGTGGCATTGATTTTTATTTAGATGGACTAGCTGCTGACAGCGGCTTCACCCGCGTGACAGTAGACAATTATCTCAAGCGAACATACTCCCGTGATTTAAAGTATCCTATATGCTATTCCAGGACATGATCTACTCGTGTACCAAGTTTCATCGAAATCCATTCAGTAGTTTTTGCGTGAAAGAGTAACAAACATCCATACATACAAACTTTCAAGTTTATAATATTGCATGGGAATCTATGAAACGGATCCTTTGGGATAAGTCGAAGAACGAAGATGAAGTTGCGGGAAAATGCTAGTTTTTTTACATCGGTATTATGTGTGGTGCGAGCCTATCCATTATAAAACAAAAAAAACTTTTTATAAAAAAAAACACTAAAACGATCAAAATAATTTTAATTCCGGAAGTCGGTGTTTTTCGTTATTGTTTGTTCCTTATTTAACACCGACTTCCGAAATTAAAATTATTTTGATCGTTTTAGTGTTTTTTTAGTGAAGTCGGTTATATTTTTTTTATAAAAAGTTTTTTATTTCATACTTTTTAGTTGCCACACACTTACAGCCAGAGTACTTTTTTCTCATGTCAATTCCAATTAACTCAAACCCTGCTAGAATACATCATTTTCATATGAAGTTCCTTTGTCTACCTTCCACCTTCCGGCTCCATCATCAGATCACTTCGATAGTACCTTATAGCCAAAGTGCATCTCATGACATTTCTAATAAGCCCAAACACGGGTAGGATACATTGATTAATTACGGAGTTCCGGTGCCTATCTTCCAGCTCCATCACTATCATCAGGTTACTTCGATGATACCATTTTCAACATAACTATTCAGAACTATTCATTTATTTGTATTAGGTGCTTCATCGTCGACCACATCATCGCTTACCATCAGGTGAGATAGTGGTCAAACGCAAGCCTATCAATAATAAAAAAAAAAAAAATTATCATAGTCGCTTAACTATGTTCATTGTGATATTTGTTTGAGTATGAAGTTCCGTTGGCAATTTCTGGTCTTCTTAACCAGTTCCACCTCATCAAATGTCACTTTTTGACTGTAAATGCTTAATTCCTTGATGAAAATATCAAAATGACTATATAGTTGCCTATATAGTTGCCTATAATATTTGAGGAATTCCCTCGAT
Source organism: Mythimna ferrago (assembly GCA_910589285.2). Taxonomy (NCBI): domain Eukaryota; kingdom Metazoa; phylum Arthropoda; class Insecta; order Lepidoptera; family Noctuidae; genus Mythimna; species Mythimna ferrago. The sequence goes on along the minus strand of OU342698.1, from coordinate 8,907,551 downwards.
TTAGCCAAGATTCCATCATCAGATCCCGACTTGGTGACTATGGGACCATTTGGGAAGTATACCCTTTCCAACAAAACAAGAATTTTTCAAATCGATTGGCAAGCGACGAAGTTATGCCCGAACATACATAAAAAAAAAAAAAAAATACAAACATCCGAATTGAGAACCTCCTCCTTTTTTAGAAGTCGGTTAAAAAAGGTACTAGATTTTCAATGGTTTATGCGTCACACAGTATAGGTAGGTATTCGAAATTTTTAATTGGATTTTTGTTCTTGTTCACATTCATTTCAGAGTATTTTTATTCAGAAAAATACGTTTGATTGACGTCCAAGATGGAAGCGAGTAATCTCGCTTCCATCTTGGACGTCAATCGATGAAGATGACAGATTTATTTTTTTACTGTAAGTATTATATTATTATTTTAATAAAACATTGTAGGTAAGTACTTAATTTGTCGAGTTCCGCTATTTCATTTCTGTTCTTTTTGTTAAGTATTATAAAAATCAAATATACAATTTTAATTAAGTACGTACTTAACACTAAAGGTCTGCGCAATCGACGGATTTTTGTCCGCGGAGTTTTTGTCCGCTAAATTATTTTTTTTTATTGTTATAAACTAGTGCTTGACGGCAATCCCACCTGATGGTAAGCAGCGATGCAATCTTTGATGGTGAGGCGCACTAGTTTATTAAGAGCCTATTCACTTTAGCCTTGAAAACACCCAAATTATAATCGGACGGGAAGACCGCAGCAGGCAAACTGTTCCTTCAAAATAGATCGCCTATAACTGTATCGAGTAACGTAAACGAGGGATTAAAAGTACCGCGTAAAAAAAGTCCCCCAAATAATCCAGGACATGCAGATAGCGGACCGGACAAAAGTACAGGGCAGTCCCCGAAAAAAATAGAACTCGTGTGTATAATACGTGTTTTAAAAAACACTTATTTGTTTTTTAAACCCTTAAAAGTTTTTGAAAAAAATTATCGTTACTCAGAATCTTGATTAAATATACAAGGCTTCTATTGTTATATTTTTTGACTTTTTTAATTTTTAAAGAAATTATGAAGTGTTTAATTTCATGCAAAATAGCAGATTTTCAGAGGTTTTTACTGGATTTGTTTTACACAAATTTATAAATTGATTTCAATAGAAGCCTAGATAATATCCACAAGACACTGTATTTTCAAAATATCTGATGAAAAATGTGTAATAACGTCATAATCGCGTAAAAGCGGTTGTATGAAAAACAGTGAAAATGTACGTCGAATTGCATGCCCTTAACACGTTGAGTGCAATAAAAAGTTTAAACATCTTGTATACCTACATCTCGCTTACAGTCCGGCTAAGTTTTCTTATAGTTTTATTACTAGGTGTATAGACCTTGTACCGCAGGAATGGAAAGTATAGAAAAATCACAGCCGCAGCGAACGTGTTAAGGACACGGTGGAAGGAGTTACCGCCATTACTGCCCTTTTTGTCCAATCTGGGGTAAATAGTTACGAACCTACCCGTTTTCTTAATTATATTCCTAAAAAACGGTTTTGGTCAGTAAAACATTAACCTCAATAAATAATTAACACTAATCTACAGGTAATTTTTTTTTTTTTTATTGTAGGGAGTTATCTCTGAAAATACGGCTGTGTGTCTTTATTTCCGTTTTTTAAATTAAGAATGTAAGAGGGTCAATGACCGTTATTCCACAGTTATATGGCACCTACCTTACATGATTTTTTTTTTCAAAGGAGGTTGGGCAAATTTGTACGGGACGTACCTATATTTTTAGTCAATGAATATTTTAATAAACCTATTGAATTACTGATTGAGATTCTGTTATGAGGTCAAGGTTATCGGTCTCCCTCAAGGTGTACCGATGGACTCGTGAGGGTCGCGAGAATCCGATGGATGCAAGACGCACAGGACCGGTCTTTATGGCGACACTTTGAGGAGGTCTATGTCCCCCAGTGGGCGACTGACAATGATGATAATAAATGAGGTCAAGTTTTAGTAATATCTATTATATTTTTATTACAGTTTTATTTTTATACCCGTACCTAATTGTAATTTCATTGTTTTTTTTTTAATTTAATTAATTGTAATTTTTTTTTAACTTAATTAACATAATTATTTATAAATATATTTTTGTTGTTGTAAATAACTTATTAATTGTTTATTATACAATTTAGAGTCATACCCATATCCAATTTACATGCTGAATATGAGGCGGAATATAAAGAACCATTATCGTATTGAAAAAAAAATATACATATATATTTACCAAGCCGTCAATTATGTAGGAATATGAAAAGGAATATTCATGCACTTAACATGTTATTGAAAGAAAAGAGGGTCAGTGTCATTTTGCTTATTGCAGTCATCTTTATTATCGTTACCACAAATTTTACACCGTGTATTTTTTTTTATATCCCTTATCTCTAGCTGAATGTCACAACAGTAAAGATTTGACTTACGGGTGCAAATTTTTGACCTAAATTAATACTGATTGATGATTATTTCAAAATCATGCATTTTTGGACCACATATTTAAGGACTTTTAGTATTATGTTTCTTTATAGAATATAAACCTCGAGTCATGGGATATAAAAAACATTGAATAATAGTAGTTATGTCTAAATTAAATAAATAAATAAAAAGAAACACTATAAACTGCACACCTATTTGGAGTCATTTCTACAGTTAATGCATAAACACTTATTACCATTATACATAAGATTGGATTAAAAAATCAAACAAACAAACAGTTTGAAAATATAAAAACCTACACCATATCTATAATATAAAAATGAATCGCAAAATGTGTTGGTAAGCGCATAACTCAACAACGCCTGGACTGATTTCGCTATTTTTTTTTTTGTTGTGTTCGTTATTATGATGTGAAGGTTCTTATGGAAAAAAAAATGAAAATTAGGGTAGTGTAGGGTAGAGTAGGGTAGTGTAGGGTAGTGTAGGGTAGAGTAAGGTAGAGGAGGGTAGAGTAGGGTAGAGTAGAGTAGGGTAGGGTAGAGTAGGGTAGAGTAGGGTAGAGTAGGGTAGAGTAGGGTAGAGTAAGGTAGAGGAGGGTAGAGTAGGGTAGAGTAGAGTAGGGTAGGGTAGAGTAGGGTAGAGTAGGGTAGAGTAGGGTAGAGTAGGGTAGAGTAGGGTAGAGTAGGGTAGAGTAGGGTAGAGTAGGGTAGTGTAGGGTAGAGTAGGGTAGTGTAGGGTAGTGTAGGGTAGAGTAAGGTAGAGGAGGGTAGAGTAAGGTAGAGGAGGGTAGAGTAGGGTAGAGTAGAGTAGGGTAGGGTAGAGTAGGGTAGAGTAGGGTAGAGTAGGGTAGAGTAAGGTAGAGGAGGGTAGAGTAGGGTAGAGTAGGGTAGAGTAGGGTAGAGTAGGGTAGAGTAGGGTAGAGTAGGGTAGAGTAGGGTAGAGTAGGGTATAGTAGGGTAGAGTAGGGTATAGTAGGCTGAAGTAGGGAAGAGCGGGAGCGAAGCCGCGCGGGTACAGCTAGTTTAAAATAAAAGTACTTATGTACTTTTAAGGGTTCAATTAAATTTAAATGTGTTAAGCTTTAATTTCTTTTTTTTTACCACACATTGTCACATTGCTCGTAGAACAAACAGATGAGGCCGAAAGGTTATTTCAATGACGCATCGTTGGAAGGCTCCTCACAAGGTGGACCGATGACCTGCTGAGGGTCGCGGGAATCCGATGTGTGCAAGAAGCACAAGACCGGTCATTGTGGCGATACTTGGGGAAGCGTATATCCAACAGCAAACGTGATTTGGCTGAAATAATAATAATGTATTTTGTTTTCAAACAGTCGAAGTGCCAAAATTTTTAAAATTCCATATAAAAAAAATTTACATACATACATATATTTATATATATTTTATATATATTTTTTACATATATATATTTTTTTTAACAATAGTTTGAATGTATTTACATTCAAACTATTGTCATTGGATGATTTTTACCAACCATAAAAAAAAAAAATCTATGACGAGTTTACAACCTTAACCTTCGCACAGTTGACGTGCCAAAAATTGGATAATTCCGTATATAAAAAAAAATAATTCAAACTGTGACGAGTTCACAATAATCCCTGTAATGGGTATACAGTATTACTTAAGTATGTTTTATCAAACTAGGTACAACTTGTGATTTAATAATATTCAAAGTTAAAGCAAATAATGTGGGTACTTAATTCAATAACGCGTTTAATTTAAAACCAGTTGACAAACATGTTTTAAGCCTTAAATAAAATTGTTACCTATAATTTGTTTCTGAGAACAGTTTTGAGTCAAAATGAAACGTAAATTCCCAAGGTAGGTCTTGTAGTGATCTGAGGTGATAAAAATAATAAACAAGGACTTATAATACGTGTTTTGTTGCAGAAAAAATGTTTGTGCGATGAGCATGGATAAGCACTGTCATTTGTTCTGTTTCTGGGTGTAATCTATATATATATATAAATGAATCCCTATTTCCCTTGGTCACGCCATCACGCGTGAACGGCTGGACCGATTTCGTTAATTCTTTTTTTCTTGCGTTCTTTATTGTGAGGTGAAGGTTCTTATAATCTTAGAAAAAAAGACTGAAAATTAGGGTAGTGTAGGGTGTGTAGGGTAGAGTAAGGTAGAATAGGGTAGAGTAGGGTATAGTAGAGTAGAGTAGGGTAGAGTAGGGTAGAGTAGGGTAGAGTAGTGTAGAGTAGGGTAGAGTAGTGTAGAGTAGGGTAGAGTAGGGTATAGTAGGGTAGAGTAAGGTAGAGTAGGGTATAGTAGGGTGGAGTAGGGAAGAGCGGGAGCGAAGCCGCGCAGGCAAAAGCTAGTTTATCTATAATAATGTATGTTTTTAGAATTAAACAAGTATTTTTATCAGTTGTCGAGCAGTACTTATACCACAAGCTCTGCTTAGTTTGAGGCTAGATGGTGTTGTATGATTGTTGTGGAATATATTATATCTATACATCTATACATATAAATAAAATTAGAGTGTCTGTTTGTAATATTGAAAAAACTGCTTTTTACTACATGCATGTGAATATATTTACGGTACATACACCAAAATAACATTTTTTACAATTTTTGTCTATCTATCTGTCTGTTTGTCTGAGCTAATCTCTGAAATGGCTGGACCGATTTTGACGGGACTTTTTTTGGCAGGTAGCTGATGTAATAAGGAGTAACATAGGCTAGTAACATACTTTTATTTTAGAAAAAATAAATTCAAAATCCTGTAGTCCACGCGAACGAAGACGTGGGCACAGCTAGTTTGAAATAAAGTTCTGAAATGGCATACCCATTTTCTGTTTATATGGGTAGACATTAAGTAGGTAGTAATTAAGGCCAGGTTCTAATCATTTTGAACTTTTTTAAACCTTTGATAATACGTCGGGCAAAAATCAAAACATGATATAAATTGGCTGGCTCGATAAAAAAAAACGGCGAATCATACCCTAACTTACCATTTCAAACGTGTTTGTCTACGAAACTACGTCACGGAAATATTTGAAAGTTACGAAAAATAATAAAGCTTGTTTTTTAAAAGGGCCTCGCAAAAACAAAAATCTTGAATAGTTATTGTTTCTTTTTTAATAAAACTATTGTTACGGGGCCGCAAAATCGACATAGACCCGGGCGGAGTTCATATAAAATACTCAGTGATAGTGATTACAACCGGCTCTTAAGGGGGATACTCAAGGTCTTAGAGCATTAAACCAACTGCCAACTACTAATGCTCTAAGCTCAAGGTAGTCCGCAATATGAAAAAAAAAAGAAAATTTGAATTAAATTCAAAATTAAAACACTGGGCCACTCTGGTGCTTTATGTCATTACGTATTTGACTTTCGAATCAATACCGTTACCGTCTCTGTGGCCTTTTACAGTTGCCATCACGGATCTTGAGCGGTTGCGCAGAAGTCAAATATTCGGTCTCTTTAGTGGTGTGAAGTGAGACGCGGGGGCAGGGAGTGTCAGTGATTGGCTCGACGCGCCATCGCGTCATAGACGTCACTCCTAATTCGTTCCCTGCTTTGCTGCATGTATCTAACAATGAAGACGATTGTCCTGTCTCGCCAAAGTATGGAATGCGCAAAGCGATCCCCACTTTGACGCCGAGCGCTCAAGATCCGTGATGGCAACTGTACAATCAGAAATAGAAGAGGCAACACAGATGCATTGTTAACTCTAACGCCTTGGCATGAAACTGCAGAACCGATGCGGTTTTAGTCGGTAGGAGTCTGACAGACCCCACCGCACTCCCTAGGGCAGAGTACTTCTCTGGAGATTACCTTTCAATAAAAAAAATGTCTTTTTCGTTAGTTAGTGTGAGGTAGTGAGTAATTATTTATTATTTTATAAAAAGTTTTTTATTTCACACTTTTTACTTATAGTCAGAGTAACTATTTTTATCTAATTGATGTGAACTAGTGCTTGACTGCAATCCCACCTGATGGTAAGCAGACATTGGTTCTCAAAACAATACCAGAAAACCTCCTCTTTTTTTTGAAGTCAAATAGAAAAGGTGCGTCGTTAATAAGCTACAAATATCAAGTGTAATTTACTTACGGCACAAAATATATATGTACAGAAGTCAATCTACATACAAAAAGCGCTCGAGCAACGCACACACAGACACCGCTCACGGACACGATATCTCGGAGCGCCTCGGCCCGCTCGTCGAACAGTTCCGGCTCAAACGCTCATTAGTGTGCGTCCACCGAGCGTAGGTATAAAAAGTGAAGTACCTACATTTTTTTTTTGTGGTGGGAAAAATCATCCAATGACAACCCCCGCTCTTGGGCGGAGCGGGAGATAGTGTCAGACTCTTACTGACTAAAAGCCTAATCCGTTCCTTCTAGCCTTCATACCGGGGCTCGAGCTCCCTTTCGGATAACCTTGGCCGCAGTAGGCTTTGACTCAGCTGGGTCCCTGCTGTTGCTGACAACTCCTTGAGGCGCGCGGGAGCATTGCGCGCCGTCGACCACTTGGGCTTGGTCCGGACAGTTACCGGACGGCCGGACAGCGAGTCTCACTGTCCGCAAGACCGCGCCTACGGTGGCCGGAAATCGGGATCGGAATTCCGGCGGCGGCGGCGAGAACGCCGTTGCCGTATACATGAGATTGGCTCCTGTATGTATTTATTTTGTGCTCACGGCCTTATTAGGGCCATAACATGACGTGCTAAAATGTCAGTCGTTCGAGTTAGAAAGAGGGATGGAGCTTATACACCATATACAACAATAGGTTTAGTGTTGCGAAGCCCGAAACACGTGACCAGTATTTTTATGTAAATAATCTATGTAAAAACTTTCATAAATGAATCATCAAAGATCACAAAGTTATAAGCTTATTATGTCAGCAAAAATAAATAGTCAACGGGCCATACAGGCGACTGAGGAGTTGTTTTGCACTCGCTCCCAGCTGTTTGCTGGCTCCTAATGCCCGCTATGACTTGCCGTTACCTGTGTTGTACTTAGTACCGGTGGACTGAATTGATGACCTTTTTAAATAATTTTGGGAAAAAATATAACATGGTGTATAAACTATTGGCATCCATTCAGTTACTGATTCTGAACAAACTGTGTTCAGGTTTTGCATGTATACTAAAAATAATGTTGTATAGCTCCATCTCAGTAACAGTTCAGTTTTGGTCGTAATATGGATTGCGTTAAGCGCTCATGGTAGGGCCCCAAGTACCATCTACACAAATATCGTAAATACAAAAAACAAACTTTACCTCTTTTTACAATTTTTAGAGGTAAAGTTTGTTTTCTTTTGTTTGTAATCTCTGAAAGTACTGCACGCTTAGACAAGTTGTTATTCTGCAATCGTTAACGCTATCGAAAAGTGATGAAACGTATGGGAATGACGTCATCTCAACGTAAAGTCGCGTCGTAAGAACAAACGAATAGACAATTCGTAGCCAAGTTCACATCGTTCAAAATCGTTTCTACAATATTTAACGCTACATCCTTTGTTATACAAACGCTACATCGTAGAACGAGCGGCCGACTCAGGCGCGTCAACATGGCTACCAACTTATCGTTTTCTACAATTGCTGTCACCGAGGCGTTACCGATTAGAGAACGGAATTCGATTGTAACTTGGCTAGGGGGGCTGGTCAGATTGCTAAAACTGTATTAAATTTTTAATATATTTTACGTACGTGGGTGAAGCCGCGGACTAAAGCTAGTCCACAATAAAACACTGGCAAAATACTGGCTGATATTAAAAACTAGTTGAAACAAAATACTTTTACGACCTTTTCAGGGTCGCGGGAATCCGATGGATCCGTGACGCACAGGACCGGTCGTTGTGGCGACGCTTGGGGGAGGCCTATGTCCAACAGTGGACGTCTTTCGGCTGATATGAAAATGATACTTATTACGTCAATAGGTAATAATATTTTTGATCTTTGTTAATACATTAAACTTGACCATTAATAAACCGTTACTAAATAAGAACAAAGATGAGAATGTATATTATAAAAAGTAACTCATAATGTTGCAGGTAATGTAGATAAACAGACATTTAAATAATACCCCTATAATTCCTCATAATAACTAATATAATAAAGAGGTAAAGTTTGTTTTTTTGTTCGTAGGAGGTAATCTCTGGAAGTACTGGTCTGATTGCTAACATTTTTTCACTGATAGAAAGCTGCTTTATTCCTGAGTGACATAGGCTATACTTTATGTACGCGGGCGAAGCCGCTGGCAAAAGCTAGTTCCTCATAAACTAGTGCATCTCACCATCAACGATTGCATTACTGCTTATGATCAGGTAGGATTGCAGTCAAGCATTAATTTAAATTATTAAAAAAAAAAGTATCTGAAGAAGATGTGATTTAAAAACTCTATCGTATCTCACCTCATGGTAAGTGATTATGTGGTCGACGATGGAGCACACTTTTCTATAGAAGTAACCTATTCACTCTTTACATAAAACCTCTAGGTTGACAATTTTAATCCGATACAGGTTTTCGTGTTTAACAAAAAAAGAATAGGCGTTTCTCGCATAGTAATAGAAAATTATCTCAAGTGAATATCCAGTGGATGCGTTATTGCGGATTTCCACGATCCTCCTTTTTTTTTGTGGGAAAATCATCTGGTGACAACGGGGGGTGGAGCGGGAGATAGTGTCAGACTCTTACTGACTAAAAACCCAACCCGTTCCTTCAAGCCTTCTTACCGGGGCTCGAGCTATCTTTCGAAACTAACCCTGGCCCCAGTAGGCTTCGACCCAGCTGGGCCCCTGCTGTTGCTGACAACTCCTTGAGGCGCGGGAACAGTGCGCACGGTCGACGACTTAGGCTTGGTCCGGTCAGTTACCGGACGGTCCAACAGCGAGCTATCCATTGCTCGCCGTCCGCAAGCCCGCGCTTACGGTGGCCAGAAATCGGGATCGGAAACCCAGCGCGGCGGCGGCGAGAGCGCCGTTGCCTGATGCAGTCGGCCTCCTCCTTTGCTAGCATTACTGCTTCGCAGAAGTCGGCGATCGCCTGCACTCCTCCTTGCTCCGGACCATGACTTGAACCAAGGCCCGGCGCGAGAGGTTTCTGCCGCCGATCGCCCCCACGAGGGCACGGCGATGCTCCGCCCAAGGGCACACCTCAACTGTGTGCTCCACCGTGTCCTCCGGGCTCCACGACCCTCATCAGGTTCTCAGCCTACCAAGTGAAGGCCTAACACTACGTCTTCTGGTACGTGGTCACCATAACTTTTTATCCCATTGACCATCAGTTTGCGAGGAATGTGCCCTTAAATCTTAATTAGCAAGTGAGCCAGTTTAAAACAGGTAAGGTGTGGTCAAGTAACTTGCTCAGTTACTTTCACAATGTTTTGATTGAGGAGAAAGGATAAGGACCGACCTACGCTGCGTTCCGAATCATGTAAACATCGCCACCATTTAAAACTACAAGCTATTAGTTTTTCAAATGTAGTTTCAAGTGGTCTTAAACGCGACCTACAGTGATTTCTGGACGTCATACATGTCGTCATTAATGATGCGAACTTGCCATAATAGAGTTCACGCCCAATTCGTTTTTACTGAGTGACGGCTGTCAACAGTGATGACAGTGACAAATCATCATCATCATCATCATCATCATCATCATTTCAGCCGATACACGTCCACTGTTGGACATAGGCCTCCCCCAAGCGTCGCCACATCGAACGTTCCTGTGCGTCCCGCATCCATCGGTTTCCCGCTACCTTCACCAGGTCGTCGGTCCACCTTGTAGGAGGCCTTCCAACACTGCGTCTTCCGGTACGCGGTCGCCACTCCAAAACCTTTCGGCCCCAACGGCCATCTGACAAATCAATTCACATATTTTTTTATTTCTTTTTGAATTGTTTAACTGATTTAACCGTTCGAATACCGTAATTAGAGACAAAATAGAAAGATAACTTAGGGTTTAATGAATTCATCATCATCATCTTCCTGCCCTTGTCCCGTTTTATTTGGGGTTGGCGCAACACGTTTTTTATTTATTTATTATTATTTATTTAAACTTCATGTACAGTAGTGGTACATAAGCAGACTTAATGCAACAAGACATTCTCTACCAGTCAACCTTTAGGTTAAAAAAGACAACACTGTAGGTTTGCATAATAAACAAATAACAGAAACTTCAAACGGAAAAATATAAAATAAGTTATTTATAATAATAAAATACATATATATGCTAAAATAATAAACTAATAACTTACTTTTTCCATTCTGTCCTGTCACTCGTCACGCTATCTCTTTTCTTTCATATCACTTCTCACATAATTCATCCATCTTTTCTTTGGCCTCCCTCTCCCTCTTCATTCATGCACATGTAAACTCATAACTCTTTTAGCAACACGCTTTTCATCCCTCCTCTCTACATGACCATACCAAGACAAACGATTTCTTTTTAACTTTTCAGTCACTGGCGCCACTTTCAAACTTAATATACTCATTTCTCACTTTATCCATTCTTGTCACACCACACAGCCATTTTAACATTTTCATCTCCGCTACATGCAATCTTTTTTTCAGCCCAACATTCTGATCCAATGAATTAATTCAGCATAAATCTCGTCAACTTGTGGTTTTGCTAACAGTTACATATTTTTCTTTTTTATTTCATTTTGTTATGGAAAAGCGGGGTTTTCTAATACAGGCATTGTTTGCTTAAAGGAAGGCACCAATCACAAACTTATGGCTATAATCTTGTTTAAGAAATAAACTATTTAGTTTTTTTTTTTAAATTTGAGTAAAATTTGTTTCTTTTTAGAAATGTCGAATAAAAATACTTGTTTCAGTCAATGCATCGGTAAGTGGTGGTTTTTAATCGGTACGCCTTAATTGAACGTTCTGAGAACGGTAAATACCGCTAATATCAATGTTGTTATGGCTCCGAATGCACCTTGTGTAAGAAACCAGTTTAAGAATATTTGTACCTTTGCTATTATGTCGTGGTTAAATTGTCACTTTGCCGATAAATAACTCCTTAACTTGAAAGATAAAACAAGCAATTAATGTGTTAATTGACTGCATTCTTATTACAATACACACAACATACCTAATAAAAAATCTTAGGAAAACTGTAGGAAGAAATGCTGCTCTGATGGCTTATCATGGATATGTCTCATCCGTGTTAAGATACGGATTAATAATATGGGGCAATTCTACAGACAGTGACAGGGCCTTTAATGCTCTAAGCTTGGTTCCGTCTCCTGTCTCAGGGCCCTATCACTGTGCTAATTTTGGTCCATAGTTGATCGGGCATGCGGCAGACATGTCTTGCCTATGTGATATTAAGTACCTACATAGATGGTAGAATTCTATGTATTTTAAAACACCCTTGCTTTGTCAGTTATAAAACGTGGAGACGACCATCAAACAATACATGAAAAATTTATAACTTTAGCTTTTGTCATAACTAGATCAACTTTTGAAGCAGTTACACAGTTCGACATAAGCAATTGTCTTTCTATTGTGTCTCTAATTACGGCATTCGATGAGTTAATTAAGAAAGTAGCAATTCATCATCATCATAATCTATTCGAATAGTTAATTTTTAAGTCCTTTGAAACATTGTCTTCTTTTTAATTTAGCTGGTCAAGTCACAGACCTGACGTATTGTCTCTTATGTCCCTTTCTCTCGAGGTAAGTGCAAGATTGGGATGGAGGGACAGGATTTGCAAAGTGTCTAACAAAAAATGCGGAGTTGTAATTCTGTGCGGCTAATTTTTGAATTAATTATTACGCGGTAAGTTAAATCGATATCGGCGCTACTAGACCCATTTTTACTGACCTAAAATTCACTCGTTTTCCTTCAATTGCCTTTTGCTGTCCATGGCCGCGATACCTTTAGTGTTACATTGTGTGCTACGGCCCTGGACGTAATTAAAACTGTATTCCTAATAAAACTCAAATTATAAGTACTTAATATCAGTTTCCACATATCCTAATACATGCACCGTTTTATAACATCGTAAAAACTGCATCATTAATATTCGATTAGGCAATTTTCATTCAGCCTGTTTCCACACTTTGACTGCAACATCATTACAAACTTCCATAACGGAGTGGCTTTTCAACTTAGTATTGACTTGATTATCTTACTGTGTAGTTCGTTCATGAAATTTTCTTTTTACTAATTTTTTTTTTGATAATATTTTTTTTAAGTTTATTGAAGTGAAAGGTGACAGCCAAAGGATACTGTGGATTTTTGAATATTCGACTTTTTTTTTAAAGTAAAAAGTAAGTGTTTTTTTTTGCCTAATATGCAATTTTGCTGTGATTTATGTCTCCTAAATGACTAGCAGTTTTTTTGCTAAAATTTTAAAAGTAAGTATGTAATAAATTCAGAATAATAAATGAAGTGCTTAGGTATTTTGTTATTCCTTTAAGTTTAATTTTTTATCTTAAATACGTAGTGACGTTTAGTTTTGCTTGACAACGTGGTAAAATATATTGTATTTAGTACGTACCTATAGTATAATTATATATTAGACTTATGTATAATATAATTATAGATTAGCTTTAGTTATGTAGGTTTATATTGTGCACTGGATCCTACCCTCGATTGTGTTCTCTCTCTTAAATATATTAAAGAAAATAGCATATAACATAACATAATCAGCATAATAATGTTCCCACTGCTGGGACGCAGGCCCCCTCTCTAGGAGAGGGAATGGGCCGTAATCCATAACGCAGGCCCATTACGGGTGTGAATGTTTGGTTCTAGGACATGCCGGTTTCCTCACGATGTTTTCCTCCACCGTTTTGAGAGCAGTAGTGATAAAATATATTACACAAAGTAATGCGCCTGGCTAGATTGAACTCGCGACCTACAACTCGTAAGTCGGGGCCGTTACCACTCGGCCACTGCTGCTTTTTAAAGACGAGAAAATAAATTTTAATAATAACATAAATGCGTAAATCGGCTGAGAACCGGATCAACGTTATTTAAGTCGAGCTGTGACGTTCACATTGTTAAGTTAGTTAAAAATAACCGATTTTATAATTTCAAACGTAGAGCTGATGACGTCTGTAATATCATATGATAATAATACATTTTGATACAAGTGGAGAAAATCTGTCAACGCGGGTGACGTGGAATTTGCCCGAGCTGCAGGCGAGGGCGTTATGTAGGCGATTGCTGCAATGACTTTCCACGTGTATAAAACGTCGTTTTTCAATATCACCGTCATCATCATCGTATCAGCCGATAGACGTCCACTGTTGGACATAGGCCTCCCCCTAATGTCGCCACAATGAACGATCCTGCGCGTCCCACATCCATCGGATTCCCGCAACCTTCACGAGGTCATCGGTCCACCTTGTAGGAGGCCTTCCAACGCTGCGTTTTCCGGTACGCACTCCAGAACCTTTCGGCGGTGTAAATTTATGTACAATAAAGAATATAAGAATATAAGAAGAAATAAATAAATGGGAGTTGACCGGCGACTTATGAGGGTCGCTCAGCGCTCATCCTGATACGATAAATACAATAAATTGTGGCGGGCAAGGTCGCGCACTTTTCTGCACTAATGCGGAAAACGGTAAATTGGGTACCTATGCATGTGGTAGGGATAAAAGCGGGTTTTGGAATAAGTTTGTTGAAAAAAAAATACAATACTGTATTAACGTTTGTGATGTGGTATTAAACAAACGCTACGGAAAATTTCCAAAAAATAACCTTATAGGATTATCGGACCGAGCCTAAGACCCGATTTTTACATTGAAAAGAATCCGGAACCAGTAACTAACCTACTAAGGGCGAATTTTGTTTTTCCATTTTATCTAAACCATTTAAAAACAGGAACTAATTTTTAAATTAAGCTAATATTTCATTTTTTTCTTTCTTGACTACTAGCTTGATCTAGCGGCTTTACCCGTGTGCAAGCAAAAAATATTGGCCTATATCACTCAGTGAGATAGTCTGGTAAACTTTGTTAGTGATTTTACTATTTCTGAATTTTTACATTAATTTTAACTATTAAAAGAAAGAAGAAGAATGTTAAACCTTTTATTTGTCGGAAAGGTCGAAAAGTATTAACAAATTACAGATACAATTAATGAAAAGAATGCATCAAGCAAAACGGCTGAACGCTCAGCATAATGCCGTGACTGGGGCTTTCACATACCGGATTTTTTTAATACCGGTATCAATACCGGTATTAGAATAGTTCAATACCGTGATCACGTGATCACGGTATTGAACTCAAGTTTTTTTTTTTTTTTAAACTAGTGCTTGACTGTAATCTCTTCTCATAAGGACTTAAATTAGGACATTAATATAATCATTTAAATACGTTGTGTTTGTTTTCGAATCAGTCTTTATAGTAGAGCGCCGTAAGGCTTTAAATTAGTAAAACCTCGGAATCCAGGGCCAGTCAATGAATCTTCATACAAACTATTGGACTGTATTGTTAAAAGTTAAAAAGAAAAAATTGTACGATCTTGATTTCTTTTAACTGATATAAATTAGTATTTGACTGCGATCCCAACAATAAATTGATAACAACAATTTACTGAAAAATAATAGGGACAAGAGAAAAAAAGAGGTTTAAAGCAAAGATTTCATTTTGTACTTAATAAATAGTATTAGCATAGTAACTTTAATTTAATTAAAGTTACTATGCTAATTGGTAATTTATTAATATTTTGCAAAAAATAACGAGTTACGACAAAAATAATATTATAAACTATACACACATAATAACATTAATCGTCATTACTGTCGTCGTCATCGATTTCATTGATGTGGATTGTAGGTAAAGGATTAGTACAGCTATTCCAACCAAGCTACAGTGCAACTTAATCTACTTTTCTTTCACCCACAAGATGCTCCGCATCCTGTTTAGCATGTGCCAAAAATCATTTTTAATATGGAATCTGGAGCTGGTCGCTGCGTCATTGTTTCTAGCATCAGTATTCCGCTATTAGACTCCTAGGTTATAGCTACCAGGAAACCTAGACTCCGGCAGCGAGTTCCACTCCTTAGCTGTACGTTTAATGATTGTGTTCCCAAAATGCTTTGTGCTCGGGATGTCCACCATGTACCGGTGGCGCAACGCCGTACGTTTCGTGGTATGATGATGGAATGGACTTGATGACATGATGGGTCTCCCCGAAATGTAATCGATAGAAAACCGACATGCCAGCAACTCGGCGTCGATGCTCAAGGCTTTAAAGCTTTGACTCGAGAAGTCTCACTCTTGGCTCGCTTCTCAATCGACTTCAGGACATCAAGCTGATATTTGGCAGATCTATCCCAAAGATGAGATTGAGAGCAGTATTCCATACACGATCGAACTTGATTGGTAAAGATTGAGCAGCTGTTCCGGCGTGAAGTAAAGTCTGTCTAATAAGTTAAACGACTTGGGTAACTATTAGGATCTAATTAATTCTGATGTAGTCAACACGGGCTCAATAATCAAGGTTGATTAAGAGATAGAGATCATTGTTTACTAACAGAACTAACCTAACCTTATGAAAAATTTCGAGTATAAGTATTTTTTAAATGATTAAATATTATACAAAATTCCCAAGTCGGTTGACTTATTAGACAGACTATACTGGCTAAGATCCCCAGTTATTTGGCAGCCTGTTGTGCTTTTGCCTAGCGTAGACGACAACATTGCCCCAAGAAGCTCAAGGTTGTCGGTTATCGGCACGGTTACACCCTGGAATGATGGATTCGGGTGGAATTAGCTCTGTTTGGTGGAAAAAAAGACATCTGGGTTTTAGCAGCATTAAACTTGACCAGATTGGCATCGCCCCAATCGGATACTGCCTCCAAAGACAAGCGTTCAATCATAGCCTCTCGGAATACCGTAATCACGGTATTGGCTCGTCAATACCGTGATTGAAAAATTACCAAAATATATCCGTGATCACGGTATTACGGGATCCCGTATTACCGGTATTGAAAGCCCTAGCCGTGACCACAACGCAATAAGCGGCGAGTCTACGGCGCTGGTTTTCAGCGTGGGCCGATAGTCAGTCTAAAGTTGTACTAGCTACTTTTTTATAAGTGCGCATGTAGCCGTATGTGAAATAAAAAACTTTTGACTTTGACTTGACTTTTGACTTAAAAAGTCAAACGACTTGGGTTATTATTAGGGCAAAATGAAATCTGATGTAGTCAGCACTGGTTCAATAATCAAGGTTGATTAAGAGATCTTGATCATTGTTTACTAATAGAAGAACCTTATTAACAGTACATATCAAATATAAATATTTTTTAAATGTTATTATTTTTTTGGAATTATTTTTATTTTTTAAATTATTATACAAAATTCCCAAGTCGTTTGACTTTTTAGACAGACTATAACAGTGTCATAGACGTCGGCAAGTGGAGTGAGAAAAAAAAAATAAAAAAAAATATATTGCTTGTCTTACCTACCACTATTATATCACACTAATATTATACAGGTGAAAGTATGTATATATAAAACTATCTTGTGTCCGCGGCTTCGCGCGTACATAAAATAGTATAGACTATATCACTCAGGAATCCTTCTATCGGTGAAAACATTTTAGCAATCGAACCAGAACTTTCAGAGACTACTCCCTACAAACAAAAAAAACAAACTTTAGCTCTTTATTATATTAGTGTAGAAGTGTAGTATGTATTAATCTATGTACAAAATTTCATAACTGTATCATGAATTGAACTGTATCGACTACCCGCATTAAATGCGCCACGGTAACCTTGAGCTCCTTAATAACTTTAAAAATAAAATAACGCAGTGAAACCATTCAGAATAGTGATAATAACAAAGTCTGCATTGTGTAGGTAATTCTACTATAAGTGTTATATATATGTTCACCAAATGTTAATGTTCAATACAAATCAACCGTTTTTAAAAAGGTAGATACAGCTAAATTTTTAGGACTAACCATTGTCAATCGCCTGAACTGGAAAGCGCACACAGAAGAATTAAAAAAAAAATGTTCTTCATATTAGGGCTATGTCTGGCTTAAAAATAACTGATACATAGTTGCAAACAGTATTTTATAAAGTATAACATTTTAAGTCTGTCGTCCTTATTTAGCTAATTTTATACAAACCAATCCCAACCTGTTCAAGAAACTATCAGACGTATCTATTCGTAATCGACGGGATAATAATAAATTATGCGTACCAAGGTCAACCACGGCGAAATAGTAGTTTATGTGACTAGGGGATAAAGCAGTATCTTTAAGTCACGGGCGGCATGTTGAATTCCGAACGAAACGAAGGTTGCTGATTTTAATCCCGAACGATAGTGAGGGATTTATAAAATTAACTCCCGAGCATTGCGAGGGAGTTAATAAAGAAACCTGAGTGAAGTGAGGAATTTAAGCCGCCTAAGACAAAGACAGCTTTATCCCCGTGTTGCATACTCTACTTTTTACACCATCTGTGAGATAATTAAAAGACAATTTGGTCGACCAAATCACATATTAGAGAAATATAAGTATTATGTTTACAAGTTCATCAAACAAACAAAATTCACTACTCCAAGATTCTATAGTTTCAATTTTCTATAATGCTCCCGTGTCGTCAGTACGCACGTTTTATTCTATTTTCTTTTTTTTGTTAGTGGCCAGTTTGAATCATAGTGATTACATACTCTTTGGTTTGAATTTCGAGTCAACTTGTTCGATGCGCCTAGGTACATTTTAATTCACAATGTTGACGATTCTTGATGCTCCAAATTCAAATCTCATTATTCCCTAGGGATCGGCCATACTGCATTATCTCCCTAGGCATATAATGACTTGCTGTATGACGTGTAAAACGACATTATCGAGCAGGTGGTGTAAAAAAGTATATTTTGTTTAGCACCAATCATATACAATAAAATCCCAAAATCTATTAGACAAATGCCTACTGCTCTATTTAAAATACATTTGAAAAAATATCTCATAAATAAATGCTATTATACCATATCGGAATTTTTAAATGAACGCAATTAATTAAATATATATTTCTGTAATTACGACATTTTCACAATTTGAGCCTTAGGTCTGCAAAACTTAAGCTGTACATTTTCTTGTTTCTTGATTATTTTTTTGCCCCCTTAATAAGTATTATGATGGAAAACTTTATTGTTTGTATAAACTCAAATCTTTTGTGGTTTATTCTAGACTAAATTTGTTGTTTTTTGTACGCCATAAATGGCAAAACATGCAGATCGACCAGTTATTTTAAGACCCTGCACATATGATGTATACTCATGTTTTACAATAAAAATATATTCTATTCTATTCTATGAAAAATCACTAAGTTATAAGCTTGTTATGTCAGAAAAAATACATAGTCACCGGGCCATCCAAGCGAATAAAGAGTTGTTTTGCACTTGCACCCAGTTTTTGCTGGCACCTCATGCCCGCTATGACCTGTCGTGATCTGTGTTGTACTTAGTGTCGGTGGGTCCAACTTGTAACCTTTATAAATATTTTTGGAAAAAAATATTTAAAAAGTGTAAAACCTGTTGGAATCCATTCAGTTACTGATTCTGAACAAACCATATTCAGGTTTTGCCACTTTTGTCACCTGGATATCATCTTTTTGCCTCAAAGCAATTTAAGAAAAAAAAATGATGGTCTATGCGCGGTTTAGTATTCAAGTGTAATAAATTATACTTACCTATACCCTGATAAATTTAAAGAAACCTTGTTTTACTGTCTGCTCAACCGATTTTAACTTCTATTTCGTAGGCATAAGGAACTTCTATTTACTGCAACCGCCATTTGTCATGCTACCAACGTAATAAAAGACAAAATCAGTTTTTTTTTATGGTGGGAAAAAATCATGCATTGACATCCCCCGCTCTTGGGCGGAGCGGGAGATAGTGCCAGACTCTTACTGACTAAAAGACCCACCCCGTTCCTTCTAACCTTCATACCGGGGCTCGAGCGCTCTTTCGGATAAGCCTGGCCCCAGTAGGCTTCGACCCGGCTGGGTCCCTGCTGTTGCTGACAACTCCTTGAGGCGCGCGGGAACAGTGCGCGCCGTCGACGACTTGGGCTTGGTCTGGACAGTTACCGGACGGCCGGACAGCGAACTACCCATTGCTCACTGTTGCCGCAAGCCCGCGCCTACGGTGGCTGGAAATCGGGATCAGAATCCCGGCGGCGGCGGCGGCGGCGATAACGCCGTTGCCTGATGCGTTCGGCCTCCTCCTTTGCGAGCATTACTGCTTAGCAGAAGTTGGCGACCGCCTGCCACTCCTCCTCGCTCCGGACCATGGCCTCAATCAAGGCCCGGCGCGAGAGGTCTCCGCCGCCGATCGCCCCCACGAGGGCACGGCGATGCTCCGCCCAAGCAGGGCACACCCCGACTGTGTGCTCCACAGTGTCCTCTGGGCATTCCGCACAGTGGCGACACCCGGGCGTCACTTCCGCACGAATCCGGTGCAGGAAACTCCCGAACGAACCATGTCCGGTGAGGACCTGCGTCATGCGGAAGGTAAGGACGCCGTGAGGTCTTTCCAGCCACGCCTCAAAGAGGGGACTTACCGAAAATCAGTTGATCGGACAGTAATAAATGGTTTTCATAAATATCTAATGTAATTTTGAACAGAGTATACCTAGTCAATAATGTACACAAGTAATATATGGAAACGTGAATTAATTGTACATTTATCCTTACGTCACACCATATTTTAATATAATATTCCACTTATAATATAATAATATTCCACAACTAACACACAACGCCGTCTAGTCCCAAGCTAAGCAGAGCTTGTGTTATGGGTACTAGACAACTGATAAACATTCTTACATATTTCTAAATACATAGATATTATAGATAAATTACACCCAGACACAGAACAAATGATTACGCTCATCACACAAACATTTGTCCTAGGTGGGAATCGAACCCACGACCTCCGGCATAGCAGTCAGGGTCACTAACCAAGAGACCAACAGGCCAGTCCATTTTTATTTATGTATTGTACATTTGTTTGTTTTTCAAATAAATAAAATTAAAACTAGTCTTACAATTAACATAAATACACAGAAATAACTAAGTAGGTAAACTTGTTTTTGAATGAAACGAAAAATATGTTTACATAAGCATTTATATTTATTTATAAAATATATTGTTATTTAGGAATTACGATAATTTATTACCTTAATAAGCATACATTTATTAGTCTATTGAATTATTAAGTGTAATTTGAAGTGGTTTCTGTTAAAAGATTAATTATATAAAGCAAACTAAAAAGTCTACGATAGAATATCATATCTAGTTTTATTTTGAGGTGGTATATCATTATATGACCTTTGACACTTTAGTGAAGTTGAGTTAAAAATAAAAACAGTTGTACAAAAGTTTGTGATTTTCTGATTAATTGCATTGCAGTAATAGGTACTAAAAAATCTAAAAATATCATATTTCACAACTTGTGAAATCTTCTGTGTGTACAAAGAGATTTAGAAGTCAGTTGCTGTGAGTACACAGTAAATGTAACTATTTCGTGAGCTTGATAATTTGATGTGCGATTAACGCTCGTGCGATGAAACTGTAATGCACGCTTATGCGACATACTCGACATTACCGTAGTGTGACATGAAGGATTAGCATAATGTTAGGGCACCTCTTCCTTCTTTGCCTTCCTTTCCTCTGGAAGTGGTTTACAGCAGCGAAGCGGAGCGGGTCTCCGTCAAGCTATCTTGTCAGGTAGAGTCAAACTATACAGTAGTTATTTAGTTTAGTAGTATGGTACACTCAATTGTTTGCGTTCCAAAATAGAATAGGATCGATTGCCATGTTGTGAAGTCACGATTTACTGTCAAATCAAGGAAAGAAATATTATTAAAGTTTAATTAATTTAAGGAAAAATTAATTTAGTTACAAACTGTGAACGAACAAAGTTTAATCACACTCCAGTTTTTCAATTTTACTCATCTCTGAGTTCTTCAATTTTGCCAAAATTTCTTCGATTTGACAGTACGACGTGACGTCACAATATGGCAGTTGATCCTATTCTCATTTGGAACGCATTGTACAGTTTTGTAGCTCCAGCGTTAATTGCAAATGACACAACTCAAAAAAAAAAAAAATTGCTGACTATTAATTTCAGAATTAATCATACTTTTAGCTCAGATATTGTCATATTTTTAATTCAATTATTTACCTCCAGGAGACCCATTTTTATTATTTATATAAATGTAACGTCACATACCTGAATTATTAGAATTTCTGGTTAAAGATATTTATTGCTCATAAAGAAATTTACATTTCACTTAAATGAGATTAAAATTTAAAACTATGGTAAATTATTCACACTTCGATAATCGAACTTGCTATACTTATATGTTACTATTAAGTAATGTACAGAAAAAGCAAAGCAAGCAGAATTTAAAGGCATTTTTCTCAATAATTAGATTTTAGAGTTATGACACTATTTGAGCAGATTTGAGGTACGATGTAGAGCGTACCTCTACATGTACTCGTCATTACTTTAAAAAAAAAACATAAAAAATATGATAGATAAACACGATGAATTTCAAATTTTAATATTAATGATTAAGGGTAAGTATTTTTTTTACTATTTATAGAGAAACTTTACTTAGATGCAACTCCAAATCTAGACATGATGAAGTTAAACTACATTGAAATTAAAAATAATTGAAGGAATTAAATAAATTAATTAAAATGATTAAATTTGTACTAAGCGGCCTTTAAATATAACAGAATACCTATGACCATTTCTGTTGTATCTTTTTATTAACAATAATTTCTAGACTAGTGTTATCCTAAGTTACTTGAGTTGACCATACACAAAACACGTGCTTTTTATTTTGTAACCTACTACACATGTAACGGGAAAGTATCCGTTACAAAATAATAAACTAAATCCTAAAATATCAAAGTTTGGTTATAAACAAAAGCCATTGGTATTTTTCGCTATAAAACGAATATTTTTAAAGATTTAGGGCCCGTTATGTATAAATACATAAATAATATATTAAAATACCATGTTTACCATAACTACAATTTTAAATAAGGAAGTTACATCGAGATATAATAATTGAATTGATGACGGTAGTTTACGTGGACGAAAACAAGATTTTAATCTTGTTAGTTACCACTATGTAGAATACATTAAGGTGAGGTTGTACTTATTTTGAACTTTTCTGAACCTCTGGAAAATATTTTATTATACAGGGTGTCTCTAACATCGACGCATAAACGAATACCATGGATCCCCCTGTGGTGGAATTTATTGTTGGCTTTTTTCTAATAAAAAAATAATTCATTTTATTCCCAAAAAATGTTAGAATAACGATTTTACACAATTTAAATTAAAAAACGTAAAAAAAAAAAATAGGAAAAAAGCGACAAAAATTTCCACCTCTGGGGAGTCCAGAATGATGTACTGGATCCATGGTATTCGTTTGTGCGTCGATGTCAGAGACACCCTGTATATTAATTGACCATATGATCAATCACACAGTAAAAATCAAAACATTTAGTTGGTTCGATAAAAAAAATCGCGAATCTGATCCTAACTTACGATTTCAAATGTGTATATCCAGAAATATTTGAAAGTTACATAAAATATAATAAAGCTTATTTTTAAAAAGGCCCGGTAAAAACAAAAAAATTGAATAGTAGCTCTGATTTATTTTTATAAAAATAAAATCGTTGTTACGGGACCGCGAAGTCGACATGGATCCGGGCCAGTAGGTACCTTTCTTCTGCGATGCAATAAAGCTAGCAAAGGAGGCGGCCGCACGCGCGAAGCAATGGTCCTCGCGCCCCAGCCTTAAATGCACAGATACTCGTACTGGGGCCGTACGAGTACCTATGTGAGCATTTAATTCCGATCAGATGGTTAAGGGACTGTACTCCTTAAGATGGTTTTTGGACTGAAATATAGTTGAGCCTTGCGCTGATCCAAACCTCCCGTTACTTCAGGTGAGAGAGAGAGAGAGTTTGTGGGGGAAACCGTAGGTGCAGGTCACAACTTATTAATATTCAAATATTTTATTTGTTTCTCTGTCAACTTAGAAACCGTGCTTTTGAAATGAAGTGCGAAAAAAAAAATTTTTTTTTTTATTTGATTAAAGGGCTTTGTCGCCTAGCGACCACATGTGCAAAAATTATATGCAGAAGTATATTACAGACTTATTTTTTTTTAAATAACTTTTAGTTTTTTTCATTACATGTGGTCCGCCTTTCGTGTTAGATTTTTTTAATAAGTTTTTTATTCGTACGTACGTACAATATTTATTATTCTTGTTAAAATTTTTACTTTGACAAATGAAACCGGGTAACGGGTACCGGGTAACGGGACCCGACTTACGTGTTGTAGTTCGCGGGTTCAGTCAATAAGGCACTTTCTTTGTGTAATTTATTTCACTGCTCTCAAAACGGTGAAGGGAAACATCATGAAGAAACCGGCTTGTCCTAGAACCAATAAAAAATTCGAAGACATGTGACATCCACCAACCCGCACTGGCTGGGCCCGTGTGGTGGATTACGGCCAGCAGTGGGAAAATTATAAGGCTGATTATGCTAGCATAATAATGCCTATGCTAAATGAAATCATGAGTTAAAAAAGTGTTTTTATTCTTATTTAAATACTAGCTGTGCCCGCGACTTCGTTCGCGTGGACTACAGGATTTTGAATTTATTTTTTCTAAAATAAAAGTAGCCTATGTTACTCCTTATTACATCAGCTACCTCCCAAAAAAAGTTTCGTCAAAATCGGTCCAGCCATTTCAGAGATTAGCCCGGATAAACAGACAGGCAGACAAAAAATGTAAAAAATGTTATTTTGGTGTATGTACCGTATATACATTCATATGCATGAAGTAAAAAGCAGTTATTTCAATATTACAAATAGACACTCCAATTTTATTTATATGTACCTATAGATGTATAGATTGTATACCTACTACGAGTATAATCCGGACGCCTCGATGATTCGGAAGGTGTCTTGTTTTTCTCTTAGTGGGGCCCTACTCCCTCTCCTAGAGAGGAGGCCTGAGTCCCAGCAGTGGGAACATTAAAACCGCTGAAGATGATGATGGGACCCTACTGTAGATCGTCATCCTCATTTCACCCAAAAGACGTCCACAGTAGGACATATGCCTCCCCTAATTGTCGCCTTATTGACCTATCTTACAATCAACAGACTTCTGAGGTTCTCGCCAGGTGGAAAAGTAGGCAAAAAATTTAGATTATCAGGATCAGAAAAAGAATATAAACTTATATTGGGTGCTAGAAATAAAAAAATTCTAGCATATTTTTAAACATGTTTGGCCGGTGGTGTCGTATACATATTCCTAAAATAACTTTGTACATTTCATTCCAACAGGTTTTATCAATACAGTGCTGGTGCGAGTTGAAGCCTCGACGATTATTGTTATTTCACTCAAAGATGGAAGATTTAAGAATATGTTATTGAGTGCTGGTGATATAAGAACGAGTCAAAATGACGAATGTTTTGCAAGTGTCAGCGGTCAAAATCTCAGGATCCTTACATGTGTACAGACAGGTAAATGTTAAACATTAATTTATTGAGGATTCACAAAGAATCT
This sequence comes from Mythimna ferrago, assembly GCA_910589285.2. Taxonomy (NCBI): domain Eukaryota; kingdom Metazoa; phylum Arthropoda; class Insecta; order Lepidoptera; family Noctuidae; genus Mythimna; species Mythimna ferrago. Next base: position 8,882,516 of record OU342698.1, on the reverse strand, counting down.
GCGTGGTGGATAGTTGGGGAAAGGTGTACAAAATAAAAAAAACTTTATATAAAAAAAAATTAACTGACTTCAAAGAAAAAAAACACTGGGCAAGTGCGAGTCGGACTCGCGAACTGAGGGTTCCGTGCAAACTACAATTCCCGAATGGAGTCTCGAAGATTTTTCCGAATTGCATTTTTTTTTTATGACCTATGTAACAACAAAAGCAGTTTTCAGATTTTTTCCTATACCTGTTTTATAAGACCTTGCTTTGTGCTAAATTATATGATTCTGGGTCAACAGGAAGTACCCTATGAATTTCGATCTTTGAGAGTATCAAAATATACTTTTTTTGCGACATAAGCGGCCGTATCTTTTTTATTCGTTAACTTAGAAGTTTGACTTTTTTCACAGCTTAAAGGGACCACAGACCTGAGCATATGGTTTAAATTTCAACTCGATACGTTCACGCTTTCTTGGTCTTGACAGATAGACAGATTGACGGACGGACAACAAAGTGATCCTATAAGGGTTCCGTTTTTTCCTTTTGAGATACGGAACCCTAAAAAAGTAAAGGAAAATTTAAAAAGTAAAACAAATTCAAAGAAAATGGATTTAAAAGTCAGCGGGGCTCTATACGGGCGCAGATGGACGGATTTAAATACCATGACGGCAGTACGAGTGTGTGTGCATTTAACTCCGGCCAGATTTTCAAGGGACTATACTTACTCCTTACAATTTACTGTAATTCAATTTAATTTAATTTTCACAGTTTTTCTTTTTATTATTGACTAGCTGTGCCCGCGACTTCGTTCGCGTGGACTACAGGATATTGATTTTTTTTTTCTAAAATAAAAGTAGCCTATGTTATTCCTTATTACATCAGCTACCAGCCAAAAAAAGTCTCGTCAAAATCGGTCCAGCCATTTCAGAGATTAGCCCGGACAAACAGACAGACAGACAGACAAAAATTGTAAAAAATGTTATTTTGGTGTATATACCGTATATATATTCATATGCATGTAGTTAAAAGCAGTTATTTCAATATTACAAACAGACACTCCAATTTTATTTATATGTATAGATGTATAGATAACCTCGCGTTTGACCACCATCTCACCTGATGGTAAGCGATGATGTGGTCGAAGATGGAGCACATTTACCTAGAAGTAACCTATTAACTCTTGACTTAAGGCTTATAGTCCCTTGATGTTTTTTTTTTATCTGATTGACTTGACATTTATAATTTATTCTATTTACCTTCTTGGCTTTTTGCCTTAATTTTGTACGCCATCTTTTGGCAAAACATAGTGCACTTATTTTTCATTTTATGTACTACCTTAAACCACCTATGTTTAACAAAATAAATGATTGATTGATTGATTGATTGATTGATTGATTGAACCATCTGGCCAAAATTATGTGGACGCACCTCTCGCACCCGCCTAGGCGGCAGTACGCAAATCTGTGCATTTATTTGCGGCCCACAGCGCCCGGAAAGCGCACGGCTGACCTTTAAATCCATTTTCTTTGCGAAATATTGTTCACTTTGAAGAATATTTTAACCACCAATTTTTACGTGTAAAAATGTTTCAAAAGATCCAAGCCGTTTCGAAGGAGTAGGGAAAAGTTGCGAAAAGTTGCAAAATTGCTAAATATTTTTTTTTAGACAAAAATATTAATAGGCCGAAAAAATCAAATGTTGATAATGTTGTTCATGAATCTATAATAAACATTTTTTTTTCAAACCTATTAACCTGGCCGTTACCGAGGAGTAGGTTAATAGGCTTCAGAAAGTCACTGTTTTATGGCACTTTTCAGTAGCTATCAGGAAACAGACTCCGGCAGGCAAAAAAAAACAGTTAAGAAAAGTTGTTTATTTATTTGATAAGTATATTACCTACTGCCTCATAAATAAGAAGATTATTATACGAGTATTTATCAATAAGGTCATATTTCCTTATGACATCAAATCATTAAAAAGTGATTATCGATTTTCCTTCTATTAGTAATTGACCCATTATTATATTGAAACATGACATTAGAGCTACTGATCGTTAAATGATGATAATTTTATGTCATTACGTTATGTTATTAATTAATTTATTGTATCTAACAACCGTGTTACAAGGTTTCCTTATTATTGTCCTTATTATTTTTTTTTTGGTGGTTAAAAATCATCTAAATGACATCTCCCGCCCTTGGGTGGAGCGAGAGGTGGTGTCAGCCTCTTACTGACTAAAAAACCCACCCCGTTCCTTCTTGCCTTTTATTGTCCTTATTTAAAGATCTTGTTATAATGTTAACAATATCAACACTTGAGATATCAACAAACGTCAAAATCGCGACTTGACTCGAGTAAAAATTAAAAAAAAAAAAACATAAAAATATTTATTTTGAATCATTTTTTTTGGTGGATATGACTCATCCAAATGACATCCCCCGCCCTTGGGCGGAGCGGGAGATAGTGTCAGACTATTACTGACTAAAAAACCCACCCCGTTCCTTCTTGCCTTTCATACCGCGGGCCTGAGCTACCTTTCGGAGCGACAATAATGATACAGATAAAAATGAAAGCTGCAGAAGTTATAAAGTGTGTCGAAACTATCAACGCTCATCTTCATGTTATAATGTTAAGAAAAACAATGTCCCTAACATAGCATAGCATAGCATAGTCGGCCTTATAATGTTCCCACTGTTGGGACTCAGGCCTCAATGGTCCTTAATCCACCATGCGGGCCCAGTGTCCATTACCCGGGTGGTCACGTCTTCGAATTTTTGGTTCTAGGACATGCCGGTTTCCTCACGATATTTTCCTTCACTGTTTTGAGAGCAGTGGTGATGAAATAAATTACACAAAGTACTGTGCCTGGCTGGGTTTGAACCCGCGATCTACAACTCGTAATTCGGGGTCGATACCACTCGGCCACTACTATTCTCGTCCCTGACTTAAGACATAATAATAAGTGTGTAGTATGAATGTAGTGTGTAATATATGTAGTGTGAAGTGTGTGTATAGGTATGTGTCATATGTAAACTGCTCCATTATCCCAAGGTAATGAGCCTAGAAGATAATGGCAATGATGTACTCCTCAAGTCGATGCTTCAAAGTCTTGAGCATCGACGCCGTGTTGCTAGCTTGTCGCTCTCTTGATCTTGATCTTCACCAACGGATCTTCACAAAGAAAAATAATTGTTGCTAAATAGTAATAAAAACTGGCCAAGTTCGTGTCGGACTCGCGCACTAAGGGTTCCGTACAAACTTACTTGTGTAAATAGTTTAATTTCTGAATGGAGTCTCAAAGATTTTTCCGAATCGCAAAAAAACAAAAATGTTTATGACGTAACAGCTTATTGTTTTCAGATTTATTCTTATACCTGTGTTAACCTTGGTACCTTGCTTAATGCTAAATTTCAAGATTCTGGGTCAACAGGAAGTAGGTATGAATTTTGATTCCCTTGAAAGTTTCGAAAATTTACGTATTTGCAACATAAACGGCCGTATCTTTTTGTTTCGTTAACTTAGAGTTTGATTTTTTCACAGCTCCAAAGGACCGCAGACCTGGGGCCCAAGTCTGCTATTTTTATAAATTCGTCATTCCAACACGATCCCATTGTTATTTTGCTAAAAGTTCGTAATCTGCTAATTCATAATGATCGATCATTGATCCGTCAATGGTATCGTAATAGAGTTGAGGTAGAACGATAATATCGAGCATATTAAAACCAATAACTGCACAATAACGTTCTAATGGTAGAACACTGATCAAATAAACTGTCAAAGTTTTAGCAGATTACCGCATACATCAAATATTCATTTGTCAATATGTACGAGATTACTATTCTATGCCACTTCTTTCAATGGAGTGTAGTGGATTACTAAACTTGTCAAAATCGACTATTATGACATCAATGATAGACCATTCTGACACTATTGTAATAGAAGACTTGAGGCCCTGAGTGTATGGTTTTAACCTTTCAATCATGGAAATTACAGACACAATAGAAAGACAATAGGTGCGCGAACGCGTTCGCTTGGGGTTTAATGAATTAATTTTAACTCGATACCTTCACGCGTTCTCGAGATAAACGGTCTAGACAGACAGATGGACAACAAAATGATCCTATAAGGGTTCCGTTTTTCTTTTTGAGGCACGGAACCCTAAAAATGAGCATGACAATGAAGCAAAATACTTTTAATTTTAATTTAAACTTTAAATTTATGCACACAATGTTTAAATTACTAAATTTAAATAATTTACATCTGTTTTTGTGCTGCACTTTATGTGTGAACTACTTGCAGTGTTGTAATATTACTAAGATACGGAAATTCCACTTCTACCATTTTGTAGTTTGTTTTTTTTTCAGATCTTTATACTTATTCAATTGTTTTTTTACTTCTCAAAAACACAAGCAGGTAACATTTTATTATTTATTTATTTTATTAAATCTTTATGTACAAAAAACTGTACAAAGGCGGACTTAATGCCTTAAGCCGGGTACACACCTACGAGCCGTTACTGTAACCGTTGCAGATACAGTACCCAAATTTTATAAGTGAGTACATAGTTCGCGAGCCCGTTGTGGTTCGAAACTTGTCGGTTTTTTTCCGCGAACACAAAGGAGCTCACAGTCAGCTCTGTAACCACGAGAAAACGTATACACGTGAACTATGTTACTGTATCTGCAACGGTTACAGTCACGGCTCGTAGGTGAGTACCCGGCTTTAGGCATTATCTGCCAGTCGACCTTAGGGTGGTGCAGAAACATAACATGGCAGGTGCAACTTAATAAATAGACAAATAGAAGAGAAACAAATACAATCTAAAATATAAAAATGAATCGCAAAATGTGTTGGTAAGCGCATAACTCAACAACGCCTGGACCGATTTCACAAAATTTTTTTTTTATTGTGTTCGTTATCATGAGGAGAAGGTTCTTATGGAAAAAAAAAAATGAAAATTAGGGTAGTGTAGGGTAGAGTAGGGTAGTGTAGGGTAGTGTAGGGTAGAGTAAGGTAGAGGAGGGTAGAGTAGGGTAGAGTAGAGTAGGGTAGGGTAGAGTAGGGTAGAGTAGGGTAGAGTAGGGTAGAGTAGGGTAGAGTAGGGTAGGGTAGAGTAGGGTAGAGTAGGGTATATTAGGGTAGAGTAGGGTATAGTAGGCTGAAGTAGGGAAGAGCGGGAGCGAAGCCGCGCGGGTACAGCTAGTAGTAAATAAAAACTTAAATACATACATATAAATAAACAAACTGTAGTGAAAAAAACAAATCCAACCAATCAGTGCTGTGATGATTCTACCAACATCTTGCAAAAATGCTCACGTGCTGTCACCCCTGATATTCAGAGGGAGCGCATTCCAAAGAGATATCGCCTGGGCGAAAAAGGAAGAGTGGACAAGTCCAGAGCGGTGTGAGGGACATCGTAGAAGACGAATTAAAATGTTACCTGCCTGTGTCGGTCATAGCGTTACGGTGGACAGGACAAATTAAAAAGCCAAACGCGACATCTATCGCGTCACATAAAACTAAACTACGAACGAAGTCCTGCGTAATTAGAGTTCTCCGTGCGATTTGAACATTATTCATTCATGTAATACGTTACAACCACGGAACAGTAAAAACTGTTTTTACTGTTCCGTGGTAACAACAGCCCAAAACCATCTATCGAGTACTTGCCTAAATCAGTCATAGCACCTGTCTGGTCGGAGGATCCTCCCTTTTCAACGGAGCTTTATGGGACTTTACCATAAAATAAATAGGTACAGAAGTCAATCTTACGTACCTATGTACTTCCCTTTAAAACCTATGCTCAGCCATCGCGCTAGGGTTAGCGCCGCTCTCTCCGAGCGCGCTCGGGCGCGGCGATAAATAGTTCTTTAATTCTTTATTGTACACTATAACAACACAAAATAAGTGGATAACAAAGTTCATGTACATAGGCGAGCTTAACTCAAAGTTGAGTTTTCTTCCAGCAAACCATTGAGCGATAGAGAGAGATGACAATAGAGGGTAGGGTCCAGTGTACAATTTTAAAATTAGAAATATTATGAATAAAATAATAATACATAAATAAGTATACCTACATACATAAATACACACATACTTTATATATTACAAATATATATATATATATATATCTATAATATAAAAATGAATCGCAAAATGTGTTGGTAAGCGCATAACTCAACAACGCCTGGACCGATTTCGCTAATTTTTTTTTTGTTGTGTTCGTTATTATGAGGAGAAGGTTCTTATGGAAAAAAAAATGAAAATTATGGTAGTGTAGGGTAGAGTAGGGTAGTGTAGGGTAGTGTAGGGTAAGGTAGAGGAGGGTAGAGTAGGGTAGAGTAGAGTAGGGTAGGGTAGAGTAGGGTAGAGTAGGGTAGAGTAGGGTAGAGTAGGGTAGAGTAGGGTAGAGTAGAGTAGGGTAGGGTAGAGTAGGGTAGAGTAGGGTAGAGTAGGGTAGAGTAGGGTATAGTAGGGTAGCGTAGGGTATAGTAGGCTGAAGTAGGGAAGAGCGGGAGCGAAGCCGCGCGGGCAAAAGCTAGTAGTTAATATAAATTGTAAAAATATTAAATGGCCACAGAGTTATGTACTTTTCTACCTACCTAATAGTTATGTGTTACGTAAAAACAAACTATCAAAAAATAAGCTAGGTATTTACCTACCTAAAACTGGCAGGTAGCTTTAAAAAACGATAATCCAGCAATTAAGTAATGTTGAATTTAAAAAACCGTCTAAACAGTTGTAACTTTTTTTTGTACAATATTTTGGGAATCATTAAATAACTCCTTTTATTTTATTTATTAGGGTAAACAAATAATAACTCATGGGGGGGGAGAGTATTTATTGACCTAAAACTAACCTGTTTTCCTTCAGTTGTTATTTGCGTTCCAAGGGCACTTTAACCTCAAAATAGATAGGTACAGAAGACAATCTCATTGTACTTCACTTTTTAGGGTTCCGTAGCCAAATGGCAAAAAACGGAACCCTTATAAATTCGTCATGTCTCTCTGTCTGTCTGTCTGTCTGTCTGTCCGTCCGTATGTTACAGCCACTTTTTTCCGAAACTATAAGAGCTATACTGTTGAAACTTAGTAAGTAGATGTATTCTGTGAACCGCATTAAGATTTTTACACAAAAATAGAAAAAAGCAATACATTTTGGGTCCCCATACTTAGAACTGAAACTCAAAAATTTTTTTTTCTGCAAACCCGTATAGGTTTGAAGAAAAAAAAATTAAGACCTATCCATAGATACCCCACACGTATGTGTGGGGTATCTATGGATAGGTCTTCAAAAATGATATTGAGGTTTCTAGTATCATTTTTTTCTAAATTGAATACTTTACGCGAGAGACACTTCCAAAGTGTAAAACAAGAGAATGATAAAACTAAAAAAAATATATGATGTACATTACCATGTCAACTACAAACGAAAATTGGTTTGAACGAGATCTACGAACGAGTAAGTAGCTTTTTTAATACGTCATAAATCTAAAAAACACTATTATTAAAACATCGATCAAAGTTACAACGAACTACAAGAACTTTTATATTATGTTACTTGCTTCTACGGAACCCTCCATGGGCGAGTCCGACTCGCACTTGGCCGGTTTTTTATACCTACGCTCGGTCGACACACATTAAGGAGCGTTTGAGCCGGAATTGTTCGACGAGTGATCCGAGACGCGACGGAGATATCGTGTCCGTTCGCGGTGTCTATGTGTGCGTTGCTCGAGCGCGCTTTGTATGTAGATTGACTTCTGTACCAAATATTCTGTGTATTTGCGTTCCAGGGGCACTTTAACCACAAAATAGATAGGTACAGAAGACAATCTCATGTATGTACCTCACTTTTTATACCTACGCTCGGTGGACACACACTAATGAACGTTTGAGCCGGAATTGTGTTTTTACCGGAGTGGAATTACTGCAAGAAGATGTTACTTATCGGGAACATAGCGTTCTGTTGAGTTACATTGTCAATCAAAGGGCAAAAAAATGTGGCTTTGAGTTACAGTGTTACTAATCGGTAATTTTTTTCCCAATGGGTAACAGTGTAACACAAAATGGTGTAACTCAACGGGAACAAAAGGAATTGTTCGACGAGTGATCCGAGACGCGACCGAGATATCGTGTCCGTGAGCGGTGTCTATGTGTGCGTTGCCTGAGCGCGCTTTGTATGTAGATTGACTTCTGTACCTATCTATTTTGTGCTAACAACACTTTGTTCACTTCTTTCAGATTCTGGCAACATTTGCGGCATGCTTGCTGTCCCTTGCTGGAGGCATCACCTTCGGTTTCACAACAGTTCTCCTGCCACAACTCCAGATCGACTCCAGTTTTCCATATGATAAGAGCTTAGACTCATGGATTGGTAAGTTTTAAAGAAAAATACTCCACAGTGATTTATGTAAAAAAAATACCAGTAGATAAAAGCCTAACGTGGAGTAATGTTTTTTCAATTTTGTATCGTAACATGTTGTTAAATTAGTATTCATAGAATAGTATTAATTAATATCCTAGTAGCCGTCGCTGTTCTGCATAAAATCAGAGCCAAATGCAACTTACAGAATCTCAGAATCATTATTCATTCATAACATACATTTTGTCGTAACCTTGATAATATTATCAATTTAAATACAAAACCAAAAGTTTCTCTCACTAATTATTTTGTTATCTGTTTCAGCTTCCATCTCCCCGCTTGCTATGATGATGGGTTCCCTCTTATCTGGCCCCATGAGCGATGGCATCGGCAGAAGACTTGGCCAGTTCGTCCTGATTGTTCCCTTCACCCTCGGCTGGACCATAATGGGACTAGCCAAAAACAACGCAGTCTTGCTCATCGGAAGATTTGTTACAGGAATCTGCACAGGCTCTATAAGAGCCAATAGCATGGTCTATATCGGAGAATTGACTGACCCAAAGTATAGACCTGTGGCTCTTTTTTGCCCTTCCGCTGCAATTCATATCGGAGTCATCATCAGCCATACAGTTGGCAAATACTGTCATTGGACAACTAGTTGCTACATTTTCACAGTGCCTAGCATATTAGCCTTTATTATACTTTTATTCTTGAAAGAAAGCCCACTATGGCTACTGTCTAAAGGCAAAATCAGTGAGGGTATAGAGTCTTACAGACAATTCCGTGGAAATGGAGACGAAAAGGAACTGGCAACAGTTTTAGAAAAGGTTAAAGAAAGGGCAGAAGGGAATACTACGTTTAAAGACATACTAAATATTATATTTAGTAAACCATTCATGAAGTCTTTGGCAACCGTATTGTTATTGTTTATCGCCGTGCAATGGTGCGGTATCAATACTTTATCTTTTTACGCTGAAGTGATATTTGAGAAGACTTTCGGTGGTGATATAGACGCATTTACGTTGGTGTTAATTACTGATTGCATAAGAATTGCTGCATCTGTGTTTATTTGTATTTTCGCTAAAGTTCTTCCACGTAAAATTACTTTCGTGGTCTGTTGTATGACAACAACTATTGCGTTGATAGGTTTAGTAATATACTTGTACCTTAACCCTACCGGTCTAGTGTGGGTAGCTGTAACATGTTTGATTATTTACATAGCTATGGCAAGTGCAGTGACATCTATATCTTGGTCATTCGTTGCAGAAATATTTCCGTCAAAAGTTCGTGGTTTTGGCTCTGGTTTAAGCTCATCAATATCCTTTATATTGTTATTTATTTCTGTCAAAGTTACCCCTGAGATAATGTATAGGTACGGAGAGCAAGTTATGTATGCTTCCTTTGCTGTAGTCACATTGTTCACGGGTATATCCCTTAGTTTTATACTACCAGAGACAAACGGTAGGACTTTGCAAGAGATAGAGGATTCTATGTACAAGAAGAAAGGTGATGTGAAAAAGGATATAGGGATGGTGACTTTGCCGAACTCACCAGCATAATTTTAGGTAGACAATGAACATTGTAAATAATTTAGCTTAAAATGTAATAAAAGAATGACGATAACTAAGTTTTGTGCCAATAAACTAGTTGATAAGTGTGTTTTTATTTTAATTTTAACAGTGAAAGGAATAGAAGGAAAGAAGTGAAAGGAGTGGAAGGAATTTCAATCGCCAAGGCGAGCAAAAATGTGGCACGGCTGTACCATCCTTTTCTCGAAACAGTTCAGGTCATACATTTTTAGGCTTACAGTCAAGTACACTTGTAAAGTCACGAGCAATAAGATATAGAGAATTAAGAATCCAAAAACAAAATAATGGCACTACAAGATGTTTTAAGAAAAAGAGTAGAATTTTACAGAGTCATCCAATGTAACAATGAGAAAAACGCTAAGACTCAACTCACACCAAAAGAGCGTCGAAGCGCAGCGAAGCGGAGCGCAGTTTTTATTTTTAATTGAGATAAACTAGTGCTTGACTACGATCCCACCTAATGGTAAGTAGCGATGCAATTTTTGATGGTGAGGCGCACTAGTTTATTAAGAGCCTATTCACTCTAGCCTTGAAGACACCCAAATTATAATCGGACGGGAAGACCGCAGCAGGCAAACTGTTCCAGTCCTTCGACGTACGCGGTATAAACGACGAGGCGAAACGCTTAGTCCGGACCGTAGAGGTTTCAACAACGTAAGGGTGAATATTCGCCGTACGTCGGGTTGTCCGATGGTAGAATTGCGATGGCGGAATCAAGTCATGCAATTCCTGCGTACACTCTCCAAAATGCATCCTGTAAAACATCGAAAGGCTGGCTACCCTACGCCTGTGCTCAAGGCTTTGATGGTTGGACTTAACCAAATCTGGATCACCAATTAGCCTCTTTGCACGCCTTTCCACCGAGGCCAAAGCTGCCAGGTGGCATTTTGCAGCACCAGCCCATATGTGACTGCAGTACTCCACACACGAACGGACCTGTGCTTTGTATAACATTAAAAGCTGTCCCGGTGTGAAGTACCGCCGGACCTTTGCAAGAACGCCTAGTTTCCTAGCAGCTACCTTGGCTTTGGACTCAATTAACCGCCAAAAGTTAAGGTCTGAGGGAATTTCAACCCCCAAGAGCTGAAGGCGGTCGGTGTACTCCAGGGATAAATTCTGAAAAGTAGGAACCAAGGTGCACGGGCTCCTTTTGGCGGTGAACAGACACGCTTGTGTTTTGGCGGCGTTGAAACCCACCAGATTGGCTTCACCCCACTTGGAGACTGCCTGAAGTGAGATATTCGTTCGCTCGACCATAGCCTCTCTTTCGGACCGGATTAGCTCCTTACTAGCCCGAGCACTGGGCAGGTATCTCTTTACAACTGTGCTATCATCTGCATACCCATAGATACCGGGCACCAGCAGATCGTTGATATGCAACAGGAAGAGAGTTGCAGAGAGAACAGACCCCTGAGGAACTCCGGCATTAGTCGTCATGGGCTCTGATGAGCAACCCACTGCGACGCTGTTGGGGCATTTGTATGATCTAACAAGGCTACTAGCTTTACATTGTTTACTTCAATAGATACTGCTTCACAGTTCTCAGTTCCGGTAATTTCACTGTTAGATCGCGGGTTGTAATATTCTACATTTTGTTTTACCATTGCACATACACCGAAGTCGACAATATAACCCATACCCGTCACGACCCCATCAACTAAGGAAAAATCAGCCCGAAGTAGCCCAAAGTACAGTGCCATCTCTCGGGGAATTGGGTTACTAATTTAGACAATGTTGGGTTATGTTGGGTTTTCGGTTTGTAATTTTGGATTTCGTAAACCGATTTTAATAATTCTTTTTATATTTGAAAGAAAATACGTTCAGGATAATAAAATATGCAAACTAAGTTAAAAAAAAAAATGCTTACTTAAACGGTTAAATTACAAACTTAGTTCAGAAATGTTCAACCCATGAAGTTCAATAGTATTTCATATTGTTTTACATTTCATCCCGAGAAGGAGTTGGCGACCGAGCGTAGCGAGGTCGCTAATTCGAGGGACTAAATGAGTTACTTTCACCTCGAGGTAAGCACTGTGCTTTTCTCGGATTAGCATTCCTCGAATTAACTCCTTCTCGGGACGAAATGAGTTACTTTCACCCCGAGGCAAGCACTGTGCTTTTCATTGCGAATACAAGGAAAGTAAAAATAAAATAAAAAGTTTGTGAAACCTGAGTCGTCGTACCTATGATTTTAGGTAGGTATTTTTCTTCTGATTTAGGCGGTAAAAGGTCCCACTACTGCTTTAGCTTCTTCTCTTATAAAATTAGGCGTTAAATCACTATTTTAATCGGATAAACTTATCGTGTTTTAATACAAATCTATTCACTGCTGTACGGAAATTTAAACAAAACTCTAAAAAACCATCGACTTATTGCCACTTTCCCGCCATTTTGTTTTTTTTTTGTGGCCGGCCAGCTATTCAGCTTCATCAATAAAAAATTAGAAATTAATTGTAATCTTTTAAAAATAAAGTATTTTAAAGAAATTGTTGAACAAATGAGTCACTTAAAATATAATATTATTTAATTAATACTTATCTTTAAGTTATTTCAATTTTATATCGCGCTGTAATTGACTGGCTGTATGGGAAATTGGAACATGGTTCAATCAAGGTTCAATACAAATGTGAAGATAGAACTAGTTTTTTTTTCGGTACTGTCAGTTGAAAGTAAAACTCCCTAGGGATGAAAAGTATTCCTTTCAGCCCGCTCCTCAGGCAACTTCAGACCTCTACTTTCAGAGTATGAGTAATAAAAGACAATTTTCCTAGAAAGATTTTATAAGGTTTTTTTTTATTAGCCTATACTGTCCCTCTGCTGGGCAAAGGCCTCCCCCAATATTTTTGAATTTTTGAGATTTTAGTAATCCCCTATTAAAAAAACTAGTTCTATCTTCACATTTGTATTGAACCTTGATTGAACCATGTTCCAATTTTCCATACAGCCAGTCAATCACACCGCGATATAAAATTGAAATAACTTAAAGATAAGTATTAATTAAATAATATTATATTTTAAGTGACTCATTTGTTCAACAATTTCTTTAAAATACTTTATTTTTAAAAGATTACAATTAATTTCTAATTTTTTAGCAATGAAGCTGAATAGCTGGCCGTCCACAAAAAAAAAAAAAACAAAATGGCGGGAAAGTGGCAATCAGTCGATGGTTTTTTAGAGTTTTGTTTAAATTTCCGTACAGCAGTGAATAGATTTGTATTAAAACACGATAAGTTTATCCGATTAAAATAGTGATTTAACGCCTAATTTTATAAGAGAAGAAGCTAAAGCAGTAGTGGAACCTTTTACCGCCTAAATCAGAAGAAAGATACTTACCTAAAATCATAGGTACGACGACTCAGGTTTTACAAACTTTTTACTTTATTTTTACTTTCCTTGTATTCGTAATGAAAAGCACAGTGCTTGCCTCGGGGTGAAAGTAACTCATTTCGTCCCGAGAAGGAATTGGCGGCCGAGCGTAGCGAGGTCGCTAATTCGAGGAATTCTAATCCTTGAAAAGCACAGTGCTTACCTCGGGGTGAAAGTAACTCATTTAGTCCCTCGAATTAGCGACCTCGCTCGGGATGGTTTGTAAAACAATATGAAATACTATTGAACTTCATGAATTGAACAGTTTTTTTTTTAAATTTTACAAAATAATTTCTGAACTAAGTTTGTAATTTAATCGTATACGTAAGCATTTTTTTTTAACTTAGTTTGCATATTTTATTATCCTGAACATATTTTCTTTCAAATATAAAAAGAATTATTAAAATCGGTTTACGAAATCCAAAATTACAAACCGAAAACCCAACATAACCCAACATTGTCTAAATTAGTAACCCAATTCCCCGAGAGATGGCACTGTATTTTGGGCTACTTCGGGCTGATTTTTCCTTAGTTGATGGGGTCGTGACGGGTATGGGTTATACTGTCGACTTCGGTGTATGTGCAATGGTAAAACAAAATGTAGAATATTACAACCCGCGATCTAACAGTGAAATTGCCGGAACTGAGAACTGTGAAGCAGTATCTATTGAAGTAAACAATGTGTAGCCTTGTTAGATCATGCAAATGCCCCAAAAGTGTCGCAGTGGGTTTTATAAATAATTTATTGTTGCTTATCAGTTCTTGTATTATATTTGGAGATTTTAACAAAGACTATCTTAGTAATAGCAATACTGCAGTATTTAAATTACTAAATGGCGCTGGTAATACTCCACACTACAACCCCTTTCTACTACTCGTGGTGGGACTCAAATACACAACATTTTTTTGAACTTTCCTTGTGTATTTAGAATCTATAAACTTTTTCTTTAGATATCACCGTCCATTGTGGGCCCGTTCTTAGGGTTCCGTACTTATTATGTCAACTCAATGTAACAAATAGCCCATTCTTTTTACTCTTAAGTGTGGACACTTATTGGACGGACGGGAAACTACGGAACTCTACACTGAGCGTGGCCCGACACGCTCTTGGACGGTTTTTTTTTTTGTAATTGACGGTTAGAGTTTATCTTTATACAGTCCTAGTTAAAATATTTTTCCGTAAGAATTGTGCTCGCTAAGGCAACGAGTCTTAATTATTTTTAGTGAATAAATTTGCCCGCAAAACATGTTTGATGTATATATTTTAAATAACACCTTTTATACATGTTTCATGCAAATAAAATTAATATCTTTATACTTTAATATTAATATTAATATATTAAGATTTTTTTTAGATAATTTATGGATAGGTATAAGATAGTTATGTAAATAAGAACTGTTAGACCACTAACAGTATATGTACAAACATATTTCTTGAATAGCACACGTTAGGATAGAATGAAAATGTCGCAATTTGTATGTCTTACCCTAATTTATGAACAGCAACATTTACAAGCTTTCTGTGTTTTTTTTTTTCGACCTTTTGAAGGAGTCTGATTGCATAAACCTATTGGTTTGACTACGATAGATTTTGAGGTTTCTGCAGTAATGAAGGGAATAGTTTATATGCAGATCGATGTGCTAGAGATATATAATATAATAGAATCGATCCATACAAGACTTGTTCAGATTGTCGTCGATAAATTATTTTATTTTCGCAAAACGAGTTTGTGGTAGTTTATAGTGTCATTACCTTTGTGTATATCTATATAGTAGTATCACTAGTCTGATATATGCTATATATAGGGTATATGCTACCCTGTCAAGAAAGTACCGGGAAAAAATCAATAACACAACTCTACAGAAAAAAAAAATTGTCTTTGTCCTAAAGTTTATTTTGTGATTTTTCTATTCACTATGCTCTATTATGAAGGAAAAATACCAATATTCCTTAAAAAGTTTGCTTTTGTGGTGATTATGACAATAAATAAGTTTTCTTGAGTTAGTACAATGAAAAAAGTATTCAATAGTCATCATGATGTTTTTAAAAATACCGCGAAAAAATTAAGATGCCGTAACTATCACACAGCATCTACTGATGTTACTTAATTAAGTGATAAACAAGAATTAACTGTTTTTAGAAGACTCAAAGAGGTTAAAATATCATCGAGAAAGTGTAAATATGAAGCTGATGCATTGAGTTAATATGTATGTGGTACATTTATTTAAAGTAAGAGAGATAACATTTTATTTAAATACGTGTGAAAACTTTGTGAAGCCTACGAAGCTTATTTTAAATACCCTGTTCGTAATTTAGATATACCGTGGGTTCCACATGTTGCTTGCAGTAATTGCAAAAGATGTTTAGAAGGCAGGTAAAGAAATGTTTAGTAAAAAAAAAAAACATTTCTTTTAAATAAACAATTTTGTATTGTTATCTTTATTTAATTTAGGTTACCTTATATGATTTGACATTTTCGATATCAAATCGAGATGAAAAACGGAGTATGAAATTCGCAGTACCAAGAATTGGCCAAAAGACCACGTCGGTGACTTATTTTTGCGTAGTTAATCCTGCTGAAAAATGCAAAACCTATTGAATATCCTGATCTTGCTTAGTCTTCGGCTCCAATCTCTCATAGCCCACAACTTCCAAGCACCTGAACCTCCTACAAAATTGTCTCATTCAAGTTTATCTCAGAGTTCAAATATTGAAGACGAAGAATTCTCTCACTCTCACAGACTGTTACCGAGAGCTAGTTGAAAACATGTTAGAAGATTTTGAAACTATGGGCTGCAGAATGTCTTTAAGGGTACATATGCTACATGCTTATTTAGTCGCCCACCAGACTATAACACCTGTCTGGTCGGAGGATCCTCCCTTTTCAACGGAGGTTTGCGGGACTTTACTCTCTGTTCCGCCTACCTCCAAAGATACCTTTAAAAACAACATGGGGGCGTATTCATAAGAACAAGAAGAACGTTTTCATCTAGACATCATGGACTTCGAAAGCTGTTATCAGAGCCAATACAACGAAAATATGATTTTTGACTACATTTGGAGTTTAGTGAGACCAAATTCTTATAAATATGAAAGAAAATGTAAAAGAGTCCACTTTTAAACCTTTTCTACTATTTTTTAATTTGATATGATATAAAAAGCTGATAAAAATTATACCTACAAAAATTAACTGGCTTAAAATTTTTTTATAAAAACAATTAAACTGTGAATTTTGTAAAATATTGATCAACCATTCTCCTGGATACAAAAGCAAACTTTTTCAGGCTATATATATTTTTTTGGTTAAATTATCGATAAATCTATCGATATTTCATACTCTCTTATCAAAGACAAAATTGTGTTGTCTTGTTGTAATACACAACATTTTTGTTATTCATCCAAATTTATTTTATCACCTTCAAAGTATGCCCCTTCAGAAACGACACACTTACGCCAACGAATAATACAATCATCAAACATTTTTTAATCGCTGTTTCCGAAATTGAGTTCAGTTCTCGCCGCGAATTCTCTTTTATGTCTTCTACAGATGGAAAACGGGTGCCACGGAGTGGTAATTTCAGTTTAGGAAAAAGATAGTAGTCGGCTGGAGCCACATCTGGCGAATATGGTGGCTGCTCGATGGTATTTGTTGAGTGTTTGGTCAAAAATTCGTTCACAATGATGGCCTTGTGCGAAGGCGCATTATCGTGGTGCAAAATCCAAGAATTTTCTTTCCACAAATCTGGCCTTTTTCGTCGAATATGCTCTTAACGCTCAAATAATATTCTTTATTAACCGTTTGACCTTTCGGTAAGAATTCCGAGTGCACAACACCGCGATAGTCAAAAAAAACAGTCAACATGACTTGGACTTTTGATCGACTTTGGCGTGGTTTTTTCGGTTTTGGTTCAGTTGGAAGGCGCCACTCCGAAGCTTGTTGACTTGTTTGCATGTCAAACTCGTAAACCCACGTCTCGTCGCCAGTAACAATGCGTTTCATGAATGTTGGGTCGGAATTGACTCGTTCTAGTATGTCCTCAGCGACTCTCATGCGATTGAGTTTTTGGAGAAAATTCAGGCCTTTTGGGACTAGCCGAGCGGCAACATGTTTCATACCCAAATGATTAGTAAAAATGGTACGGATCGACTCGTGAGATACAGAAAGTTCGACGGCTATCTCTCTCAAACTTGAATGAGGATTTTCTTCACTATTTCCTTTACCTTTGCGATGTTAAATTCAGTTGCAGAGGTTGATGGCCTACCAGAGCGAGGCAAATCTTCCATCACATCTCGACCGCTTTTAAATGCTTTATACCACTCAAAAGCACGTGTTTTTGATAAAGTCGATTCACCGTAAGCTTTCTGTAACATTTTCAGTGACTCCGAACACGAAATTCCATTGGCGATGCAAAATTTAAGACAAACTCTTTGTTCGATGTTTTTGTCCATTTTGAAATTCACAATACACACTAGATATAATATAACTAAAAACAGCACTGTATTTAATTTAAATAACAGATGCAACTCAAACTCCGCGCCAAAATAGAAAACAGTTGTGCCAATCTAGCAACAACAAAAAAATCTAAAATTTGAATTTGGAACCATAAACAAATCATCCATTCCCGATACTTTTTTGACTGAATGTATATATACATATTGAGTATATTGAATAGAGTGCGTCTACTGAAAGCGTAACCTGGAGTTTTTTTTTTAAATTAAATTGGCAACATTGTTTTGCCGAAAAAAATCACGTCAAAGTCTATGGTTGCAATTGTCAGTTTTTGGAAACTGATGTTTATTTTTCAAGAATAATTGCTTAATTGTGGGAAAAACAATAAACAGTAACGTGCAAAAACTGCTACACACTATGGTTAATAAGTTCAAACAAAAACAAGAAGAGAAAGAAGGTGTTTTCAATGAAAACCAACATTGTTTACATACGATTTCTGATTTTTAAGTTAGTATGACGTTATAATCTTGATCCTTGTCGACTAATATTATTAGATAGTTATATTTAAGGATATAATGATTTTTTTTTCTTATATTTTTAGATAATCTGACATATTGCGAATTTCATAATGGACAAAAACATCGAACAAAGAAGGCTTTTGGTGAATCGACTTAATCAAAAACACATGCTAGTGAGTGGTAGAATGCGTTCAAAAGCAGTTTAGATGTAATGAAAGATGTGCCTCACTGTCTGGTAGTGCATGAAAGTCTGCAACTGAAGTTAAAATCGCGAAAATCCTAGTTCAAGTTTGAGAGAGATGCTGCTGCAGCAGCTGCTGAACTTTTTGTGTCTCACGAGTCGATCCGTATCATTTGAAACAATCACTGGAGTATAAAACATGTTCCCACTTGACTAATCCCAAAAGATCTGAATTTTCTCTATGCTAAATCGATTCCAACCCAACAATCTTGAAACACATTAATAGTGTTGGCGAGACGTGAAGAAGTTGAAATCATGTTGACTATTTTATTTGACTATCACGGTGTTGTGCACTTGGTATTCTTGCCAGAACGCCAAATGGAAAATAAAGAATATAATTTAAATATTATATAGCGACATTTGAGAGATCAGATAAAATAAAATAATTTGGAATACTATCTAACATTTTGTGTGTTATTGACATTTACCATACACCCACTAAATAATTAAGTCTACACACATGTTTTTGACTAGGATTTAAGTTCTTGTACAACTATTTTAAAATTGTCATAAATACAAAAAATACTCTAGTATCAATAATACCACATTCGAAATTTTTGGTTGTAACCTCCTTTTCTCAGGTCACGCTTTCATTAGACGGACTCTAGTGCCAATTTTACTACAGTTTTATTTTGTTATTGCGCATTAATTGAATTATTGGTAAATTCGAAAAAAAAAAAATACTACCGTCCTTAACGATTGTAGAAACATTTCTTGCTTACGTTTCTTTTTGGATACATCTACTTACCATTGAAACTCTTCAAAAGAATGTGAAATTTTGATTTGATTTAAAAAAATATTTTATTGATCTTTTAATTTTTGGGATCATTATTTATAAGATTTTGAAATAGCTGTATTAGCACTTATGTAGCCAACTATAACCAGAATAGAAGCAATTGAAAATCAATTTTTATTTTTGGCTTAAGTCGCAAGTGAATCGTAGGTAGAGTCTGTGCGGAAAGTAAACCATCATGGGATTTGAGGGCGCTGCTGTAGATAAATATCATTTTTGTTATGTGAGCAACATTGTGACGTCATTATAGGGCGACTGTTAATCTTGATATTTTGAAACAATGTTAGACTAGCTTCTTCCAGCGGCTTCACCCTGTAATAAAAATTATCCTACTGGCTGAACTTGCTCACCTAATGAAACTGCAAAGTTATAGCTTATAAGCTATATTATTGCAATGTTTATGATTAAGTTCATCTGTCTAGTAGTTTTTGCGCGTACCTCCATCCATCTTCACAAACTTTCGCATTTATAATATTAGTAGCCTATTTATTGAACTTGCTCACGTGATGAAACTTAGCAAAAATATAGGTTATAAGCTATATTATTGCAACGTTTATCATTGAATTCATCCGTTTATAAGTTTTTGCGTAATGCCGTTAATTGTAGCAACACCTGGGGGAGGCCTATGTCGAACAGTGGACGACGAACATTTAAATGCAAACACGAACCGGTAAAGGAAAATAGCGTGAAGAAACTGCTGTACTGCCTATCGAGGTAGGTTCCACCAACGACCACTTACTCAGTTCCAACGAAAATGGTTCTATCACTTTGACTGGGATCGGTCTATTATCACTGACTGGAATATTGTAGCTAGCAGCAAGTTTATGTTTATCCTAGTTAAATATAAAGGTAAAAATGGGACACACTACCACTTTCTCGTTGTCTTCCTCAGTACATTTTTCCCTTTTGCTAATCAATGAAAAATATGAACTTAATGACTATGAAAATAAAGTACACTTCAGAATTTGTAATGTAAAAAAATCTATTTAGCCTGTAAGGGACCATCTCGCATATAAGATCCTTGGGATCACTTGGTTGTCCTTCTGTTTATCTGTTAAGACCCTTTAACTCGAGAACGCTTGGAGGTATCGAGTTAAAATTAAAACCATACACTTAAGTCTGCGGTCTTTTGAAGTTGTGAAAAAATCAGACTTCTGAGTTAACGAAAAAAAAAAGATACGGCCGTTTATGTCGCAAAAAAAACATATATTTCGATACTCAAGGGAATCAAAGTTCATAGCGTAAATCTCGTTGACCTAGAATCCTGAAATTTGGCATAAATCAAGGTCTCATAGAACAAGTACAGGGAAAAATCTGAAAATTTTAAATTTGTAGATCCGCCACAAAAAATTGTTTGCAATTCGGAAAAATCTTCGTAACTCAATGCGGGAATTGATTTCATAGGTAAATTTGTACAGAATCTTCAGTGCGCGAGTCCGACTCGCACTTGCCCTTTTTTATTTTAGTTACTGTATCCTTACTCAAGCCTGAAAAGAAAATTCTAAGTTAGTCGAAATGCATTATAAATTTAAAGTATCAATACTCTTTATACTAGCCATCGAAAATATTGACCAAAACAATGAATTTCCGTTTAATTTATATATATTTTGAGATAACAGGGGCAGGAGTTAACCTAGGAAGTCTAAAAACATTAAAATAAAAGTGTTACGTACCAAAAACACAGCATACCAATGTTTCCCGAGTTCGTGACTTTGTTTTGATCAATAATGATGTGATTTGCCATTTGTTATCTTTGGCAAAACTGTAATATATTAAATATTATTTCCCTTGCAGCTCAGTGAAATTTTTTATCACATTTCTGAAGATTTCAATTAAAAATCATAATAAAATAACATAATAAATAAATCCTCTGTCAACATGATATGACGTTTGACATTTGACGGATGGCTGGGTTGGGTTGCTACTTAAAACCTTTAATGTTGTTTTCACTTTACGCCACGACGGTTCTTTTATCGCACAGACTATACATGTTGAGTTTAAAATTGTTTGAAGAGTGCATCTTCAGTGATTCGTTAAGAGAAAGGTAATAAATGATAATAATAATATAAAGCTGGCAACTCTAGATGTCAAAAGTGTTGTGTGTCGTTCAAGCAAATTTTATTATAAATTAATAATTTTCGGTACCGCAAACCCACAATTTTTTATTCCAATATCCCTACAGTAAGCAATAAACCAAATCTAAACTTCTCTTCAACAAGTAAAGGCCGAAAAATGAAAGGAAAAGAAAATATAAAATTGACTAAAGACAGATGACATTTTATGTCATACAATAATATTTTGTACTGGAATGATGATGAAATAAAACGACAACAATGCTAGAATGTTGACAAGAGCTGCTGCACGACGTGCACGCCCACCACCTCCGGCCTCGTCGCTCAGCTCCGTCTCGCCGCCGTCGGAACCCAGCCTCACTGAGAGTGCTGTGACACCGGCCGTGGCAGCTGCGTCGAGCTCGAGCGACGAGTACTACTCGCCGCCGACGACACCACCACCTACGCGTCGTCGGGGAGGACGCCGGCCGCCGGCGTGCTTAGGACCTCGAGGCCCACCGGCCTCTGATAGGGTCCCAGCTGCCGGCGGAAGTGTGCCGCGCATGCGATGGACGCAATCGACCAATGAAAACGTCATGCGCGCATACTATGGGGCTACAGAGGGAGGAAACAACCTGACCGCGTACCGTGTTCGGATGCTCTCTTTGTTTCAGGTGCTTGAGCCAGCCGTCAACGTTTCGGCACAACGACTATCGGATCAGGTGCGGGTCATCCAGCGTAATCATATGTTGGACGATACTGTACTTGATCGCCTCCGAACGGAAATGAGTGACCGTGTCATTACCGCCCCGTCGCAACCTGTGGTGCCAGTTGTGGCACCACCGCCCAGCCACATATCCTTTCATACTGACGAGGTGAGTACTGACACGGTCACTAACGTATCACTCACACTCTAAAGCACACGTTGTTGGAGGAGCCTTGAATCCTCTGAGCACACTGCTAGAGAATTCAGGCCTAGGCTATCGGTTGAAGAGAGGTGGTCAGGTTATATCTCACCTCCTTTATATGGATGATTTGAAGCTCTTTGCCCCCAACAATCTGCAACTGATGGAGCTACTGAAGGTAACGGAAACCTTCAGTAGCGCCATCAGGATGGAGTTTGGTGTAGACAAATGTGCAGTCATGCATATAAAGCGAGGGGAGATTGTGGAATCCGTGGGTACCCAACTCTCGGATTCCATACACCTGAGATCCCTCTCTCCAACCGAAACCTACAAGTATTTGGGTATGTCGGAAGCGTTAGGCATCAATGCCACTGACATGAAGCAATCGTTGAAGGAGCGCTTCTTTGGCCGCCTGAAGAAGGTACTTAACAGCCTTCTTTCAGGTGGAAACAAAGTGCGTGCCTTCAACGGTTGGGTCAAACCGGTATTGATGTACGCTTTCGGTGTACTCAAATGGACTAAAACGGAACTTGACGCCCTGGATAGGAAGGTCCGTACACTGCTGACTGCATATCGAATGCATCACCCTCGGTCGTCGGTAATGAGACTGTATATCCCGCGGAAGTGTGGGGGTCGAGGCTTTTTAAATGCTAAGACCCTGCACAATCGTGAGGTATGCAGTCTCAGGGAATATTTCCTAGCCGCCGACGTGGGTATGCATCGTGATGTAGTAGCAGTGGACAAGGGACTCACCCCGCTGTCCTTGGCTAACGAGAACTGGCGCAAACCTGTAGTGCTTGACACTAACGTACGCAAGGAAGTATGGCAGAGTAAAGAACTTCACGGACGCTTTTTCCGGGCCCTTCATGGGCCCGATGTAGATCAACCAGCGTCCGTAGCCTGGCTGCGCGTCGGTGACCTCTTTGGGGAAACCGAAGGTTTTGTCTGTGCAATTATGGACGAAGTTATCATGACGAATAACTATCGGAGATTTATTGTGAAGGACGGCACGGTTGACATCTGTCGGGCATGTCACCGACCGGGTGAATCAATCCGCCACATTATCTCTGGTTGTTCTCGTCTAGCTAACGGGGAATACTTGCATAGACACAACCTTGTAGCCAGGATTATCCATCAGCAACTTGCTCTGAAGTACTCTCTTGTGGAATCGGAGGTGCCATATTACAGGTATGTGCCCAACCCAGTTCTCGATAGTGGCGATATCACGTTGTACTGGGATCGGTCCATTATCACTGACAGGACTATTGTGGCCAATAAGCCTGATATAGTGGTGGTGGACCGAAGCGAGAGGCGTGCAATGATTGTTGACATATCCGTTCCGCATGACGAGAACCTCGTGAAAGCCGAGAAAGATAAACAAATCAAGTATATTGACTTGGCTCGCGAGGTTGTCGACATGTGGGAAGTGGACTCAGCGATCATTGTACCGATAGTTGTGTCAGCCAATGGCTTAATAGCCAAGAGCCTCGACCAACACCTTAGGAGGCTCTCGTTAGGCGACTGGATCAAGGGCTTGATTCAGAAAGCAGTTCTTCTGGACACGGCTCGTATCGTTAGGAGGTTCCTTTCTTTGGAGCCCTAACCACCGGTAGCTTGGACCCTGTTCCCGATACCGGTGGGATACTGTTTTTTATATTTTTAAATGTTTTTTTTAATTGTATTTTAAGAAATATTTAAAAATATATATATAACATGTAAAAAAATGAATAAAGGAGATAATTCTTTATTGATATAACACTTGTTAACAAATATATGAAACCCTGATCCCTGAGGCTAACCACGAGCTCTTAACGCGATCCATTTGACAACCTAAACTGAACTGTTAAAGGGATGGAGCTATATAGGGTGTAAAGCTCCACCCCTCTTTCTCGCGCGCACGCTTGACATTTTAATATGTCATAGTAAAGCCATTGAGCTAAGTTAGGTGCCTGTATTTCAGAAACCAGTGGTTTCTTTCATTTACATTACATTAAAATTGAGATAATTAGAGGTAATCATTTTACGAAATTATGTTAAAAAATTATACCTACTCATACAAAATAGCACGTCAGTCGAGAAAATATATTTTATAGGTACTACAATTACATCGTCGCTTATCATCAGGTTAGGTAGAGACGAACGCGATCAATTATAAAAAAACAATTACTTCTTATCGAATTTCGATAGGTTTAACTCCCACAAGCTAATACAGTTTTTTTTTCAATTTCTGAAACAAAACAGACAAAATTAACTCAGAAAGTATCTCAAACTCATATGTATTGTTTTATTTATTTAGCAACAATGAGTATACTATTAAATGCAAAGAAAAACAATTCGATCTTTAAAAGTCTAATTGCCCCATTACTTAACCTTTTGAATGTCTTAAGTTACACTGTTCGACATAAGCCATTGTCTTTCTATTGTGTCTCTAATTACGGCATTCGAAGAGTTAAAGAAGAACACTACATACACTAATTAATACGCCTTAACAGCTAAAATAAAACTTTTGAAAAAAAATTTGAACATTAACCCGTTGTGTGTCTAAACGTGGATCCACGCGAGACACAATGGCTTTTTAATTGTGTCTCTAATTACGGCACACGAGAGGTTAAAGGACAAACAGAATTTAACATTAAACATTGTCTCACAACTCATGCTGCAGAACCGTCATGAAAGTGTTCTTCTCTCAGACTTGCCAGGATTAACCGGTTTTCTGAACTCAAACTGTTCTACTATATAAACATTTACACATAATTCAACACACAAAATTTAACATTCGTAAAGCTAAGGAGTGGAATTTCATGCTGGAGTTTGTTTCTTTATAGCAACAACCTGGGGGTCTTTGGATGACATCCAACCATAAAAAAGTCAAGAGTGTATAGGTGACTTTTAGGCAAGCGTGTTTCATGGTCGTCCATCGCTTAACATAAGTCTTAAATAAACAAATGAAAAAAAAACTACACTTACAGAATGATAAACTTCGATAATTACTTAGTGAAGTTTTCAGCATCTTCGATACTGTCTGGTAGTTTGCAATCTTTTGTTTCTGGTAACCAAAAGAGGAGAATAGCTGATAAAGTTGGTGCCAAACCAAAAACGAGTGGAACTATCCAATAGGCTAAATCATTAACCTGAAAAAACAAAAACAGTTATAATGTCATTATTGACAATACAAGACGGTAATAGAAAAGTTTCATGATAATTATCGTATTAGACGGAATAGAATATAAACATAGATTAACACTATTAAATCAGTAAAAATCTTTACGCTCAATGATTGCATACATTGGGGAGTGTAGTCATTTTGATCTCTAATGATTTTCCCATCATAAAAAAAACCTAAGTGAGATCGTTGTACCACAAATCATTCAAACTTTCAAATGTATTACAACTTAGTAGAGTTTCTAAGCTGCATGTGAGCTCTCGCGCTGTTTCTAGTTACGAGTATTTTATGTACAACTGGCTTGTTCTCGACTTATTGGTAGTGTTTTTTCATTTCACCATAATGGTAAAGGGTCGTTTGACGTTACATACTAGAGCACTGCGTCAAATAAAATTATTCTTGCAAGCGCAACTCTACGATAAAATGATGTTTACAAATTTTGCTTAAATTTTTCATAATTATTTCATAAAAAAATGGAAACACATGAAAAAAAAAATGTCTTACATAGTCAATTAGTAACGGTGCAACAATGCTGCCTAGTTTAAACAAAACACTGCAAACGGCAAATCCAATATTCCTGATGACTGTGGGATACAGTTCTCCGGTGTACAAATGAAATGTAATAGCATTGATTATCATACAAGTTATTCCGACAGCTGCGAAGATCAGTTTGACCGTGTCATAACTGTAGAATGGGATAATCAGCAATAAACATATTCCTGTTAGGAAGGCCATACTGATCAAAATATTCAAGCGAGGTACTCGGGATATTAAGAAGTATGCGATTAGCAGTCCCGGTAATTGGAAAGCAGCTGAAAAAGAAAAACTGACCATTAAATTTTTGAATACGGATATGGTAATTGTTTACAATGATCGGAACGATAAAGAATACCTGAAACGGCCAGATTAGTTCGAACATTTTTGCTCATGTGACCAAGATACTGTGTGACTCCAAAATATACCATACCACTGCTGAAATAATTGATAGCAATCAAAAGTGTTCTTGACCTCATAATTGGTGTACGCACCAAGTCTATGACACCGTGAGTTCTTTGTCTGCTGTCAGTTTTAGTAATTTTGGTTTCTGATGCTAATAACTTCGTTTCATAGCTTTCTATTGCTAGAGCCACTGCTTCTTCAGACATTTTGTTCCTTCTGGCTGCTTGAAGCATCACTTGCCGTGCTTGTTCAACTTTTCCGACTGCTAACAACCAACGTGGAGACTCAGGTATCAGCCTAGGAATGCCATGCAATTCTATTAGTATCGTATTCACTTGGATTATTCATTAAACTATCGATTATAACGATCATAAGTAGTAAATTACCAGTAATAGGACAGCAGAAGAAAAGCTGGAACAGAGATCGACAACCAGTATCCGTCCCACGTCTTTGTTAGATACGAAATGGCTGGTACACTTAAAAATCCTAATATGAAGGGAACGTGATACAGAAAGGCGACTTTTGATCGGATTTCAGCGCCTACGATTTCAATCACTGGAATACAATTTTGTTTTTATTAAATGTTCAAATTACTGACTTAATGTCAATATGTAGTTTACTTACTAATAACCAAACAAGTATTTAAACTTCCACCTGTAGCGATACCAGAGATAACTTTGAACAGTAAAAACAACTCAAACATCGGCATGAATGCTGCCATGAGACTTGCAAATGCTTGAACTGTCACTGCTATCATCAAAGGAGTTTTTCTGCCGATCCTGCATTCAATTACAAAATTAGAGACATGTATATTCTGTGTTTTTTTCTGAATATTGATCTTGTGATTATCATTTTTACCTGTCAGCCATCACTCCA
Organism: Mythimna ferrago; assembly: GCA_910589285.2. Lineage (NCBI taxonomy): Eukaryota > Metazoa > Arthropoda > Insecta > Lepidoptera > Noctuidae > Mythimna > Mythimna ferrago. Next base: position 8,855,280 of record OU342698.1, on the reverse strand, counting down.
AAGGTCAGAAAGCCGATGAGAAAACCGGATTGCGTTGCAGGTTGAACCAAACTTAAGAGGAACTTGCGCTGGCACACCAAGTCCCACTGCAAAATTCAATTTTTACTTCAGAATGTGATGGTACTCCCAGACAAGGATTTTCATAAATTGGACTTCCTGCCCTGTCAGGGACTTCACCCTGGTTACGAGATGCTACAAATGCCAGCAGTATGGACATGCAAAAAAACCTGTAGAGAAGTCAAATCGACGTGCAGCCGTGCGGCCACTGCGGCGAGACAGGACACTCGATGTTTGAATGAGCAAAGAAGGCGGACACACCGAAATGTGCCACTTGCTCTCGTTTCAAAAAGCCCTCCAACCATAAAACAGGAGACGCCGAGTGTCCTGCTAGAAAAATAGTGGAATATAGATACATCAACTCTATCGATTATGAGGGCACCTAGAGCGTTATACTCAACGCCAGACATCCGTGTAACGCTTACTGCTGATTCAAAATTCCAGTGTCTTGACCTGCAAACCATCATTTTTCTTATTTGTCTTTAGCATATTTGTCCATTGTAAACATAACTCTTTAAAATTAACGCAACCTCGACTTTAACTTCAATTCCTAATTCATCATCAAAAAAAAAAATACAACCGAATTGAGAACCACCTCCTTTTTTTGGGAGTCGGTTAAAAACTAGAATTACCTCACTCACTATAGTCGACTTGAAAACACTGTCATCGTAAGAGAATTTCTCGCATTGTACTTCAGGTAAACTGTCATTGACTCTCACAGAACAAGCACGTAACATTGAATCATTGGCATTCATCGGCGTTGGAGATACACAGGTGAAGTCTTGTCCAGGTGCGATCACAGCGATAGATAGTTGGTTCCACGCTGCGGGAAAACTCTTCAGAGATAGTGCTATAACTATTACTAGTTGCCAGCGTCCCATTGAACCTATCGCTTCCTGGATAGGATCTAAAAAAAAAAACTTTGTTATGTATTGAGTCTGCTCTAGTATGTTTTACTTTTATTTTAAGTTCAGAAAAAATAATTATTTTGTTTTTTTTTCTTTTAAGTTCAAAATAAATGATTGTCGAATAAAATTTGCTCGTTTTATGAGGAATATAGTATATATATTTTTTTTAAGTGGAAATAAAAAAAGATTTTTAAAATGAAAATCTGAGTTTCCAAGAAACTACAATATAATTACGTGATTTTCAATCAGAATGAAAGTGTCGGTTGTAAACATATGGATGAAAAAAGATTGCATGTAGCGGAGATGAAAATGTTGAGATAGATGTGTGGTGTGAATAGATAAAGTGAGATATGAGCATATTAGAGGATGCTTGAAAGTGGTCCTAGTGACTGGAAAGTTGAAAGGCAATCGTTTGTCTTGGTATGGTCATGTAAAGAGGAGGGATTAAACGCATATTACTAAAAAGTTCTGAGTATACATGTGGATGTGTGGAGGGAGAGGGAAGCCAAACATAAAATGGATGGATTGTGTGAGAAGAGATATGAAAGAAAAGGGAGTTAGTGACAGTGAGGCGGGGAAAAAAAACTCGTTGCGCCGACCCCAAGTGAAGGGAAGTAAGTAAAGGCAGGAACAAGGGAGGAAGGAATCGATTGATCGTTACTTATATTACAAAACAGGCTCATCTAATTTTACACATGACGAATTTATTGGTCTTTGTTTTTCTGTTAGTTTCATTATCAACTTGCTTTTTGAATTTTAATGTAATATGTTTTAACCGCCACCTTGAAACACGTAGTATTAGAATAGCATTTATTCGGCGCAAGCAACACAATATACCACAACATAAAATAATAATATTAAAAAATGGTACAGATATACAATATAGTTGCAGTGACTGTGCCTGAACCGAAAGGGTCATTATATCATATTACATACATACTTGGGCAGATATTTATCAACTAATCAAAAACTCGATTTTAGTAAAAATAATCATCGATCACTGTGTTTCGTTAGTTTAAACCAGAAATGTTATGGAGGTTCAATTCCGTTTCCGAAACATCTGAATTTCCGATTGATGTTACACCTCCGATTCCGATTTTGGTTTCGGTAATTTTTGATTGGCCTCATACTTTTGCAGTGCCACCTCGAGTCCCAACTGCCGGATCCTCTCCACGACTATCGCAACCCCGCGTGTCGCTAGTTTGGCCGTAGTTTGGTGCGACTCCCCCTGCGCCAATACCAGTTTGTCGTAATAGACTACGCTGACCCCGTCGGAGAGGTTGCCGCACAGCACGTAGTCGTACCCGATGTTCCACAAGGGTGGCCCTAGTACCGATCCCTGCGGAACACCGCACGACATCTCTCACAGTTTCCATTCTCCCTGGTGACCGGGGAAGATGATGAACCTTTCGGTTAGTTAGGCCTCGATCACACGAAGAAAGTACCCGGCAGGTCGGCACCCGGTGATACCGGAGTACCTCCCTGAAGCAACTCCTGGGCAGGATTTTAAATGCGTTGGAGATGTCAAAAGGACACCACCAACACGACCCCACTCCGGGACACCGTATCCTCTGCCATGAAGGGTCGCAACAAGCAAAATGGTGACCACCATGGAGCGTCCCCTGCTAAATCCATACTGGCTGCCCGCGAGACACAGCCCCACCAGCTACACGACGATGCGGCCTGCAAGTATTCTTTCAAAGAACCTCCCTCTTCGAACAGCACGATGGGCGGACGGAGAATCCGCGGAGCACCCGGCCTCCCGATGAGGACCAGTTTCTCTCCGTCTTCCAACGAAGTGGGAACTGGCCCATCTCATAAAAAAAATGTTTTCATGTATTGAGTCTGGTATGACATAATCGTGACATAACTACCTTATTTTCTTTTCTTGATTCTTCTCATTCCCCTAGTAGTCTAAGATCCGATTAAGAACGACCTTCACCGGTCTGTTTAATGGATGAAACGTATTTTATTATAAATTTAGTGTATTAAATAATATAACGCGGGTGGGTTGCCTAAGAAATTCCTGGCCAGACTATTATTAATTAAAAATTGAAAATTTATTTTATTTTTAGAAAAATGCACAACCGTTATCCATACCAGATTTTTTTGCAGACAACACTATAACATCGTATTCGTAATGAAACAGCGTTTATTTTGATATAGAATTTGTTGTATATAAAAAAAACACATCTGTTTATGCATACCTGTTTATACCTGGCAACCCATAGCTATGCCAGGAAACAAATAGGCAACCCAACATTTTTATGTTCTAAAGGCTTCACTCTTTCGGTTAGTATTAAATTTATTCGTTAAACACACCGGTGCATTTTACAAAAAAAAAAAAAATTGTTTGGCCAGGAATTTCACCCGCGTTATATTATTTAATATACTAAATTTATCATAAAATAGGTTTCATCCATTAAACAAACCGGTGAAGGTCGTTCTTAACCGTATCCTGTACTATAGTTATTTAGCCCCTTACTTTCAATACATTTGCGCCAACCACAATAGAAATCTGCGCTCATCTCATAACTGCCTACTCCAATATCCCTCTCATCTTTCTGACATTCTTAACAATTCATTCTTTGTTCAAGCTGTTTCTCTGTGGAATGTGCTCCCCCAGGAGATCAGGATGGCAACAAGCTGATTGACATTCAAAACTAAAGTTCGAGAGCTAATTCGTAAGAAGTTGGCAGTAGTATCATCACAACGTTAATGTTTTCCAATTGTCGATCTGGACCAATTGTTTGACTACATTGGTTAGGTATGTAGTTTATTAATTTGAGTATATATTGTTTAATTGTATTATATATATACAGGGTGTGGCGTAAATAGTGGTCCAACGTTAACGGGTCGATATACCATATATTCAGATATCACATACCACAATTTAAAACCACTTTTTACCATAGGTCTCAGAATAAAACTAATCTTTATATTTTTTTGAAAAACAACACCTTGTGATACTAATTTGGCTCTAATTTCAACAAAAAACATTATTTTTCTATTTTGTTTTTTGTATATTACTGCTGAATACATGTGCTATAATACGCAAATAACTGTTTTACTGTAAACTTAAAAATATTAAAGAAAAAAATTGTTTATTTCAAATTTTAACTGTAGTCTTCAGAAAATCACTAGACTTTGGGCGCGAATGGTGTAAAAGAAATGTACTACACTGTCGGTGCCCATTATTGAAAAAATATGTCCATTAAATGCAGAGTCTAATGTGGTATAAAAAAACTGATACATTGATTAAAAAAAAGTTATTGAGATTTAACTTGAAAAGGAGCTGAATTTGAAAAAAAAATACATTATTCAATTTAAGTACGTTACCGATGTTGCAAAATATTTTAAATCTAACTAGAAGTAGTTTTTTTTAGCTTATAGAGAAGAATATAAACTTAAACATTATTAAAAAAAAATCATTCCTAATTTCTTTAATAAATTTTCAAATAAATCAATTATTCAAAAAAATCAATTATTTATTAAATCCCAAAGCCCAAAGTCTAGTGATTATCTGAAGACTATAGTTAAAATTTGAAATAAACATTTTTTTTCTTTAATATTTTTAATTTTACAGTAAAAAAAATATTTGCGTATTATAGCACATGTATTTAGCAATAATATACAAAAAACAAAATAGAAAAATAATGTTTTTTGTTGAAATTAGAGCCAAATTATTGTTGCAAGGTGTTGTTTTAAAAAAATATATAAATATCAGTTTTATTCTGAGACCTATGGTAAAAAATGGTTTTAAATTGTGGTATGTGATAGCTGAATACATGGTGTATCGACCCCTTAACATTGGACCACTATTTACACCACACCCTGTATATATGGTTTACTAGTACTTATATCTATTTTTGTATTCGTTTTCTCTCTCTCGTTTATTGCACCTACCACTATTTTTCTCTGCATCACCCAAAGATTGACTCGCAGAAATGCCTAAGGCATTAAGTCCGCCTCTGTACTTTTGTGTGCATAAAGCATTAAATAAATAAATAAATCGTATTTCTCTTGTTCGGAATAAATTGTTTTCTCATTTTATTAAATATACCTATTTTTTATTATGTGAATTTTAAACAATTTAAGAATACTCATATACAATACTCACCGGTTTGCTTTGAATGTCTCATTTTGTTATGTAATTTTTAAGACACTACTATATTATTCCTCGATTTGCAAGAAGACAGTTGAAACAGTTGTTTGGTGCTCCGTGCTTATATCACAAAACTAACTAAACTGGCTTATCTAATTTTACACATGACTAATTTTTTAACCTCTGTTTTTAGATTAGTATGATTATTAATTTGCCAATAAATTACATTTAAGTGCTCGTATTAAAATTCAAATGGCAAGTTGATAATAAAACTAACAGAAAAACAAAGACTAATACATTCCTCATGCGTAAAATTAGATGAGCCTGTTTTGTACTCGTAATATTATTAACAACGAATCATCGACAGCTTCATTCAAATAGAAAATCACGTAATATGTTGTGGTGTCAAATATCGCAAAAATATCGCTAGTTAACAAAATGAGACATTCGAAGCAAAGCGGTGAGTATTGCACATATAATTTTTTTACTTACACTTTAAAAAAAACAAGTAAATTTTATTAGACAAACATTTATTCCGAACTTAAAAGGAACATGAATCATACTCAATATATGACATAAGATACTTTTTTTAGATCCTATCCAGGAAGCTATAGGTTCAATGGGACGCTGGCAACTAGTAATAGCTATAGCACTATCTCTGAAGGGTTTTCCTGCAGCATGGAACGTACTAGCAATCGCTGTGATCGCACCTGGACAAGACTTCACTTGTGTATCTCCAACGCCGATGAATGCCAATGACTCAATGTTGCGTGCTTGTTCTGTGAGAGTCAATGACAGTTTACCTGAAGTACAATGCGAGAAATTCTCTTACGATGACAGTGTTTTCAAGTCGACTATAGTGAGCGAGGTAATTCTATTGTTACTATAATTTCTATGGTTCTGATGATTAATCAGTGAGTGGTGTTTCGATATAGGGCAACCCCCGTTTTACCTCCTTAGGGATACAGTTTCGTAAAATCCGTTAAAATTTAAGTTTGTAGGGGTTATAGGTTCTGAGATTTCGTGATAAATCAGTGAGTAGTATTTCGCTTTTATATATGTAGAGTAGGTATTATTGATTCTCGTATATATGTAAATTAGTACTGATTTTTATTTTTCACTTTGAATTTATCGAATTTTGGCTTCAATTAAGACTTTGGATTATTATTTTGTTATTGCGTTTTATGTGAGTTTATTCATCTTTTTTATATATATTATTGAATTTAAATTATCGAGATCTATTGTTTTTCGGGCTTGCGAAAATTTATTTTACTATTCAATTATTCATAAGTACTAATTAAATTGTAATTTGTAGGATTTTGTTGTATGGTTTATTTTTTTTCCAGTATCACTTTTCAACTGTTCTTTTTGAATGTTTATTGGTTCCATTTTATTTTATTTTCTACACAACGTTCTATTTTGTTAAGAAATAAATGACTTATGACTAGATAACTAGAGTAAATAGGCTAGACTCAAAATTACTAAGCAGATGAAAAGACTTTGATTACTGGTCATTGATCGTCTCGTTCTATTCTTGCATACATATATATAACGTTTGGATCGATTGAATTTACATCTTTATTCTTGAATGTCATGGACGTCTTTCAAATTTAACAATTTTACGATTTCAAATTATTATTGTCATTCATTTATTCATTTATTTTCTAATAAACATGAAGTTAAATAATATATAAAAAATTAAATTCGTGCATTATATTAAAAAATCACCACGACAATGAATAATATCAATAATTTAATTAAAATTTAAAATGTCATGTATTAAATGGGAATGTTAAGATATATCTGTTAAAGTTATACCATTAATAATATTAAATTAATGCACTTGTTACATCAATATATCCTTACATCATCCATTAAATAATCCTACAACACACACTATAGTAACATTTTCACAGCAAAAATCTTTTTAATTTCTTTTTGAATGCATCGATGGATGATGTTTCTAGTATGAACTTTGGCAAGTGATTGTATATACGCAGCGCCGTACTGAAAATGCTTTTGGAATATATGGCTGTCTTGCTAGATTTGCAACTTTTGTCATTATGCTGCTTATTTCTGTACTTATCCAAAATATTTTTTTAAGTTAAATGTGTTTACATTTATGAGATTTCAAGCTTTACAATTCGTTGTTCTATCTAACACATTTCATCTCTGTATTTTGCCGTTTCTACTGACACGTAAACTCATTTCATTGCCGAGTAGCGAAGGCAATGTTAAAATTTTCAAGTTTCTAAAGTATGTGTTGCAGCTGGTAGATGGGATTCTATATCAAAGGAGTTGACCCAAGATATAATACCATATCTTAAGACAGGTGCAACAATTCCGTGATACTCGTATGCAGATAATACGGCTTCTTTATTTATAATTTTAGTTAACGTGTAGAGCGCAAATGAAGATTTACGAAAATTACAAGCATGTTCTATATGTGTTTTCTATGCTATTTTTTATCATCAAGGTCGATTCTTAATGGTAACTGACATTTATATTGATGGGTTGTGTTGTTGATGAAAGTGAATAATATTTGTTTTGTCCATATTTATCTTGAGATTATTTTCTGTTAACCATTTTATTATTGTATTTATTTTTTCAGACCTATAAAATGATAAAAGTCAATGTTTAGAAATAGGCATAACTGGACTGTAGCATTACTTCCAACACTTGTATTTAATGTTTGATTGATTACGTGTTCATAGTCATTTTTGCTGTCGCATTTTATAAGTACAGTTTATCATCTGCAAAAAGTATCATCGGTTGACTTATATGCTTAAGGAGATCATTGATGTATATCAAAAACTTTAAGGGTTCTAGAACATTACCTTGTGGGACTCCAAATTTTACAGCTTTTGTGTTTGACCTATATTACATACGAGTATGTAATTTCTGTTATTTGTTGTCTATTATGCAAGTATGAAGAGATGAGGACTAGCGCTTTACCTCTTATGCCATACATGCTTAACCTTTGTAGGAGTTTATTATGATCAACATGGTCAAAGACTTTGCTCATGTCCATAAAGATAGCACATATTGGGTTTCTTTTGTGCATAACAGCCAGAATAGTTTGAAGTAAGTCATAAATAGCTGTATAAATTAACTTGCCTTTGCGAAAACTCTTCTGTTCTTCTACTAAAATATTGTATTTTTCTAAACATTTATACAGTCGGCTGTATATATATAATAAAATATTTTTGAAAATATGGGGATTAGTGCAATAGATCTACAGTTCCCCATATTTCTTTTGTCATTTTTTTGTGGATTGGAATTACAATGGAGCCTTTGAGTTTTCCATGTATATTCCGTTACATAAGTTAATTATGTATGTCAAATGAGCAGTAATTGCTGGGGATGCATATTTTATAACTTTGGTGCAGCTATCATCGTTACCCACGCTATGAGTATTTTTCAGTTGTCTTGTTTCTCTATCTACCTCTGTAGGTGTTGCAAGGGCAAAAAAAATTGAATTTGGATTTCAGTAAGTGTTGATTTCGTGATCCGAGGGTCGAGTTTTGGTTGTTTTTAAATTATTTATCTGGTTTGGTTCAGAAGCACGGTCAATAAAAAAGTCTTTAAAATGATTTGCAATAGATATAGGATCAGTAGTCTTTGTATTATCCTTTAGTGTTTCAGTTATTGGTTCTTTGGGGAAATTAAATTTAGACTTATTTAAACCACGTCGCTTTTATTTTATTTTGTGATGTACTTATGTGATGATTATTTTGTGACTTTTGAGTGAGTGATACTACTTTTTTAAATCTTTTTGTCTTTGTTTACTTTTATTGGGTGAGCTCTCTAATAACATTTTTCGTTTAATTTGACTACAGTTTTTATGACCTTTGGAGATCCATTTGTTTTTTTGTTTAGTTGTTTTGTTATAGTTTTGAAAGGGAAACATAAATTGTAGATACATAAGAAAAGTTTTTGATTTTGTGTTAGTTAATATTTTTGTGTTGAAGACATATTTTTGCTCTTTGACATATGTACCATGCTTTTAGTTAAAGCCATTTTTGGATAACGCTATCTACTGGCATTACCAGAACCAGTGTTATTTATTTTAAAATGACATTTTAATTAGAGATGGCTTCGTGTTCGACTTTTTTGTTTTTTTTTTCCATTATTTCCTTCCCTAGACTATCACGAATATTTCGAAATTAGCTAGATCAGTCGAGCCGTTCTCGAGTTTTAGCGATACTAACGAACAGCTATTGTTTTTTATATAATATTAGAGATTATTGTATCATTATTGATAGTAAGATCATATTCTGGAGTATAAATTGAATTTTTCAGTGGGACTTGGTGTGCCAGCGCAAATTCCTCCGGAGTTTGGTTCAACCTGCAACTCAATGCGGTTTTCTCATCGGCTATCTGATGTTTGGAATGATGGCTGATAGGTAAAAATGATAATTACAAGAACAACATTCGAAAGACGCAATACACTTGTCTCTAATTTTGTAATTGAATGCAGGGTCGGCAGAAAAATTCCGTTGCTGATAGCAGTAACAGTTCAAGCAGTTGCAGGGCCCCTGGCAGCATTGATGCCGATGTTTGAATTGTTTTTACTGTTCAAGGTTATCTCTGCCATCGCTACAGGTGGAAGTTTAAACGCTTGTTTAATTATTAGTAAGTAAACTAAACATTTGAAATTGATTTCTAAATCGAACATTTAATAATATTGAAATCGCATTCCAGTGATAGAAATCGTAGGCGCTGAAATACGATCAAAACTGGTTTTTTTCTACCACATTCCCTTCGCAATAGCATTTTTAAGTATACCAGCTATTTCGTATCTAACAAATACGTGGGACGGATACTGGTGGTCGATCTCTATTCCAAATATTATTCTGCTGTCCTATTACTGGTAATTTACTACAATATTAATCATTGATAGTTTTATCAATAATTATTCAAGGGAATATTATACTGATGGTTTTGCACGTCCTTCCTAGGCTGATACCTGAGTCTCCACGTTGGCTGTTAGCAGTCGGAAAAGTTGAACAAGCACGAGAAGTATTGCTTCAAATAGCCAAAAGAAACAAAATGTCTGAAGAAGCAGTGGATCTAGCAATAGAAAGTTATGAAACGAAGTTATTAGAATCAAAAACCAAAAGTATTGAAGCTGATAGCAAAAAGAGAACTTACGGTATCATAGACTTAGTGCGTACACCAATTATGAGGTCAAGGACATTTTTGATTGCCATCAGTTATTTCAACGAAGGTATAGTAGCTTTTGGCGTTACGCAGTATACTAGCCACATGAGTAAAAACGTTCGAACTAACCTCGCCGTTTCAGGTAAGTATTTTCTTTCGTTCTGAGTGCCTAGTGCGAGTTGTTTTATGTAATGCTCGTATACGAGGTATGACGTTCAGTCGATTGGCCCGCTCCTAGTTCTTAATCAATCGGAGAGCCGAACGTGGTAAACGTTTCGATCATCTTTCTACTAAGATAAGTGACAGGCAGAATTTTAATATTAAGAATAGGAATAATAAACTCTTCAACTTCGATTCAGGTTGGTTAAAGTACATAGTTTTTTTATGAGGTAGGTACTGTGTAAAATTTTATAAATAATTTTTTGTCCATGGAGTTTCTTGCACGTTGTTTTCCATAGAGATCTTCACTTTGGAACGTGCAATTTAGCTTCGCTTTTTTTCGACAATTCGAAATTGCATTTAAAACAAACGTTTCTGTTTTCAACTCGCACTAAGGCCTCAGACCATTGTATACAATTATCATGTTCTTATTTAAATACTTAATGTTCATTTTTTTTTCAGCTGCTTTCCAAATACCAGGACTGCTAATTGCATATTTCTTGATATCCCGTGTATCTCGCTTGAAAATTATGATCAGTGTGAACTTCTTGATGGGCATATGTATATTGCTGATCATCCCATTCTTCAGCTATGACACTATCAAACTACTATTGGTAGCAGTCGGATTTTCTTGTATGGTCATCAATCTTGTTACAATTCATTTGTACACCGGGGAACTGTTTCCCACTGTCATCAGGAATGTTTCGTTTGCCGTCTTCAAAATTCTGACTAAAATGGGCGGCATTGTTGCGCCGTTACTAATTGACTATGTAAGATATCAATTTTTTAAACCTAAAAAAAACTCAGATATTTATTGATGGATTTCAAAAATGTTTTCAATCATTAATTAGTGTTAGTATTTTTTAAATTCCGTTTTGTTAAATATTATATGTATCGTGTAGTGAATAATTAACTTTTTTTCAGGTCAATGATATAGCCTACTGGATAGTTCCACTTATATTTGGCTTAATTCCTATTTTATCTGCTGTTCTCCTCTTTTGGTTACCAGAAACAAAAGATTGCAAACTACCAGACAGTATCGAAGACGCTGAAAACTTTACTAAGTAATTATTGAAGTTCATGTAATGTTAACATAGTAAGTACATCAGAGGCCCTACCACGTGCGCGTGCCACTGTGCTTTTAATGCGGTTCATGTAACGACCTAAACTGAATTGTTACAGAGATGGAGCTATACAACATTGTGTTTTATATATGCGAAACCTGAATATAGTTTGCTCAGTAACTGGATTGATTCCAATATTTTTACACCATGTTAAATTTTTTCCCAAAAATATTTAAAAAAAGGTTGGACACCACCGACACTAAGTACAACACATGTCACGGCAGGTCATAGCGGATATTAGACGCCAGCGCACAGCTGGGTGTGGGAGAAAAACAACTCCTCAGTCACCCGGATGACCCGGTAACCATGTATTTGTGCGGACAACCAGGTAACATAACAAGCTTATAACTTAGTGATTTTTCATGATATGTTTATGAAGTTTTATACATAGATGTTTTGCTTATACTAATGTTATATAGGGTGTACAGCTCCATCTCTCTTTCTCGCTCGCACGCTTGATATTTTAACACGTCATGGTAAGACACCAGTATGAGTTCAGAAAGTCGTTTAATCTAGTCAAGTCAAAGAGACACTTCTTGACTGTTCTGCGTCATGAGTTGTACAGCGGTATGAGTTTAATGTTATTTCCGTTTGTTTTGTTTCAGAAACTGACAGATACAATAATTGCTACGATTGGACAGTTTCAATCTTTTTCTCAAAACAGCATCAAAATTGGTTATAAAGTAAAGCAGCTATTAGCATTTCAAATACTTGTATCAGGAATAGTGGCTGCGAGGTGGGAACATCTGGCTATCTCTTGTAAGCTAATAGGGGTGACGTCATATTATATTTGGTGTATCCTTTCTAACCGACTTCAAAAACGTTAAGTTAGTATTTTCGGTTATACAGGGTTATTTGTGAAACTCTAATCACCTTGACTGTATTACTGACGTCATAAACAACAATTTTTGTTCTGCGACTTTTTATAAAACATAATACATTTACCAAAAACAAACCTTCAAGATTTCGTTGTTTTATCTAACACATTTCAAGACTGTGTTTTTTTTTTTTTTTTTTTTTTTATGGTGGGAAAAAATCATGCATTGACATCCCCCGCCCTTGGGCGGAGCGGGAGATAGTGTCAGACTCTTACTGACTAAAAGACCCACCCCGTTCCTTCTAGCCTTCATACCGGGGCTCGAGCGCCCTTACGGATAACCCTGGCCCCAGTAGGCTTCGACCCGGCTGGGTCCCTTCAAGACTGTGTCAGCGGCGCGGTATTGTATCTGTCTTGCTAGATTTGCAACTTTTGTCACTATGCTGCTTACTTCTGTACTTATCCAAAATAATTAACTTTATTTTTATATTTGTAAGTTAAATGTGTTTACATTTATGAGATTGCAAGCTTTACAATTCGTTGTTCTATCTAACTCATTTCAACTCTGTACTTGAGCGTATCTACTTACGCCTCTCGCGCACTGTTCTCGTAATAATAGTAAGCAGGCTTCCGAAACATTGTCATTCATGAATAGTGATACACCATCATGTAAAGTTAATAACGTCCGTACTGCCGAATTTCGCTACAAGAACACGTATGACGCGACGCAAACTGCTTCAAGGCGACCGACCGACCAGTGAGGATCGCCCGTAAATAAGTTGAATTTATCTTTAGCTACCCTCAGCTATTGTACTATCGCTTGCTTCGCATAGACTTCGTATTATTTAGAACATTCAATTTAAATATTTTTATTTTTGTATGTAAATCTGATGAACCAAAATATGATACATTTTTAAAAGTCATAGAACAAAAGTTCTTGTTTATGATGTTCTTAACATAGTCTTGAGAGGTTGCTAGTGTTTTACAAATAACCCTGTATACTCGTATACAGGGTGTGGCGTAAATAGTGTTCCAACGTTAAGGGGTCGATACACCATGTATTCAGCTATCACAATATCTTTAAGTTTACAGTACAAAAACAAAATAGGAAAATAATCTTTTTTATTGAAATTAGAGCCAAATTAGTGTCGCAAGGTGTTGTTTTTTCCTTTTTTCCTTTTAAACCTGTCAGGTAAACCCTAATGTGTATGGCTACCTACCTTTTAACCACAACTTTTTTTTTAAATATATGATAATTTTAAGTGAAAGTATATTCAGTAGCGTTATTTATAACAATATGAATTTATATATTTTTCCGAGAAAATCCAAAAAAAAACTAGTGGCCAGTATACCGACCACCGACCGTTCTGCATCAGTAACTATCCCTGTATAATCGCTGGCCTGTAAACTGGACATATACAAACCGGTTAGTTCTTAAGTAATAAAATATATTTTTTGTGTATTTTGTAACCAATCACTAAAACATATTATAATTAGAGTATCATTTCAAATAAAATTATAATATTTCTTCTTCTTTGTCTAATAACATAAAAAAATCAATAGAGTCTGTGTAATAAGTTAAACGACTTGGGTAATTATTAGGATTTAATGAAATCTGATGTAGTCAACACGGGTTCAATAATCAAGGTTGAATAAGAGATAGAGATCATTGTTTGCTAACAGAAGAACCTTATGAAAAGTATCGAATATAAGTATTTTTTAAATGATTAAATATTATACAAAATCCCCAAGTCGGTTGACTTATTAGACAGACTATATCAAAGTATTTTCTCGTCTAAATTATTATTGAATTAAATGAAAAATCAAAAATATAATAAAAATATAATTTTGGTGTTCACAATTGAAGAGAAAAAGATATTTCGGATAAGCAGCGATAGCAGAGGGAGTGAGGGATGTGGCGGTGATGTTGGGGATGGTGGAGGCTGTGGTGGAGGTGCTGGTGGAAGAATTTGCTGAGATAAAGATCCGTTTGGAAGTTCTGAAGAAGACGACGATTGATGACTATACTACGGATACTAAAGCTGCTGGTATTCGAGATAATATCGTCGAAGCAGTCATTAGCGTCAAAATCACCACTAACATCAGAATGAATAGCCTGGTCATCAGTAATGGCCATAATTTGTGCCCATTGATCTTCTCTCAGCATCCCGGATCCTAAAGTTCTTTCTAAAACAATAGAAAAACTAGAATGAAAACACAATAACTTAGAAGTATTGTACGTACTTACAAATCGACATAGTTCGATATGAAAAATTAACTAAACAATTACGATAATACGTTTTAACTACCGAACCCGAATATTTGTGCTAATTACATTATTTTTTATTTTTGACTATATACTTCGTATAAAATGATACAGTTGATTTGCATTATCAAAATCTATACTTGTGAGACTACCTTCAACACACATGTGTAATTTCTAAGTTAGATTTCTTCAACACACCTGTCTGGATTTAACGGCAAAAAATATTGTTTATTTTATGATAGTCGATTATATTTGCACACAATAAGTTTATAATATAACTTAATCGTTTTACTCACCTTTTGTACGAAGACATGTTTTTTCCTTGCACTACACTCAGAGACACTTGACGTCTACTTGTGATGACAGCAGCAACTAGTGCAGGTATGCGCAGTGGCCAGTTGACAGGCCACCGTAAAAAAAGGTGCGAATTTTACATTGCATGTGACGACCTTGTGCTTTATTGATTATCGTTTATGATCATAAGGTTCTACATTAATATAGGTAAAAGTCTTTAAATTATCGACCTTGAAGTGACCGTCCAGTTTACTGGCTACTTTGCATGAGCCGTTCTATAAAGCAATAATAATATAATTAGCATATTTAAATATCTGGGAAGCATGTATTTGGACAATACTCATTTCATTTCTGAGAACATTTCAAGGTGACGGCTAAAACATATTCAGATAGCAGGTCGATAGTGAATCTAATGGAAATACAAAGATCATAAACATGACGAAGTGTAAAATTAGATGAGCCAGTTTTAATATTAATATAAGCAACAGGCCATCGACAGTTTCATTCAAATAGATAATCGCGTAATATGTTGTAGTTTCTTAAAAATTCGGAGTTTTATTTTCACAAAAAATGTCGCTGGTTAACAAAATGAGACATGTGAAGCAAAGCGGTGAGTATTGTACTTATGTTTTTTTTACTTTACCTTTACAAAAAAAAAATATCTTAAAATAAGTAAATTTTATTAGAAATTAAAAGAAAAATAAATCATATTCAATACTAACAAAAGATATTTTTTTAGATCCTATCCAGGAAGCGATAGGTTCAATGGGACGCTGGCAACTAGTAATAGTTATAGCACTATCTCTGAAGGGTTTTCCCGCAGCGTGGAACCAACTAGCAATCGCTGTGATCGCACCTGGACAAGACTTTACCTGTGTATATCCAACGCCGATGAATGCCAATGATTCAATGCTGCGTGCTTGTTCTGTGAGAGTCGATGACAGTTTGCCAGAAGTACAATGCGAGAAATTCTCTTACGATGACAGTGTTTTCAAGTCGACTATAGTGAGCGAGGTAATTCTATTGTTGCTGTTACTTTTATGATTCATCGTTAACTAGCCGCTGGCAGCGGCTTCACCCACGTGAAAGTAGACAATTCTCATAAGGGAACATACTGCTGGGGTAATACTTATCCTATAAGTTATTCCAGAACATGGTTTACCTGTGTGTCAAATTTTATTCCGTCAATATTAAATCCGTTGAGTCGTTTGAGTCTGAAGAAGTAATAAACATGCATACTCACTCTCTTTTGCTTTTATCATGTTAGTGTGATAAAATTCAAATAAAATAAAGTTGTTAAATAACTCTCTTCCGGTAATTGCCGTCCTAATCTCATCAATCATCATCTTTATTTTTTAATTCTAATATGGCCGTGCATTATCCTGCATAAGCATGAAATCTTCGATCACAAAACCAGCGTACGGTTTGACATGCTGTACAGCTTGGATGTGTTGTTTTGCAGTCAAAGTGCCTAAATGAGGCCCGAATACGAACTCATGATCTGTTTTTCCTTCTAAAGAAGTGTCACCCCATAATGGATAGTTTTTGATTTTGTTAATAAGTGGAAGTAGTTTGGAGACATCTGAACTGGAATATCTTTATGCTGAAGACATATTTTTGCTGTTTGACATATGTACCAGTGCTTTTAGCTAAAACCTTTTTTGGATAAGGCCATCTACTGGCATTGCCAGAACTAGTGTTATTCATTTTAAAATAACATTTTAATTAGAGATGGCTTTGTGTTCGACTTTTTTTTATGAATTTTTATTTATTTTTTCTCACCGTTTAAATCTTTCCTGGATTATTACGAATATTTCAAGACCAAAATTAACCACATCGGTCTAGCCGTACTCGAGTTTTTAGCGATACTAACGAACTACTATTCTTTTTTTATATAGGTACCTAATACTGAAGATTATAGTATCATTATCGATAGTAAGATCATATTAGGAAGTATAAATTGAATTTTTCAGTGGGACTTGGTGTGCCAGCGCAAATTCCTCCGGAGTTTGGTTCAACCTGCTACGCAAACCGGTTTTCTCATCGGCTATCTGATGTTTGGAATGATGGCAGATAGGTAAAAATGATAATTACAAGAACAACATTCAAAAGACACAATACACTTGTATCTAATTTTGTAATTGAATGCAGGATCGGCAGAAAAACTCCGTTACTGATAGCAGTGACAGTTCAAGCATTTGCAGGAGTCATGGCAGCATTGATGCCGACGTTTGAGTTGTTTTTACTGTTCAAGGTTATCTCTGCCATCGCTACAGGTGGAAGTTTAAACACTTGTTTAGTTATTAGTAAGTAAACTACACATTGAAATTAAGTTAGTAATTCGAACATTTAATAATATCAAAATCGTATTCCAGTGATTGAAATCGTAGGCGCTGAAATCCGATCAAAACTGGTTTTTTTCTACCACATTCCCTACATAATAGGATTTTTAAGTATCCCAGCCATATCGTATCTAACAAAGACGTGGGACGGATACTGGTGGTCGATCTCTATTCCATCTTTTATTCTGCTATCCTATTACTGGTAAATTACTACTTATGATTATCGTTCATTAATAGTTTAATCAATAATCCAAGTGAATACGATACTGATAAAATTGCATGTCCTTCCTAGGCTGATACCTGAGTCTCCACGTTGGTTGTTAGCAGTCGGAAAAGTTGAACAAGCACGGCAAGTGATGCTTCAAGCAGCGAGAAGGAACAAAATGTCTGAAGAAAAAGTGGCTTTATCAATAGAAAGCTATGAAACGAAGTTATTAGCATCAGAAACAAAAAGTATTGAAGCTGATAGCAAAAAGAGAACTTACGGTATCATAGACTTAGTGCGTACACCAATTATGAGGTCAAGGACATTTTTGATTGGTATTAGTTATTTCAACGAAGGTATAGTAGCTTTTGGCGTTACGCAGTATATTAGCCACATGAGTAAAAACGTTCGAACAAACCTCGCTGTTTCAGGTAAGTATTCTCTTTCGTTCTGAGTGCCTAGTGCGATTTGTTTTATGTAATGTTCGACACGTATATGACGTTCGGTCGATTGGTCCGCCCCAAGCTCTTAACCAATCAGAGAGTCGAACGCGGTAAACGTTTCGATCATCTTTCTACTAAGATAAGTGACAGGCAGAATTTTAATACTAGGAATAGGAATAATTGAAATCAACTTTGAATTAGATTGGTTAAAGTACATAGTTTTTTTATGGGGTACTGTGTAAATTTTTATGATAAAATACCACTTGATTCTCGACATACATTAAGCGCACGCTATGTAATTGTAAATAAGCATATTATAAATTGGAAGGTTAAATCAATGATAAAAATCATTCAAATTCATTGCTAAATGGCGGTTCTGCTCCACAACTACAGCTACTTTTGTCTACTGATTAGTTGTGCTTCTTTTTTTTTATATTTATATGTAACCAAGATTTATGTTACTCATATATGATTTGAAAGAGTGTCCATGGAGTTTATTGCACGTTGTTTTCCATAGAGATCTTCACTTTGGATTAGTAGCTTCACTTTTTTTGAGTGATGGATATTTTGACAATTCGAAAGTGCCTGTTACTCATATATGATTTGAAAGAGTGTCCATGGAGTTTATTGCACGTTGTTTTCCATAGAGATCTTCACTTTGGATTAGTAGCTTCACTTTTTTTGAGTGATGGATATTTTGACAATTCGAAAGTGCCTGTAAATAATCTATGTGAAATAAACGTTTCTGATATGAAATCGCACTAAGGCCTCAGACCATTGTATACAAATATCATGTTCTTATTACTTAATGTTCATTTTTTTTTCAGGTGCTTTCGAAATACCAGGACTATTAATCGCATATTTCTTGATATCCCGTGTATCTCGCTTGAAAATTATGATTAGTGTAAATTTATTGATGGGAGTGTCTCTATTGCTAATCGTCCCATTCTTCAGCTATGACGCTATCAAACTACTATTGGTAGCAGTCGGATTGTCTTGTATGATCATCAATCTTGTTACAATTCATTTGTACACCGGGGAGCTGTTTCCCACTGTCATCAGGAATGTTTCGTTTGCCGTCTTCAAAGTTCTGTCTAAAATGGGCGGTATTGTTGCGCCGTTACTCATTGACTATGTAAGATATAAATTTTTGTTTCTTAATGGTGAACTTAAGTGGTAGTGGGCAGGGCACATCGCTCGTAGAACAGATGGAAGACGCAGCGTTGGAAGACAAGGTGGGCGGATGACCTGGTGAGAGTCACAGGAATGCGATGGCTCAGGACCGGCCGATGTGGCGATACTTGGGGGCAGTCTATGTCCAGCCGTGGACTGGCTTTGTCTGAAATGATGATGATGATGATGATGATTATGAATGGAGAAGTTTTCATTATTATGAAACTAGTCAAAATCAAAATCAAAGCATTTATTTCAAATAAACCATTTACAGGCACTTTTGAATAGTCAAATGTCGGTCAGTCCAAGATAAGTGAAGCTAAATTGCACGTTCCAAAGAGTAGGTCTCTATGGAGAAGAGAGTCTAGTTGCTGCCAGCGGCTTCATCCGCGTGATATTAGAGAATTATAGCCAAGGAACATACTTTTGGGATGAAAAGCATCCTTTGAACTATTCCAGGACTTGGTCTACCGGGGTGCCACTTACAAACTCATGCATTTGAATGAATTGTGGTGCGACGATCTCACTTAGGTCAAATGACGTCACTCTCCAACGAGGGACTGCAATAGTTGTGCGCAATCTTAAATACTTATTACATTTAAATGATAAATGCTCTTTATTTTGTAAGTAGGTTTGATAAAAAACACTTTTACACGTCAATATTTTTTTTTCGTCAATTTATTGCGCGACGAGGCCGATTTATTGCGCGTACAGCCAAGGAGTGGAATTCCCTGGTGGAATGGTGAGATGGTGGTCAAACGAGAGCCTATCAATAATAAAAAAATAAAAATAAAATAAAAATAATTTCTCAGTAATAGGTAATTAGTTAAATATTTGTAAGGATGTAAAATTAAATCTCTAAAAAAATCTCAGTAGTTTATTGATGGATTTCAAAAATGTTTTCAGTAAATAATTAGTGTTATTCAATTTTTAATCCATTTTGGTAATTATTATATGTATTAACTCTTATGTAGTTAATAATGAACTTTTTTTCAGGTCAATGATATAGCCTATTGGATAATTCCACTTATCTTTGGCTTAGCTCCTATTTTATCTGCTGTTCTCCTCTTTTGGTTACCAGAAACAAAAGATTGCAAACTACCAGACAGTATCGAAGACGCTGAAAACTTTACTAAGTAATTATTATCAAAGTTTATCATTCTGTAAGTGAACCATGTAATGTTACAGTAGTATATAGGGTGACTGGCAATTAGTGTACGATACATAAACACGTGATAGTCCTCATGATAACCAATAACTTTTACTATGGGAACAAACCTGAAATCGCGAAAAAAAATCAGCTGTTCAGTACATTTATGTTTGCCTAATGTACTGAACAGCTGATATTTTTTTTTGCGATTTCGGCTTTGCTCCCATAGTAAAAATTGTTTGTTATCATGAGCACAATCACGTGTTTAAGTATCGTACACTAATTGCCAGTCACCCTATATGTACAGGTTATATTTTAGTTTTTATTATAGGTTATATTCAGATTCGAAAAGGTCCTAATAAAGTTGGGTTTTTAGGGATTTTACAGCCTTTTTCTGATGCTATTAAATTATTTACTAAGTAACAAAATTATCCTAATTTTTCTAATTATTTTTGTTATTATTTTTCTCCTTTAACTAGATTTATTTTACCTTTAATAAGTTGATTATTAGTTCAGAGGCTACCTTTGATTTATTAGCTCTTAATGCGGTCCATTTGACGACCTAAACTGAACTGTTACAGAGATGGAGCTATACAACATTATTTTTAATATATGCGAATCCTGAATATAGTTTGTTCAGAATCAGTAACTGGATTGATTCCAATATTTTTACTCCATGTTACATTTTTTTCCAAAAATATTTCAAAAAGGTCATAAATTGGACACCACCGACACTAAGTACGACTCAAGTCACGGCACGTCATATCGGGCATAAGACGCCAGCACACAGCTGGGTGTGGGAGAAAAACAACTCCTCAGTCCCCGGATGACCCGGTGACCATGTATTTGTGCGGACAACCAGGTAACAGAACAAGCTTATAACTTAGTGATTTATCTTGATACATTTTTAAATTTTGTCCATAGATACTTTATATAAAAACTAGCTTTTCCCCGCGCAGCTTCGCCCCCGCTCTTCCCTACTCCACCCTACTATACCCTACTCTACCCTACTCAACCCTACTCTACCCTACTCTACCCTACTCAACCCCACTCTACCCTACTCAACCCTACTCTACCCTACACTACCCTACTCTACCCTACTCCACACTACTCTACACTAATCTACTCTACACTACTCTACCCTACTATACCCTACATAGATTATTTATTTAAAAATACTAGTTACTTGTTTCGGGTTTCGCTTATACTAAAACTAACGTTATTTAGAGTGCATAGCTCCATCTCTCTTTCTTATCTTGATATTTTAACACGTCATGGTAAAACACCAGTTTGAGTTCAGAAACTCGTTTAATCTTGGCAAGTCAAATAGACACTTCTTGACTGTTCTGCGTCATAAGTTGTACAGCGGTATGTTTAACGTTATTTTCGTTTGTTTTGTTTCAGAAACTGACAGATACAAAAGTTGCTACGATTGGATCGGTTCAATCTACGAGTATTTCTCAAAACCGCATCTTTGGTTAAAAAATAAAGCAGCTATTAGCATTTGAAATATTTGTACCAGGAATTGTGGATGCGTGTATATGTGTGTAAGCTAATGGGGGTGACGTCATATTATAGTTTGTGTATCACATCGATATATATGTACTACGTACTAGATAGGGCGTGCTGAACACTCACTTCAAACGAATCCGTTGCACTGAATTCTAGGCAAATTGACATTGATGACTTTAGTGCAATTTTGACGTTCATACAGTGTGAGAGCGGAGCTTATAAATTCAAAAGAAAGTGAATTTGGGACTTAAATAATAATTCAGTAGCCATGAAAATAAAATAATTGATTATTCAAGCAATTTAATAGCTTCAAATTTCGTAATAGTATGTTAGAAATTATATTATTTTATTTAAAAGCTTTTCCATTTTACAATCATAGACTAAAACATGCAGATGTTCCCTCCCACAAAAACCGGGTTTTTACCTACATCTGCTTTAGTGAACACGAACTTTGCATGATGTTTTATTCCGTTTGTTTTTTTTTTAATATTTTATTTATTTACATAATATTTTTTCTTTTGACGTGACAACGTCTTATAAATTGGTTTGCCGGGTGACACTTCAAGAAACTGCGTTACGCTCCGCTCACGTTATGCGCTCACAATGAGAGCGAGTGAGAGGCACGCGTCCCTTCCACTCGGGCATGGTTAGCCCGCCTAAGAGCGAGAGAGACAGACATTTTCATCCTTCTTCCTACTATACGAATGAATATTCACATTAAAATTATTTTACCACTCAAAGTCGTTGTCACGTAAAACTTTCGCCCGTATACCGACTTTACAGGCAACCAATTTTTTTTGTATAAATAATAGGTACCAATGAATTCCTTCAAATTCAATAATTATGAATAGGAATACGTCTGTTTTTCGATAGGTACAGTAAAAACTCAGCAAGAAATGCCAGCAAATCATTGAGTATCAGTTTTCATCGCTAAGTTTTGTGGTTAAGAT
Organism: Mythimna ferrago; assembly: GCA_910589285.2. Lineage (NCBI taxonomy): Eukaryota > Metazoa > Arthropoda > Insecta > Lepidoptera > Noctuidae > Mythimna > Mythimna ferrago. The sequence goes on along the minus strand of OU342698.1, from coordinate 8,832,612 downwards.
TCTGTCATTCGTAAGCACTGAGGTATTACGTACCTACCTAGATATTATGTGTACATAGATTAGTATTCAAATATAAATTAGGTTTAGTTGAATTTGTAGTCATATGTGTAATATAAGTGAAACATCACTAATTGATCATTACTGTTATTGAGATTTAGTCCTTCATAAACTATAATTATATTTCAAGTTTGTTCACTCTGGTCAGCCGAAAAGAGAAAAATTGATAAAATATCTTCAAGAGGATAGACGTGAAAACACGTCGCTTCCTGCAAAATATCAGTTTATCTGCTCTGCACATTTTCAAACTGATGATACTCAAGCTGGAAAACGTTTTCTAATGAGTCGGCTATTCCTTGCAGTAATGCAATTCCTTCAGAATGTGCCTTCAAACATTTATAGCTTTCCCCTACATTATTAAACCAAGTGCAAATTTCTGACTCTGAAAAATAAAGTTGAAAATAGATTTTTAAAAAGTTTTAGTATTTAATGTAATTAATTTCATCACCACTGCTCTCAAAACGGTGAAAGAAAACATCGTGAGGAAACCGGCATATTTCGAAGACATGCGACATTCACTAACCCGCACTGGGCCAGCGTGGTGGTTTACGGCCCATTCCCTCTCCTAGAGAGAAGGCTTGAGTCCCAGCAGTGGGAAACATTAAAAAGCTGATTATGCTATAGTTATAGTTGTTGATTATTTTGTTACTAAATATTAGCAGCGCAGTCCTGACCATCATTCACTAAAGAAAACTGTCCTTTAGAATGATGATTACAATAAATGGTTTCATTATTTTACACGATTTTGAATTCACTTATTTATTGAAGTAGCAGACGTAGTTTTCCGAATTTACACTAACGTGGACTATTGGTGAAATCTTGAAATAGAGTTTTATTGTAATAAAGTATTGTAGGCAAAAAACTGTGTCACTTCTGCGGTATAAAAATCTATATGGATAACATGTCATTACACTATGTTGAACTAAACGCGTAAGTACTACGAAATTCATGGCGCTTAAGACGTTTTGATCGCGAAAAAAGTATCCTCTGTAAGCTATCAGCGCTTTAAATTTTAATAGTTCTGTTAGACGACATAATGCTAATGTAGCGCTGCAGCAGATTTTCGTTATAACTTTTCAATATTTTGACAAATATTTTCCAAAAGGGCCTGTCTATCACTAGAATATAAGTCAATGGTGTATCATTTCTGACCGACTTCAAATAGGAAGTTATGTGTTTGGTTATATTTTTTTTAATGTATGTTCACCGATTTGGAAGTCATTAAAAAAATATGTTCATTGAAAGAAAAGGGAGTTAGTGATAGCGTGACGAGTGACAAGACCGAATGGAAGAAAAAAACGTGTTGCGCCGACCCTAAATAAAACGGGACAAGGGCAGGAAGAAGAAGAAGATGTTCATTGAAAGAATATACATCTGGATTGATCCCATAGAAATATTGTTATGATCTGATGATGGACTTCAAAAACATGGAATGGAACTTCTCTTAGAATCATAGCAGAGTTGCCGTAACTATTATAATTCCTTTGTTTATACGTGTAGTTGATGACTGACTGATGGAAGAGGAGATACATCGACTGATCTGATGATGAAGCCATAGGTACCGGAACTCAGTAATAAATCAATATATACTAACCATGTTTTTTAATTATTAGAATATTGTGATGAGATTTACTGTAGCTATAAGGTACCATCGAACGGATCTGATGATGAAGAGGCAGGCGGAAGGAAGGTAAGCACGGGAGCTCTATAAAAATAATGATGTATCCTAGCCGTGTTTGGGCTTAGTAGATTGTCATGAGCGCTCTCATACACTTTGGTTATAAGGTACCATCGAGCTGATCTGATGATGACAGGTAGGCATAAAAATTCCGTAATAAAATAATGTTTCTGCCAAGCCACGGCGGCTTGACTTATTGGAATTGTCATGCAATATAGAAACTCTGGCTATATCTTCGTTTTAATTATTAATTTCTATGGGTAGGTACTATATAACTTGCACACATAAGTTTGGCCCCGTAGCGCAACTAAAAAGTGTAAAATAAAAAAATTTTAAATTTTGGAATTCGGTGTTTATAATGAAGAAACAAGACTATAGAAACACTGACTTCCAAAATGAAAGTTATTTGACTTTTTGTAGAGTTTTTTACACTGAAGCAATCAAAAGTATTTGGCGACAAAACGGATATGAAAAACTACAGACCCATTGCAAAAATTTCCATCTTTTCCAAAATTTTTGAGAAAGTTATATACAACTCCATATACTCCTATTTTGAAAAATATAACTTGTTTTGCAATGAACAGAAAGGTTTTCGCAAAAATATAAATATTAACCTGGCAATCTTTGATTTAATTAATAACATTATGACATCAGTTGATAAAAATAATCCAATTTGTACAATATTCACTGATATGACGAAGGCATTTGACTATGTTGACCATAAGATATTGCTGCATAAGTTATATGCTTACGGTATAAGGGGAAATATCTTAAAAATGATAGAATCATATCTAACGGATAGAGTTCAATGCACCGAAGTCTCTCGAATATGTCCCAAAACTAAATTAGAAACTGTATATCTGTCAAAACAGAGATGCATAAAGTATGGCGTGCCCCAAGGCGGCGTGTTGGCACCTCCTCTATTTTTGATCTACATTAATGATCTCCCAAAAATAATTCAGCATAAGATGGTTCTTTTTGCAGACGACAGCACAGCTGTAATAGAATGTAATGACATAAATAATTATGAAAATGATATTAATGAATCTTTGACTAATATAATAAACTGGCTTGACGATAATAATTTGAAGATTAATTTAAGTAAAACCAACATCATGCAATACCATCAGCGTCGTGAAAATAACAATATTAATATCACTTATAAAGACCATAAAATACAAGAAGTTGATAGTGCTAAGTTTTTAGGAATCACTATTGATAATAAATTGACTTGGAATACTCATACTGACATAATATGTAAACGATTAAGTAAATCTGCGTATGCACTATTTCAACTCTCAAAAAAGGTTAATATTGAGACATTGCTAACAGCATATCATGGACTTGTAGCTTCTATTTTACGGTATGGTATTATTTTCTGGGGGCAGTCGGCTAATAGGGAGGTTGTATTTAGGATGCAGAAACGCTGTGTGAGATCTATGTGTGGTCTAAAAACGACGGATAGCTGTGTTCCACATTTCAAAAAATTAAAAATATTGACACTGCCAGCAATGTACATAATGGAAACTGCTTTATTTGTGAAAAAAAACCCACATTTATTTGTCAGCTTATCTGAAGTTAGAAGAAATCCATTGCGTACTCAATATCTTAATAAACTTTGTAATGTTAAGTGTAAAAAATCCTTAATGCGTAAAAGCATTTTTTTTGTTACGCCTCCTGGCATAACATGGCGCACTGTTAATAAAATATAAGATCTGTATATATCTACACCTGTGTTAACAAATAAAAGTGATTTGATTTGATTTGATTTGATTTGGTTAAATTTTTTTAAATTAATTTTTTTCTGCGCTTAATGTACCCTGCCCATTGTCCATTAAGTTGGTGATTCTTCGAGCTATGTCGGGTCTGTAGTCGTTTGGGCCCGCTCGATGTTGGTCCCGCGGGCCCAAACGACCACACAATTTATTTTATTTATTTTTGGTGGTCGATTGGGCCCACATGCAAATTTAAAAAAAAAAACATTGTTTAAAGCTACTGGTGGATACAGTCAAGTGCAAAAGTGGTAAGTCAAAATATAATAAAAGCAATTCAGTTAGATCTAAAAGTTTATTTTCAATCAAATTCTAAAATCTTTTTAAATTAAGTGGAACATAAATTCGGTATAAATCATAGGCAGATAAAAGAACGTTCATAAATAAAGTTGTATAAATTAACGTAGTAAATAGTATTATTAAAATATAACAATCAACAATAGGCTAGTTGCCGTAAAAAATGTAATTAGACCGTCTTTTAGATTATTCAAAAATAAGGGACACGTATTTGTGTAACGACACGCCATGCTGCATTTTTTCGCATAGGCTGACGTCATACTTAACTTTAATGGGCTATATCTTTGTAATTTTTTGTTTAATCGAAAAAAGAAAAATACGTGTCCAATACTTTTTTATATTCAAACGGACAAAAGCGCATCCCTACATTCGAAAAAAGCAGGCCTATGATATGACATTGGATGACCCGAACAGGTAATCCGTAAAAGACCCAAATGCTTGACCTTCAAATTAGTAGTGCTCGTACACTTAATTTAGGTATTATTATAGTAAAAAATAATTAGTTTTAATGTTTGTAGATAAGTGTGGCGCGTAAGTGTAAATACTTAATTGAATAAATCAAAAATATATTTATTCTTAGTAATATAAATAATATTATATACATATTTTAAGTCATAAAAAAAACTTTTTACAAAAAAAAAAAATAACTGACTTACTAAAAAAAAAAACCACTAAAACCATCAAAATAACTTTAATTTCGAAAGTTGGTGTTTCTATAATAGTTTTGCCTCTTCGTTATTTAACACCGACTTCCGAAATTAAAGTTATTTTGATGGTTTTAGTGGTTTTTTTTTTAGTAAGTCGGTTATTTTTTTTTTTGTAAAAAGTTTTTTATTTCACACTTTTTAATTGCAATACACTTACAGCCTGAGGACCTTTTTCTCATGACAATTCCAATTAACTCAAACCCTGCGATACATTGTTTTATTATGAAGTTCCCGTGTCTACCTTCCGGCTCCATCATCATCATCAGATCAGTTCGATAGTATCTTATAGCCGAAGTGCATCTCATGACAATTCTAATAAGCCCAAACACGGCTAGGATACATTGATTAATTACGGAGTTCCGATGCCTATCTTCCGGCTCCATCATCATCATCAGGCCACATCGATGATACCATTTTCAACATACCTATTCAGAACTATTCATTTATTTGTAACTATGTTCATTGGGAGATCTGTGTGAGTATGAACTTGCGTTGGCCATTTCTGGTCTTCTTCACCAGTTTCACTTCATCAAATGTCATGTTTTGACTATAAATAATTAAGTCCTTGATGAAAATACCAAAAGAACTATATGGTTGCCTATAATATTTGAGGAGTTCCCTCGATTTCGCCAAGATTTCATCATCAGATCCCGACTTGGTGACTATGGGACCATTTGGGAAGTATACCCTTTCCAACAAAAAAAGAATTTTTCAAATCGTTTGGCAAGTGACGAAGTTATGCGCGAACATAAAAAAAAAAAAAATACAAACATCCGAATTGAGAACCTCCTCCTTTTTTAGAAGTCGGTTAAAAATAAAACTAAAAGATTTAACTTTCTTTCATGACTGTACTTATAATAAAATTGGGCGGTGGGTCCAATCGACACCTTCAAAATGGGACTGTGTCGATTGATCCCGCGGGCCCAAAGCTTACACTGACAAATGCTTACACTGATTGGACAGGTCCACTCAAATCTGTATGGTTCTTTCTTCAAAAGACCATCTTAGACAAATCTGCATGGTTCTCATGTGATTTGACAATTACATATTTACTGTATGGACTTTAAAAGAGACTTTCAAAAAAACATTGACGTGTAAAAGTGTTTTTTAAACCTATTTACAAAATAAATATCATTTATCATTTATAATTATGACCATAGACAACACAGTTGTCTAGGTTATCGGTTGCATTGATGCTGGCCGAATAATAATGTACCTGTACTCGTAAAGATCGAGCGAGGTATATTGCAGGGTTATAGTTTGAGTCCATTTTTGTTTTGCCTAGCCTTGAATCCTCTAAGCACACTGCTGGAGAATTCAGGTCTAGGCTATCGGTTGAAGAGAGGTGGTCAGGTTACATCTCACCTCTTTAACCGACTTCAATAAAAAGGAGGTGCTATGTTCGGCTAAATGTGTTTTTAAATGTACTGATTATCGGTTAATTTCTAGTTATTTTAGTGTTTCGTACCTCAAAAGGAAAAATAGAACAAACAAATTTTGTAGTCCGTCTGTATGTCTGTTTGTCTAGACCCTTTAGCTCTGAAACGAGTGGAGGTATCAAGTTTTTAAGGGGCAATGGGCAGTGCACATTGCTCGCAGAACAGATGGCCGTTGGGATCGAAAGATTCTGTAGTGGCGATCGCGAACTGGAAGACGCAGCATTGGAAGGCCTCCTACAAAGTGGACCGATGAACCCGATGGATTTGAAACACACAGGACCGTTTATTGTTGCAACACTTGGGGGAGGCTTGTGTCTAACAGTGGACGTTTTTAGACTGAAATGATGACGGTGAAGGTAGAAACCTTTTGAACCTGGTGGAAAGGGAAACAGTCAAGTAACAGAAAAAAAAATACCAAAAAAATAAGACTTTAATGTAAAAAACACAAAAAAAACGCCAAATTAACTTAATTTCGGAAGTAAGGCTTTCAAACTCGATACACTTTCAAGTCTCGGGACTGCCGGGAAAAACGAGACTCGTACCAGTCCCGGGAATCCCGAGAAATTGTAAGTAAAATTGTTTAAATTGTTTGTTAAAATTGTTTGTAAGTCATACATGGAGTTAAACGCAGAGGTTAATCTTTTCCGCGCGAAGTCGTGGCATGGTGGAGAGATCCGGCGGAATCTTATGAAGGTATGGCGACAGCGACTGTCGCAACCGCAACCTAGTGCTGGGCACGCCATTATTGTGGTGGTAAGTCCCCTCATTTAGGAGTGACTGGAAAGACAGCGTCCTTACCTTACGCATGACGCAGGTCGACCTCACGAGACATTATTAATTCGGGATTTTTCAGCCTTGGTACAGGTCATAGTCCGGAGTGAGTAGGAGTGGTAGGCGCTCGTCTTTTTCTACGAAGCAGTAATGCTAGCTAAGGAGGAGGCCGCACGCGCCAGGAGTCGGGCCTCACGCCCCAGCCGTCAGGATCCCGATCCTGATTTTCAGCTACCCGTCCCGTTATGTTTTGGAGTACTTATGCTCGAAAGCCATCAGACGACTATTCGATTCATAATCAGTGATTTACTTGTCTTAATCTTTCATATTATACTTTTAGAAATAATGTAATTTTGTTATTATTGAGGGTTTGAACAGACCTAACTTCCTCTTAATAAAATTGAGTAGGATTGTGCAAAAATATAACAAAATACTTGACTTCTAGAGCTTACTTTCTTTGATACTGTTAAAAAGTTTTCCTGGAAATCTAATTTAGGAGGCAAAAATTCAAAATGATCACCATGCAGTATCTAGTTTAGTAAATTTAAAAAAATCTAACCATGTCTCGAAATTCTCGTTATTCCCTGGACTAGAGGTATGAGTCTCGAGTCTCGAGTCTCGAAGCTCGAAAACGAGGAAAAATCGTCGAGACTCGTATTTTCGAGACCGAGACTCCCGGGATGGAACCCCTATTCGGAAGTCAGTGTTTCTATAGTCTTGTTTCTTCATTATTAACACCGAATTCCAATATGTTTCATATTTCTTTTTTTACACTTTTTAGTTGTGGTAAGTTATATACCTCATACCTCAAATCTTCCGGTGTTAAATGGCTATAACCATTTCTCAACAAACAAAAACAAAACACAAAACGAGGGTGTAGTTGTTTACATAAAAAATGGTATACAGGTTAATGTTGTCGAACCTGAATTTCAAGACGCCAATTGTTTAGCAATTCAAATAAATAATGACACCGTTGTTTTAGCTATTTATCGCCCACCATCGTACAACAATATAACTAACTTCCTACAATCTCTTAATGAAACATTAACGAATTATTCTTCTTGTAGAAACATTATTCTCACTGGTGACATAAATATAGATATCGGTAACTCAAATCATGATCGAAATGCTTCACCTTACCTCGACTTGACATCTTTTCACGGTATGCTTCCGGCTCACGTTATTCCTACACACGGGAAAACCTGTCTAGATCACGTTATTCTCAAGACTAAATTGCCAGCAAATGTTTATATAGCTCAAACAACCCTTACCGATCATTACACAGTAATTTTTTCCTTGAATCAATGTTTTCCTAGGCGCGTAAAGCACTTGATGTCACGGTTAGATTCACTTGGACTACTTTCAGATTTAAGTAAAGCTAATTTTCAATCAGTTCCCGAGACATTTGATGCAAACGTAGCAGCTGACAAACTAGTTAACATTCTTAAAACTATTGTAGAGTCGAACACTAAAATGATTTCTTTCTCCAAGCGGAAAACAATTATTAAGCCCTGGATAACCCCAGGTCTCCTCAGATGTATAAAAAACAGAGACAATCTAAATAAGAAAACAAAAAAACATCCTGACAATTTGATTCTAAAGACTACATATACAAGGTATCGAAACTACTGCAACAAAATTTTTAAAAAAGTAAAAATGGAATTTGAAAGGGAAGAAGTAAAAAAAGCTGGTAAGGACAACCGCCGCCTTTGGAAAGTAATAAATAAAGTCTCGAATAGATCAAGACCCAAGACATCTCCGACTGAGTTAATAAGCCCGCAGGATCTACCAGTTCAATCTTTAAATAAAATAAATCATTTTTTTGCAAATATTGGCTCAACTTTAGCTGGTAAAATAACTGCCGAACAGCAGGGTCATGATTACTCCTTTACTAGTACCCGCCTGCCAGACTTTTCCTATTCCATGGTTTTTCTGCCCACTGATGAAGACGAGGTGGGCACTATTATTTCCTCTCTTAAGCGCGATTGTGCTGTGGGCTACGATAATATCTCTTCAAACCTTCTCATTGCACATAGGAATCTTTTAGTGCCTTCTATTACACATATCTGTAACTTGGCGATAGAATCTGGTACCTTTCCACGTGCGTTTAAAACAGCACTTATCCATCCCATTCACAAGAGTGGGGACCGACACTGTATAAATAACTATAGACCAATAGCAATACTTCCTGCTCTATCAAAAGTTCTGGAACGGCTTTTGAATAATAGATTAGTGAATTATCTAGAATCAAATAACTTGCTATCCCAGTTTCAGTTTGGTTTTCGCATTGGGAAATCGACAGCCATGGCAGTACATGAGCTGACAAACTTTATTGTCTCCGACATGGATGATAAAAAGAAGTCATTGGCCATCTTTCTAGACCTAGCTAAGGCTTTTGATACAGTGTCGGTTCCAATTCTGCTACGGAAGCTTGAAAACCTCGGTATACGTGGAAATCAGTTGTCACTCTTTAAAGATTACCTAACTGACCGCACGCAACTTGTTAAAATTGATGACCACTATAGTGACACTCTTCCTGCGGCTTTTGGAGTTCCCCAGGGAAGCATTCTTGGACCCACCTTGTTTCTGGTCTACATTAATGACCTCTGCAACCTCTCTCTTCAAAATGGACGGATTATTACCTTTGCAGATGACACTGTGATTCTTTTCAGTGCAGACTCGTGGGAAGGGGTATATAACTTTGCTCAAGTCGGGTTCAATACTGTTAATGACTGGCTAAGATCGAATATACTCACCCTGAATTCCGATAAAACTAAGTATATAGCCTTTACTTTACGTAACAGCCCACAGTCTTCTCTTCAACCAGTTTCTATTCTTGCTCACACCTGTCCATCCCCTCATAACGGAAATTGTTCTTGTTACAAATTGCAGAAAGTCGACAGTATTAAGTACTTGGGGGTTACCTTGGATTCCAACTTAAGTTTTGCTGCACATATAAATAGTCTCACTAGCAGAATACGGAAATTTATCTATGTGGTTAAAAATCTTCGGTCTATCCTTAACTCCAAACAACTTCTGTCTGTTTATTGTGCTTTGTGCCAATCGCTTCTGACATATTGCATCGCTTCATGGGGCGGAACGTTTAAAACTAACCTCTTACCACTTGAAAGGGCTCAACGGGCAGTTCTTAAGGTTGCACTATTCCTTCCTTTCCGTCATCCTACTATAGAAGTTTATAAGTCCTCTAAAGTTCTCTCAATTCGACAGCTTTTTATACTTCATGTTGCTTTAAAACAACGAACTCTGATCCCTTTTACAAACACCCATCATAGTCCTGATTTGAGAAGCAGAAGAAGGAATATATGTCAAACTAAATCGGTTAAAACCAAATTTGCGCGAAACTTCTTTTCTTTTCTTGGCCCATTTCTATACAACAAACTGAATGATTTACTCTCCATTCACACCTTAAACAAAACAACTTTTAAAAGAAAAATAACTGACTGGCTCATTACTTTAGATTATAACCAAATTGAAGATCTTTTTAAAACTATGTGCTAACAAAACGTTTTCCTTTGGAACACACACAGTTCTCCCCACATCACACACTTTCACTCCACATCACTCATTCACACACACTCACTCCCATCACACATATTCACATACCTACACTCTTCCTAAAAAATTGTGCATGTATATTTTATTAATTACTTTTTATGTTATTTTTTATTTTTATTTTTCTAATGTAAATCAATCGAATAATGTAATTAAATGCAATAAAATAATGTAATCTAACTTATTATTATAATTGTAATTAAATATTGCTATCAATTTATAATTTTTATTAAATTAATTATAATTTATTAATTATTGAAATCAATTTGTTTATACCTATTAATATTATTATCAATGTAATTAAATGATTTAAGCAAGTTATTATTATTAATGTAATGAAATAATATAATTAAACTATTATTTTTGATGTACTTAATTAATGACTGCAATGTATTTACGTGAATCAAATCGTCTTCAGTAAGAACAACAATGATTAATCTTAAACTTTGTTTTGGGGGCCTGGTGACCTGACACACAGGTTTTTTAAAAACTTAGTTCAGGCACCAGTCTTCCACAAATTAATTTCACTATTCTGATTGTACACTGTCTGTTTCATTTGTCTGTAATTTGTGGAAAGAAAATAAATAAATTATTATTATTATTATTATATAGTATCTCTAATAAATCAAGACACGGCTCAGAAATATTACTTTATTACGGAGTTTCCATGCTTCCCTTTCATCATCAGATTAGCTCGATGGTACCTTATAACAAGAGTGTATCTCATGACAATTCTACTATGCCAAACACGGCTAGGATACATTATTATTGGAATGAAGTTCCTTATTGCGCGTCGTGAAAGGGGGCTAGACGGAAAAAATTCTCACGAAAAGTTGTACCGACACTTTTACTGTCAAAATGTAAATCCAAGATGCGGCTGCAAGAAATTATCAACTTTTTCGTCATGGGTGTCGTTTTCATGGTTTTCGTGGGTGTTGAAACCGATGGTACTGTCAAAATATAAATCCAAGATGGCGGCTGCAAGAAATATAATTTTTGATAATTTCTTGCAGCCGCCATCTTGGATTTACATTTTGACAGTACTATCGGTTTCAACACCCTCGAAAACCATGAAAACGACACCTGTGACGAAAAATTTGATAATTTCTTGCAGCCGCCATCTTGGATTTACATTTTGACAGTACTATCGGTTTCAACACCCTCGAAAACCATGAAAATGACACCCATGACGAAAAATTTGATAATTTCTTGCAGCCGCCATCTTGGATTTATATTTTGACAGTACCATCGGTTTCAACACCCTCGAAAACCATGAAAACGACACCCATGACGAAAAAGTTGATAATTTCTTGCAGCCGCCATCTTGGATTTACATTTTGACAGTAAAAGTGTCGGTACAACTTTTCGTGAGAATTTTTTCCGTCTAGCCCCCTTTCACAACGCGCAATAAGGAACTTCGTTCCAATAATAATGTATCCTAGCCGTGTTTGGCATAGTAGAATTGTCATGAGATACACTCTTGTTATAAGGTACCATCGAGCTAATCTGATGATGAAAGGGAAGCATGGAAACTCCGTAATAAAGTAATATTTCTGAGCCGTGTCTTGATTTATTAGAGATACTATATAACTTACCACAACTAAAAAGTGTAAAAAAAGAAATATGAAACATGTTGGAATTCGGTGTTAATAATGAAGAAACAAGACTATAGAAACACTGACTTCCGAATAGGGGTTTCATCCCGGGAGTCTCGGTCTCGAAAATACGAGTCTCGACGATTTTTCCTCGTTTTCGAGCTTCGAGACTCGAGACTCGAGACTCATACCTCTAGTCCAGGGAATAACGAGAATTTCGAGACATGGTTAGATTTTTTTAAATTTACTAAACTAGATACTGCATGGTACGACGCATTACTTAACAGCACATACCGTTTTGAATTTTTGCCTCCTAAATTAGATTTCCAGGAAAACTTTTTAACAGTATCAAAGAAAGTAAGCTCTAGAAGTCAAGTATTTTGCTATATTTTTGCACAATCCTACTCAATTTTATTAAGAGGAAGTTAGGTCTGTTCAAACCCTCAATAATAACAAAATTACATTATTTCTAAAAGTATAATATGAAAAATTAAGACAAGTAAATCACTGATTATGAATCGAATAGTCGTCTGATGGCTTTCGAGCATAAGTACTCCAAAACATAACGGGACGGGTAGCTGAAAATCAGGATCGGGATCCTGACGGCTGGGGCGTGAGGCCCGACTCCTGGCGCGTGCGGCCTCCTCCTTAGCTAGCATTACTGCTTCGTAGAAAAAGACGAGCGCCTACCACTCCTACTCACTCCGGACTATGACCTGTACCAAGGCTGAAAAATCCCGAATTAATAATGTCTCGTGAGGTCGACCTGCGTCATGCGTAAGGTAAGGACGCTGTCTTTCCAGTCACTCCTAAATGAGGGGACTTACCACCACAATAATGGCGTGCCCAGCACTAGGTTGCGGTTGCGACAGTCGCTGTCGCCATACCTTCATAAGATTCCGCCGGATCTCTCCACCATGCCACGACTTCGCGCGGAAAAGATTAACCTCTGCGTTTAACTCCATGTATGACTTACAAACAATTTTAACAAACAATTTAAACAATTTTACTTACAATTTCTCGGGATTCCCGGGACTGGTACGAGTCTCGTTTTTCCCGGCAGTCCCGAGACTTGAAAGTGTATCGAGTTTGAAAGCCTTACTTCCGAAATTAAGTTAATTTGGCGTTTTTTTTGTGTTTTTTACATTAAAGTCTTATTTTTTTGGTATTTTTTTTTCTGTTACTTGACTGTTTCCCTTTCCACCAGGTTCAAAAGGTTTCTACCTTCACCGTCATCATTTCAGTCTAAAAACGTCCACTGTTAGACACAAGCCTCCCCCAAGTGTTGCAACAATAAACGGTCCTGTGTGTTTCAAATCCATCGGGTTCATCGGTCCACTTTGTAGGAGGCCTTCCAATGCTGCGTCTTCCAGTTCGCGATCGCCACTACAGAATCTTTCGATCCCAACGGCCATCTGTTCTGCGAGCAATGTGCACTGCCCATTGCCCCTTAAAAACTTGATACCTCCACTCGTTTCAGAGCTAAAGGGTCTAGACAAACAGACATACAGACGGACTACAAAATTTGTTTGTTCTATTTTTCCTTTTGAGGTACGAAACACTAAAATAACTAGAAATTAACCGATAATCAGTACATTTAAAAACACATTTAGCCGAACATAGCACCTCCTTTTTATTGAAGTCGGTTAAAGAGGTGAGATGTAACCTGACCACCTCTCTTCAACCGATAGCCTAGACCTGAATTCTCCAGCAGTGTGCTTAGAGGATTCAAGGCTAGGCAAAACAAAAATGGACTCAAACTATAACCCTGCAATATACCTCGCTCGATCTTTACGAGTACAGGTACATTATTATTCGGCCAGCATCAATGCAACCGATAACCTAGACAACTGTGTTGTCTATGGTCATAATTATAAATGATAAATGATATTTATTTTGTAAATAGGTTTAAAAAACACTTTTACACGTCAATGTTTTTTTGAAAGTCTCTTTTAAAGTCCATACAGTAAATATGTAATGGTCAAATCACATGAGAACCATGCAGATTTGTCTAAGATGGTCTTTTGAAGAAAGAACCATACAGATTTGAGTGGACCTGTCCAATCAGTGTAAGCATTTGTCAGTATTCGAAAAGCTCAATTCAGGACTACTAAGGAGCTCAGCGACTTGACGAAAAATACCAAAGAAAGGACATTTGGGTAGGCCGCAGAAAATACTCAAATTGCCAGACATACGTTAAAATTACTGAAAAGAAAAGAAAAAGCAATCAGCATAGTCCTCACATTTACAATAATATAATGAAATTGATAGTTTACAAAATATTTAGCAAAGTAAATATTTATGTCAAAGAAAAAATTACTTTAAGTACTTAAAATGTATACATGTCAATTTGTAAAATAAAAATAATCTCCAATGTCAAATTGTAAAAAAAAAGAAAAAGCACATTTGAAAATAAAAATAATGAAAAAAATACAAAACATTATGGTGCAAATACAGTTATGCCCAATACACACATGGCCTGGCAGGGAAACTGGTTTTTGTGTTTTTGTAACGACTTGTGTGTCTATTCAGGCAGAATAAACATGTTTTCTTTCTTCTTTCTTTGCTCGAACCAGGGCCTGGCTCGAGAGGTCACCCCCACTGATCGTCACTACGACCTATCTATATGATAAGGTTTATATCTCTTATCGCCTTTAACCAACTATTGTAGGATCAGCTTCCAGTGAAACCGAATGCAGCTGAATACCAGTATTCTAGGTAAGTACTCTTTGGTAATTAGACAATCTATGTCGAGACTTGTGACAGATTTCCTGTATCCTGACGACACGTAACGACAGTCAAAAGTTTGCTACGCACATGTACACAAAAAACAACTAGGTACTTAACTAATTTTTTCACTATTTTTGTATCAAAGAGTAATGTTATCCAGAATAGCAGATAAAACGATTTTTTAAATCAAATTTAGTAGCGCAGAAACTTTTTTAATTCATTAAACCCCAAGCGAACGCGTTCGCGCACCTATTGTCTTTCTATTGTGTCTGTAATTTCCACGATTGAAAGGTTAAATCTTGAAATGCGTGGCATCTTTTCGTCCAACATACCAGTGTCTAAAGACAAAAGTCTATGACCAGTGCGTGTTGCCAGTGATGACATATAGCTTCGGAACGTGGTCGCTCACAAAGGTCTTCATCAGAAGGCTTAAGGTCACCCAAAGAGCTATGGAAAGGGTTATTTATGTTTCCTCGCGTGATCGAATCAAGAATGAAGATATCCGCAGGAGAACCAAAGTTGCCGACATAGCTCGAAGAATCACCAACTTAATGGACAATGGGCAGGGTACATTAAGCGCAGAAAAAAAATAATTTAAAAAAATTAACCAAATACTTTTGATTGCTTCAGTGTAAGAAACTCTACAAAAAGTCAAATAACTTTCATTTTGGAAGTCAGTGTTTCTATAGTCTTGTTTCTTCATTATAAACCCCGAATTCCAAAATTTTTCAAGTTTTTTATTTTACACTTTTTAGTTGCGCTACCCCGGCCAAACTTATGTGTGCAAGTTATATAGTACCTACCCATAGAAATTAATAATTAAAACGAAGATATAGCCAGAGTTTCTATATTGCATGACAATTCCAATAAGTCAAGCCGCCGTGGCTTGGCAGAAACATTATTTTATTACGGAATTTTTATGCCTACCTGTCATCATCAGATCAGCTCGATGGTACCTTATAACCAAAGTGTATGAGAGCGCTCATGACAATCTACTAAGCCCAAACACGGCTAGGATACATCATTATTTTTATAGAGCTCCCGTGCTTACCTTCCTTCCACCTGCCTCTCCATCATCAGATCCGTTCGATGGTACCTTATAGCTACAGTACATCTCATCACAATATTCTAATAATTAAAAAACATGGTTAGTATATATTGATTTATTACTGAGTTCCGGTGCCTATGGCTTCATCATCAGATCAGTCGATGTATCTCCTCTTCCATCAGTCAGTCATCAACTACACGTATAAACAAAGGAATTGTAATAGTTACGGCAACTCTGCTATGAGTTCCATTCCATGTTTTTGAAGTCCATCATCAGATCATAACAATATTTCTATGGGATCAATTCAGATGTATATTCTTTCAATGAACATCTTCTTCTTATTCCTGCCCTTGTCCCGTTTTATTTAGGGTCGGCGCAACACGTTTTTTTCTTCCATTCTGTCTTGTAACTCGTCACGCTATCACTAACTCCCTTTTCTTTCAATGAACATATTTTTTAATGACTTCCAAATCGGTGAACATACATTAAAAAAAATATAACCAAACACATAACCTCCTATTTGAAGTCGGTCAGAAATGATACACAAACTATAATATGACGTCACCCCCATTAGCTTACACACATATACACGCATCCACAATTCCTGATACAAATATTTCAAATGTTAATAGCTGCTTTATTTTTTAACCAAAGATGCGATTTTGAGAAATAGATTGAACCGATCCAATCGTAGCAACTTTTGTATCTGTCAGTTTCTGAAACAAGACAAACGAAAATAACGTTAAACATACCGCTGTACAGCTAATGACGCAGAACAGTCAAGAAGTGTCTATTTGACTTGCCAAGATTAAACGAGTTTCTGAACTCAAATTGGTGCCTTAACATGACGTGTTAAAATATTAAGCGTGCGAGCGAGAAAGAGGGATGGAGCTATGCACCCTATATAACATTAGTTTTAGTATAAGCGAAACCAGAAACAAGTAACTAGTACTTTTTATATAAAGAATCTATGTAGAGTAGAGTAGTGTAGAGTAGAGTAGTGTAGAGTAGTGTGGAATAGGGTAAAGTAGGGTAGAGTAGAGTAGGGTAGAGTAGGGTAGAGTAGGGTAGAGTAGGGTATAGTAGGGTAGAGTAGGGTAGAGGGAAGAGCGGGAGCGAAGCTGCGGGGGCAAAAGCTAGTTTTTATATAAAGTATCTATGGACAAGATTTCATAAAAATATCATGGTTGTCCGCACAAATACATGGTCACCGGGTCATCCGGGGACTGAGGAGTTGGTTTTCTCCCACACCCAGCTGTGCGCTGGCGTCTAATGCCCGCTATGACCTGCCGTGACTTGTGTCGTGCTTAGTGTCGGTGGTGTCCAACTTATGACCTTTTTGAAATATTTTTGGGAAAAAATGTAACATGGAGTAAAAATATTGGAATCAATCCAGTTACTGATTCTGAACAAACTATATTCAGGATTCGCATATATTAAAAATAATGTTGTATAGCTCCATCTCTGTAAAAATGGAATGAATGAATGTCGTCAAATGGACCGCGTTAAGAGCTCGTGGTAACCTCTGAACTAATAATCAAATTATTAAAGATAAAATAAATCTAGTTACAGGAGAAAAATAATAACAAATATAATTAGCATATAATTAACATATTCACAACCAAACTTCTCGAGCTTTACGATGTTCATGCGCCTGTTCCCAGATGCGCCAGATGAGATTAAAAAGTTGTTGACCAAAAAAGCGTTGGCCAAGTCTAAATTTAGGCGGCAGCCGAGTGATGCTAATAGGGACAAATATGCTTCAATTCGCAATCACTGTAATAAGGTGTGTAGGAATGCTAATCGCCAACACATTCATAATTCCGTCCAAAATGGGGACGCATCCAAAGTTTGGAATTTTCTAAGATCATTGGGGGTCGGTAAAACCAGACAGGAGTCAATTCCTAAAGATTTAGACATCGATGCAATGAATCATCATTTTACAGCTTCGTCCAATTTCGATAGGACCGTGAAATTGAATACATTGAATCATCTTTCTTCTCTTTCGACTCCCAGTTATTCTCCCTTTGTTTTTAGTGAATTCTCCGCATGTGATGTTAAGAAGAGCATTCTATCAATTACTTCCAATGCTGTGGGAAGCGACTGTATCAGCCGTAAAATGTTGTTACCGGTGCTTGACGTAATCCTTCCTGTAATTGGCCATATCCTTAACTTTTCTGCGACTAGTGGCGTCTTTCCATGTACATGGAAAAATGCTCAAATTATTCCTTTACCTGAAAAGTCCAATCCCTCATCCTTCTCTGAATACCGTCCAATATCCGTTCTACCTTTTCTTTCCAAAGTCCTTGAACGGTTAATCCACAATCAATTAAGTACTTTCCTATACAAACATAATCTCCTTAATCCCTTTCAGTCCGGCTTCCGTCCTGGTCATAGCACAACTACAGCGCTTCTCAATATCACGGATGATATAAGATCAGCCATGGAAAGCAGTAATGTAACGGTCTTGGCATTGCTTGATTTTGGTAATGCCTTTAATACTGTCGATTACGATGTTTTGCTTGGTATTCTATGCTCTCTTAATATATCTCCATCGGTGATTGACTGGTTTCATAGTTACCTGCACGATCGCCGGCAACGTATTTGCATCGGAGAGACCTTGTCTTCCTGGTGTAGTACTTCTGCCGGGGTGCCGCAGGGTGGCGTGTTATCCCCTTTACTTTTCGCAGTTTTTATAAACTCTATTTCCAATAAACTAACTTCTTCCTACCACCTGTATGCAGACGATCTACAAATTTACTCGCGAGCACCTCTTGCAAATCTGTCTGAGGCTATTAGCACCATCAACCGTGATCTGGCCCGCATATTTGATTGGAGTAAAAAGTATGGTCTTACAGTAAACCCTATAAAGACGCAGGTTATTGTGGTGGGCAGTCCAAGGATGGTTTCTAGGATCGACTGGACGACTCTTCCCCAAGTCTCTTTTGACAACTCCGTAATTCCCTTTAGTGATAAAGTTAAGAACTTGGGGATATTCATTGACAAGAACTTTTCCTGGACTGCCCAGCTACAAGAAGTCAGCCGTAAATTTTTCGCTTCTGCTGCATCTTTGAGAAGACTTCGCAATTTCTTACCGACTGCCACCAAGATTGCGCTTGCACAGTCACTTCTTCTTCCCATCCTTGATTATGCTGATGCCAGCTATCTTGACCTCACTCAAGAGCAACTGGATAAACTTGAGCGGCTTCAAAATTTTAATTTTATAAGATTCATATTTGGTTTGCGCAAATATGATCACGTTTCAGAATTTCGTGTAAAGCTCAAGTGGTTGCCAATTCGCCTTCGCCAGAATGTTCATATTCTTTCTCTTCTGTATAATATCCTCTTTTCCCCTTTCACGCCTCTTTACCTTAAAAAACATTTTGAGTTTCTCTGCAACTCGCATACAAAGTTGCTAAGATCATCAGAAAACTTGCGACTTAAATTGCCAATCCATACTACGGCGTTCTTCGACAAATCATTTACTGTCCAGGCTGCTCGTCTGTGGAATGGATTGCCAGACACAATTAAACGCGCTCAATCGTTGCCTGTTTTTAAAAGACTCGTTAGGGAACATTACCTGTCGCTGTGAATATCGATAGTCGTCATTTATGTACATATAATTTTGTCTATAGTCTTCAATAATTATGTATGTATTTATGTATCTATTATACGGCATATGTATATATCTATGTATGTATTATACAGCATATGTATATATCTGTGTATATGTCGCAGTAAGATAGATGAAGCCGTAATATAGTTATATCCCTAGGGATATAATTATATACCGTAACATAGTTATACGAAAGCGATCCATTACTATCTCACTAGGAATATAGTTATAAAACGGTCCAAGTTTAGTGATATACATAAATTACTAGATTAAGTTTAGTGAAATAGCTTTCGGAGTGTGCGGCGCAGGCGGCGTGCCTTACTTTGAATGATTCTATACCAAATGAAAATTTGTCACAGAGAAATATGCCAAAAATTGTCGCGCTTTGGTAGCCAAGGTTATTTAAAATGTTCCTGTAAAAAATCGAATATACAGTGTTCTACTAAAAGATGTGCCTGTAAAAAGCATTCAGTGCTATGTAATTCTAGATTCCTCTTCTTGTCTGAACAAAAAATATTTTTAAAGAAACTTGTTGATAAGAAAAAAGATATCTTAAAACTGTTTGGCTTTAAAAGATTTTTAATGTTTGATTAGTTTTAATTGTATTGTTAATGTTTAAATTCCAAAAAATATGATCGTTTTAATTATAATTACTTTAATACGTGTTAATGTCACAAAGTATTGTAACTAACTGCAGGATACATAAAGTTGATTTAAAGATAAAACGAATAGAATTTTGTTTTATTTAATTATATATGGTAGATTTCTATATCACTAAGCTTAATCAAGTAATGGGTCTGTCTCAAAAAAGTGGCACACTTTTGAAATTTTTTCAATTTTTCAAAAATGTTTGAGAATAAATAAGCTTTAATATACTACAATATGATGACAATATGATACAAGATGACTGTTTTGAGACAAACCCTAATATATTCATAACACTGAACTTAATCTAGTAATATAAGTATATCACTAAACTTCGACGGTTTTATGACTATATTCCTAGTGAGATAGTAAAGAATCGCTTTCGTATAACTATGTTACGGTATATAATTATATCCCTAGGGATATAACTATATTACGGCTTTATCTATCTTACTGCGACATATATATTATAATATATATGTGTAACTCTAGTTTCTCACACCAACGACAGCCCCATTTCTTGTCCAGGCAATTACTGTCCATTCCAGGTTGCCTGGAAGAGATCGCGGAATGCGATAAGGCCGCCCATTGTATGTATGTGTTTTAGTTTCCTTTTTGTATGTGTAATGGTGTACAATAAAGCGTATAATAAATAAATAAATAAATAAATTAGAAAAATTAGGATAAGTTTGTTACTTAATAAATAATTTAATAGCATCAGAAAAAGGCTGTAAAATCCCTAAAAACTCAACTTTATTAGGACCTTTTCGAATCTGAATATAACCTATAATAAAAACTAAAATATAACCTGAATATATACTACTGTAACATTACATGATTCACTTACAGAATGATAAACTTTGATAATAATTACTTCGCAAAGTTTTCAGCGTCTCCGATACTGTCTGGTAGTTTGCAATCTTTTGTTTCTGGTACCTAACCAAAACAGGAGAATAGCTGATAAAATAGGAGCCAAGCCAAAGATAAGTGGAACTATCCAATAGGCTATATCATTGACCTGAAAAAAAGTTAATTATTCATTACACGATACATATAAAATTAACAAAATGGAATTAAAAAATGAATAGAATTATTGACTGAAAACATTTTTGAAACCGTCAATATATAACTGAGATTTTTTTAGAGTTTTAATTTTACATCCTTACAAATATTTAATTAAAAACTATTACTGAGAAATTATTTTTATTTTATTAATATTTTTTTATTATTGTTTTTTTTTATTTTGACCACCATCTCACCTGATGGTAAGCGATGATGTGGTCAACGATAGAGCACGCTTGCCTAGAAGCAACCTATTCAGTCGTAAAAAAAAAAAATTGATTTAAAGACCCCCTAAGTTGTAGCTATCAGGAAAAACAAATTTTACCAGGGAATTCCACTCATTGGCTGTACGCACAATAAATGGGCCTCATTTAGCTTTAATTGACGAAAAAAAAAAATAGATGTGTAAAAGTGTTTTATGAAACCTACTTGCAAAATAAAGATTATTTATCATTTAACCTTTCAATCGTGGAAATTACAGACACAATAGAAAGACAATAGGTGCGCACAACGATTGCAGTCCCTCGTTGGAGAGTGACGTCATTTGACCTAAGTGAGATCGTCGCACCACAAATCCTTCAAATGCATGAGTTTGTAAGTGGCACCCCGGTAGACCATGTCCTGGAATAGTTCAAAGGATGCTTTTCATCCGTAAAGTATGATCCTTGGCTATAATTCTCTAATATCACGCAGATGAAACCGCTGGCAGCAGCTAGTGTCATAATAATGAAAACTTCTCCATTCATCATCATCATCATCATCATTTCAGACAAAGCCAGTCCACGGCTGGACATAGGCTGCCCCCAAGTATCGCCACATCGACCGGTCCTGAGCCATCGCATTCCTGTGACTCTCACCAGGTCATCCGCCCACCCTGTCTTCCAACGCTGCGTCTTCCATCTGTTCTACGAGCGATGTGCCCTGCCCACTACCACTTAAGTTCGCCATTAAGAAACAAAAATTGATATCTTACATAGTCAATGAGTAACGGCGCAACAATGCCGCCCATTTTAGACAGAACTTTAAAGACGGCAAACGAAACATTCCTGATGACAGTGGGAAACAGCTCCCCGGTGTACAAATGAATTGTAACAAGATTGACGATCATACAAGACAATCCGACTGCTACCAATAGTAGTTTGACAGCGTCATAGCTAAAGAATGGGATGATTAGCAATAGAGACACTCCCATCCATAAATTTACACTAATCATAATTTTCAAGCGAGATACACGGGATATCAAGAAATATGCGATTAATAGTCCTGGTATTTCGAAAGCACCTGAAAAAAAAATGAACATTAAATATTTAAATAAGAACATGATAATTGTATACAATGGTCTGAGGCCTTAGTGCGAGTTGAAATCAGAAACGTTTATTTCAAATAGATTTTATACAGTCACTTTCGAATTGTCAAAATATCCATCACTCAAAAAAGTGAAGCTAAATTGCACGTTCCAAAGTGAATATCTCTATGGAAAACAACGTGCAATTAACTCCATGGACACTCTTTCAAATCATATATGAGTAACATAAATCTTGGTTACATACAAGGTGTTAGGGACAGCCCTCCACAAACTTTAAGGGCTTGCTCAGTAGACGAAACTGAACAACCTTCCACAATTGTATTTTTTCAGGAAACGAAAAAAAAAATAGGCTTTGCCATACAAATTGTCCAATCAAGTTTATCATTTTGTATGGTGAGGCTGTTTTGTTTTTTTTCGTTTCCTGAAAAAAACAATTGTGGAAGGTTGTTCAGTTTCGTCTACTGAGCAAGCCCTTGAAGTTTGTGGAGGGCTGTTCCTTACACCTTGTATAAATATATAAAAAAAAGAAACACAACTAATCAGTAGACAAAAGTGGCTGTAGTTATGGAGCAGAACCGCCATTTAGCAATGAATTTGAATGATTCTTATCATTGATTTAACCTTCAAATTTATAATATGCTTATCTACAACTACATAGCGTGCGCTTAATATATGTCGAGAATCAAGTGGTATTTTATCATAAAAATTTACACAGTACCAACCAATCTGAATCGAACTTGATTTAATTTATTCCTATTCCTAGTATTAAAATTGTGTCACTTATCTTAGTAGAAAGATG
This sequence comes from Mythimna ferrago, assembly GCA_910589285.2. NCBI lineage: Eukaryota > Metazoa > Arthropoda > Insecta > Lepidoptera > Noctuidae > Mythimna > Mythimna ferrago. The sequence continues at coordinate 8,809,517 of OU342698.1, read as the reverse complement.
TTCGAAACGTTTAACCGTCGTACCCGATGTTTCACAAGGGTGGCCCTAGTACCGACTCCTGCGGAACACCGCACGACATCTCTCGACGTTTCCAGTCTCCCTGGTGACCGGGGTAGACTACAAGTCTCTCCGACAGATAGGCCTCGACCACTCGACAGAGGTATTCGGGCACCCAGTGGTACCGGAGTGCCCTCCGGATCGTACTCCAGGGCAGGGAATTGAACGCGTTGGCAATGTCCAAGGACACTGCCACGACACACCTGCCCCAGGACACCGCCGACATCCCCCGTCGTGAGGGCTCGCACGCGCATGATGGCGTCCACCGTAGAGCGCATCCTGCGAAAGCCGAACTGTCCGTCCGAAAGGTCCGGCCCCACACGTGTTAGGCGCACGACGCAACCGGATGGGGGCTGCACTCAAGCGGCTCCTGCCCAATCTTGGGGGTCCAGATGCCTCCTGCCGGCGGCTCTACGCGGGGATCGTTCGGTCCATGGCCCTCTACGGGGCGCCGGTGTGGGCGCCGTCGCTGCAAACGCGACCGGCGGCCATGCTAAGCGCCTGCCAGAGGGTCATGGCAATACGGATGGTGCGGGGATACCGCACGGTTTCCCGCGAAGCGGCGAGCCTTCTTGCTGGCCTACCACCGTGGGATCTGGAGGCAACAGTCTGTGCACACATGCACGATATGCACGTGGAGATGCAACGCCGAGGTGAGTGTCCGCTGCCGCGACAGGTCACGGCATGGCGGACAGAGCTCCGGCGGGATGTCACGGTGAAATGGCGTCAGCGACTATCGCAACCCAGTGCTGGGCACGCCTCAATTATGGCGGTAAGTCCCCTCTTTGAGGCGGCTGGAAAGACCTCACGGCGTCCTTACCTTCCGCATGAGGCAGGTCCTCACCGGACATGGCACGTTCGGGAGGTACCTGTTCCGGATTCAAGCAGAAGAGACGCCCGGGTGTCGCCACTATGCGGAACGCCCGGAGGACACGGTGGAGCACACAGTCGAGGTGTGCCCTGCTTGGGCGGAGCATCACCGTGCCCTCGTGGGGGCGATTGGCGGCGGAGACCTCTTGCGCCGGGCCATGGTTGAGGCCATGGTCCGGAGCGAGGAGGAGTGGCAGACGGTCGCCGACTTTTGCGAAGCAGTAATGCTCGCAAAGGAAGAGGCCGACCGCATCAAGCAACGGCGTTCTCGCCGCCGCCGCCGGGATTCTGATCCCGATTTCCAGCCACCGTAGGCGCGGGTTTGCGGACAGTGAGCAATGGGTAGCTCGCTGTCCGGCCGTCCGGTAACTGTCCGGACCAAGCTCAAGTCGTCGACGGCGCGCACTGTTCCAGCGCGCCTCAAGGAGATGTCAAAAACAGTAGGGACCCAGCCGGGTCGAAGCCTACTGGGGCCAGGGTTATTCGAAAGGGAACTCGAACCCGATTTGAAAGCTAGAAGGAACAGAGTGGGTACTAACTATATATCAAACGTACCAAAGTTTCGTGGTCATGAGAACTATGATGAGTGGGTGTTCGCAGCAGAAAACTTTCTTATACTCGAAGGCATGATGAAGTATATTAAGACCGAACGAGATGAAAGTGGTACAGAAGTTATTGTATCAGCTGCAGATGACGCGAAGACGAAAGCGAAGCTTATACTCACTATAAATTCATCGTTATATTTCACATCAAGACCGTTAAAACTACAAAAGAGCTGTGGGAAAAACTCAAGTCGCTCTTTGATTATTCCGGGTTTACGAGAAGGATAAGCCTTTACGGAATTTGATATCCATTCGGTTGGAAAATTGCAGTTCCATGACCTTGTATGTTACGCAAATAATTGAGACAGGTCAGAAACTTTGTGGAACTGGATTTGCAATAAATGATGAGTGGATTGGTTCGCTGCTACTAGCTGGATTACCAGAGGAGTTCTCTACCTATGATTATGGCCATAGAACATTCGGGCATTCAAGTAACAGCAGACGCCATTAAGAGCAAGCTTCTAGACATGGAGAACCGGAAACATAGACAGTGTAGATGGAGCATTTGTTGTATCACAAAAGGGTCATCAAACTAAGTCGAAACCAAACACGTCTAAGAGTGGCAACACTGGCAACAAAGATGGCGTCAAATACCAACATGAAAACTGTCAATGTTAGATGCTATCGATGTAAACAAATTGGACACTATCGAACGCAATGTCTGAATAATTCTAAGTTTAATAAAAAAGAAGACTGTAAACAAACTAACGCATTCTCAGCTGTATATCTTGAGTAGTAGTTTCAACAAAAGAGACTGGTACATTGATTCTGGTGCTAGCGTTCATTTAACGGCCAATCCAGATTGGATCACTAGCACATATCGGAAAGTTCAACAAGAAATAATGGTAGCAAATCAAGAAACTGTTTCAGTTACGTATGCTGGCGATGTTAAGATAGTAGCCTCCGTCAAAGTCAGTGAATTCGAAATAAACATTGAAGATGTTTACTGTGTACCTAATCTGACAACTAACCTCATATCCTTTGATTATATACTTGTCATATCAGTTAGCAGGTTGATTCAAAACGGTAACAAAGTTGATTTCACTGATGAGAGTTGTCGGATTTATAATAGAAATTGTGAGTTTGTTACTACTGCTTCATTGACTAAGGTGTTTATAAATTAAATGTGCAAGAATGTTTGTATATAGTATATCTGAATGTTGCAAAGAGGCTATTTAGGTACCTTTGGAATTACAAAATGAAATCACAGGATCATATTCAATGTATTGTAATTTAGAATGATAACCAGAATGCACTTAAGTTGTTACTTAATCTTATATTTTACAATAGGACAAAGCATAGGTATAGTAGATATAAGATTTCACTTTGGTCGAGAATGTATTAAAAATAATATAGTTAAGGTTGAGTACATGCAGACAAGTCAGATGCCAGCTGATATACTTACAAAGTCTTTAAATTCTGTGAAACTTTATAAATTTTTAGAATTGTTGAGAGTTCAACAAAAGTAATATTTGTATCTTGTTTTTGTTACAGTGGGGGTATTAATTGTATATCAAAAATATTAAAAATATTTCTTTTAAATATATATTAAAATAATTATAATTACTAATAGTTGATTATAATATGGGTATGGCGTTAAGTATACACAAGACGAACTAAGTGAGGAAATAAAAATTAAAACGTTTTGCGCCGACCCTAAGTAGGTACCACAGGATGGGATAATCTGACATTCGTTTTCACCTAGTTTTTTTTTTGGCTGGTTGTACTTACCTGTATGCAAGTGGAAATATAAAATGCTGCAATTATAGGGTTTTAAATATTTTCATAATATTAGTTCTTATTTTTAAGAAATGGCAACACTGTCCAACGGTAAATTCTGAGTAGGAGGGGAAGGTTTATAAACAAAGGCACTTGGCCGAGAGGGCTCAATTTTTGGGAGAAGTCTCGTAGCGATCATAACTGTGAAGAAGAAGTACTGTGTATACAGAAATTAAAGTGTCAGTCTACATCTAGTGAGTTTTATTATACTTCAGAAGTGGGATACGAAAGTTTCACAATGGAAAAAGGTAACGGCATTGCCCGATCATTGGATGGTTCACCGGGGGGTCGCCACGAAAGCTGACGACGCCTATTAACTCCAGTAAGGGGCTCGTCGCTTCATCGACGTGATATTTCTGGTACACGCTGTGGTAGAACTCGAAGTTGCAGCAAATCAAAGAGGCATAGTTTTCGTGAGAAAGAGATTGAGTTTGAGCAAGAGCGAGAACGGCTACGTGTACTCGAAGAGGGCCTACAGCGAGAACGTGAGAAGATTGCAGAGGCGCTTAGGAGTCGATCTGGTAGAAGCTACTTGAGGAGCACGAGCCGTCATCATCCCAAGAGCCGGCAGCATAGCTGCAGCCCAAGCCCGTCGCGTCGACATGAACATCAAGCTACAAGAGCCAAGCGGAGACGAGGGACAGACGAGCAGAGCAATGATGGTCTACGTGATGACGACGCGTCACAGAACAAAAGGTCACGTACCCCTTCTTTCACTGTTAATGATGTTATGGACTTAGTACATGCTATTAAACAGGGTTTTACATCTCAGCCGTCTACAAGTACATCAATTTCAAAGAATATTGATCACAAAAATATTCTCCCTAATTTTGACCCTTCAGCGAAAAACAGCGTATTGAAATTTGGTTGCGTAAAGTAAATGAATGTGCTTCTGTTTATGGCTGGGATGATAAAAGGATTATACATTTTGCAATGCAGAAACTTCAGGATTTGGTCAAAGTTTGGTATGAGGGTTTAAACACAATATTGTATACTTAAAAGGAATGGCAAGATAAATTAATGAGTGCTTTTCCTTGCGAGCAAAACTATGGCCAAATCCTGGAAGATATGCTTAAAAGAAAAAGTAAATTCGGCCAACCAATTGAAGTATACTATTACGAAAAACTGGCATTGTTAACTCAGTGTGACATTTCGGATAAACGCGCAGTAGATTGCATTATCCACGGTATCTCTGATAGAACTATGAAATCGAGTGCATTAGCACTTTGTTGTTCTCGACCTGATCAGCTTCTCCAGTTCCTAATAAGCAACAAAGAAAGCCAAATTTCAGATCGTAATTTTAGCAAAAATAATTCTAACCAATCCAATTCTAAAACTAATCAAAATAAAGGGAATCAGTCTCAAGGTTCTGTGTTCTGTTTTAATTGTAAAGGCGAGGTCACCCTTATTTACATTGTCAGAAACCACTAATCAAATGCAGTAAATGCAACAAAATCGGTCATAAGGCCGAAAGTTGTTCGCAATACCCGAAATCTGATAATATAGGTAAAACTGGAGCACCAACTAAAACAATGTGTATTTCAAGCTCCAATCCAAACTCGAAATTTATTAAGCTGGTCACAGTAAATGGCAGGGCTGTCGAAGCATTTATTGATTTCGGTAGCGAAGTGCCGTTGGTCAGGGAATCAATAATTTCGAGCCTTAATCTGGTGCATGATCAGGTCCCGTCCGTCATGAAAGGGTTCGGGAATGAGATGGTCCGATCGTTAGGTAATGTGATGCTTGATATAGTGGTAGATGGAGTTGATGCGAGGGTAGCTTCTAGAGTTGTGGAAGACAATTGATTAGATAAACCTATATTAATAGGCCAGTCATACACGGAGCAACCACATATTCTTGTCTTCAAAAATTCTCAAAGTTTGCAATTTCATAAGTTGCACACTGAAATCCCAATGGTTTATCCCGGAGCTAATAACATTCAACCGGTTGAAGTTAGGATTGCTGCTGATGTCGAGCTTTATGGACCTGTATCCGTAAGAGCACGCATAGTTCCCGAATTTAGTGGCTGTTTAATGCTGAGTAACAAGATCGTAGGCGGTCCAACTCGAGAGATTGTTGTATGTGGTGGAGTTTACAAAGTCCAACGTGGGAATTTAGACCTGCTTGTTTATCCATTTTCTATTCCCTGTAGATTACAAAATGAATTTATTTATTTATATTTAATTTATTTTCGAAAGTTCATCAAAAATTTTGCCCAATTAGCGTCACCAATCATGCAATTATTAAAGAAGGACTCAACATGGGTGTGGGGCCAGGAACAAGGTAATGCGTTCCAAATACTTAAATCAAAATTAACAGCCAGACCAGTTTTAGCTATTTACCATTGCGACGCAGAGACAGAATTGCATACTGACGCCAGCAAGGACGGCGTTGGAGGCATACTCTTGCAACGATGCAAGGATAGCGGATTTCTTCGGCCAATTGCTTATTGTAGTAGGCGAACGTCACCGGAGGAAAAACATTATCACTCTTACGAATTAGAAACACTGGCTGTTATTCGCTCACTAGAGAAATTTCGGGTCTATTTATTAGACAAGGAATTCAAAGTAATCACCGATTGTAGCGCTCTTCGATCCACTTTCATGAAACGCGATCTCATACCTAGAATAGCACGCTGGTGGCTTTTGCTGCAAGAGTTTAATTGTTCGATTGAATATCGACCAGGCACTAAAATGTCCCACGTAGATGCATTGTCACGCAATCCTGTTTCGGATGATAGTATGACTGATTCCTTCAGTCAGGGTGCTCATGTTATGGTAATAAGTAGCGAAGATTGGTTACATACTCTCCAGCTGGGGGACTCAGAGTTAGAACGTATTAAAAAAGTTACAGAAAAGGATTTAGACCCCAAGAATCTCCAATATATCAAAGATAATTATGTCGTTCGAGATAATAAATTATATAAAATAATAATAATAAAATAATAATAATAATTATATAATTATTGACAATATTGTTATTTTATTAGGATTTTGTAGTATGTTGCATGTTTTTTTTCCCTTTAAACTATCGGCGAAATTGTTTTTTTTTTATTATATTATTTTCAACACAATGTTACATTGTTATGTAATAAATTACTTATGACTTATGACTTTATAGGTATGTTAACGGTGGTAAGAATATTGTTCGCTGAGCAGTCCCAAAAGGGGCAAGGTGGCAGATATGTAGGATGAATCATGACTATTCATGACGATATTGGTCATCTAGGACTGGAAAAAACATTAGAAAGAATTAAAAGTAGTTATTGGTTTCCAAAAATTTCACGATTTATCAAAAAGTATGTATCCGCTTGTATTGATTGTGCTTATGCTAAGAGGTCCATGAGTAAGAACGATGGCTTATTATATCCGATAGAAAAAGTAGAATCACCGTTTCACACCTTGCATATTGACCACCTGAGCCCCTTTGTCTGATCCAAACGAGGACATTCTTACCTTCTAGTAGTAATAGACTTATTCACTAAGTTTGTGTTTATAAAACCAGTACGAAACACGAATACACAAAATGTAATTCATGTCTTGGATGAGATATTTTATACATTTAGAATGCCTGACCGTTTGATCAGTGATCGCGGCAGTTGCTTCACATCTAATTTGTTTAAAAGATACTGTATGATAAGGGCATAAAACACGTATTGAATGCTGTCGCGAGCCCTAAATCAAACGGCCAGGTAGAACGTTATAACCAGACAATTCTAAATTCATTGAAAGCGCAAAACTTGAGACATGATGAGAGGGACTGGGACAATCAGTTAGGAAAAATACAATGGGGGCTGAATAACACTGTTCAAAAGACGACCTCTAGGAGATCTTCAGAAGTCATGTTTGGGACTTTTATGAACAGTGAAATCAGTCCTAATCTAAATGAGAAAACAGACATGACTAGGGAAAATATAGATGTGACCACTATTCGGAATCAAGTTAAAGAAAGAATAGACTCGGAACAAGTAAAGCAAAAGCTACGTTACGATAGGAACAGGCGCTCTGCTAAAATATACAATAAGGGAGATTTAGTCAAAATCACTAAAATTAATTATAATAATGATGGGAAAAGTAAGAAACTTCTCCCGTCTTACATGGGACCATACAGGATTACAAAAGTTTTAGGCCGAGATAGATACAAAATAGCGTCTATTCCCGGTTTTACCAATAGCACGAGTAAATGCACTACCACGGTAGCAGCTGATCGAATGCTGCCGTGGGTACATATAGCTGCATTAGAACTAAATAAATCTGATTCTAGCGAATCTAATGATGACAGCGAAGCATAGTAGTCGACGTTTAAGTTTAAATAGAACAATTATTACAGAATGTTTAATGTCATTGTTTCAGACCGAACGTGAGAATTGATTGGTTCACGTCATCGGTTACTGAACAATTGGAGACCGGACGTGAGAATTGATTGGTTTACGTCATCGGTTACTGAACAATTGGAGACCGGACGTGAGAACTGATTGGTTCACGTCATCGGTTATTTCACAATTGAAGCTTAGACGTGAGAATTGATGGGTTCACGTCATCAGTCAGGTCAACTAGAGGCCGAGCGTGAGAATGGATTGGTTCACGTCATCAGTAATCATCACAAACGCAGGCAAGATTTGATTGGTATGCCTAGGGTTCTTTGAGTCTCTGATCAGGTGTGAGAAATGATTGGTTCACAATCGGATAGAGAACGCAAATCCAGTAGCGAGAATTGATTGGTTCGCACTAGTTTATATAGAATTCATAAGTTCTGAACGCTTGATAAAAAGTTAATTTTTCCGAGAGTAAAACTAGTACTTTAGTACGTTTGGGTGAAAATTGATTGGTCCGCCTTAATCGTAAAAAACTCCTTAATATAATATAATATTGTTTAAGATGGTACATTATGTACAGTAGTTGCATTGGGTTCTTTTAAAAATGGATTAACTTGACAGAAATGTATTATTCGAAACAAATATTGTTACAAAATAAATTACTATCTTAGCTTAGTTTGTATGTTTTTTGTTTTGTGTAGGCTTACTTAGCTTTAAGTGTTTTAAGATTGTGTTATATTTGATGTAAAAAATATTTTTACCTTTGAAAATGTATGGAATAACGATTTTTTTTTGTACGAATGTTTTATATAGTCTTTACTTCTCTTTTTGTATTGTCATCATGAGTCCTCTCAACCAAGAGTGTAGGGTGTTTTAGATTTCCTATAGAGCGTGTATGAGGGCATACACGTCGTCAGGACGGTCGAGTGTAGGGTTTTAAATATTTTCATAATATTAGTTCTTATTTTTAAGAAATGGCAACACTGTCCAACGGTAAATTCTGAGTAGGAGGGGAAGGTTTATAAACAAAGGCACTTGGCCGAGAGGGCTCAATTTTTGGGAGAAGTCTCGTAGCGATCATAACTGTGAAGAAGAAGTACTGTGTATACAGAAATTAAAGTGTCAGTCTACATCTAGTGAGTTTTATTATACAATCACCAATATCGTTTAGAACGCAGTTATTAACGTTTATCTTTTAAGAATGGAGATGCGTATCTTTTTGTTCAGACGCCAAAAAAATTATTCGTCTAAGGTGGCCCTTAGATTTTGTATGGAAACGCGAAGCGTTGCCCAGTCTAAGCAGCCCTACGTTTAAAAAAGGTTGACCTGTATGCGCGGGGAGCCGCCGGTACCCAGGGCGACTGCGCCACAGCTGACATTGTGACTTTGTGACAGTGACACTATTTTTTTTGGTGATCTTTTTTGTGTTTTTAATTTAGGTAGTCCGTGCAGTGTACATATAGTTTTAAGTATATTTTTTATAGGTTTAGAAAAAAAAAAAGTTTATGAATGATTTTACATGTAAGTACTGCATTTTAATACTAGTATTTTAATGCCATATGACTGTGACAAAAGTAGTGATGCCGTACGAGGAGCCAGTCAACCTGCCACATCGCTGGATGTCTTAGTAAGATGTCCTCATTGTCCCCAAGCACGCTTCTTCAAGGGTGAGCGAGGCTTGAAGGTACATTTGGGCAAGAAGCATAAACCTCACAATTTACATTAACTTGCCCAATAATACCCACTCCGTTAGCACCTGATCCTTCTCCTCAACCTTTATGGAAAACGCTTTCAAAATTTAAAACCACTACTCCTGTTTTAAAAAGAGTTCCTCGTGGTGCGAGACCATCTGTTGCTTCTAACTTAGCACGATGTGTCCGCCTCGCCGTCCGAGAGAACTCGCTGAGTGCTTGGGAACAACTGTTCACCTTCCCGTTTAGGATACTACATGAGCAAAAAAAATTGGCAACAAAAAAAACTTTAACAGCTCAAATCAAAGACAACAGTGATATTTCGGACCAAAGTTTCGAACCAAAATTAACATCACACCTCCCTCAAAGAGGTTTTTGCATCATGTGGAGTCCAAACTAGGCGAGGGTGATATCCGAGGCGCTTCTAGGATTATCTTTAGCAGCGATGTGGTTGCACCGTACGCACCAGAGACACTTATGGCTCTGGAGAGTAAACACCCCGCCCCGGCAGATGATCTCACCTTCCCCGATCCTCCCAATTCAGAAACCAATTCCCTTCAAATTACAGCTCAACAAGTATGTGCGGCAGTGTGCTCCTTCCGGAGTGGATCCGCCGGCGGTCTCGACGGCCTGACACCACAGCATCTTAAAGACCTGATGTGCGCGGGCGTCGGGGAAGCTGGTGAGTCCCTCCTGAAGGAGCTGACGGCCCTCATCAATTTCATGCTCCGCGGCAATGTGAACGAAGCCGTCATTGATGGCCTGTATGGGGCAAACCTTTGTGCTTTGCGCAAAAAGCATGGCGGCATTCGTCCCATTGCCGTAGGGTCTACCTTCCGACGCATCGCAGCCAAAATTTGCTGTGCATTCTATAGTGCCAGCAAATTTCAGCCCCTAAAGCCAAAGGGGTAGGGGTAGGGGCTTACGGATCCAAAGGGGGCTGTGAGGCTGCGGTACATGCCCTTTCTACTTACCTCAACAGCAACGAAGGTGAGGTCATTCTTAAGGTTGACAATAAGAATGCCTTTAATTCCGTGAACAGGGACACATTGTTGACAGAAGCTCAAAAAGAAATACCCAAAATTTACAGTTTCCTTTATCAATGTTATAGACACCCCTGCAAATTACAGTATAAAGAACACTTTTTGGAATCAGCCGTCGGCTGTCAACAGGGTGACCCTCTTGGGCCAGTCATTTTCAGTTTGGCAATAAATCCTATCATTCTGCAGCTAAATTCTAAATTTAATATCTGATATTTGGATGACGCAACACTAGGAGGTGATGTAAACACGGTCTGAAAAGATTTAACTTTTTTGAAAAATAAATTTTCTTCTATTGGATTACAATTAAACCTTTCAAAATGTGAAATTTACCTCCCCAAAACGACTGACAGACAGACGACTTTAGCAAAATTTAACTCAATAGCACCCAATTTACAAATCACTGATAGAAATTCTCTTCACCTCCTGGGCTCCCCAATTTTCGATGAATCTTTTCCAACATTCATTGAACAAAAGATACAAAATTTTAATGACGTCTCGGAAAGACTTTTCAAAATTAACATGCATTCGGCATTCACACTCATTCGATACTGTTGTTTTGGGCCTAAATTTACGTATAGCCTTCGCGCTTCCCATCTTTGGAAACACCCACAACTTTTGGAAAAAGTCGATCAAATTGTTAGGAACACATTGTCTTCAATTCTAAATGTGGCCTTGGACGACCGAGCATGGCTGCAAGCCACGCTTCCCATCCGGCTAGGTGGCCTCGGCGTCCGCAAAATTTCTAGTATAAGTTTACCAGCTTTCCTCTCCTCGGTGCACAGTATTGAAACATTAACCAGGAATATTTTATCTTCCTCACTGGTTGATGTTGAGGTACCGTGCTTGTCCGATGCGTTGAACGCTTGGAAAATGGCTTGTCCCAACACGGATTCGCTCGACAACCTGTCTTCACAGAGACGGTGGAATGTGCCGCTCTGCAGTATTGTACGGAATAACCTATTAAATACGTCGTCAAGTACTGCTGAGTGTGCGCGTCAGCTGGCTGTGGGGGAATGGGAGTCGGCTTATGGCTTCAGGCACTCCCGTCATCCACCATAGACACTATGATGGATGACGCCTCGTTTCGGCTCGCTACCTGTCTACGCTTAGGCGCACCTTGTGTTGCTCCACATCGGTGCCACTGTGGCGAAGGTGTCGACAGCCTCGGACACCATGGCTTGTCCTGTTGCAGGAGCGTAGGCCGCATACCACGACACGCAAGCATCAACGATATTATTCGTCGAGCTCTTGTCACCGTCGGCGTACCTGCCGTATTAGAACCAAATGGTTTGGTACGTGAGGATGGGAAGAGACCAGATGTTATGACGTTGGTACCGTGGAAGGTGGGTAGGCCTCTGGTGTGGGACGCAACCTGTGTCGACACCATTGCGCCATCCCATATTCCAAGTACGGCAGACTGTGCTGGCGCTGCCGCTGCTTCTGCTGAGACCCTTAAACGGCGCAAATACTGTAACCTTATTGGTAATTACAGTTTTGAGCCGTTTGGGGTCGAAACACTTGGTTCATGGGGTCCGAGAGCGCGTTTCCTTTTCAAGGAAATTTCACGCCGATTGATCGACACTTCACGTGACCAGAGGGCTGGCTCGTTCTTCGCTCAAAGAATTAGCATTGCCATTCAAGGTGGCAATGCTGCCAGTTTTCTGGACACATTTCCGGATGACAGCGATGTAGAGAAGTACTTTGACGCCTGAGCGTACTTTGTCATTTTGTATTATATTTATGTACATAGTTAGGTTTTAATATAAATAGTTTATTTAGTATTTAATTTTTTTATGTACATATGTTTTAAAATAATTTGTATAAATAAATTTAAATATTATATAGGTAAATGTTAATAAAAAAGCTCTTTAGTTAATAATCAATCAAAACATTTATTTCAAATAGACCATTTACAGGCACTTTTGAATAGTCAAATGTCGGGCAGTCCAAGAAAAGTGAAGCTAAATTGCACGTTCCAAAGAGTAGGTCTCTATGGAGAAGAACGTGCAAGAAACTCCATGGACCGGATACCCGGTACAAAAACCGGCTTTCACAATACTTGCAAGTACCTATCTGAATTGATGTTATGATCTCGATTTGTAAACGTACAAATACAAAACGGATCTTGAGCGCTCGGCGTCAGAGTGGGGATCGCTTTGCGCATTCCATACTTTGGCATGCCAATAGTCGTCGTTAATACATACATGCAGCAGCGCAGGGAGCGAATCATGAGTAACGTCTATGACGCGATGGCGCGGCGTGCCAATCACTGACACTCTCCGCCCCCGCGTCTCACTTCGCACCACTACAGAGACTGAATATTTGACTTCTGTGCAACTTGAAGCCAGCGCTCAAGATCCGTGGCGGCAGTTGTACCTAAACGTATGCGATAGGGTCAGCGCAGACAGAGAGGAGTAATTCTCGCGCGGTCTCGGGCATTTTCTGACGGATGGCGAATGTCGAAGCTACGCTTCCCGCGTATCTTCGAGGACGCGCGAGCATTTTTTGTCAGGTTTAAGCAATTATGAACTTTATTTCAATATTTTTAAAGTTGGATTTCGGGTGCCTTAATAAAATCCTCTCCGCTGCGCTGCTCTCTGTCTGCGCTGAGTCGCTGACCCATACGCGATACCTATACCTAGGAGGCTAGTTAAAGTATCTTACAAAGTACTCCGTGGAGGCTAGCTATTGAGATCAACAGGCATGTCTCATTTACAAAAAGGTTTGTGCCATTATCCTAACAAGGAGACTAGGTACCTACAAGGTACGTAGAGTTGTGGTAGAGGGTATTTTTGTAACACCGAAGATTGGGTTGGTAACTGAACTTACTATCCTTACTTCCTTACTTACCCCTCAAACCCCAAGCGAACGCCGGCGCCGGCGAAAGCGAAAGTGAGTTTCTTTATTTGTTTGTTACATCTTACGCCTAAATGGCAAAACCGATTTTGATGAATTTTGGTACAGAGATAGTTGGGACCCTTTAGACGGACATAGCTAATTTTTTTATAAAAAAAGTGAGAAAAGGGGAAGAAAGAGGGAAGGTCTTTTATGTACGCGGACGAAGCCGCGGGCAAAAGCTAGTTGTTTTATTGCGAGAAAATTTAAGATGGCAGAGTGCCATTTAACTATATCAAGTTAGTGACTCCCGTAGAATCCCAATCAAATAAGGTTGATCAAACACGACACTGGTTGTCGATTCCAAGTTTGAAGAGGTTATCGTCTTCCCAATATTTATTAACACTCTGCATTTTCCTCAAGCCTAAACAGAAAATAAGTACCTACCTTCCTTCAACATAAAATTAGATTAATATCCTAATTTCAAAGGTAAATGTCCAAAATGGCCCTGTGCATTATGGAATACACGATAATTAATTGTTTTTTTATTATACAAGGTGTAAGGGACAGCCCTCCATAAACTTTAAGGGCATTCTCAGTAGACGAAACTGAACAACCTTCCAAAAAATTTTTTTTCAGGAAACGAAAAAAAAATCAGCCTCACCATACAAAATGATAAACTTGATTGGACAATTTGTATGGCGAGGCCGATTTTTTTTTCGTTTCCTGAAAAAGAAATTTTGTGGAAGGTTGTTCAGTTTCATCTACTGAGCAAGCCCTTAAAGTTTGTGGAGGGCTGTTCCTTACACCTTTTATAAGTTGCAAATACTTACTTCTGTAACACGGACTAGCTGTATACAAAAATGTACATTTTATAGTATTTCACGCTACTAATAACATCAGCCAGCCGCAGAATTTTTTTACAAATTAATTAATTATTACTTTATCAGCAAAACTGTTTTTTTTTTTTGGAGTATGACGGCAAAAAATTGTTCTATCTTCTCATGCGCGCGCATCCAAAATGGCGGCCATAGACTAGAGTCTGTGCGGAAAGTAAACCGTCGTGGGATTTGAGGGCGCTGCTGTAGATAAATATCGTTTTTGTTATGTAAGCAACATTGTGACGTCATTATAGTGCGACTGTTAAATCTTGATATTTTGAAACTATGTTAGACTAACTTCTTCCAGCGGCTTCACCCTATAATAAAAATTATCCTATTGGCTGTATTTGCTCACCTAATGAAACTGCAAAGTTATAGCTTATGTGCTATATTATTGCAATGTTTATGATTAAGTTCATCTGTCTAGTAGTTTTTGCGCGACACATCCATACATACGAGTACCTCCATCCATCTTCACAAACTTTCGCATTTATAATATTAGTAGCCTATTTATTGAACTTGCTCACGTGATGAAACTTAGCAAAAATATAGGTTATATAGGTTAGGGTTTGACTGGCCTATTGGTCTAGTGGTTAGTGACCCTGACTGCTAAGCCGGAGGTTGTGGGTTCGATTCCCACCCAGGACAAATTTTTGTGTGATGAGCATGATCATTTGTTCTGTCTGGGTGTAATTTATCTATAGTATGTATGTATTTCGAAATATATAAGTATGTTTATCGGTTGTCTAGTACTCATAACACAAGCTCTGCTTAGTTTGAGGCTAGACGTCTTTGTGTGATAGTTATGGAATTATGTTATTATGTTATGTTGTTATAAGCTATATTATTGCAACGTTTATCATTAAATTCATCCGTTTATAAGTTTTTGCGTAATCAGTAACAAACCGCTAATTGTGGCGACATCTGGGGGAGGCCTATGTCGAACAGTGGACGTCTTTCGATTGTAATGATGATGAACATTTTAATGCAAACGATGTGACAAATGCGTGAAGAAATTACTGCTGTACTGCCTATCTAGGTAGGTTCCACCAACGACCACTTACCCAGTTCCAACGAAAATGGTTCTATCACTTTGACTGGGATCGGTTTATTATCACTGACTGGAATATTGTAGCTAACAGCAAGTTTATGTTTATCCTAGTTTAATATAAAGGTAAAAGTGGGACGCACTACCACTTTCTCGTTGTCTTGCTCAGTACATTTTTCCCTTTTGCTAATCAATTAAAAATATAAACTTAATGACTATGAAAATAAAGTAAGTACACTTCAGAATTTGTAATGTTGCTTCGTAAAAAATCTATTTAGCCTGTAAGGGACCTTCTCATATACAAGATCCTTGGGATGACTTGGTTGTCCGTCTGTTTATCTGTTAAGACCCTTTAACTCAAGAACGCTTGGAGGTATCAAGTTAAAATTAAAACCATACACTCAAGTCTGCGGTCCTTTCAAGTTGTGAAAAAATCAGACTTCCGAGTTAACGAAAAAAAAACATACGGCCGTTTATGTCGCAAAAAAAAACGTATATTTCGATACTCAAGGGAATCAAAGTTCATAGGGTGAATCCCGTTGACCTAGAATCCTGAAATTTGGCATAAGTCAAGGTCTCATAGAACAAGTACAGGGAAAAATCTGAAAATTGTAAATTTGTAGATCCGCCACAAAAAAAAAATTGTTTGCAATTCGGAAAAATCTTCGTAACTGAATTCGGGAATTGATTTCATAGGTAAATTTGTACAGAATCCTCAGTGCGCGAGTCCGACTCGCACTTGCCCTTTTTTATTTTAGTTACTGTATTCTTACTCAAGCCTGAAAAGAAATATTCTAAGTTAGTCGAAACGCATTATAAATTTAAAGTATCAATACTCTATATACTAGTCATCGAAAATATTGACCAAAACAAAATAAACAAATATCGTCATGTTTAAATGAATTTCCGTTTAATTTATATATATTTGGAGATAACAGGGACAGGAGTTTACCTGAGAAGTCTAAAAACATTAAAATAATAGTGTTACGTACCAAAAAAACAGCATATCAATGTTTTCCAAGTTCGTGACTTTGTTTTGATCAATAATGGTGTGATTTGCCATTTGTTATCTTTGGCAAAACTGTAATATATTAAATATTATTTCCCTTGCACCTTAGTGAAATTTTTTTATCACATTTCTGAAGATTTCAATTAAAAATCACAATAAAATAACATAATAAGCAAACATGTTATGACGTTTGGCATTTGACGGATGGCTGGGTTGGGTTGCTACTTAAAATCTTTAATGTTGTTTTCACTTTACGCCACGACGGTTCTTTTATCGCACAGACAATAGCTACTCTAGCTAGGCTGTTTGAATAAAAATAAGAATGAGGTTGCTTATGTTTATAAACAGATTTTTTTATTTTATTTTATGAAAGGTTTTATTTATTAAACTTTTACATAAGTTAAAATAGTTTATTTAAACACAAATTAGCATAAAATAAGCAAGCAAGACACTAATTTGTACTATTGAACGCAATACTTACCTAATGTATTTTTTTTTCGAATTCAATGTTTGATTTGAGAACAGAGGTTTAACAAAAAAGGTTATCACTACATTATCACACTTGTGCATAATGGTAATCAAAAAGTCACAGTTTGGTTACAAGCTACATTATACTACGCACATGTACATAAAAACAATTAGGCACTTGACTCATTAATTGTTTTATTATTTTTGTATCAAAATGTAATTTCGTCCAAAATCACAAATAGATTTTTTTCCATCAAATTTAGTTAGAAACCTTTCAAATCTGGTGGGAAAGGAAACTGTCAAGTAACAGAAAAAAAAGATAACCGACTTCAGTGTAAAAAAAACAATTAATAATTGCCAAATAACGTGTTTCT
This sequence comes from Mythimna ferrago, assembly GCA_910589285.2. Taxonomy (NCBI): domain Eukaryota; kingdom Metazoa; phylum Arthropoda; class Insecta; order Lepidoptera; family Noctuidae; genus Mythimna; species Mythimna ferrago. The sequence goes on along the minus strand of OU342698.1, from coordinate 8,792,545 downwards.
GTGCAATAAATAAATAAATAAACTTTAATTTCGAAAATTAGTGTTTCTATAGTATTGTCTCTTCATTACTCAGTACTCATTACTTTATTGCAATCCATATGTATACATAGATGGTTTTGAAAATTTTCATACATAGATCAATATGGACCCTGTCGGGCACAGCAAAATGTAGGGAATGTAGGGATTTATATTATTACAACCGAATTCCTAAATATTTAAAATATGTTATTTTTCTAAACATTTATATTTTACACTTTTTATGTTGCGCGGCACTGCAGCCAAACTACGAAACAACGTGGTCAAGTTCTACAACAAGATACGTGTAGAATTAATTAATTAAAACCACTTATAGCTGGAGTTTACGAAAAACTTATAATCTGGCGGTTTTCATGGGGCGATGTAGCTAAAACCATCGAGAAGAGTAAAATTTTCAACGTTCCTAACAAAATTATCTTAGCAAACCGTCGAACAATTACTCTTTGCAACAAAATATTAACAGGAACCTTACAATCTAACTTTATGACTCGCCCATTACGCTCAAATTGTCAGATTATTAAAATATACACTTTTCTGCATGTCCTAAGTTACTTTGTTTTCATCTAACGCGTTTGAGTTTTTCCAAGGATCAATTTTTTTTTACTAATCTGACGGGCAGCCCTCAACGAACCCCACCGTAATATTAAAATCAATTTTTCATTTAACTTTCCTTTATTAAATTTATCTTAGAAAAATTGGCACTGTCCATTATATTGCACATACATTCCAGGTTTATGATCGCTATCTATTTGGTAATGTCCAGTATACTTCACATATAATTTTCAGAAAATTGAAAGATTCAGATTTTTATTTCTATTTTTTACTTTGTCTATGAAGTGCTAGATATTGACTCATGGTGTCAAAAATAAAATTTTGTTACTTTGATTGTTCTGCCAATTAAAGGGTTAAGGGTCCATATGTGGAAGGGGTACATTACAAGGCGCAAGGTTTCTCCCGATATAATTGGTTGAGTATCCCGAAAATCCCCGTCTCGCTGCCCCTACTTAACTTTACCATAATTACTTAGTAAAGTTTTCAGCGTCTTCGATACTGTCGGGTAGTTTGCAATCTTTTGTTTCTGGTAACCAAAAGAGGAGAATAGCTGATAAAATTGGTGCCAAACCAAAGACGAGTGGAACTATCCAATGGGCTATATCATTGACCTGAAAAAAATTCACAAGAAGGTATTGGAAATGTTTCATGATTTATCTAAGGGACAACCATTTAAAAGACCTTGCATGAGAAGCTTGATTTGAGAAAGCTAGTTTGCCGATAGATTCCGCATTTGCTTTCCGATGATCATAAGGCGGCCCGTGTCAGATGGTGTAAGAAAACTTTCCAAAGGTTCAAGCGACTCCTCGCTTGAACCTTTGGAAGTCAAGTCACGTCTACGACATTATCAGTGGTGACGAATCTTGGATTTATGCCTACGACCCTGATTCCAAAGAGCAATATTATACACAACCTGGGTCTTCCGAGATGAGCCAAAGCCGACTAAAGTTATTCGCTTTCGTAGCACTTCAAAGAAGATAGTGGCTACGTTCGTGGCAAAAACCGGTCACGTTGTAACAATTGCGCGTTGCGTTGTGGTATACCACAATTTGTTTGCCACAAGTCATTGCCGAAGTTCGGAAATCAAACCCAAAGCGACGCATCATCCTACACCATGACAACGCAAGCCCACATACCGCTGGTAAAACAATTGATTATTTGAAGCAGGAAAACGTAGAAATTCTTGACAATCCCCCATACAGTCCTGACTTAAGCCCTAACGATTTCTTTACATTCCCTTAAATTAAGAAAACTCTTAGTGGGCAAAGGTTCCAGTCCAGTGAAGAAGCAGTCGACGCTTTTAAATCGGCCGACTTTGGAGTGGAATAAGTGTTTCAATAACTGATTCGAGCGAATGGAAAAATGTATTAAACTTCGAGGTGAATACTTTGAAAAACAATAAATAATACTATAAGGTTCTAGTTGTGTTTTTTCTTCAAACAACAAAATTTAAAAGGCATCCCTTATGTCTGGTGGCTACTGCCCGACTGTCGTATATATTCAAATTGCGCGGAGAACTTTGATTGCGCGATGCAGGATTAGTTTTTATGTTGCGCCATAGATGTCGCTACATCACTCAGCTCCGCTGATTAGGGTAGTTTCCAGGGTCAAAATAAATACATTTTATTTAGTCCGTATTTTACATTATAAAAAAATATTGGACACGTATTTTTTCTTTTTGCGATTAAACAAAAAATAACAAAGATATAGCCCATTAAAGTTACGTGTGACGTCACACCGTGCGAAAAAATTCCGCACGGCGTGATGTTACACGTAACTTTAATGGGCTGTATCTTTGTCACTTTTGGTTTAATCTATACCTATAATAAATCTGTAGAAGTGAAAATCCTGTACATTGAAAATATCAAAAAAATAAATGGCAGGGGGTGTTACTATCCACGGTGGACGCCATCATGCGCGTGCGAGCCCTCACGACGGGAGATGCGGTGTCCCAGGGTGGGTGTGTCGTGGCAGTGTCCTTGGACATTGCCAACGCTATCAATTCTCTGCCCTGGAGTACGATCCGGAGAGCACTCTGGTACCACCGGCTTCCCGAATACCTCTGTCGACTAGTCGAGGCCTACCTGTCGGACAGGTATATTGTCTACCCCGGTCACCAGGGAGACTGGAAACGTCGAGAGATGTCCTGCGGTGTTCCGCAGGGGTCGGTACTAGGACCACCCTTGTCAGCGTGGTTTGCTACGCAGACGACACGCTGGTTCTAGCGCAGGGAAGGTCGTACCGGGCGGCGGTCGCTCTAGCGACACGCGGGGTTGCAATAGTCGTTGGTAGGATCCAGGAGTTGGGACTCGAGGTGACGCTACACAAATCCGAGGCTATGTACTTTCACGGCCCTCGGAACGCGCCACCATCGGGTTCCCAACAAACGGTAGGAGGAGTTCACATCGGCGTCGGGTCGACGATGAAGTACCTGGGACTCGTCCTCGACAGCCGATGGAATTTCGGGGAGCATTTCCGATGTCTGGCTCCCAAACTCAACCGGACGGGGGCTGCACTCAAGCGGCTCCTGCCCAACCTTGGGAGTCCAGATGCCTCCTGCCGGAGGCTCTACGTGAGCATCGTTCGGTCCACTCTACGGGGCGCCACACAGTGGTGCAGGTAGTACGGGCATGCGGAAATTATTATTTTTAAATGAAAAGACGTTGCGTTTCTTCATAATACTTTATTAAAATGATATAATTAATGTACCAGTAGCCACCGTAGGCGCGGGTTTGCGGACAGTGAGCAATGGGTAGCTCGCTGTCCGGCCGTCCGGTAACTGTCCGGACCAAGCCCAAGTCGTCGACGGCGCGCACTGTTCCCGCGCGCCTCAAGAAGTTGTCAACAACAGTAGGGACCCAGCCGGGTCGAAGCCTACTGGGGCCAGGGTTATTCGAAAGGGAACTCGAACCCGATATGAAAGCTAGAAGGAACAGGGTGGGTCGTTTAGTCAGTAAGAGTATCACACTATCTCCCGCTCTTGCTTATTTATTGGTATATACATATAACTGTAGGTAGGCGCTAGGTGTTAGGGCTCTTCTATAAAGATAGTTTTAAAGATTTCTTTATTTTTAATACGGATATACCTACTTATAACTGTCGTTACCATTATCTTTGTGAGCATTCGTTGCAGTGAACGTCAGCTTCGCTATCGGTTATCCTGCTAAACAGGTACCAAAGTAGAAATCTACTACAAAAAACTTACAGAATTGGTGTTCTATTGTAATTAGCCACGAAGGGTCCGCGCCGGGACAGAAGTATTAATACCGGTATGCTCGATAGATAACGTTTTAAACAAATAGCACTATAGACAAAAAAATCATTGATAAGACGTTTCGTCATCCACGCGAACGAAGTCGCGGGCACAGCTGGTTTACAAATAAAAAATACGTGTTATTTTTGAATAATCTAAAAGACGGATTAATGAAAGTTTTTCGGCAACTAGCCTGTGTGGTTCATGTAGCATTACTCCTGAAACTTGAATATTACGGACTAGAAAAAAACAGCGTTAAGCTTATTAAAATCTTATTTGAATAACAGACAGCAACTAGTACAAATAAACGGTGTAAATTAATCGGGATTAAATGTGAAAATGGGTGTGCCCCAAGGTTCAAAGGCCCTTTTTAGGGTTCCGTAGTCAACTAGGACCCCTTATAGTTTCGCCATGTCTGTCTGTCCGTCTGTCTGTCTGTCTGTCTGTCCGTCTGTCCGTCCTCGCTTAATCTCTGTGACCGTTAGCGCTATAAAGCTGAAATTTGGTACCAATATGTATATCAATCACGCCGACAAAGTGGTAAAATAAAAATTGGAAAAAAATGTTTTATTAGGTAGCCCCCCTATATGAAAAGTGGGAAGTATTTTTTTTTAAATTTCAACCCTAACGTGTGATATATTGTTGGATAGGTATTTAAAAATGAATAGGGGTTTACTAAAATCATTTTTTGATAATGTCAATAATTTCGGAAATAATCGCTCCAAAAGTAAAAAACAATGTGTGTCCACAAAGTGTGCAAAAGTAACTTTTGAACTATAAGTTTAGAAAATATAAAAAAAAAAACTGAAAAGTAGAACTTTATAAGGACTTTCTAGGAAAATCATTTTGAACTTGATGGAAAGAACAGTTTTTGTACAAAAAAGACAAAAAGGTTGTACAAAACAATTTCTGGACTAAGTTTGTAGTATAATCGTATATGCAAGCATTTTTTTTAACTTCGTTTACATATTTTATTATCCTGAACGTATTTTCTTTCAAACAAAAAAATAATTATTAAAATCGGTTCTCGCAATCCAAAATTACCACCGAAAACTTCTTCTGGTACCCATGTATAATTCCCCGAGAGATGGCGCTGGGCTATTTCGCGTTCGCGCTGTTAGGATTTTTCCTGAGTTGATGGGGTCGGGTATTATCGAATTGTTCTGTTGGTCTCTCCGTGGCATTGGCGGTATTATCTTATAACTACATAAAACTTCTATCAGGAACATGCTAAGGCAATTTAGAACAAAATTAAAATTCATTTTTTAACGCCATCTATCAAAATAATAATAATAATAATAATAACTTTATTCACAAATATGAAACAACCATACATAATAACTTAATAACATAGGTAGGTACATAAAGATAGAAATCGTTTAGTAAGCTTCACAATAAAATTAGTACATTTTAAGTGTGGGTTGCCTTCGGACTGATTCTCCCTATCCTCTCGTACTAGTGTAAAACTGTATCACGAGCGGATAGTATTCCTCAGCCTTATTACAACAGATTCCCACAAGGTTCTAGATACAAGTTAGGTTAAGTAATAAATCATAGTACTATATTATAATCAATCAATTAAATAATTCAAGTTACATTAATTAAATAATTTAAGTTACATTTATTAATTAATTTAAGTTACATTACTGAAACTATTTGTATTGTTTTATGTTTGGATATGAGTATATGTGTATGTTTACATGTATAGTATATGTGAATGTTTTATGTGTGTGTTTGTATGTGTGCATTTAAAAGTGCCTTACCATTTTTGTGCTCAGTTTATACCAATTTATTTAGTAGATTTTCAGTGCTGTTGTAGTCTAGTGTTTTTAAATATTTCTCCAAAGTTTCTCTGCATGTTTGACTATCAAGATTCTTCAATTTTAGATATTTACTTATTGTGTTGTAAAGACTTGGACCTAGATAATTATGGAATTTATGTGCAAAAATGGTTCTGTATTTGGGTATGTTATAAACTATATCCACTCGTCTCCTATTTGCAAAGTGCGGTTTTATTTTATGTTGTGCCATGACCTCTAATTTAATAAATAACTGTCGTACCGTGAGAACTCCCAGTTCAGAGTAAAGTAAATGTGTCGGATACGTGTACTTTTTGCGAGAAATAACCTTAAGAACCATCCGTTGGGCTCTTTCTACAACCAGCATAGTAGTTTTTGAAGTTCCTCCCCACACATTCAAGCCATATATCAATATAGACTGACATAATGCTAAATAGATTTTTATTAATAGCTTAATGTCACATGCATTTCTAATAGTTTTAAAAATATAAATTAACTTTCTTGCACGATTTCCTACTTTCATGACGTGTTCCTTCCAGCTTAAGTTCTGGTCAACTATCACACCGAGGTACTTTATGGAATTTGTTCTGGTAATTGGGTTACAATGACAGGAACTTGGATTGTTGCAGTTGTGAGATTGTATAATTATTGAGTTAGGTGGAGGTTGAGTTTTGGCATTAATAGAAAATGTGACAAATTTAGTTTTATCAAGATTAAGTGTCAGCAAGTGATTGTCTAGCCATGAAGTTACTAAAGCAAACCCTTCATTTGCTGCTTCGGTCACATCATTCCAAGTGCTTGAGCTGAACAATAAAACTGTGTCATCTGCAAATGTTACGATTTGACCATTTCGTAAAAGCAAATTGCAAAGGTCATCAATATATATTAAAAACAGTGTGGGACCTATTACACTACCTTGAGGCACTCCGAAGGTAACATTTTCCTCAAGACTTACACTGCTATCAATTTTTATAACCTGTTTTCGGTTTGACAAGTAATCTTGAAAAAGTTGGAGGGGTATTCCTCGAATTCCCAAGGTCTCGAGTTTGTTCAAGAGGATCGGTACAGAGACGGTGTCGAAGGCCTTAGCCAAGTCCAGGAATATACCTAGTGACTTCTGCCCTTTATCCATATTTTCAACTAAATACGAAGTTAGTTTGTGAAGAGCGTCGGCGGTTGATATTTTTTCTCTGAACCCAAACTGATTGTCAGAGAGAAGTTTATGGGTTTCTAGGTAGTGTTTTAACCTTTTATTTAATAGTTTTTCCAGAATTTTTGAAAAACTAGGAAGTAGAGAGATTGGCCTGTAATTTGACACCAAAGTTTTGTCTCCCGCTTTGTATATAGGAACAACTACAGACTTTTTAAGGGCCTCTGGAAATACTCCTTTTGAAAAACAAGGATTGCAAATGTGTGCTAGTGGTGCCATAAGGAAATTTACTGCTTTCTTAATAAACATGGTGGAAAACCGTCCCATCCCGAGGAAATCAATCAATCCCGAAAAATGTTAAGGTGAAAACCAGTTCATAAATGGTTCGATAGATGGCGTTGCGTAATGACGTCATCTTTTTAAAAGTCGATGTTAAGATTTTCCGTGCTTTCATGACCTACCGTGGTAAAAAATTATTGCTTCTTAAATATATTCGTAATTTTACGAGTGCACAATCACTGAAATTTCTACTACTTGTAAACTTAACTTAAAACAGTATGTTTTAGTCATCATCATCAACTACTTAAAACAGTATGTTTTAGTCATCACCGTCCTTTGTGGGCCTGTTTTTAGGGTTCCGTACTTAATATGTTAACGTAACAAATAGCCTTTTTTTAAACTCATAAGTGGGAATACTTATTGTGACGGACGGGAAACTACGGAACCCTACACTGAGCGTGGCCCGACACGCTCTTGGCCGGTTTTTATTTTTAGTTTATATTAATGACTAGCTTTTGCCCGCAGCTTCGCCTGCTTACATAAATAGAATATAGCCTATGTCACTCAGGAATAAAGCAGCTTTCTACTGATGAAAAAATTTTAACAATCGGACCAATACTTCCAGTGATTACCTCCTACAAACAAAAAACAAAAAAACAAACTTTACCTCTTTATTATATTAGCGTAGATTATTAATTATCTTCGTCGTGTGTGATAGTATCTTAGCCGTGTGTGAGCTACACACCTTACACCCTTAGGGAACTTCACTGCGGGTGACGTAACCTACAACAAACTTATTATTTGCGGTTGGTACAGTAATCGGGTCTAGGGATCAAACCGCAAAATTAAGTTTGTTTTTTAATGTATATACTTTTCCAGGATAAAAATACCCAGTGTGGTGCCCAGGATATTAAAGAATAATTATACCAAGTTTCATCGTAATCGAACCGGTAGTTTTTGCGTGATGCCTGAACAAACAGACAGACAGACAAAAATTTTTTTAATCACATTTTTGGGTTCGGTGTCGGTCTAGTAACATGCCATTAATTTTTTTTTTGATATTTTTAATGTACAGAATTTTCACTTCTACAGATTTATTATAAGTATAGATTTACCACATTTGTTGCAAAACAAACTAAATATGGTGCTGTTTGCTGATGAAACTTCTTTGATTTTTAGAAAACTTAATAGATTAATCTTGACTACGAAAATAACGCTCTACTGCAAGTCCAAAACTGGTTCACTCCTAATAATGTAAGTCTAAATGGAAAAAAACCATGAAGTCAAGACAACAACAAAAAAATAAACCATGATTATTTATTTTCGTAAAAAATCTAGTTTTTTTTATATGTAAAATAAATTAATGAGATTGAATACTCATGTTATATTTAAATTATTCAAATTAGACGTGCGTATGTAAGTATAAATAGAAACATTTACACGAGTTTATGACAAACAAACAAAAAGGCATTTTTTTTATGGTGGGACAATCATCTAATAACAACCTCCGCTCTTGAGCGGAGCGGGAGATAGTGTCAGACTCTCACTGACTAAAACCCACCCCCTTCCTTCGTGCCTTCATACCGGGTCTCGGGCTACTCTTTCGAAACTAACCCTGGCCCCAGTAGGCTTCGACCCAGCTGGGCCCATGCTGTTGCTGACAACTCCTTGAGGCCCGCGGGAACAGTGCGCGCCGTCGACGACTTGGGCTCGGTCCGGATAGTTACCGGACGGTCGGACAGCAAGCTACCCATTGCTCGCCGTCCGCAAGCCCGCGCCTACGGTGGCCAGAAATCGGGATCGGAATCCCGGCGGCGGTGGCGAGAGTGCCGCTGCCTGATGTGGTCGGCCTCCTCTTTTGCTAGCATTACTGCTTCGCAGAAGGAGGCGACCACCTTTTTTTATGGTGGGAAAAATCATCCAATGACAACCCCCGCTATTGGGTGGAGCGGGAGATAGTGTCAGACTCTTACTGACTAAACGACCCACCCTGTTCCTTCTAGCCTTCATACCGGGGCTCGAGTTCCCTTTCGGATAACCCTGGCCCCAGTAGGCTTCGTCCCGACTGGGTAGCTACTGTTGCTGACAACTCCTTGAGGCGCGCGGGAACAGTGCGCGCCGTCGACGACTTGGGCTTGGTCCGGACAGTTACCGAACGGTCGGACAGCGAGCTACCCATTGCTCACTGTCCGCAAGCCCGCGTCTACGGTGGCCGGAAATCGGGATCAGAATCCCGGCGGCGGCGGCGAGAACGCCGTTGCCTGATGCGGTCGGCCTCTTTCTTTGGGAGCATTACTGACGACGAGGCGACCACCTGCCACTCCTCCTCGCTCCGGACCATGGCCTGAACCAAGGCCCGGCGCGAGAGGTCTCCGCCACCGATCACCTCCACGAGGGCACGGCGATGCTCCGCCCAAATAAGGCACACCTCAACTGTGTGCTCCACCGTGTCCTCCGGGCGTGCCGCAAAGTGACGAGACGCGTTTTTTTGCGTTTTGCAATTTTCTGCATGCGGGGCAATCTCAGCTCAAGCTTACCTGACAGGTGAAAGTGTGCAGGCAAACCTGTGAGGTAAACCCTAACGTAATTATTAATTGTATATCAAAAATATGTAATACTCTTTAGTTAATATGTATGAATGTAGTGTTGTCTATGAATAAACGCTTGTCTTTCGTTCGAATGCACTTCGGTTGTTTCAATATTAATAGGTTATGTGCCCAGAATAATTATATCCGTAAAGCTAATTGTGAAAGTAGTTGCGTGAATCAACTATGGTTCGATAGAATATCGATTTTTCTATATTAGTTTGACAAGTTTACGCGTTTCGCGTAGTATTCAACACGTGTGTTGTAAAACGCGAATGTCGGTTCGGTATAATGGCTACTAACTATATATATCAAACGTACAAAAGTTGCGTGGTCGTGTCGCAGCAGAAAACTTTCTTATACTCGAAGGCATGATGAAGTTTATTAAGAACAAACGAGATGAAAGTGGAACAGAAGTTATTGTATCAGCTGCAGTAGACGCGAAGACGAAAGCGAAGCTTATACTCACTATAGATTCATCGTTATTATGTTCACATCAAGACCGTTAAAACTACAGCGCAGGAGCTGTGGGAAAAACTCAAGTCGCTCTTTGATGATTCCGGGTTAACGAGAAGGATAAGCCTTTTACGGAATTTGATATCCATTCGGTTGGAAAATAGCAGTTCCATGACCTCGTATGTTACGCAAATAATTGAGACAGGTCAGAAACTTTGTAGAACAGGATTTGCAATAAATGATGAGAGGATTGGTTCACTGCTACTAGCTGGATTACCAGAGAAGTTCTCTCCTATGTATATGGCCATAGAACATTTGAGCATTCACGTAACAGCAGACGCCATTAAGAGCAAGCTTCTAGACATGGAGACCGGAAACATAGACAGTGTAGATGGAGCATTTGTTGTATCAAAAATCAACAAATGTCTAAGAGTGGCAACACTGGCAACAAAGATGGCGTCAAATACCGACATGAAAATGCCAACATGAAAACTGTCAATGTTAGATGCTATCGATGTAAACAAATTGGACACTATCGAACGCAATGTCTGAATAATTCTAAGTTTGAAGACTGAAACAAACTAACGCATTCTCAGCACTGATTACCAGCTAGCACCAGGCTAGCGTTCATTTAACGGCCAATCCAGATTGGATCACTAGCAGATATCGGAAAGTTCAACAAGAAATAATGGTAGCAAATCAAGAAGCTGTTTCAGTTACGTAAGCTGGCGATGTTAAGATAGTAGCCTCCGTCAAAGTCAGTGAATTCGAAATAAACATTGAAGATGTTTACTGTGTACCTAACCTGACAACTAACCTCATATCAGTTAGCAGGTTGATTCAAAACGGTAACAAAGTCGATTTCACTGATGAGAGTTGTCGGATTTATAATAGAAATTGTGAGTTTGTTGCTACTGAATGTTGCAAAGAGTCTGTTTACCTTAGGAATTACAAAATGAAATCACAGTTCATATTCAATGTATTGTAATTTAGAATGATAACCAGAATGCACTTAAGTTGTTACTTAATCTTATATTTTACAATAGAACAAAGCATATAGATATAAGATTTCACTTTGGTCGAGAATATATTAAAAATAATATAGTTAGAAAAATCAGATGCCAGCTGATATACTTACAAAGTCTTTAAATTCTGTGAAACATTATGAATTTTTAGAATTGTTGGGAGTTCAACAAAAGTAATATTAAGTATCTTGTTTTTGATATAGTGGGGGTATTAATTGTATATCAAAAATATTAAAAATATTTCTTTTAAATATATATTAATATAATTATAATTACTAATAGTTGATCATAATAGGGTATGGCGTTAAGTATACACAAGACGAACTAACTGAGGAAATAAAAATTAAAACGTTTTGCGCCGACCCTAAGTACCACAGGATGGGATAATCTGACATTCGTTTTCACCTAGTTTTTTTTTTTTGGTTGGTTGTATGCAAGTGGAAATATAAAATGCCGCAATCACCAATATCGTTTACAACGCAGTTATTAACGTTTATCTTTTAAGAATGGAGATGGGTATCTTTTTGTTCAGACGCCAAAAAAAATTATTCTTCTAAGGTGGCCCTTAGATTTTGTATGGAAAGGCGAAGCGTTGCCTGTAACCCAGTCTAAGCAGCCCTACGTTTACAGTACAATTCACGAATGATGGCGGCCGTGAAGTTAGCCTTTGAGAACGTTCGCGCATACTACACTCTTCTCGCACACGCACGTCGCCATTTGGTTCCCTAAAAAGACGTTACTGCGCAGCCTTCTGCGCAAACTTCACGGCCGCCACCATTCATGAATTGTACTGTAAAAAAGGTTGACCTGTATGCGCGGGGAGCCGCCGGTACCCAGGGCGACTGCGCCACAGCTGACATCGTGATTTTGTGACAGTGACACTATTTTTCTTGGTGATCTTTTTTGTGTTTTTAATTTAGGTAGTCCGTGCAGTGTACATATAGTTTTAAGTATATTTTTTATAGGTTTAGAAAAAAAATTAAGTTTATGAATGATTTTACATGTAAGTACTGCATTTTAATACTAGTATTTTAATGCCATATGACTGTGACGACAGTAGTGATGCCGTACGAGGAGCCAGTCAACCTGCCACATCGCTGGATGTCTTAGTAAGATGTCCTCATTGTCCCCAAGCACGCTTCTTCAAGGGTGAGCGAGGCTTGAAGGTACATTTGGGCAAGAAGCTTAAACCCCACAATGTACCATCAACATGCCCAATAATACCCACTCCGTTAGCACCTGATCCTTCTCCTCAACCTTTATGGAAAACGCTTTCAAAATTTAAAACCACTACTCCTGTTTTAAAAAGAGTTCCTCGTGGTGCGAGACCATCTGTTGCTTCTAACTTAGCACGATGTGTCCGCCTCGCCGTCCGAGAGAACTCGCTGAGTGCTTGGGAACAACTGCTCACCTTCCCGTTTAGGATTCTACATGTGCAAAAAAATTTGGCAACAAAAAAAAACTTTAACAGCTCAAATCAAAGACAACTGTGATATTTCGGCCCAAAGTTTCGAACCTAAATTAACAACACCTCCCTCAAAGAGGTTTTTGCATCATGTGGAGTCCAAACTAGGCGAGGGTGATATCCGAGGCGCTTCTAGGATTATCTTTAGCAGCGATGTGGTTGCACCGTACTCACCAGAGACACTTATGGCTCTGGAGAGTAAACAGCCCGCCCCGGCAGTTGATCTCACCTTCCCCGATCCTCCCAATTCAGAAACCAATTCCCTTCAAATTACAGCTCAACAAGTATGTGCTCCTTCCGGAGTGTATCCGCCGGCGGTCTCGACGGCCTGACACCGCAGCATCTTAAAGACCTGATGTGCGCGGGCGCCGGGGAAGCTGGTGAGTCCCTCCTGAAGGAGCTGACGGCCCTCATCAATTTCATGCTCCACGGCAATGTGAACGAAGCCGTCATTGATGTCCTGTACGGGGCAAACCTTTGTGCTTTGCGCAAAAAGCATGGCGGCATTCGTCCCATTGCCGTAGGGTCTACCTTCCGACGCATCGCAGCCAAAATTTGCTGTGCATTCTATAGTGAAGCACTGGCCAGCAAATTTCAGCCCCTGCAGCTTGGTTTCGGATCCAAAGGGGGCTGTGAGGCTGCGGTACATGCCCTTTCTACTTACCTCAACAGCAACGAAGGTGAGGTCATTCTTAAGGTTGACATTAAGAATGCCTTTAATTCCGTGAACAGGGTCACATTGTTGACAGAAGCTAAAAAGAAATATCCAAAATTTACAGTTTCCTTTATCAACAAAGCAACATATACGTTTACATATATGTTTTTTTATAACAATAGACACCCCTCCAAATTACTGTATGAAGAAAACCTTTTGGAATCAGCCGTCGGCTGTCAACAGGGTGACCCTCTTGGGCCAGTCATTTTCAGTTTGGCAATAAATCCTATCATTCAGCAGCTAAATTCTAAATTTAATATCTGGTATTTGGATGACGGAACCCTAGGAGGTGATGTAGACATGGTCTTAAAAGATTTAACTTTTTTGAAAAATATTTTTTCTTCTATTGGATTACAATTAAACCTTTCAAAATGTGAAATTTACCTCCCCCAAACGACTAACAGACAGATGACTTTAGCATTTAACTCAATAGCACCCAATATACAAATCACCGATAGAAATTCTCTTCACTTCCTGGGCTCCCCAATTTTCGATGAATCTTTTCCAACATTCATTGAACAAAAGCTACAAAACTTTAATGACGTCTCGGAAAGACTTCAAAATTAACATGCATTCGGCATTCACACTCATTCGATACTGTTCTTTTGGGCCTAAATTTACGTATAGCCTTCGCGCTTCCCATCTTTGGAAGCACCCACAACTTTTGGAAAAAGTCGATCAAATTATTAGGAACACATTATCTTCAATTCTAAATGTGGCCTTGGACGACCGAGCATGGCAGCAAGCCACGCTTCCCATAGGTGGCCTCGGCGTCCGCAAAATTTCTAGTAAAAGTTTACCAGCTTTCCTCTCCTCGGTGCACAGTACTGAAACATTAACCAGGAATATTTTATCTTCCTCACTGGTTGATGTTGAGGTACCGTGCTTGTCCGATGCGTTGAACGCTTGGAAAATGGCTTGTCCCAACACGGATTTGCCCGACAACCTGTCCTCACAGAGACGGTGGGATGTGCCGCTCTGCAGTATTGTACGGAATAACCTATTAAATACATTGTCAAGTACTGCTGAGTGTGCGCGTCTGTTGGCTGTGGGGGAATGGAAGTCGGGCTTATAACTTCAGGCACTCCCGTCATCCACCATAGGCACTATGATGGATGACGCCTCGTTTCGGCTCACTACCTGTCTACGCTTAGGCGCACCTTGTGTTGCTCCACATCGGTGCCGCTGTGGCGAAGGTGTCGACAGCCTCGAACACCATGGCTTGTCCTGTTGCAGGTGCGTAGGCCGCATACCACGACACACTAGCATCAACGATATTATTCGTCGAGCTCTTGTCACCGCCGGCTTACCTGCCGTATTAGAACCAAATGGTTTGGTACGTGACGATGGGAAGAGACCAGATGGTATGACGTTGGTACCGTGGAAGGTGGGTAGGCCTCTGGTGTGGGACGCAATCGAATATGGGATGGCGCAAGGGTGTGTCGACACCCTTGCGCCATCCCATATTCCAAGTACGGCAGGCTGTGCTGGCGCTGCCGCTGCTGCTCCTGAGACCCTTAAACGGCGCAAATACCTTATTGGTTATTACAGTTTTGAGCCGTTTGGGGTCGAAACACTTGGTTCATGGGATCCAGGTGCGCGTCTCCTTTTCAAAGAAATTTCACGCCGACTGATCGACACTTCACGTGACCAGAGGGCTGGCTCGTTCTTCACTCAAAGAATTAGCATTGCCATTCAACGTGGCAATGCTGCCAGTCTTCTGGGCACATTTCCGGATGACAGCGATGTAGAGGAGTACTTTGACGCCTGAGCGTACTTTGTCATTTTGTATTATATTAATTATGGGGTAGTAATAAAAGCTCCGACAAAAAAAGAAGAATTGTCCTTACTCAAAATATTAAATCTACTGCCTAAAATACTAACTTTCCGACTACTTTTGTCCGAATAAAAATGACGAAACGACCGAATTAGATACTGAAATCTTCGAAAAATAAACATAACTGTCTATTGCTATAATACTTTTCTACCAGCATAAATTACGTTCTACTGAAAACTTTGCTTTGTAATTTTTATCTTTACTTGCCTACTATTAATTCATAAATTTCCTTTCATATTTCATAGACTGTGGTGCTATTTTAACTGTCATATTATACCTACTGAAAATATTATTCTGAGTGGCTATACAGAAACTTATAAAAAATATAAAAATGTACTTGTAACAATAACTTTTAATTGCATCATAAATCATGAATTTTACTTACCACGGGTATGCTTCAATATCGGTACCTATTTCAGGCGTTAAAAAGTTAAAACAGTCGTATTCATGGGTACGTATAAAAATCCCGAATTTTAAATTACCGATGGACGAAATCCCGAAAATTAAAACGCCAAATGGTCGAAAGTTTATAATCCCGAAAGTTCATTTGTTCGAATGTTTAAAATCCCGAAGTTCAAAATCCCGACTCATCCGTGTCGGGGTGCCCTAAGGTTCCGATTTGTTTTATTTTGAGAAGTAGCACTCGCCGGCCGCTGCCGCGGCGCCGCTCGCTTCGCTCGCTCGGCTCGCGCGCTTTTGGTCACAATTCTAACCTAACCTATTTCAGCCACAATCTCCCGTAAAAATGTGTTTACCATTGTCTAATAGTCTAGTCACAGGTAGTTTGTATTTGGATTGCACTTTGAACTGGGTGAAATAGGTTAGGTAACGTTAGAACTGTGACCAACCGCTACGTTCAAGTTGTTTCGTCTTTTCGAGATTTCGTCCTTTCGGGCATTTGAACATCGGTATTTTGTGTTTCGATATAACGACTATCGGCATTTAAACCTTTCGGTATTTTGAATTTCGGTGTTTTGCACGTCGGTATTTCAGCCATAGGTATAATGAACTTTCGGGATTTTGATACGTACACCTATTCATGCCTTAATCGAAAACCAAGTAGACTTTGGTTTCCTAGAATATTATACTGTATTATTAATCGAAAAATTTCCTAACTTTTATAATGTCAGCAAGAACAAAGATAAAAATAAAACAAAACTCAGTTTATTATGAAAATGTAGTTACGTAGTAGATCCGAACTCCATCGCGCGGGCCGTACAGTTGAGGTATTTTCATCATTATTGAGAGCCAAAAAATAAATTTGATAACCAACAATAGAAATTAAAACAGTTCATGCAAGTTGTAAAAATATGATTATTTTGACCAAACCTCTGTTGTCGGTAACTTAGTAATTTTGTCGGAGGTTCAGTATTCTATTCGGAAGTTTAATTTTTTTTAATCGAAGATCCATTTTTTTTTTAGGAGAAAATGTAATTTGAACATGCTCTTATTTGTTGTGAAATTGGATATTTTTTTTCGTTTATATTTTGGGTTTTTTGTCGGTAATTCATTATAACGCTAGTTAATTAGAATAATAGTCGGCCACAGATCGCTGGAGATTAAATTGTTTTTCGGAACCATTATTATTTCCCTTAATTATGTACATAGTTAGGTTTTAGTTTAAATAGTTTATTTAGTATTCAAGTTTTTTTATGTACATATGTATTAAAATAATTTGTATAAATAAATTTAAATGTTAATAAAAAAGCTCTTGAGTTAATATGTATGAATATAGTGATGTCTAAGAATAAACGCTTGTCTTTCGTTTGAATGCACTTCGGTTGTTTTAATATTAATAGTATGGTTACCTTTAATCAGCTGATATATAAATATGTATCTGCCAAAGTATGTATTACTTGATAGAATTTCAAGGTGGCGGCTAAAACATATTTAAATTCAGAAAAGTGGTTGATAATAAAAGTAACACAAAAACAAGAAAAAATTAATTCCTCACCTTTAAAATTAGATAAGCTAGTTTTGTGCTCGTAATATAAGCAACGAATCATCGTCAGCTTCATTCAAATAAAAAACCGCATAATATATTGTAGTCTCTTAGAAATTCGGAGTTTTATTTTCACAAAAAGTATCGCTACTAAACAAAATGAGACATTCGAAGAAAAGCGGTAAGTATTTTTTTTATTTTTTTTACTTCTACTTAAAAATAAAATATCTTTAAACAAGTAAAATTTAATTAGATAGTCATTTATTCAGAATTTAAAAGAAAAAAAAATCATACTTAATACATGACAAAATATATATTTTTTTTAGATCCTATCCAAGAAGCGATAGGTTCAATGGGACGCTGGCAACTAATAATAGTTATAGCACTATCTCTGAAGAGTTTTCCCTTAGCGTGGAATCAACTAGCAATCGCTGTGATCGCACCTAGACAAGATTTCACCTGTGTATCTCCAACGCCGATGAACGCCAATGACTCAATGTTACGTGCTTGTTCTGTGAGAGTCAATGACAGTTTACCTGAAGTACAATGCGAGAAATTCTCTTACGATGACAGTGTTTTCAAGTCGACTATAGTGAGCGAGGTAATTCTATTGTTTTTATTATTTCTATCATTTATCAATAACTATCCACTGCTAGCGGCTTCGACCGCGTGAAAGTAGGCAATTGTCATAACAAAACATAAGGCCGGGGAAAAACTTATCCTATGTTATGGATAAGTTATATATAAGTGATATTTCAGAACTTTTTTGCCATTATAATATTAGTGTGATAAAATTACTATCTTCTTATATTCTTTATTGTACATAACTTTACAAAATCTACATAGTAAGAAAGCCGATGTACCGATGTATCTTCCTGAAATTGCCGTCCTAATCTCATCAATCATCATGTTTCTTTTTTAATAGTAATATGGCCGTAAATTATCTTGCATAAGCATGAAATCTTCGCTCACAAAATCAGCCTACGGTTTGACATGCTGTTATGATGAATTGTTTTGCAGTCAAAGTGCCTAAATGAGGCCCGAATACGAACTCATGATCTGTTGTTCCTTCCAAAGAAATGTCACCCCGAACAGTCCAAGTACTTTCGCCAAATGCCTCTCGTTCCCTTATACAGGCCTGTGCAAATCGTTCTCCTTCTCTTCTGTACACTTTTCTACATCCTTTTTTTTCCATGAAGATTAATTTTACACTCATCCGAGAACATTACAAACTTCAATTTTCTAAGCAACCAGGCAATGTTAGTACGAGCAAATTCAAGCTGCGCTTAGCGATGTGCAGGAGTTAATTTTGGACCATTGGCAGGTTTGTGCGGATATAATCCCCTTTCTGCGTCATCGTCGCATAGTCCAAGTGTTACATAATGAAATAACAAATAAAGTTAAGTAAGTTCAGTCTTTGTTTTTTGTTCTTTCTCAAGGATCTCTAGGTATTGTTATTATGTGATATTATTGATTCTCGTATATAAATTACTACTTACTGATGTTTATATTTTTTGCATTTTTAGGGTTCCGTAGCCAAACGGCAAAAAACAGAACCCTTATAGATTCGTCATGTTTGTCTGTCTGTCTGTCCGTCCGTATGTCACAGCCACTTTTTTCCGAAACTATAAGAGCTATACTGATGAAACTTAGTGAGTAGATGTATTCTGTAAACCGCATTAAGATTTTCACACAAAAATAGAAAAATACGTGTGGGGTATCTATGGATAGGTCTTCAAAAATGATAATGAGGTTTTCAATATCATTTTTTTCTAAACTGAATAGTTTGCGCGACAGACACTTCCAAAGTGGTAAAATGTGTCCCCCCCCCTGTAACTTGTAAAATAAGAGAATGATAAAACTAAAAAAAATATATGATATACATTACCATGCAAATCGCCAACGAAAATTGGTTTGAACGAGATCTAGTAAGTAGTTTTTTTTTAATCCTAACTAATATTATAAATGTGAAAGTGTGGATGTTTGGATGTTTGTTACTTAATCACGCAAAAACGGCTGAACGGATTTGGATGAAATTTGGCAGGCATATAGTCTTTAACATGGAAAAGAACATAGGCTACCTTTTAACCCGATTCCTTAAGTACCTAATGCCACGCGGGGCTAAAGCTAGTACGTCATAAATCTAAAAAAAATAAACTATTATTAAAACATCGATCAAAGTTACAACGAACTACAAGAACTTTTATTTTATGTTACTTGCTGCCACGGAACCCTTCATGGGCGAGTCCGACTCGCACTTGGCCGGTTTTTTTTTATTTTGGACATACGAAATTTATTTCATAGTTATTCATAAGTATTGTTAATTACTAAGATTTTGTTGTATTTATGTTTTTTGTTTATGGTGGGAAAAAATCATCCAATGACAACCCCCGCTCTTGGGTGGAGCGGGAGATAGTGTCAGACTCTTACTGACTAAAAGACCCACCCCGTTCCTTCTAGCCTTCATACCGGGGCTCGAGTTCCCTTTCTGATAACCCTGGCCCCGGTAGGCTTCGACCCGGCTGGATCCCTGCTGTTGCTGACAACTCCTTGAGGCGCGCGGGAACAGTACGCGCCGTCGACAACTTGGGCTTGGTCCGGACAGATACCGGATGGCCGGACAGCGAGCTACCCATTGCTCACTGTCCGCAAGCCCGCGCCTACGGTGGCCGGAAATCGGGATCAGAATCCCGGCTGGCGGAAGTGCTGTTTGCCTGATATGGTCGTCCTCCTCCTTTGCGAGCATTACTGCCTGGCGTGCCACTCCTCCTCGTTTCGGACCATGGCCTGAACCAAGGCCTCCGCCGCCGAACGCCCCACGAGGGCACGGTGATGCTTTGCCCAAGCAGGGCACAACTCTACTGTGTGCTCCGCCGTGTCCTCCGGGCGTTCCGTACAGTGGCGACACCCGGGCGTCTCTTCCGCACGGATCCGGTGCAGGAACCTCCCGAACTTGCCATGTCCAGTGAGAACCAGCGTCATGCGGAAGGTAAGGACGCCGTGAGGTCTTTCCAGCCACGCCTCAAAGAGGGGACTCACCGCCATAATTATGGCGTGTCCAGCACTGGGTTGCAATCGATAGTCGCTGACGCCATTTCACCATGAGATCCCGCCGGAGCCCTGTCTGCCATGTCGCGACCTGTTGCGGCAGCGAACTTTCGCCCCGGCGTTGCATGTCCACGCGCAAATCGTGCATATGTGCAAGGACTGTTGCCTCCAGATCCCACGGTGGTAGACCAGCAAGAAGGCTCGCCGCTTCGCGGGAAATCGTGCGGTATCCCCGCACCATCCGTATTGCCATGACCCTCTGGCATGCGTTCAGCATAGCCCGTACGGGAACACACACTATACTAACATTTAAACAACAAGAATCTTTTTAATTTCTTTTTGAATGTATCGATTGATGAAGTTTCTGGTATGGACTTTGGCAAGTGATTGTAAATACGCAGCGCCATACTGAAAATCATGCCTGCTGCGGTCTTCCCGTCCGATTATAACCTGAGTGTCTTTAAGGCTGAAAGGAAGGCTCATAAACTAGTGCGCCTCACCATCAGAGATTGCATCACTAAGCAGTCCCATCAGGTGGGATCGCAATCAAGCACTAGTTTATATCAATTAAAAAAAAATTGTCACTAATTTCTGTTGGTAAGATATGAAGTTATCAGCTCTAACGAAGTACCCCGAATTCCGTAGATACCTGTATAATTTATTTAATAGAATTTGGTGATCTACATAATCAAACGCTTTACGTAGATCCGCAATGGTCAAACTGGAATTTTATTGTCTAAGCTATAACTGTGTTCCAAAAATCATAGACGGCCATATCAATGGTTTATTTTTCCTAAAACTTATCTGCTCTTTAGCAAATAAATTTACTTTTTCAAAATATTCATTTTATCTGACATTAAATAACTCTTTCATACACCTTAGAGAGTGTGCAAGCCTTGATTTTTTTAAACTTCTACAATAAAGTAACATTCTCCGAAAATAACATTCTACTGGTAAAAGAGTTTTTAAATTGGTCCATGAGTGCTACTACGAGCGCTTAACGTGATACATATTATGACCTAGACTAAACTATTAAAGAAATGGAGCTATGAAGTGTATATCTGGATAGCTCCATCCTTTTTTCTCGTTCGGACGACTAAAATTTTAACAAGTCATGGTAAGGTTCCAGAAGTTTTTAAAGAGAAAAGGAAGATATTTTTTTTTAGCATCGAATCAATCGTTGCAAACCAAAATAAAATAAAAAATCTTCTTTATCGTTTTGGCAAGGCCTGAAATAAAGAAGTTATATCATATTTCATTTTAAGAACAAAATTTTTGTAAACTATTATTGAAAAACACAATTGACAACTTTTATTAGTCGACATATCTTTTATTGAATCAATTACTAATGGGAACTACGGTAAGTGGGAACGGTTGCTTCAAAATAATCAGAAAAATAGTTAAAAGAATCATGCAGTTGGAGGACAAAACTATACCCACACCTTAAATGCACAATTGCACATTACATGATGCATTTACTTAGTTTTAGCCCGTAAATGTAATCAAAACCAGCCATGAGTTGAGATAAAGAACACTTCTATAAATAATACTAAGATAGGGCAGCATCATCACAATTTTCGTAATTATTTAGAAGTCAGAAGATATATGAAAGAAAATGAAGTTATTGATATCGTGATGAGTGACAGGCGACCCCAGATAACATGAGACAAAGGTAGAAACCTATCAATAATAAAAAATAAAAAATAAAGAATATTGAATCTACAGAAATCATCATCCTCCCGATGATTTCTGTAGATTCACATACACTTTTTATTCTGTCATTAAGTACACAAAGACGGGTTGGTCTTTGTGTGATAGAACCACTGTAACATGGAATGTAGCTGACCGAAAATTTTGTCAATTCAAAATTCTGTAAATGGTCTATTTGAAATAAATGTTTTTGATTTCTGATGTTACGAGTATCGATATTTTATTTTTCAATAATTTTAACATCACTAATTATACAATTTGCAAATGTGTGTTTACTTTGAATCCGTGTTCAACATATGCATAGGATCACACGGGTGAGCAAGGTGTTTCACTCCATTTTTGCAAGTGTTCTCTAACCATGTTTAATGGTGTTGCTTTCAGCTTCTTTGTGTCCGTGAGAAATATGAGTGTATATGCCATTTTTATAGTTTTTGATTTTGAGGGTGAATTTCCCAAATGACTTATTTTTGTCTTCGGTGAAATTAGTATTTGAAAAAAGGAATGTTGTGCTGAATTTTTTTTAGTATTCAATAGGTGGTTATTGGGTTGTGGCAAAAATATAATTTGCCTAGGACTATTTAGTGAATTTCAACAAATGCCATTTTTTTATCATATCGGTGAACTTTGTCATTTATATTTTTTTTAAGCTATTGCATAGCTTCTATCGCGGGCCTTGAGCGTGGAGATCGAATCCAGAAATTTCGTAACGAAAATAACCTAACACCCCCAATTCATTTGTTTTTTGAGCGTGGTGACCGATAAGAAAACAAATGAGTGAAAGCAGCTGTCGACGTTTTGGATGGGCGGGGTTAAGCAGCTGTTAGCGAGGTCTGGTTTTTGATGGAAGAGGTTAAGCAGCTGTTGGCGAGGTCTGGTTTTGGATGGAAGAGGTTAAGCAGCTGTTGGGGAGGTCTGGTATTGGATGGGTGGGGATAAGCAGCTGTTGGCAAGGTCTCATTTTGGATGGGTGGGGTCAAGCAGCTGTTAGCGAGGTCTGGTTTTGGATGGGTGGGGTTAAGCAGCTGTTGGCGAGGTCTGGTTTTAGATGGATGGGGTTAAGCAGCTATTGGTGAGGTCTGGTTTTGGATGGGTGGGGTTAAGCAGCTGTTGGCGAGGTCTGGTTTTAGATGGGTGGGGTTAAGCAGCTGTTGTGAGGTCTGTGTTTGGATGGGTGGGGTTAAGCAGCTGTCGGCGTTTTGGATGGGTGGGGTTAAGCAGCTGTTAGTGAGGTCTGGTTTTAGATGGATGGGGTTAAGCAGCTGTTGGTGAGGTCTGGTTTTGGATGGGTGGGGTTAAGCAGCTGTTGGCGAGGTCTGGTTTTCGATGGGTGGGGTTAAGCAGCTGTTGGTGAGGTCTGTGTTTGGATGGGTGGGGTTAAGCAGCTGTCGGCGTTTTGGATGGGTGGGGTTAAGCAGCTGTTAGCGAGGTCTGGTTTTGGATGGGTGGGGTTAAGCAGCTGTTGGCGAGGTCTGGTTTTGGATGGAAGAGGTTAAGCAGCTGTTGGCGAGGTCTGGTATTGGATGGGTGGGGATAAGCAGCTGTTGGCAAGGTCACATTTTGGATGGGTGGGGTTAAGCAGTTGTTAGCGAGGTCTGGTTTTGGATGGGTGGGGTTAAGCAGCTGTTGGCGAGGTCTAGTTTTGGATAGGTGGGGTTAAGCAGCTGTTGGTGAGGTCTGGTTTTGGATGAGTGGGGTTAAGCAGCTGTTGGCGAGGTCTGGTTTTGAATGGGTGGGGTTAAGCAGCTGTTGGCGAGGTCTATTGCATAAGTTGATAAAAAATTCTATGCAATAGCTTTACCGCGGCAGTCCCCACGTCACACGTCTTTTTTTTGTATAATTTTCAGGTTTTATGTAATCTTTAGGATATTAAATACCCCCAAATTTAATAGCATCAACGTATCATATGATACGTGTCATATTTCTCCTTAGTCTTATATAAGACTAAGGAGAAAATTCAGTTTGAATTCTGGTTTCCACCGATATGACAAATCGGCACCGATTATTTTTTCTGTACACCGATATAATAATAATATAAAACGTTTATTTTCTCATCACATAGATTAGTGCTAACACATTACAATTTACACACCGTGGTATAACTAAGTGAGAGACTGGTGCCTGAATTAGGTTTCCATATGAACCTGTATTCCCTTCCACAGCCTCACAACTAGATATAATCTAAATATTGATTCACAGTTCAGAGGAATTATTAAACAGATTACATCGATAAAAACAAAATGAAGAAAAATAAAAAATTGAAATAGCAAAGAGTATGAGGTTCGAGTTACCAGGGAGTGCGAGAAGGAAATATTTGTGATTGTGCTGGTGTGCAGTGCTTGTGGAGTGGAATGGTGCTTGTGTAGAAGGGAATAAGATGTGTATGTGTATTGAGGCTGTAGAGCGATCTCCCATGTCAAAATCATCAACATGAATAACCCACTTTGACGTTTCCTCTCCTTGCCTGGGATCCGAATTTTTGTACCAGCTTCTTCTGCTGCATGCCCTTCTTTAACTATTTTTGAAATTAGCCCTTGACTCTCACCTGAAATATAGACAAAATTAATTAAGTATTTACATACTGAAGTTAAAATATTAAATGTAAGTATGAGTAACTATTTTTTATGCGGCTTGCGTACAAATCGCGTCACGTAAGAAGAACGCTGGAAGGCAGTGGAGTGGAGAGAATACTATGCGGGAGAGCCCCTCAGATTATTCCAGAGTTCTTTTTACGTGACGAGAACTATAGGTAGTTGAATCACTCAGCTTTATATTTTTTAAGTTACAGTTACGTTAAAAAGTAATCAATGTAAAAAATATCGGGTAATTTACAAAAAGAAAGTAGACAACACTAACCTGTAGCTGTCGAAATTCGTTTGTATACTTGATTAAATGGAATAATCGGAGCCTGCACCCGAGCTTCTTCTTCAAAAAAGGCTTTGACCTTAAGAATGATGCTTCGCGCATCACTTTTAATCGCTTTCGGCATATTAAACGCTGAAAATGTAGAACTATCGCAACAGAAAACACAGAGCACCCGAATGTAGTAGACACTGATAATATAATCGAATGACATTTCAACATGGCGGCCGTAGTCCCCATTTTCTCCATTTCACAGATAAGCTGGTAAGATAGTAATACAAATCTCTGCTGTAAGGAAATGTAAACAAAACTCTACAACTCAAAAACCCAATAAAGGATTGCCACTTTCCCGTCATTTTGGTTTTTTTTCTGTGGCCGGCCAGCTATTCAGCCTTTATTTCGCATTACTGAAAAATTAGAAATTAATTGATTTTTTTTTAAATAGAGTTTTATAAAGAAATACTTGAAAAATTAAATCACTTAAAAGTGTAATATTATTTAAATATTACATATCTTTAGGTTACTTTAATTTTATAACGCTGTAATCGACTGGCTGTATAGAAAGTTGCAACATGGTTCAATAGAAATGTGAAGATAGAACTATTTTTTTTTAAATAATTTTACAGCTGTCAGTTGAAAGTAAAACTCCCTAGGGATGAAAAGTAGTATTTCCAACCTGCTCCTCAAAAAAAGGCAACTTCACACCTACTTTCAGAGCATGAGTAATGAAAATATATTTGATATATGTATATGGGCTTTTAGGTAACACTATTTTCGGATAACGCCACCTACTGGCATTACCAGAACAACAATTTAATTACTTTTTACACCACCTGCTCGATAATGTCGTTTTATACGTCATACAAACCTCACTTAAAGCAAGTCATTCTATCCCTAGGGAGATAATGCAGTATGGCCGATCCCTAGGGAATAATGAGATTTGAATTTGGAACATTAAAGATCGTCAACATTGTGAATTAAAATGTAGGCGCATCGAACAAGTTGACTTGAAATTCAAACCAAAGAGTATGTAATCACTATGATTCAAACTGGCCACTAACAAAAAAAATAAAATAGAATAAACCGTGCGTACTGACGGGAGCGTTACAGAAAATTTAAACTATTATATGGCACTGAAACTCGACAACCTCAGAGAACCTAGGTTATCGACACAGCTTGAAGAATCGCCAAACTTAAGTGGCTGTGACTGAAGGGGCCGAAAGATTCTAGAATGTCAACCACTTAATTGAGGATACAACGTTGGAAGGCCTTCCAAAAGATGGACCAATTACCTGGCACAGGACAGGCACTTGGAGTAGTGAATTTTATTTGTTTGATGAACTTGTAAATACTCGCATAATACTTATATTTCTCTAGTAGGTATATGATTTGGTCGACCAAATTGTCTTTTAATTATCTCACAGATGGTGTAAAAAGTAGAGTATGCAACACGGGGATAAAGCTGTCTTTGTCTTGGGTGGCTTGAATTCCTCACTTCACTCAGGTTTCTTTATTAACTCCCTCGCGATGCTCGGGAGTTAATTTTATAAATCCCTCACTGTCGTTCGGGATTAAAATCAGCAACCTTCGTTTCGTTCGAAATTCAACATGCCGCCCGCGACTTAAAGACACTGCTTTATCCCCTAGTCACATAAACTACTATTTGTTTTCTCACCGTTTAAAGCTTACCTGGACTATCACAAATATTTCGAAGTTAGCTAGATCGGTCCAGCTGTTCTCAAGTTTTAGCAAGACCATTTTTACATAAAAACGGCTATTCATTTTTATTAATTTATAGATTATAGGTAGTATAGTTATCAATTGTAAGATCATATTTTGGAGTATAAATTGAATTTTTCAGTGGGACTTGGTGTGCCAACGCAAATTCCTCCGGAGTTTGGTTCAACCTGCAACGCAAACCGGTTTACTCATCGGCTATCTAATGTTTGGAGTGATGGCTGATAGGTAAAAACGATAATCACAAGAACAACATTCAAAAAACTCAAAACACTTGTCTCTAATTTTGTAATTGAATGCAGGATCGGCAGAAAAACTCCGTTGCTGATAGCAGTAACGCTTCAAGCAGTTGCAGGACCCGTGACAGCATTGATGCCGATGTTTGAATTGTTTTTACTGTTCAAGATTATCTCTGCCATCGCAACAGGTGGATGTTTGAGCACTTGTTTTGTAATTTGTAAGTAAACTACACATTTGAATTTGATTCCATAAATTGAACATTTAATAATACTAAAATCTCTTTCCAGTGATAGAAATCATAGGCCCTGAAATCCGATCAAAAATTGTCTATTTCTACCACATTCCATACGTATTAGGGTATTTAAGTGTACCAGTCATTTCGTATCTAGCAAAGACGTGGGACGGATACTGGTGGTCGATCTCTGTTCCAGCTTTTCTTCTGCTATCCTATTACTGGTAATTTACTACTTGTGATTAATCATTAAAAGTTTAATCAATAATCTAAGGGAATACGATACTGATGGAATTGCATGTCCTTTCTAGGCTGATACCTGAGTCTCCACGTTGGCTGTTAGCAGTCGGAAAAGTTGAACAAGCACGGCAAGTATTGCTTCAAATAGCCAGAAGGAACAAAATGTCTGAAGAAGCAGTGGCTGTAGCAATAGAAAGCTATGAAACGAAGTTATTAGAATCAAAAACCAAAAGTATTGAAGCTGATAGCAAAAAGAGAACTTACGGTATCATAGACTTAGTGCGTACACCAATTATGAGGTCAAGGATATTTTTGATTGGCATCAATTATTTCAACGATGGCTTGATATTTTTTGGCGTTACGCAGTATACTAGCCATATGAGTAAAAATGTTCGAGCTGATCTCGCCATTTCAGGTAAGTATTCTTTATTTTTCTGAGTGCCTAGTGCGAGTTGTTTTATGTAATGCTTGTATACGAGTTATGGCGTTCGGTCGATTGACCCGCTCTAAGCTCTTAACCAATCAGAGAGCCGAACGTGGTAAATATTTCGATCATCTTTTTACTAAGATAAGTGACACAATTTTAATACTAGGAATAGGAATAAATTAGATCACCTTCGATTCAGATTGGTTAAAGTGCATAGTTTTTTATAGGGTTCTGTGTAAAATTTTATGATAAAATACCACTTGATTCTTCAACTAGATGAGTCATTTAAAACGTATAGGTACATATAATTAAGCGCACGCTATTTAGTTATCGTCATCATCATCATCATAATTTCAGCCAAAAGACGTCCACTGTTGGACATAGACCTCCCTCAAGTGTCGCCATAATGAACGGTCCTGTGTGTCTCGCATCCATCGAATTCTCGCAATCCTTACCAGGTCATCGGTCCACCTTGTAGGAGGCCTTCCAACGCTACGTCTTTCAGAACCTTTCGGCCCCAATGGCCATCTGTTCTGCGAGTAATGTGCCCTGCCCATTGCCACTTAAGTTTGGCGATTCTTTGTGCTATATCGGTAACCTTGGATCTTCTGCGGATATCCTCATTCTTGATTCGATCACGCAAGGAAACTCCGAGCATAGCCCTTTCGATTGCCCTTTGGGTAACTTTAAGTCTTCTGATGAGGCCCATTATAAGCGACCATATTTCGAAGCCATATGTCATCACTGGCAACACGCACTGGTCATAAACTTTCGTCTTGAGACACTGTGGTATGTTGGACGAGAAGATACCGCGCAGCTTCCCGAACGCTGCCCAGCCGAGTCGGATTCGTCGATTGATGTCTTTCTCGAAATTAGACTTACCCAACTAGACCGTCTGTGTGACTTCAAGTGTAGCCTCAAAAAAAAAATATATATATATATGCTTGTAGATAAGCATATTATAAATTGGAAGACCATAATATCCTTGATAAAAATGCTAAAAATCAAAATACTAAAAATCATTCAGGGTAGTGTTCTGGCTCCCTTGCTGTTTAACATATACACCAATGACCAACCGGTGAGCTATATACATATAATACAACCCGCTTTTTGTATGCAGACGACCTAGCATTAACTTGCCAAGCCACTGACTTTGAGGAAATTAAGGCCAACCTTACCACCGCCCTTTCAGATCTTAGTCAGTATTATACTGCTAATGCGTTGAAATCAAATCCCTCAAAAACCCAGGAACGCTCAATATCTCGTGGCAGGGGTGCTCATCCAAGATATCTCGGCATTACTTTGGACAGGTCCCTTAATTACAAAAAGAATTACGAGAACGTTAAACGGAAGGTGCATACAAGAAATAACTTGCTACGTCGCCTAACATCTACTAAATGGGGGGCGTCTCCCCAAGTTTTGCGAACAACTGGGATTGCGCTCTGCTTCTCCGCTGATAGATATGCCTGTCCAGTATGGAACCGCTCCGCTCACTCCAACTTAATGGATACAGCACTTAACGAGACGTGCCGAATTACTACTGGTTGCCTTAAACCGACTCCGGTACGAATGTTGTATCCACTAATCGGCATTGCACCCCCAGAAATTTGCATGGCTGTGGCTAGTTGCATAGAAAGGGCAAAACAACAAAACGACCCTCGCCATCCAATGCACAATTACAGTCGGTGCCACTGAGACTTAAAAGTTGTAAAAGTTTTGTTGCAAGCGTGAGCCCATCTCAAAGTAACACTACCTCGGAGAGATGCGACATCTGGCGGCAGAAGTTTAAACCTCCCGATGATTTAATCAAGCCGTCGGAGAGCCTCTCACCTGGACACGAGTTGCCATGGCCAACCTGGAAAACTCTAAACAGACTCCGCACGCACGTTGGGCGCAGCAAAGACAATCTCCACAGGTAGGGGTTCTCGGATGGTTTGTGCGGCGTCTCTCCGCAGACCATATCCCACCTTCCGTCCCGCATCGCGTGCCCTGTTTCCTGCTCACGTAGGGACCTAATTACAGCATCAGCGGACGGCATTGGCGTGGCCGAATTCTGGGCAAGGCAAGGTAACTAATTTTGCCATCGATACGCTAAGAAGAAGATTCAAATTCATTTCTATAGGCCACAGCTACAGCCACTTTTGTCTATTGATTAGTTGTTTTTAAATATTTAATAATAATAATAATATTCCACAACTATCACACAACGCCGTCTAGTCCCAAGCTAAGCAGAGCTTGTGTTATGGGTACTAGACAACTGATAAACATACTTATATATTTCTAA
Organism: Mythimna ferrago; assembly: GCA_910589285.2. NCBI lineage: Eukaryota > Metazoa > Arthropoda > Insecta > Lepidoptera > Noctuidae > Mythimna > Mythimna ferrago. The sequence continues at coordinate 8,762,674 of OU342698.1, read as the reverse complement.
ATACATACATATTATAGACAAATTACACCCAGACACAGAACAAATGATTATCCTCATCACACAAACATTTGTCCTGGGTGGGAATCGAACCCACGACCTCCGACATAGCAGTCAGGGTCACTAACCACTAGACCAACAGGCCAGGCAGGCAGGTTAAATATACTTAAAAACAACTAAAAAACTTTTTTAAATATATTTATGATCGATATATTTGTACTACGCATTAGATTACGCGTTCCAAACACTCACTTCAATTAATTCAGTTGAAACCTACGGTGTACAAACTTGATATTGATGTCATTCGTGTTTTGACATTCATGTAGTGTGAGAGCGGCGCATAAAAATTCAAATCAGTAAATTTGGGACGTAAATAATAATTCAGTAGTCATGTAATTAAATAACTGATTATTTAAGCAATTTATTAGCTTCTAATATCGTATTAGTATGTTAGAAATTATATTATTTTATTTAAAAGCTTTTCCATTTTACAATCATCACACAAAAATCGTGTTTTTACCTACAACTGGTTTAGTGAACACGAACTTTGCATGATGTTTTATTCCCTGCTTTTTTTTTTTATTTTATTTAATATTTTTTCTTTTTTTGTATAAATGCCAATGAATTCCGTCAAATTCAGAAATTATGAATACGTCTGTTTTTCGATACTGTAAAAATTCGGCAAGAAATGCCAGCAAATCATTGAGTATCAGTTTTCATCGCTAAGTTCTGTGGTTAAGCATTCTGTCATTCGTTAGCACTGAGGTATTACGTACCTACCTAGATATTACGTATAGATTCACCATCATCATCATCACCAGCCTTTTTAATGTTCCCACTGTTGGAACTCAAGCCTCCTCTCTAGGAGAGGGAATGGGCCGTAATCCACCACGCGGGCCCAGTGCGGGTTGGTGTATGTCACATGTCTTCGAACTTTTGGTTCTAGGACATGCCGGTTTCCTCACGATGTTTTCCTACACCGTTTTGAGAGCAGTGATGATGAAATAAATAACACAAAGCAATGCGCCTGGCTGGGTTCGAACCCGCGACCTACAACTCGTAAGTTGGGACCTTTACCACTCGGCCACTACTGCTCTCTAGATTCTCTCTCATGTATAGATTAGTATTCAAATATAAATTCGGTTCAGTCGCATTTGTAGTCATATGTGTAATAGACGATGATTTTATTGGTATATTCTTTTCATCCAAAAAATTTTTGAACTCTCTGGAATTGATACCTGGGTATTGGTCTGAGAGAATCATGCCAATGTTGTTAGTCTCCGCACAGTTTCTTACTAGTTTGATAAAATCATTTGCATTTTGTGTACTTGAAGTCAAAATGTATGCAAACCTTGTAAAATGATCTGATAACAGGTGTAAGTATCTCTTGGTTGACCTGGAACCCCCAAATCCTCCAATTGTATCAATGGAACAGATTTCAAAAGGTTTTGTGGCAGGACCCAGGTGGGACAATAATCCATATTTGTTTTTTCCTCTTGATTTATTCTTTATACATACTATACAATTTTCACAGATTCTTTTTATGTTTTTTGTTAAGTTTTCTGCTGTATACCATGAACTGATCATTCTTTGCATTTGTTTAATTCCTATGTGACCTAGTTCTACATGTACTTTTTTGATTAATTGTATACTGAATTGTTCTGATAGAATTATTTTTTCTTTTTTCTTGACTTGCTTGTAATAAACATTGTTTTTTGATATTAACGTGTCTTTTCTACTCCGTATTTTTTCATTTTTCATTTGATCTTTTAAAATGTCTTCTAGTGTTATTATATTTACTATTTTCAATTGTTCATCCTGGTTTTCATTTGCTTCTAGGACTGGATTCCTGCTTAGACAATCAGCTTCGATGTTGTATCTTCCTGGAGAATATTTAATTTCGAAATCATATTGTGACAGATAGTATGTTAGATCTCCTAATTCTTCATCTGTTCTTGATTTTATATTCATATTCTCCAAAGGCTTGTGATCTGAAAAGACAGTAAATTTCCTACCTATCAGCAGATGCTGCCAATACTTCACACATTCTTTAATTGCTAAGCACTCTAGATATATTGCCTTCTTCCTTTTTTGTACTTCATTCAATTTTTTTGAGAAGTATGCCACCGGTTTCTCTTCATTATTTTCTTGTGGCTGTTTTAGGACTGCTCCTACTCCTAGAATACTGGCATCTGTATATATGTGGATGGGCAAGTTTGGATCAAAAATCGTTAATACTGGATGAGAGCATAATATTTGTTTCATTTCATTGAATGACTCTTCGCATGCCTTAGTCCAGTGAAAGGTTTGTCCTTTTCGTAATAGGTTATGTAATGGTTCCAATTTTATAGCTATTTGTGGTACATACTTATGATAAAAGTTTATTTTCCCTAAAAATTGTCTCACATTCTTCCTCGTTTTAGGAATAGGGAAGTTTTTTATGGATATTAAGTTATCTTTCAAAGGTCTAACCATATTATTTTGTATTATGTGACCCAAGTACTTAACTGAATCAGATGCAAAAATACATTTAGAAAACTTTAATCTTAATCCTTCACTTTTAATTGCTTGAAATAGCTGTTCCAAGTGTCTAATATGATCTGTGAATGTTTTTGAAAATAATAATATGTCATCAATGTAACATACTGTGAAATCTCCAAGCTTGTGTTTCCGTATTATGTTACACATTATTCTCTGAAATATAGCCGGTGAGGTTTTTAAACCAAATGGCAAGCAGGTCCATTGGAAATGACCCTCTTGGGTGACAAATGCGGTTTTGTGTCTATCTGTAATGCGCAGGGGTATAGACCAAAATGCAGAATTTAGGTCCAGTGTAGAGAAAGATTTGCAGTCTCTAGTCTTCACTATTAGATCCTCAATAAGAGGGAAAGGTTGTGACTGCGGGACAACGATTTTGTTAAGGTCTCGAAAATCTATGCAAAATCTTGACTTTTTATTTTCATCTCTTTTATAAGCTAATGTGACTGGAGCCGCAAATGGACTATATGATTCTTCTATTATTTTTTTTTCCAATAATTTTCCAATCTGATTTTCAATCTCCTTTTTGTCTTCAATTGTGCAACGATATGGCCTTTTACTGCAATATTTTTCTATTGACAGATCAATGTGTGCTTCATAATTTGTAACCCTTCCGATGTCAAATTTGTCCTTTGCAAATGCAGATTTATTTTTTGATATTAAGTCATCAATCATAACCTGTTGTTGACAGTCTAGATGGTTTATAAAAATTTTGAAATTTTCTTCACTGAAGTTCTCATTGAAGTTTATTAAATTCTCAGGTTTAATTTCCTTAGAAATTTTAAAATCTGATTTATTTGTTTCCTTAGAAACCACTTCATATTTTTGCATAGGAACTTTCTGAATTATTTCTAAGTTTTCATTTTGCATTAAGAAAAACTCTTTTATACAGTCTAATCCAATTAAGAAATCGTAATCAAAATGTTCGTTGTCTATTACAAAAACATTCATTTTTTTCTTTATATTAAATATTGTTATAGAAATTGTTATTATGCCAATTGCCTTTTTAACACCATTAATTGTTTTCAAATTATTATTGCTGGAATTACTTACATTTTTGTGGTTTATCTTCAATAACCTCGAATTTATTAATGATATGTTTGAGCCTGAGTCATATATTCCAAAGACTTCTACTTTTTCGTTCAATAATAATTTTACTTTAATTAATGGTGGCACTATTCGTTTTTTGAGTCTTCATTCTGTAGTTCACATTCTAGTTCTGAATTGTTGATGTGCTTTATTTGTTTATTACTTTTTGGTTTTTCACTATCAATTTTTGTTTTGAACCAACAGGCATCTTCTGAATGATAGCGCACTCCTTTTTGTAATCTTTCACAGATACTACACTTTTCTTTCATTTGCTTGGTGTTATCTTCTTTTTTTTTTATAAATTTTTTCCTTACAACCAAATGTTCTAGCTTGCCAAGTTCATTAAATAAGTCTTTTGTTTGTTCAATTTCCTCTTTGTTGATTCTATCTGTTATAAAATCTGGCAAGCCCGCACCAATTATATCAATTAGGGTCCCTTGGTCTATTGTTTTTCTTACTTCTAGTAGAAGTTTTTCTTTTTTAATAGCATATTCTAATAAAGATCCTGATTGATACTTGAAAAATAAGGCATACTTGCTTGTAGTCCAACCTTTGTTTGCGTATGTTTGCAAAAAATTTGATTTCCACTCTGACCACTCCGATTGTAAACTATGCTTTATCATCATTGAAGAGTACCAATCAGCACAGGATTTTTCAAGAAATAATCGAAAAATTTCAATTTTTTCTTCATCTTTAACTATTTCAAACCTCGCACACTCTTTTTCAAATGTTTCCATCCAATTATTTGCACTCATACCTTTTCCATCAAATTTTTCAATCACAAATCTGTTAGCTAACTTCTTCATGCATTGTTTTTCTTTGTTTTGTTGATTTTCAATTAATTTTTCTAAAATTTTCACTAAGAGATCTTCCAAATTCTTTTTATTGTCAATAGTTGACTGTTCTTGGGTAACTTCCTGGAGAAATTGGTCCTGGAAAATCATGTTTTCATCCTCATCACAGTATGTTTGTAATAGACTTTCAGTCATTTTTATCCATACGCTTCTGCTTTGATATCTTTTCTTCAAGGTATTTTTCACTGTAGCGAAAGCTTTAGAGGATTGGACATGTTTGTGATACTGTGATACTGCTTGATATTCTTCCGGAATAAGGTAAACTTTGTCATCTGGTGTGGTAATTGAAGTTATGGCGATATAGTTTGACTTTCCGTCTATTGTTGATTTTACTTGAAACGTAAATTTCAACTTTTCCATTTTGACAATAATGTCGTTTTATAAGATAGTTTTATTGTAATGATTTGGATGGCACCGTAAATCAAACAAAACTGAGTTTCTCTGTAATAAAAGATTTTTAATGTGTTAACATACATCAAATTAAACTTACTCTTATACCGTATGAATTGAGTAATAACAAAATAACCTGAACCTACCTGTAATAAAAGAAACGACATTAAATGTTATTTATCACAATGCCGATTCCCAAATCTAAATTATTTTTACAAAAATATTTCCTTTTAGCTGGACTTTGAAGTTCTGATTCACCACAGATTCAATATAGGTCCATAGTGCATGTTGAGATCTGTGACTATGATACAGACAGAACTTCATACGCGGGAATTAAAACCTAACTTAAAATATCAAAGAAAATTACATTTTTCTTTACATAAGTGATATTGCATTACTGTTATAGACATTTCGCCCTTCATATATTCAAGTTTGTTACCCATGAACGTGCTTGTCTAACACTAGAATATAATATAATAACTGTTGTCTGGTGAACATATATAAACATCAAGCATGAGAATTTACATGTAGTTATGTTATTATTTTGGAATGTGTCTGGGAGTATTGGCGACTTGATTTTAAAGATATTGCCTAAAATATAAGTAAAAATCAGCTTGGAGAATTTACGTGAAGTACTGTTTTTATGTACCTTGATTTACCTGATACCTGAAAATTGGCCGTCTAAGCAAGCTAGCAGATAGGCATGCGTTCTTAGTACATACTAACAGTACTCAATCGTTCACATTTCCTTCGTGAGAAAATACGTGACGTCTGGCAGCCCTGGGATCTTGGACTATAAGTCAATGATATTTATAAATATTGGATGAAATGCTATTGCCCTTTTTTAACCGACTTCTAAAAAAGGAGGAGGTTCTCAATTCGGATGTTTGTATTTTTTTTTATGTATGTTCGCACATAACTTCGTAACTTGCCAACTGATTTGAAAAATTCTTTTTTTGTTGGAAAGGGTATACTTCCCAAATGGTCCCATAGTCACCAAGTCGGGATCTGATGATGGAATCTTGGCGAAATCGAGGGAACTCTTCAAATATTATAGGCAATCATATGGTTCTTTTGGTATTTTCATCAAAGACTTGAGCATTTATAGTCAAAACATGATATTTGATGAAGTGGAACTGGTGAAGAAGACCAGAAATGGCCAACGGAAGTTCATTCTCACACAGATCTCCCAATGAACATAGTTACAAATAAATGAATAGTTCTGAATAGATATTCTGACAATAGTATCATCGATGTGATCTGATGATGATGATGGAGCCGGAAGATAGGCACCGGAACTCAGTAATTAATCAATGTATCCTAGCCGTGTTTGGGCTTATTAGAAATGTCATGAGTTGCACTTTGGCTATAAGGTACTATCGAACTGATCTGATGATGATGATGGAGCCGGAAGATAGGCACGGGAACTTCTTAATAAAACAATGTATCCTAGCAGGGTTTGAGTTAATTGGAATTGTCATGAGAAAAAGGTACTCTGGCTGTAAGTGTATTGCAACAAAAAAGTGTAAAATAAAAAACTTTTTACAAAAAAAAATGAAAAATGGTTTTAGTGGTTTTTTTTTAGTAAGTCGGTTATTTTTTTTTTGTAAAAAGTTTTTTGTATTGTTGTTTTCGACATGGGTTTTAGTTTTATGTTTATTTTAATGGAACTCGTTCACTTGTCTTGTTCCCACTAGCTGGGGAGCATCACCACAGGTACTGCGCACAACTGGCCTGTGTCTTTCATTCTCTGCGGGGGAGTATGCATGTCCAGTGTGGCATCGTTCCGCGCACGCTAAAGAGGTTGACACGGCGTTAAACGATACCTGTCGCATCATAGGTAACAGGTTGCTTAAAACCAACCCCACTTGTAATGCTTTATCCACCGGCGGGTATAGCTCCACCTGAAGTTCGCTGCGAAACAGCCCGACGCATTGAAAAACCAAACAGGAACGAGATAGCCGTCACCCTCTTCATGGGCACCAACTCCCACATGCGCGCTTAAATAGCCGCAAAAGTTTTTGCGCTCTCTGACTGATGGACATTTTGACAATTCGAAAGTGCCTGTAAATAGTCTATTTGAAATAAAAGTTTCTGATTTCAACTCGCACTAAGGCCTCAGACCATTACGCAATTATCATGTTCTTATTTAAATAATTAAAGTACATTTTATTTTTCAGGTGCTTTCCAAATACCAGGACTGATAATCGCATATTTCTTGATATCCCGTGTATCTCGCTTGAAAATTATGATCGTTGTAAATTTCATGGTGGGAATATGTCTATTGCTGCTTATCCCATTCTTCAGTTATGACACTGTCAAACTGGTATTGGTAGCAGTCGCATTGTCTTGTGGGACGATCAATATGGTTACAGTTCATTTGTACACTGGAGAACTGTTTCCTACTGTCATCAGGAATGTTACGCTTGCCATTTGCAAAGTTGTGTCTAAAATGGGAGCTACTGCTGCGCCTTTGATAATTGACTATGTAAGATATCAATTTTGTATCTTAATGGAGAACTTAAGTGGTAGTGGACAGGGCACATCGCTCGTAGAAAAGATGGAAGACGCAGCGTTTGAAGACTTCCCACAAGGTGGGCGGATGACCTGCGATGCGATGGCTCAGGACTGGTCGATGTGGCGATACTTGGGGCAGCCTATGTCCAGGCGTGGACGTCTTTCTGCTGGAATAATGATGAATGGAGAAGTTTTCATTATTATGAAACTAGCTGCTGCCAGAGGTTTAATCCGCCTGAGCATTAGAGAATTATAGCCAAGGAACATATTTCCGGGATAAAAAGCATCCTTTGAACTATTTAACAACATGTTCTACCCGTGTGTCACTTACAAACTCATGCATTTGAATGATTTGTGGTGCGACGATCTTACTTAGGTCAAATGACGTCATTCTCCAATGAAGGACTGCAATAGGTGTGCGTAAAGTTAAATACATAAAAAATTTAAAAAAAAAATTACTTTCCCAGTAATAGGTACATATTTGTAAGGATGTAAATATAGTATTAATTGATGGATTTCAAAAATGTTTTCAGACATTTATTACTGTTCGTCATTTTTTAATTCCATTTCGTTAAAATATGCTATTGTTACGAACGTGAGTAATGAAATAAGTAATGTGGTGTATTTTATTCACCACTAGCAATAACAAATTTGTCCAATTAACAATAATCCAAATCACAATTTACATAAGAATTTCGTTTAGAATCGCTTAAGTCGTTAGGTAAGATCAATTCACACAGTTAGGCATCGCACTCGTTTCGCAGTCAAAAATAAACTGACTTACTTCCGGTCGGGAGCATTCCAGGAACATTGTTAATACCGCAGTTACAAGGCCATTCCAGAACATTGTCGTTGAATCGCGGGGTAATAAATTATTTTTATTACAAACATGTACCTTCCTCTTTTCATGCCAATTCCGACTTTATTGTTAATCACTGAAGGTACGAATTCCCTTATTTATCTACGAACCTGGCTACTAAACGTTATTTAATAATAGTGGTAGGTACTTTGTGGTGGACTTTTCTGGAACTTGCCAGGACTACTACTACTACTACTTACTTACTACTACTTGGTACTTCCATTCTGCTGAGTTTCGAACATCAATGCGTTTTAATTATTTGATGCAACTCTTGATTTTATCGAAGATATGGCGTGTCCAAGTTTCACAGTATAACAATATGTATTAACAACATCATGAAACGTTTCCATTATCCTCTTGTGTAATAAATAATGAACTTTTTTTCAGGTCAATGATATAGCCTATTGGATAGTTCCATTTATCTTTGGCTTAGCTGCAATGGTGACAGTTACTTTCCTCTTTTGGTTACCAGAAACAAAAGATTGCACACTACCAGACAGTATCGAAGACGCTGAAAACTTTACGGTGTAATTATTATCAAAGTTTATCATTCTGTAAGTGAATCATGTAATGTTAACACGTTTTTTTTCATTTTTCTTTTGTTTTTTTTTTATTTTATTTTATTTTCAATTGTGCTTTTTATTATTTTTATTAATTTTGACTTTAATGTTTAGTTTTTACAATATGGCATTGTAAGTTATTTTTATTTTACAGTTTGACATCTTTTTTATTTATTTAATTTTTTTGACTTAAGTAAATATTATTATTTTTTGCGAAGTTTTCCATTTTGTAAACTATAATTTCCTTTTATTATTGTGAATGTGAGGACTATGTTGATTACTTTTTTCTTTTTCTCGTAACCGTATGTCTGGCAATTTGAGTATTTTCTGCGGCCTACCCAAATGTCCTTTCCTTGGAATTGTTCGTCAAATCGTTGAGCTCCTTAGTAGTCCTAAGTTGAGCTTTACGAATACTGACAAATGCTTGCACTGACTGAACGTGTCCACTCAAATCTGTATGGTTCTTTCTTCAAAAGACCATCTCAGACTAATCTGCATGGTTCTCATGTGATTTGACCATTACATATTTACTGTATGGACCTTAAAAGAGACTTTGACCTCTGAATTTGTTTCGGTGTTTCTTCTCAGGTTAGTCAGCTAGGAAACACCGGCCTCATCTAGCTTAGACAGACGAAAAAAAATTTGAGGTGTAAAAGTGTTTTTTAAACCTATTTGCAAAATAAATATCATTTATCATTTAACATAGTAAGTACAGTAAGGCCGCAAAAGTCCATAGGAACGCTAATGATTACATTGCTACGAACCGAGCGAGCGCGATATTTCCGTGCGTATGTGTGCGCATGTATGAGTATCCACATTCCACAGATAACACACACTAAGGAACTGTCGTCGCACTGAGCTATATGGTAGCATTGATAAAATTCGTGCAAAGTACGTCATGTGCTGGTAGCCGTGTGAACTAAGTGTTGGATTCGCAAATCACGTAACCCGAGTTCAAATCATGGTCGGTCCGTTGCAGTTATTTCTTACTTTGAAAATTCCCAATCTATATTGATATAGTTGTTTTTTTTTATTTCTATGAAAAATACTATTGCATTTTTTGCACTAAATAGTTGCAAATTACGAATGTGATCTATTAACCACAAGAAGAATCACATTCGTAATTTGCAATTATTTAGTTGTTACATCTTTTCGATGTTATAAGGTGGAAATAAAAAGACGTGTTTAATAAAAATGTTTATTCTTTATATTTACAAATTAAACATTTATGAGAATTGTGACGTTGAATTGTTACCTAGACAAAAAGTTATCTTGTAACCGTTATCTATGTTACGCCTAAGATTGTTTGTTGGAAGTATACCCACTTAGACCATTCATAATATGAATAACGTAACAATGAACGGATATTCAAATTTTAATAAAATAAAATATAGGTAATTGTTTATATCCAGTTATTTATTGAAAAGTGATATATGATTTGGACTTTGTAAACATTTTATTTTTGTGTAACGTCACAATGAATGTATTGAGGTCATAGCTTAATTGTTCATTTTCTTGACGAAAAGAAGATTGAAACCAAACCTCAATTTCTGTTAAAAGAACTTTAGTTCTCACAAGATAATCGTCAATTAGATGAGAAAAATAAATTGAACTATAGTATTATGTTAAAACAGTGCTGGTAGAAGAATAAAAAACGAAATAGACTCATGATTATTGTCAACAAAATTGATAGCGAGTTCACTGCATTCTTAAGATGAGGCGATGGCACAAGTTAAAAGATATAGCTGTTTTAAACGAAAGTAAACACAATATAATACAGTGTTTGTTAACGAATAATCACAGATATGTTAAAATAAAATGGTAGGCCATTTAGTTTAGTTAACATTAAATATTTAGTGCGAAACGTAATCGTTCTTGTTTGTGCCTCTCTGTCAAGTACGGCTTTTTAGCAGGTTTTCTGTGATGCACGCCTTCAGCGTGAAGTGCACGGCGAACAGTATCCATCGAGGTGTCATATAATTCCGCAAAATGTCTCGTTGGTGCGAAACCATTCGTTTCGTATACGTCCATCATATGTCGTCGCTGCGCCTCGCTAATAAGCTTCGATCTCCCACTTCTCTTTCGACTAGCAAGGCTACCTTCTTCCTCATATCTTTTTAGCCAAAGATTTACAGTATTTTTCTAAAATAAAAAAAATATATATATTAGGCAGCTATACCTACTTCACTTCATTTTCATTATATAAAATGTTAATAATCATAATTATTGAATATAATTTTAAAATAAAACTGCATTTATTAATCCAATAACCAATCCAATAAACCCAACGATTTACGTATTTCTCTTTTAAACCTCATAAAGATACGATGAATGGATTCATAAATGGCATACGTTTTAATTAGAAGATTAATTTGTAATAAAGTTACAATTCATTAATAGCTATTATACTCACATTCAGTCCGGTTTCTTCAGATATTTGTGTTTTATTAAGACCACTTTTATGCAGCCCAATGATAGTCGCCCTCACTTCAATACTAATATTAGCCTGCATTTTGCGAATATTACAATACTGTCAACCTCACGTCACTAACCAACAACTACAACCAAACGACAGTTCATTTCGGTTAAGTTAAAACTCGTGTCTACCTCGCAGAAATCTAATTCTTTATTTAGTTTTTTTTGTGATCTACCTTTCTAACTCTAAGAAATGTGTGAACAAGTTAAAGAATAATTTAATATATGTAATGCAAATACATAACTTCCAATCGGGTAAGAACTTACAAAAAGTCAATAATTGCGTGGGATTTGAACTTGCGGCACGCTGATTTGCGCTTCAATCTGTGTGCCTATACCACTGGGCCATCTTGACTTATGATAAGTTGATGAAATTGTGAATTTCAATCATTTGTTGGCGAAACTTGAAAATAAAAGGTCGTAAGTCAAACTAAACGTCAAACGAATAAGTTTTAAGAATTCTTATGGACTTTTGCAAGTGATAGTACATCAGAGGCTCTACCACGTGCTCTTAATGCGGTTCATTTGACGACCTAAACTGAACTGTTACAGAAATGGAGCTATTATGTTTAGTATATGCGAAACCTGACTATAGTTTGTTTAGAATCAGTAACCGGATTGATTCTAATATTTTTACAACATTAATTAATCATGAGTTGTGCAGCGGTATGTTTAACGATATTTTCGTTTGTTTTGTTTCAGAAACTGACAGATACCTACAAAAGTTGTTACGATTGGACCGGTTCAATCTTTTTCTCAAAACCGCATCAAAATCTATACATATAATAAAACTGCTGAAAAATGGCTTTTGTACATAAAAAAAAAATCCAAAAAACATAGCTAGGGTGTTAAAGAACAACCAATAGAACCTTCTAGCATTTTTCGAATTTTTGTCTATTTATTTGTTCGAGCATCACGTAAAATGTACGAAAGCAATGTAGATAACTTTTATACACAAGAATGGAGCGTAACTTGAAATAACATTTAGTTTTTGTTTCATTGCAATCGGTTCAGTCTTTCAAAAGATATTTGAATTTAAAGTTTTCCAGAAGTAAAATTAGGGTTATGTGCACTTGGTCTCATTACTTCACGTAACTTTTATACATAACTATAAATTATGCGTAAATTGAAGTAATATTAAGTTTTTGTTTCATCGTAATCAGTTCATACCTTATAATAAAAAAATGTAAATTATTAAAATTAGAATAGTCTTTCCGAAGTAAAATATTAAAACAGCGCCATCTATCAAACTTAGACTGGACTATACCTAGAGATCAACTGCGTGCAATATTGAATATAGATATTCGATAGATGGCATTGGCGTGTGACGTCATTATCTGAATCGCGGTGTTAGTAAAGATTTTCCTTGAAAGAATGACCTTCGCCCATGTCTGC